>JANAVB010011397.1:6623571-7253571 GCA_029216955.1 Iris pallida | reverse complement strand
AATGACTCAGCTGTAATCACAAACAACATGGGAGAAAGGGGATCGCCCTGGCGCAAGCCTCTGAAAGCTTGGAAGTATCCTGACATGCTGCTATTAATCAAAGTAGAGAACCACACATTGTTTATTAAGTGAAGGACCATATTGATCCAAGTTTCATTGAATCCAAGCTTGCGAAGAGTAGATAGGAGGAATCGCTAGTTCACCCTATCATAAGATTTGCTCATATCGAGCTTGATGGCCGCATTTCGTCCCCAATTATTATGACCCAACATGCTGAACATCTCCTTTGCCAAAATTATATTATCGACTATTTCTCGACCCTTAACGAAGCCGCTCTGCTCCGGAGAAATGAGTCGAGTCATCATAGGGAGAGCCTGTTAGCAAGAAGCTTGGAGAAAATTTTGTTGACAAAATTACATAGGCTAATAGGCCGATAGTCGGATATAGTAGAAGGGTTCTTGCTCTTGGGGATCAATACAAGAAGAGTGCTAGTAATAACTTTCAGTAAGGAGAACCCGTCGAAGAACATATGTATCGCAGCCAAGACGTCCTCTTTGATAATGTGCCAGCACTTGATGTACTTCTTATATATATATGTATATTTAATATATGTATGTATATCCATTATATATATATAAATATATATAAAGGGATATCTATATATATAGTCGGATATAGCATTGTGAACAACTTTCGCCCATTATATATATAAATATCTATATATATTTGTGTATATATATAATAGTAATTATTGTATCAATATGTATATATTTTCAAATGTAATTTTAGTGCTAAAAATTATTATGTAAAATTTCACAAGTGATTTTATTGTAAATTTGGTGACTTGCAATTTTACCACTTTAAAATATATTATTTAAATTCTTGTACTTTATCTGTTATGACCAATTGATGTCCAATTCTAGCATGGGTTTTTGGGCCCAATTGTGCCTAATACATTCAGAGTCTGTTTTGACCAATTGATGTCCAATTCTAGCATGGGTTTTTGGGCCCAATCATCAAGGCTGTAAGGCATACTAACATCCTATATGTAAACTGGTTGGTATTATAATAACAAAGAAATCATCTACAATGGGTTACTATTCTAATACCAATGCTAACTATCATCTCTAGGGTACAGACACTCTACAAGTCATCATATCATTACACTATGAAAGAAATACATATGTATGAGCTATACAATACTAAATATCCCTACTCCTAAGTTATTTATAACAACAGAAGGGTATGATGTTTAAAACCTTCTCAAGATACAATCTGTTAATCATATGCGTCTGTCCAAAATCATGTTGTCCAGAGTCTTCATCATGCTAGTGAGCAAGGCTACGATAATCACAGAGTCCTTGACTAAGGTACGTACCTCTAGGTTCATGGTATTTAAAATTTTCACATTGCCGCATGCGACGGCGAAAATCTTAAATTTCCATACCCGAGAAATACATCCAAAATCTGACTACATGTCCTCACTGTGCCAACTAACACGACTATCGAAGATTCTAGATCCCATAACTGAGGTGACCTAGCCCATATGATTTTCTTAGAAGAAAAACAAACGTAACAAAAGAGCAACATGACAAAAATTAATCAATCAGCAAGGAACAGATGGAATCGGATTTCAAGGTAGTTATAAAAGACAATTGTGGAAATGGAATCGAGAAGAACGGAACTTGCAGCAAGATCTCCAATGGTCTGTGCATCCTCGACTGTCCTGACGATAGCTCGCCCCTGCTGGTTTCCCCTGGTCTGCTGCTGATGCTGCATCAACCGCTGCTGCTAAGAGAAATCGGGAATGACGGGAAAAAGTCTCTGTATAGACAGAGGTGCACCTCTAATGTAGCAGAAATGCCAACCTGAGTCGGCACAACAGGAGCTGCGGTCTCGAGGCCCTGATGAACAGGATGAGAGGTGGCCAGCCTCTCGATAGTATTCCCCGGACCGGAGCGATGAGATCGTGTCTTCATAACCATCATGAAGACAGATCAAAACAAGAAGCAATATCTGAGAATGAAACGAAAATTCAAAGGAGGATAGTTTATATTCAAGGGAAGTCATTAAGCAACAATTTAGATAAAAGGAATCCGATTAAGAGTTTTTCCTAATGTGATTGAGTACCTTTAAAAATATTCTAATTCCTACTGCAGGCTGTAGTGATACTCTAGTTCGAATACCACTACATAAACTCGATCTGCATGGGCCACCACTAAAAACGTGTCACGACCCGCACCCTAGAGTAAGGGCACGAGAAGTGGGTACGTCCAGCCTACGCCGCAGTGTCGGCGGTAGGACGCTGTCCTAGGTTAATGCATCTAACAGTATAAGGCTAAACAGTTTATACTCTCCGAATGGGGGTGACATATCAGAATGTAAACTCAATCACAACTAAGGAAGAAGAAGTACGATATGATATAAAACTCAAAATGAAATCAGGAGAGCCTAAGTGTCTAAGATAACATCTCAGCAACATCCAGAAATACAAGTCTCAAATACTAAATATGAAAGAATATATACAATTCAGATCCCAAATGACAGTAATAGTAAAACCTAGACTAGGGAGCCTCAGTCTCTATAGCTAATGGATCCTGCTGGAAATCCGGATTACTGGTGTCATTTAGAGCTGTCCCGTAGAAGGTATCCACACAGGCCTCCTCCTCGTCCTCTGTAATACTTTCAACAGGTCCAGTCAGGACAGGAGCGAGCACAATATATCTCAACAGATCATAGCAGGTTAGAAAATATAATCATACAGTAAAGTAAGATACAGGAACTGAAGAAAGTACAGAATGTAAACCAAGAGAGAACTGTAATAGAAATATCTACTATAAGTAGAGAACTAACATGGCTAGTGAGTCAGAGTATAATATAAACATATGAATGGCATAGGAGATTCTGATGAGACACTACGGAGGTGATCAGATGAGATACTACTTGGATATTATTCACATGTCTACTTCTACTCCCCCGTACCCTCAATCAATACACAATGATCCAGCCAGGTTATGTTATGATCCATGCAATGGCCCATAAGGGGTGATACATGGTAGGCCCAAAAATGGATGATTCTAGGAATGTCCATAAATGGGTGATTCAAGGAAGACTCTGTGATCATGAGAGTACATGTCACAAGTGATCAATGAACCATGAACCATAGTGATACACAATGTAAGTGAAACGTACAGAACATATAGTATCCGATGCTCCCTGAGGGGATAACATCTCAAGAAGGGATCCATATAGTACTAATCCGTGTGACCAACGTGACAGTATCAAGTAAAGTAATTTAAAGCAGGAGAATAATTCTAACAGGATATGAAATGATCAGAGAATGTACTCGCCTGGTATCCTGAATATCTGAAGAGAATATACCGTCCGAGGAGTGGTGTTTGACTCCTATAGAACAGTACAAGTCACTACATATCTAAAATAATGAAATAGACTGCTACAATGCATCTACATGATGTTTGGGGTCAATCTAAGCCAAAGTCTATCTTTGGTCAACTCTAGTCAACCCTAACAGTCAAACTAGGTCAACTCTAGTCTAGTTAGGTCAAACAAGGTCAAACAAGGTCAAACAAGTCAACCTAGGTCTCTAACCAACTAGCCTAGCAAGCATACACCATTCAGTCACACAAATTTACAATATACTAAAGTCATGTGGATACAATCCATATACACAAAACTTCCTCATTGGGATACGATAGGCTAACTACATGGGCCATGAGCCATACACATGTGTTAGGCATTGCACATAACAATTCCATATTTACATACTAATTTCCCACATACTATTTATATGACAAAAGTATTATTCATGTCACATTACATTATTACATATCACATCACATTAGTATATATACTACACTCACATTTTATATATATAAATATACATACCCATAGAGAGGGATAGGGAAGTCTAGGCATATGTGTTTGTGTTTACATAACGAGGACTTGTGTGTGTAGTGTCATGTGTGTGACAGGGAAACCACAGAGTGTTGGGTATAGCATGTGTGTCTCAGTTTTAGGGTGTCAAGGTGATTCACATACATGTGTGTGTACATAAAAATAGGAATAGGAAAACAGTGTGGCAAGTTGGCATAAATGAAATTAACCAAGTGCAATATGTGAGAATCCCATTGAATGCAAAACCTCAATAAAAACTTAACACAATGTAAATTATCATTTGAACAACTAACAACCTAAGTTAGGAATAAACATGGGATTAAAATCAACTAAGTTTTGAAATAGAATTTAAGGGAAATCAATTGACAGTTAAACAAGGAAACAAATTCAGTTTAAAGAAGGGAAAATCCAGAGTTCGAATTCCCAGGGCTGGGTTCAGTTCCATTCCCTACTCGAAATCAAATCCTAAATGCCAGAACCAATCCAACATGTACTAATACGTATATAAAATCAACAGACAACTGAAATCATCATTTAAGACCAGATTAAATAGGGGGTTAGAACTCAGGATATCGAAACCAAACAGTCTCAGTCATTGCAGTCCAATTCAATGTCCAAATTTCCATTTCTCAATCAAAAGCCTAATCTAACTTGTAAAATCAAACTAACATGAAATAATACACATGTTGGTGAACTTAAACATGCAACTTGACATCAGAATTTAGTTTAAAATTTGGAATAAAAATCAGAGAATATCAAAGTGATTCTTAGGTTTTGACAAACCAAGACAGTCTCAGGATTTACACATTGGCATGATCTCAGATTCATGTGTCTCAGTGAATTCGAGACAGTGTCCAGTGTAGATGTGTGTACCTAAATTTGAAGAACAGGTAATGTTAGAGTGTTTAAGTGTCTCAGGAAAACCAAGGTGACAGTGAACATCAATGCCTGTGTGTGAATATGTGTGATCTCAGGTTCATAACTCACTGAATCATTAATAGGAAGAGCCAAACAGTGTACAGAATTTACATTCCCACATGCTTCACACAATTTCAATTGGCATGATTTAATCATTCACACACATATAGTTAATCTAATAAATCATTAATACAAATCGGATGAAATTAACCCAGGAAATAAATTCAGTCAATGTGTAGATTAAAACCTGTGTGACAGCAAGTTCATGGGGATATATCAGTATGAATTCAGTGCATATTGTCCCAGATCAACATCTCAGTTATATCACAGGAAATGAGTTAGGTAGATGTGTGTTTAGTTACATGTGAGGGTGTGTCAAAATAGGAAAATTCATTGATGTAGATAACTGTCTAATTCTCAGGTTTTCAGTGACAGTGCTCTATACAGTAGTCATATACATTCCAGGTTGATATCAATTGTTAACATTCAGAATTTCAAATTACAAACCAACCAACAGTGATTCTATATACTCAATGGACAATTCATATATCCAAAAACCAAACCCAATATCCCAGCTTTTGAACTCAACTCAGACTTGACAGAGAATAGTGTAACCCCAACCCAATTTCGATATCCCAAACCTCAAACACAACTCTTAAACCAACATTTGAGTATTCTACTATATATGTAATGAATTAATCTAGGTAATTGACATCAAAAAAATTCAGTTTAAGGAGGAAATCCAATTTCAGAATTTAAAACTGAGAACATGTATCAGAGAATGTATGAAAACCTCAAATTCGAATTGAAAACCCAAATAAATTAGTAATTAAAGTGTGCAGGTAGGTGTACACATAATACGTGTCATGGGGAGGGTGTTCGTGTCCAATAAGGTGGACACGAACGTGTCCAAGTCAACCACACATCACAGACACAAATCTGTGCACAGACTGCATCGTGCTGCGATGCAGTCGCCTCGTGGACACGATACATAACACTTCATGCCACGTGGTCACGTCCGCGTGTACGCCTAGCATAGGGCTACATGTGTGTCACCCTGTACCGTGTCCATAAGTGTCGTGTCAAGAGAAAACAACGCGTATCAGACGCAATTTTCTGGGCGTAGCAGTACAGTGTAAATCCAGAGCACGTGTCCGTGCTCCCTCGACACGACACAAGGCCGTGTGAAACTCGAGGGGTGGCATTTCAGTGTTTTCCCCCCTCCTCCAAGCCAAGTGGCAGCCCACCATGTGGCGCGTGCAGCGAGTCTGAGGGGTGCGTGAGCAGGGGACTGTGTACATGTACCATGCAGTGAGTTCGTGTTCGATTTGGACATGGACACGAATCGAATCCGTGCTCAGTCTACATAAAATATAATATACACATATAGATCTATAAATCCCATCTAAAAGTTTTGCAAAACAGAGAAATAATTTCCTCACAAACATTTCATCAAACACTTGTAAACATGGACTGATACGTGTCCAATAAGGATACGAAATGGACTCCACTCGACACCAAACCTATGCTACCAGCTAGGAGACCCCTAGGGCTATGCACTCATGCAAAGAAATCAAAATTTGAATGGGTTTTGAGAGTTTTACCTATAGGTTTCAAAGCTCCTTGAAAAGCTCCAAAAAAGGGGTTTCTCCTTGCTCCCCATACTTCACCAAATTGTTAACAAACTAAGAAAAACCTCTACAAACAGCAAGAACACACTAATTAGAACCTATTGCAATTTGTTTGGATTAAAAAAGAAATAAAATGAATTTTCTAGGAATTTCTAAAGATGGGATTTACCTCTTTTTCCAAATGTGAACTTTCTAAAGGGGGCTAACCTAATGGAAGAGAGTATAAATAGGGGGATGATCCCTAGGTGGCTGGCCATAAATGCTTGGGTTAAGGTTTTGGGATTCAATCTAAGGGCTCTCATCACATCTAATCTATTCAATGGCTAGAAATCTAGGTTTCCCCTTTTAGTCAAGTTGCAACCTATTCCTTTCTAACAAGCCATGACTTAACCCAACTAACCCATACTAAATAATACTAACCATGGCTAACTAGACTAGCTATGACTAATCTAGGTTAGGTCTAATCTAGGTTAGGGCTAAACACAATACAAGACAATCAATTAAATAATATTTAAATCACACCATTCTAAATAATCATTTTAAATTCCAAATAATATATATTAAATTCAAATAATTCAAAATTGACAAAAATACCCTCAAACTAAAAATGATAAATGAAATACCCTAATCACTTGGCTAGGCTCTAGGTCACTATCTCTAGGGTTACACTAGCAAAACACCAAATTACAAGTCATGATTTTAAATAGTTTAAAATTGATTAAAAATCACCAAAAATTATAATATAAAATAAATATCGGTAAATAATAATTATAATTACAAAATTTTAAAATTACCCTCATCTGAAAAATTGGGTGTTACAACCGCTGCTGCTGAGAGAAATCAAGAATGACGAGAGAAAGTCTATGTACAGACAGAGGTGCACCTCCAATGTAGCAGAAACGCCAACCTGAGTCGGCACAACAGGAGCTGCGGTCTCGAGACCCTGATGAACAGGACGAGAGGTGGCCAGCCTCTCGATAGCATTCCCTGGACCGGAGCGATGAGATCGTGTCTTCATAACCATCATGAAGACAGATCAAAACAAGAAGCAATTTTTGAGAATGAAGCAAAAATTCAAAGGGGGACAGTTTATATTCAAGGAAAGTCAATAAGCAACAATTTAGATAAGGGAATATGATTAAGAGTTTTCCTAGTATGATTGAGTACCCTCAAAAATATCCTAATCCTACTACAGGCTGTAGTAATACTCTAGTTCGAAAACCACTACACAAACTCAACCTGCATGGGCCACCACTAAAAACGTGTCACGGCCCACACCCTAGAGTAAGGGCACGAGAAGTGGGTACGTCCAGCCTACGTCGCAGTGTCGGCGGTAGAACGCTGTCCTAGGTTAATGCATCTAACAGTATAAGGCTAAACAGTTTATACTCCCCGAATGGGGGTGACATAGCAGAATGTAAACTCAATCACAACTAAGGAAGAAGAAGTAAGATATGATATAAAACTCAAAATAAAATCAGGAGAGTGTAAGTGTCTAAGATAACATCTCAGCAACATCCAGAAATACAAGTCTCAACTACTGAATATGAAAGAATATATACAATCCATATCCCAAATGACAGTAATAGTAAAACCTAGACTAGGGAGCCTCAGGCTCTATAGCTAATGGATCCGACTGGAAATCCGGATCACTGGTGTCATCTAGAGCTGTCCCGTAGAAGGTATCTACACAGGCCTCCTCCTCGTTCTCTGTAATATTTTCAACAGGTCCAGTCAGGACAGGAGCGAGCACAATACATCTCAACAGATCATAGCAGGTTAGAAAATATATTCATACAGTAAAGTAAGATACAGGAACAGAAAAAAGTACAGAATGTAAACCAAGAGAGAACTGTAATAGAAATATCTACAATAAGTAGAGAACTAACAGTGGCTAGTGAGTCAGAGTACAATATAAACATGTGAATGGCATAGGAGATTCTGATGAGACACTACGGAGGTGATCAGATGAGATACTACTTGGATATTATTCACATGTCTACTTCTACTCTCCCGTACCCTCAATCAATACACAAAGATTCAGCCAGGTTATGTTATGATCCATGCAATGGCCCACAAGGGGTGATACATGGTAGGCCAAAAATGGATGATTCTAGGAATGCCCATAAATAGGTGATTCAAGGAAGACTCTGTGATCATGAGAGTACATGTCACAAGTGATCAATGAACCATGAAGCATAGTGATACACAATATAAGTGAAACGCACAGAATATGTAGTATCCGATGCTCCCTGAGGGGATAACATCTCAAGAAGGGATCCACATAGTACTAATCCGTGTGACCAACGTGACAGTATCAAGTAAAGTAATTTAAAGCAGGAGAATAATTCTAACAGGATATAAAATGATCAAAGAATGTACTCGCCTGGTATACTGAATATCTGAAGAGAATATATCGTCTGAGGAGTGGTGTCTGACTCTTATAGAACAGTACAAGTCACTACATGTCTAAAATAATGAAATAGACTACTACAATACATCTACATGATGTTTGGGGTCAATCTAAGTCAAAGTCTACCTTTGTCAACTTTAGTCAAACCTAACAGTCAAACTAGGTCAACTCTTGTCTAGTTAGGTCAAACAAGGTCAAACAAGTCAACCTAGGTCTCTAACCAACTAGCCTAGCAAGCATACACCATTCAGTCACACAAATTTACAATATACTAAAGTCATGTGGATACAATCCATATACACAAAACTTCCTCATTAGGATACCATAGGCTAACTACATGGGCCATGAGCCATACACATGTGTTAGGCATTGCACATAACAGTTCCATATTTATATACTAATTTCCCACATACTATTTATATGGCAAAAGTATTATTCATGTCACATTACATTATTACATATCACATCACATTAGTATATATACTACACTCACATTTTATATATATAAATATACATACCTATCGAGAGGGATAGGGAAGTTTAGGCATATGTGTGTGCGTGTGTTTACATAACGAGGACTTGTGTGTGTAGTGTCATGTGTGTGACAGGGAAACCACATAGTGTTGGGTATAGCATGTGTGTCTCAGTTTTAGGGTATCAAGGTGATTCACATAAATGTGTGTGTACATAAAAATAGGAATAGGAAAACAGTGTGGCAAGTTGGCATAAATGAAATTAACCAAGTGCCATATGTGAGAATCCCATTGACAGTTAAGTAACCTTCAAACCAACCAGCTAGCAGTTCATTCTAGCCAACTAAACTGTTCTCAGGTTTAAGACCCATAACAGTGGGCAATAAACCAATCCCCATTCGAATTCAGTTCATATTAAACCAGTGAGTAAATTGAATTCCCCATTCCCTTGAAAACCATGTATCCCATTGAATCCAAAACCTCAATGAAAACTTAACACAATGTAAATTATCATTTGAACAACTAACAACCTATGTTCGGAATAAACATGGGATTAAAATCAACTAAGTTTTGAAATGGAATTTAATGGAAATCAATTGACTATTAAACAAGGAAACAAATTCAGTTTAAAGAAGGAAAAATCCAGAGTTCGAATTCCAAGGGCTGGGTTCAGTTCCATTCCCTACTCGAAATCAAATCCTAAATGCCAGAACCAATCCAACATGTACTAATACGTATATAAAATCAACAGACAACTGAAATCATCATTTAAAACCATATTAAATAGGGGGTTAGAACTCAGGATATCGAAACCAAACAGTCTCAGTCAATGCAGTCCAATTCAATGTCCAAATTTCCATTTCTCAATCAAAAACCTAATCTAACTTGTAAAATCAAACTAACAAAAAATAATACACATGTTGGTGAACTTAAACATGCAACTTGACATCAGAATTTAGTTTAAAATCTGGAATGAAAATCAGTGAATATCAAAGTGATTCTCAGGTTTTGACAAACCAAGACAGTCTCAGGATTTACGTATTGGCATGATCTCAGATTCATGTATCTCAGTGAATTCGAGACAGTGTCCAGTGTAGATGTGTGTACCTAAATTTGAAGAACAGGTAATGTTAGAGTGTTTAAGTGTCTCAGGAAAACCAAGGTGACAGTGAACATCAATGCCTGTGTGTGAATATGTGTGATCTCAGGTTCATAACTCACTGAATTATTAATAGGAAGAGCCAAACAGTGTACAGAATTTACATTCCCACATTCGAATCCAATGCTTCACACAATTTTAATTGGCATGATTTAATCATTCACACACATATAGTTAATCTAATAAATCATTAATACAAATCGGATGAAATTAACCCAGGAAATAAATTCAGTCAATGTGTAGATTAAAACCAGTGTGACAGCAAGTTCATGGGTATATATCAGTGTGAATTCAGTGCATATTGTCCCAGATCAACATCTCAGTTATATCACAGGAAATGAGTTAGGTAGATGTGTGTTTAGTTACATGTGAGGGTGTGTCAAAATAGGAAAATTCATTGATGTAGATAACTGTCTAATTCTCAGGTTTTCAGTGACAGTGCTCTTTACAGCAGTCATATACATTCTAGGTTGATATCAATTGTTAACATTCAGAAATTTAAATTACAAACCAACCAACAGTGATCCTATATACTCAATGGACAATTCATATATCCAAAAACCTAACCCAATATCCCAACTTTTGAACTCAACTCAGACTTGACAGGGAATAGTGTAACCCCGACCCAATTTCGATATCCCAAACCTCAAACACAACTCTTAAACCAACATTTGAGTATTCTACTATATATGTAATGAATTAATCTAGGTAATTGACATCAAAAAATTCAGTTTAAGGAGGAAATCTAATTTCAGAATTTAAAACTGAGAACATGTATCAGAGAATGTATGAAAACCTCAAATTCGAATTGAAAACCCAAATAAATTCGTAATTAAAGTGTGCAGGCAGGTGTACACATAATACGTGTCATGGGGAGGGTGTTCGTGTCCAATAAGGTGGACACGAACGTGTCCAAGTCAACCACACATCACAGACACAAATCTGTGCACAGACTGCATCGTGCAACGATGCAGTCGCCTCATGGACACGATACGTGACACTTCATGTAACGTGGTCACGTCCACGTGTACGTCTAGCATAGGGCTACACGTGTGTTACCCTGTACCGTGTCCACAAGTGTCATGTCAAGAGAAAACAACGCGTATCAGATGCGATTTTCCGTACGTAGCAGTGTAGTGTAAATCAAGTGCACGTGTCCGTGCTCCCTCGACACGACACAAGGCCGTATCAAACTCGAGGGGTGGCATATCAGTGTGTGCCCCCTCCTCCAAGCCAAGTGGCAGCCCACCACGTGGCGCGTGCAGCGAGCACGAGGGGTGCGTGAGCAGGGGACTGTATACATGCGCCGTACAGTAAGTTCGTGTCTGATTTGGACACGAACACGACTCGAATCCTTGCTCAGTCTACATGGAATATAATATACACATATAGATCTATAAATCCCATCAAAAATTTTTGCAAAACAGAGAAGTAATTTCCTCACAAACGTTTCATCAAACACTTGTAAACAGGGACTGATACGTGTCCAATAAGGACATGAAATGGACACCACTCGACACCAAACCTATGCTAGCAGCTAGGAGACCCCTAGGGCTATGCACTCTTGCAAAGAAATTGAAATTTGAATGGGTTTTGAGAGTTTTATCTATAGGTTTCAAAGCTCCTTGAAAAGCTCCAAAAGAGGGGTTTCTCCTTGCTCCCCATACTTCACCAAATTGTTAACAAACTGAGAAAAACCTCCACAACCAGCAAGAACACACTAATTAGAACCTATTGCAATTTGTTTGGATTAAAAAGGAAATAAAATGGATTTTCTAAGAATTTTTAAAAATGGGATTTACCTCTTTTTCCAAATGTGAACTTTCTAAAGGGGGCTAACCTAATGGAAGAGAGTATAAATAGGGGGATGAGCCCTAGGTGGCTGGCCATAAACGCTAGGGTTAGGGTTTTGGGATTTAATCCAAGGGCTCTCATCACATCTAATCCATTCAATGGCTAGAAATCTAGGTTTCCCCTTTTAGTCAAGTTGCAACCTATTCCTTTCTAACAAGTCATGACTTAACCCAACTAACCCATTCTAAATAATACTAACCATGGCTAACTAGACTAGCTATGACTAATCTAGGTTAGTTCCAATCTAGGTTAGGGCTAAACACAACACAAGACAATCAATTAAATAATATTTAAATCCCACCATTCTAAATAATCATTTTAAATTCCAAATAATATATATTAAATTCAAATAATTCAAAAATGATAAAAATATTCTCAAACTAAAAATGATAAATAAATACCCTAATCACATGGCTAGGCTCTAGGTCGCTATCTCTAGGGTTACAATAGCAAAACACCAAATCACAAGTCATGATTTTAAATAGTTTAAAAATGATTAAAAATCACCAAAAATTATAATATGACATAAATATCAGTAAATAATAATTATAATTACAAAATTTCAAAATTATCCTCATCTGGAAAACTGGGTGTTACAATCCTACCCACCTTAGAAAAATTTTGTCCTCGAAATTAAGATGATCGCACCCCCTTCTAGATCAAACATAGTCAAGGGTCAATCACTAGTCAATTTTCTCAACATCCTAGTACTTGGTCGTCAGCTGGTCAACTTCTTAGGATTTTACCTATGCCAGCTACCTAAGTGTTGGCAACTAGAATTTAGCAAAAAGAGAAACTCTATAATAGGCTAGCTCTTAACTTCCCAATCCTATCAAGTCATCCATAACTAAATACCTACAAGCTAAGCACACCAATCCTAATACCACATAAATATGCTCAAGAACAACAACCCATCACATATATCCTAAGTATATCATCTATATATATATGACTGATCAACCAAGGGTTAAAGTAGACGAAACTTATAAATGAGTGAACAGATGCTTAGAATTTAGGCTAAGGATGAATGGTCTGAATCATCAGTGTAGGCAAAAAGAAATGGTGCCAAGGGGACTAAAATTATAAGCTAAAGGATAAGACATTTGGGTCCACTTGTATAGTCAGAGTGAAAGGAAACCTACATGGTGACTGAAACATGCCTCTAGATCAACCTGGCCTCTCCTCTATATCTGGCTGAACTAACTATATGCAGGTCAGTGGTCTGAAGAAGTGAACCAAACTGGTGTACAAGGAATGCAATAGGCAGTATACTGCAAACGGGTGCAGGCTACGTACTAATCAAAATACATTACATATATATACAAACTATATATATATTAACCCTCATCACCTCAACTCTACTCAAGATCTAATAACACATACTCCCTACCACATGCCTAGCACTCTAATGAAGGGGTCAGATACTGTAAGGTGTACTGGAACAGAACAGTGAACTGTCCCAAGTGGCGAGTACAGGCCTCTAGCATGCATGATACTAACTCTCTAGATATACAGAATATGGTAAGGGGTTGATGGTTATATTGGTGAGTAAATAATTGGGGTTTGAACTATGGTCTAGTGAAACCTATGATGCAACATGGTAGATAATAAAAGCTGAGTGCAGTGAACAACTTGTACAAGTCTGAACCAAGGGGACAGGGTATCTAGTGAAGGGTCTGCACACTGCCTATAAAGGTCGATCAAACATGACTGAACTCAACACAAAGAGAACTTAATTAAAATAAAAACTGGACCAATATAGGCTAACAACATGTCAATAATCCTATACAACAATGACCTATAGATACCAACCAACCCATATCCCATATGCCAATATCATCTGTAACCTATCTATATAAATAGACCTCTCGGTCTTAGGTGAACTACAACTATACTCAAGGATAGGCTCTGGTCATGGGTGCCTCACTGGAAAAAGGTAAGGAAAAATACTAACAATCATCAAGGCTGTAAGGCATACTAACATCCTATATGTAAACTGGTTGGTATTATAATAACAAAAAAAATCATCTACAATGGGTTACTATTCTAATACCAATGCTAAATATCATCTCTAGGGTACAGATACTCTACAAGTCATCATATCATTACACTATGAAAGAACTACATATGTATAAGCTCTACAACACTAAATATCCCTACTCCTAAGTTATTTATATCAACAGAAGGGTATGATGTTTAAAACCTTCTTAAGATACAATCTGTTAATCATATGTGTCTGTCCAAAATCATGTTGTCCAGAGTCTTCATCATGCTAGTGAGCAAGGCTACGATAATCACAGAGTCCTTGACTAAGGTACGTACCTCTAGGTTCATGGTATTTAAAATTTTCGTATTGCCGCATGCGACGGCGAAAACCTTAAATTCCCATACCCGAGAAATACATCCCAAATCTGACTACATGTCCTCACTATGCCAACTAACACGACTATCGAAGATTCTAGATCCCATAACTGAGGTGACCGAGCCCATATGATTTTCTTAGAAGAAAAACAAACATAATCAAAAGAGCAACATGACAAAAATTAATCAATCAGCAAGGAACATATGGAATTGGATTTCAAGGTAGTTATAAAAGACAATTGTAGGAATGGAATCGAGAAGAACAGAACTTGCAGCAAGATCTCCAATGGTCTGTGCATCCTCGACTGTCCTGACGATAGCTCGCCCCTGCTGGTTTTCCCTAGTCTGCTGCTGATGCTGCATGAACCGCTGCTGCTGAGAGAAATCGAGAATGACGGAAAAAAGTCTCTGTACAGACAGAGGTGCACTTCCAATGTAGCAGAAATGCCAACCTGAGTCGGCACAACAGGAGCTGCGGTCTCGAGGCCCTGATGAACAGGACGACCCCCTTCTTATCAATTGTCTTTCTACTCTTCTCTTAGGATCAGTTTTAGGACCGACGCCTTGGTCTATTTTGTGTCTCTAGACCATCACGTGCTTGCAACAACAACATCGACTTAACAACATTAATCTATCAATTCGTGCTAGCCTTTCGTCCAAAATTAGAGACGCAACTACGCGATGAGGCTCCATTCACATGTGATCATGCTAGGAATCCATCGTGTCGTGCCTCGCAACTCATGGTAACTAAACCATATCGCCGCCTCGCGGCCCTTTCTACTTCAATCACCAACTGACCCAATCAGGACTTGTGGACTAAATGTCACTCGAACGATTTTGCCTTACGGCATCTTCTGACTTAAACTCAAGACAACTCAATCATAACTATACAACTTATATGCCGACAACATAAGACTCGACGCCACATCTCGTGCCGAAGTACGGTGTCTATGCTGCAGCCAAATCTTAGGCCCCAAAATATTGTCTTTATCGTGTACGCATTCTTCCCGACTCTTAATTCACTTCACCTAATACTCGACTCAGTCCAAAGGCATATTCGCGGATCGTCGCTGTCAGCCCCTGTTTTTCAAATTTGGATTAATTAGTGTTAATTAGATGTTAATGACCTATTTAGCTTTTAAATGATTTATTATAATTATTGGGAATTTTTTTAGAATTTTTTAATGATTTTAAATGAGTTTTATTTACTAAAAAATATAAGTTTGCAATTTTACAAAATGTTTTAAATTAGTTTTACAATTATTTAGATTGTTTAATTGTTGTTTACAATTTCCTAAATGTTCTATGCAAATTTATTTTGCATATAAACCGAGCGGGAGGGGATTTGCAAATTTATTTTTGCATTAGCTAATGGGAGGGACCAAACTGATATTTCCTAAAATCTAGGGGCCTAGTTGCTAAACCGCCGTCACCCTCCCCCCCCCCCCCCCACGTTCTGGCCAACTGCCTCCGATGACCGACGACCGGCGACTGCCACCGCACGGCCGACCTAGCCAATGAAACCGACCTCTCCCCCTATAAAAACTACCCCAGACTAAATCCTAATCCTAGAACACCACCGCGACCCCCCACAGCGCCGCCTCCACTCTTTCTTCCCCGACGAGAACCCTAACCCTAACCCTAACTCCGGCGACCCCTAGCGCTACCCCCACAGCTGCCTACAACACCATCAACCACCACCGACGAGTTCGCCACGCCAAGGCGAGTGCAGTGCCACCCCAGCGCCGCGACGCTGACGCTTCCTCTGCCCTGTCGCCGTACCAACAGCCCGCTCGACTTGGACACGTACGTGTCAGTTCTGTTTCGTGTCAAATTTATGTCTCGTACTCACCTATGTGACTCGCCAGGACATGAGCAACGCAATGGTAAGTCAGTACATGGCTGACTTTGGTCGTGCGTGTCATGCATGGCCAGGACATGGAGACTCAGCCGTTCTTCGTGTCCTTAACATCAGGACACAGTTTGGGCTATCGGGTTAAAACCCATTAACTTAAAATCTAACATAAACTAACTCTAACCCATTCCCTAACACATGACGCGGGTTGACCCCCTGGCCAGCCTGAGCGCGCTGAGACCCGACCCCTTTGCCTGGCCGAGTTCGAGCCCCCCGCTCCCTCTTCTTTTTGTTTTGTTTTTGTTTTGGTTTTTATTTTAATATATGTATATATGTATTTTTTTTTATGTATATATGTATATGTATTTATGTATATATTATATTATTATATATATACTGTTATATATATATATATATTTAGATATATATATATTATATATATATAGATATATATATATATTATATAGATATATATATATATATATATATATATATATATATAATCTTATAATATATTATATATATATATATATATATATATAATATATATATATAATATATTATATATATATATATATATAGATATACTGTTATATATAAATAAAATATATATATATATATATATATATATATATTATATATATATATATCTATATATATATATATATATATATAAACACTAATATATATTATATAAAAAAAAATATATAAACACTAAATATAATATATATATATATATATATATATATATTCATATATATATATATATAATATTATATATATATATATCTATATATATATATACAGTATTTTTATTTATATATATTTTTTATATTTAGTGTTTATATTATTATATATATATATATATATATATATATTAGATATATATATATATATATAATAATATATATTATATATATATATATATATATATATTATATATACTATCTAAATATATATATATATATAATACAACAACAATAAGTATACATATATATATATATAATATATATATATATATAATATATATATATATATATATATATATATATATATATATATATGTATACTTATTGTTTGTTGTATATTATATATAATATTAATATATATATATATATATATATAATATAGATAATATATATATATATATATATATATATTATATATTATTATATAAGATATAATATTATATATATATATATATATATATATATATATATATATATATATATATATATATCTATATAATATATTATATGTATATGTATAAATATTGTTGTTGTATATTTGTATATGTATTTCAAATTCTACTTGTACAAAATATTATTATAAAATTTCACAAGTTACTTTATTATATAACTTTGTGACTTGCAATTTTACTACTTTAAAATATATTATTATATTCAAATTCCTGTAATTTTATTGATTATGACCAATTGATGTCCAAGCCTAGCATGGATTTTTGGGCCCAATTGTGTCTAGTATATTCCAGTCTGTACAAGTCATATTGGACTTGATTCATGGCTCTGGCTCCGTATCTGGACTTCGGTTCAATTTTGAATACATGGACAAAATAGTAAATAATTAATTAATTATTTTTCAGAAAGTGTCACTTGCTGTTTTTGAATTTTTATATATATTTTAAGTGCTGTAAAAATCTGGGAAAAAAATTATATTTAAATACTATGTTAATTTAGCTAATTTATTCTAATTTTTCCACCATTTAATAAGTACTTTTAGTATTTTATAAAAATAGGAAAACAGAACTCATTTTTAGGATACATATGTTTGCTGATTTTCAATAAATATTTATGAAGGTTTATAAATTCCAAAAAATTAGTATAAATTTCTATAATTAACAAGGATTATTTTGGTAATTTATTTTATGTAAAATTGAGCTTTTTGTCTATCTCAAAAATTGTTGGAACACAATGTACAGTTTGATTTATTTATTGAATAATTATGACTTTCAATATTTTGTGTTGGCGGCGGTAGAACGATGTCCTAGGTCACAACATCTAACAATATGATGCTAAGCAGTTTATACTCCCCGAATGGGGGTGACATAGCAGAATGTAAACTCAATCACATCTAAGGTAGAGCATAATAGAAGATAGATAAAACATGAAATCCAAAAGAGATACAGTGGATAGAAGTCTAAGTGTCTAAGATACACAAACCCAGAAATATATCTCAAAACTCAAATACAGTAATCCATAAATACAACTCAAGACAACTGAAAATAAGCTATAAGCAAAATCCTAGCTATCTATACAACCTCTACTGTGTCTCCTCTAGGCTAGCAGGCAACCTCCAGGCTATCTGTAAAATTTATCAACAGGTCCAGTCAGGACAGGAGCGAGCACAATACATCTCAACAGTTCATAGCAGGTTAGAAAATATAAACATGCAGTAGAGTAAGATACAGGATCTGAAAGAAATACAGTATGCAAACAGAGAGAGAACTGTAATAGAAATATCTACTATAAATAGAGAACTAATAGTGGCTAGTGATGTAGAGTATAGGATAGCACATGTGAACAGAACAGATTAGTACATGATCTACACTAAAGAGTTTCACATGATCTACACTACTATGGAATTGTTCACATGACTACTAGCACTCCTCCGTTTTTCCCAATCAATACACAAGGATCTAAGCAGGTTATGTTATTGTACAGGATATCACATGGGACCGATGAAAGGGTGCACATGATAGTATACATGAGGGCTCTGTGAACATGAGAGTACATGATTCATAAGAGTATACATGTATGGTGAAAGCACAGGAGTACATGATGAAAGTGAAATGCACATGACACAATGTACCCGATGCTCCCGAGGGGGATAACATCGCATGAAGAGATCCATATAGTACTAATCTGTGATAATGTCGTGACAGCATCAAGTAAATTAATCTAAAGCAGGAATATAATTCTAAGCAGGATATGAAATGATCAGAGAATGTACTCGCCTGATAATCTGAATAGCTGATAAGTATAGGGGGGGTCCAACTGAAGCCACAGAGTCCTATTTAAAGCAACACAAGTTACAAGGTGTTCAAGTTGTAATAAATGAATCTCTACAAGCAATCTATATTATTCTAGGTTCTTCTAAGTCAAATAACTCTAGGTCAACTCCGGTCAACAATCTAGTCAAACTAGGTCAAGTGTTGACTTACAGTTGACTTTTGGTCAACTGGTCAAATCTGGTCAAACTGGGTCAATTCTAGTCTAATTATTAAAGATATAAAGTGTACTTCGTTATTCGTACTTCGAAACTTACGACACACAAATCGAGATGAGAAGATCAATGGTAAAGTTAATAATCTTATTATAGTGATCCACATGTCCATCTTGTCAATTTCAGCGATGTGAGATCACTGGAATTGACTGAGCTCAGTTTCGTTGTATTAATCCCGAAATACGAACATTATAAGAATTAATTATTAATAAATTATGAAAAGGTTAAACTCAGAGAAATTATCAACAAACATTGTCGGACGATAAAATAAACATCGCCAACATGTCCAAAATGGTCAAATTAGCTAGGATAGCCTATCCATCGGTCAAATTTGGACACAAGGGCAAAAAGGTAATTTCGGGTCAAAAACGGTATCCGTGTCGGAGCCGTTTTGCACCGAAAAATGTGCAAGAAAATTAGTCTATAAAATAAAATAAATTATATGTCCACGAAACCAGAATGACGATACGAACCCAACGGTATCTCCAGAATTGGATTCCGTTGACCCGATCTCAATTTGGTCCGTTGACCAGAACTTGGAATTCCGGTTTGTACGGAAATGCGTGCCGGAGCCAATATTCTCTAAACTCAGCAACTACATGTCAACGAGTCCAGAATGACGATACAAACTCAACGGTATATCCGGAATTGGATTCCGATGAGCCGATCTCAAAATGACCCGTTGACCTGGATATTGGTATCCGACTTGCACCGAAATGCGTGTCGGATCCAATGTCCACCAAAACCTAGCAAATTATATGTCAACGAGTCCAGAATGACGATACGAACTCAACGGTATATCCGGAATTGGATTCCGATGAGCCGGCGTCAAAAAGTCCCGTTGACCCGGACTGTGGGACCCACTTTGCACCGAAAAACGTGCCTGGGCCCACGTCCTCCAAATCTAACAAATTTTATATGAAATCATGCCAGAACGACGCCACGAGTCTACTGGTGGTGTCAGAAATGAAATCTGGAGTCCCGTGTTCAAAAATAGAATTTTACAAGCTGGAAATTACGAATTCGGACGACCAACTTTGGCGTCGAATTCAACCAATCAAACAAGCTCACAATGAAACAAAACAGGAGGGATAGTAAGAGGGTTATACCAGCTTCGCATAGGAACTAGTAGCACGCCAAATGGAGCTGCGATGGAGGAGGTACAAGCTGACGAAGTTGACTCCGCGAAACTGTCCAAATTTAATACAATTTAAACGGTCAAATTGGTGGCCGGTTTTGATGTACCAAACGATAAAATCAACGGATGAAAATTGACAGGAGTGAAGGTGGATATACCGAGATTGTGACGGACCAAAGAAATCGCCGATCTAACAGTCGAATTTCTGAGAAAACGTGCGCAAAGTCGCTGCGACGGAACGCAAATTCTGGATCGATCCCGCGCGCGTCATGACGGAACTTCGTGCGAAACGCACGAATCGCCTCGACGGCGCATCCCGGAGGACGGTGGCCACTATGGGAGTGCTCGCCGGGTTTGGGCACACCTGCGTGGGGGTCGCCGGAGCCACGACGGCCGACGGTGGCGCCTGCGCTGTCGGCCAAGGGCCAAATCTGGCCGTTGCTGCCACTTGCTGCTGTTTGTAGCAGCTGTGTTGGGCGGCGCCGGCCCAGCCTGGCCCGGCGGAGACGGGCGGCGCACGTCCCAGCACGGCAGGGGGCGACTTCTCGTGCGGCCACGACGAGGTCGGGCTAAGGTGGAGGCTCGGGCTGGTGATGGAGGTGGTGGTTAGTTGGAGGAATGGTGGTTGTGATGACTAAGGTGGTGGTGATTGCTAAGGAGGATGAGAAAGAAGAAGATGGAGGAGGCTGGAACCTGTTGGTAGGTGGCCGGCCGAGCTCAGCCAGGGTGGAGGGGAGGTCGGGCTCGGCTGGGAAGAGCTTGGGGTGAGCTGAGTGTAGTGGTGGTGGTGTTAAAAAAATATTAGAAGGGAGAGAGAGAGAGAGTGAATAATAAATGTTGTGTGAGTTTGTGATGGAAGGAGAGAGAAAAAGCTACCCCTAGAATTTAGGGCCGGCCATGGGGTGTTGGGGATTTAATTGGCTGCTATGGTATGGAGGGAAATTAATGGTGAGGATTCAAAGAGGGGTAAATCTAAGGCTAGGATTGATTATAGGAAATTAGGTCATTCCTATAGGGATTAAAATCAATAGAATTTTCCATTAAACATAAAAAAAATGGGTAGAAAGGATATCTGATTATTTTTCAAGGATAATGAGCTGAGGGAAACATGAAGCTTGGACTGGGTTCGGTCAAGCCGGGTTGGATCAAAACCGGACATTGCGAAATAATCGAAAACAAATAGGTGTTGATGATCATGAGTAAATAAGTAGCACATGGGGATTCCAATAAATGGGACACAAGTGTCATGCGGGTAGTAGGCTCAATATGGGCCATGTCCATAATTGGGGCTGACAGGTTTTGGTCGACAGGGTACCCATAAATTAAGTTGGAAAATGAATGTGACACCGTGGGGTAAAATAAAATCGGGTCACATGTCAGGAAAGTTGTGTGAAGAAAATGGAGCACAAAATGGTGTGTCTGAGTGGGACACGAAGGTCATGGGTGAAGAGCGTCTCGAGTAGATCATGCATGATGAGTTGGTTTCAAGAAAATAACTGGTCTTGTGCTCCCAATTCAAAAGTTACGGTAACGTGCTAAAAATGATCAAGGAAAAGAGTGGGGAAAATTAATAATAATCAAATGGTCTAAATCGACCAGAAGTTGTGCGAAGCAGAAAGAGTACAAGGGGACAAGTTTGGATGGGACATTATATACAATCATGAAGGTAATCATATCCACTACAAAACTCGTGAAGAAGATTTCCAGAATTGAACATCCCTGACACTCCAAATATCAAAGGCACGAAAAAGCACAATTACAGATAAATAAACAGAATAAATATTTATTGAAACTAAATCAATCAGAAAAATAAAAAAAATCAACCCGAAATTCAGGGTGCTCACATCCTACCCACCTTATAAAAATTTTGTCCTCGAAATTAAAATGTTCATACTCCTTCTTGGTCAAACTCCCCCCCACCACAATCAAAGTCCCAGAACTTAAACAAATCATGTGATTAAAAAGGAAGACATACTGGGTCATGGCATACGGTGGTAGTGAAAGTCTCATCTAGGTATACTAGTCATGCTAACCAAAACGGTCATAGGGTATCAAAACACACAAGCAATCTAGGATGCTGAACTGGAAAAGGTACAGAAATAACAACCATCAAAACTGTAAGGCAGTCTACCATCCTATGTGAAAACTGGTACTTATCAAAAAAATAATAATAATAAAGTTAACTACCAATTATCTATAAAAGGGTACTATTCAAGAAAAAAATTGCCATCAAAAGTCAAAGAATGAAAGTTAATTGCATTGAAACTCAATCACAATATATTTATATATATAGCGTTAGAGAGGGAAAAGCTAGCATTATGTAACTGTTATGTGATTTGTGTGTGTTTGGGTGTATGTGGACATGTTCATATGGTTAGATAGTAGGCATGTGTGTATGTGAATTATACATAAAAGCGTATAGGAGGATTTGGGTTTCAAAACAATAGCTATCACGTTATACTACTCATAGCATATTGGTTAAACAATCTACAATGCACAACCTATTTACTCATAACATGTATGGCTAACCATATCTATATATATAAAGAGTTAGAGATTTAGTTATATATCTATATACATTATAATATGTATGCATAAACTCTATATATATCTATATTGATATATGAACATAACATAGAGAGGAAGGGTTAGGTTTACCTGGCAGTGTATACTAAGTTAGGGTGTGTGTGTCCTTGTACATGGTTATAGCTTAGTATGGAAAGGTTAATCCAGTTTTAGTTCAGCATCACATACAAGAATCTGAAATAAGCTAACATTTAAACTAGTGTAATATTAACATAATGCAGTTTCAGATTTTTAGGGATTTGAAACATCACAACTAACTCAATGCTTCCAATACATCCTAACATGATAGAGAAGAAACCCTAACATACTATCCATACATTTAGCTATGCATACAGTGCAATATTACATATTAAATCTGAAATTGAACTAAGCATTGGAAATCATGTGAAAATGTTAACATGTATTCAGCTTTAGGATTTGGAGAAATTCAACATCAACTAACCCAATGTTTATCCCAACCTAACATGTAAGAGTATAAACCTAACATCATATCCCTACATACAACAATGTATACAGCTCTAAATATTATATTTTAAAAATAAAACAGGAAGTTGAACTAAACATTTGGAATCCAGTATTAAGGGTTAATATACACACAGTCTCAGATTTGGCAAATTCAAACACAAAACTCAACCAAATTTTTTGAATTGAAACCCTATATATAACATACATGTGTAGTGATGTAAACAAAACTAACAACATAAAACCTATATTTGAATTACAAATTTAAACTGAAAAAGAAAAAAACTAGAAATATTGGGATTTTGACAATTTAAACATCAACCACATATTAATATGTATTTAGATAGGTGGAAAATCAAGTGTAGCATGCATACATGTCAGGCAAAGAGTCTGTGTCCACTATATATATATTCTCATGTCCCAATATAAAAATCAAATTCTACATCAAGACCAACATTCAGATTCCTACCAAGATTGTAAAGTAGGTGATTGGTGTAATCAAGACAGTTTTATTATTATTATTTAATACAAGAATAATAGCAAGAAGGAAATAACAATGAAATCTGTTCTGCTTATTTGTTTAAAAGAAGGAACCATTTTTAAACCAGAGCTATAATATCAAATCCAAGATAAGGTCTAGCAAAATCATCGATTCATTATTTAAGAAGAAATTCATAGTAAGAAGTTACACAAAGGTTTATAAAAGCAGCTAAAGCTACTCCTAAGTTAAATAATGAAAAGCAAAACAAAACAAATAATAATAATTAATTTTTTTTGAAGGACTGAAACAAAAGTAGAGAAAACATGTTCAAAAAAATATTTAAGGTACAATCTGATAATCATATGCGTCTTTCTGAAATTATGTTGTCAGAATTCTGCCACGCTAATAAGCATAGCTGCAATAAACGATAGAGTCCATAATAAGGCATACACCCTATAATCATGTTATCTAGAATTCTTACCATGCCACCCGGTATGGCTGCAAGAAAATCTAGATTTTATAACTAAGATAAGTATAGCTATATCAGGCTCTACGTCCTTGTCATGCTAGCAAATATGACTGCAATAAATTCTAAATTCCATAATAAAGTAGACTTTTACCTTTCTCACTATCCTTATCAAGTATGTTATCAGGTTATACCTTAATTCCAAAAAAAATGTATATATACATATAAATACAAACTCAAATTCAACAACTAACATCAAGATTCAAAATTCAACAATAATCCATCAAAATCATAAAAATACAGACTCAAATTCAACCACTAACATCAAAATTCAAAATTCAACAATAATCCGTCAAAAACCATATAAATACAGACTCAAATTCAACCACTAACATCAAGATTCAAAATTCAACAATCTTCCATCAAAATCAATAAATACAAACTCAAATTCAACAATAATCCATCAAAATCAAATTCAACAACAGAAAGTAAAGATAAATCAAATCAAGGGAAGAGAGTTTTCAAATCGAAGTCAAAATAAGATTCTCAAGGGTCGTCCCAGGAATCTCTCAAGGAGGCCTAACTGTGATTGAGTACCTTCAAAAATATATCCTAATCCTACTGCAGGCTGTAGTGGTACTCTAGTTCGAATACCACTACACAATCTCGACCTGCATGGGCCACCACTAAAAATGTGTCACGACCCGCACCCTAGAGTAAGGGCACGAAAAGTGGGTACGTCCAACCTACGCCGTAGTATCGACGGTAGAACGCTGTCCTAGGTCACAACATCTAACAATATAATGCTAAGCAGTTTATACTCCCCGAATGGGGGTGACATAGCAGAATGTAAACTCAATCACATCTAAGATAGAGCATAATGGAAGATAGATAAAACATGAAATCCAAAAGAGATACAACAGATAGAAGTCTAAGTGTCCAAGATACACAAACCCAGAAATACATCTTAAAGCTCAAATACAGTAATCCATAAATACAACTCAAGACAACTGAAAATAAGCTATAAGCAAAATCCTAGATATCTACAACCTCTACTGTCTCTCCTCTAGGCTAGCAGGCAACCTCCAGGCTATCTGTAAAATTTATCAACAGGTCCAGTCAGGACAGGAGTGAGCACAATACATCTCAACAGTTCATAGCAGGTTAGAAAATATAAACATGCAGTAGAGTAAGATACAGGATCTGAAAGAAATAAAGTATGCAAACAGGGAGAGAACTGTAATAGAAATATCTACTATAAATAAAGAACTAATAGTGGCTAGTGATGTAGAGTACAGGATAGCACATATGAACGGAACAGATTAGTACATGATCTATACTAAAGAGTTTCACATGATCTACACTACTATGGAATTGTTCACATGACTACTAGCACTCCCCCGTTTTCTCCAATCAATACACAAGGATCTAAGCAGGTTATGTTATTGTACAGGATATCACATGGGACCCATGAAAGGGTACACATGATAGTATACATGAGGGCTCTGTGAACATGAGAGTACATGATTCACAAGAGTATACATGTATAGTGAAAGCACAGGAGTACATGATGAAAGTGAAACACACATGACACAATGTACCCGATGCTCCCAAGGGGGATAACATCGCATAAAGAGATCCATATAGTACTAATCCGTGATAATGTCGTGACAGCATCAAGTAAAGTAATCTAAAGCAGGAATATAATTCTAAGCAGGATATGAAATGATCAGAGAATGTACTCGCTTGATAACCTGAACAGCTGATAAGTATAGGGGGGTCCAACTGAAGCCACAGAGTCCTATTTAAAGCAACATAGGTTACAAGGTGTTCAAGTTGTAATAAATGAATCTCTACAAGCAATCTATATTATTCTAGGTTCTTCTAAGTCAAAATAACTCTAGGTCAACTCCGGTCAACAATCTAGTCAAACTATGTCAAGTGTTGACTTACAGTTGACTTTTGGTCAACTGGTCAAATCTGGTCAAACTGGGTCAATTCTAGTCTAATTATTAAAGATATAAAGTGTACTTCGTTATTCGTACTTCGAAACTTACGACACGCAAATCGAGATGAAAAGATCAACGGTAAAGTTAATAATCTTATTATAGTGATCCACGTGTCCATCTTGTCAATTTCAGCGATGTGAGATCACTGGAATTGACTGAGCTCAGTTTCGTTGTATTAATCCCGAAATACGAACATTATAAGAATTAATTATTAATAAATTATAAAAAGGTTAAACTCAGAGAAATTATCAACAAACATTGTCGGACGATAAAATAAATATCGCCAACGTGTCCAAAATAGTCAAATTAGCTAGGATAGCCTATCCATCGGTCCAATTTGGACACAAGGGCAAAAAGGTAATTTTGGGTCAAAAACGGTATCCGTGTCGGAGCCGTTTTGTACCAAAAAACGTGTAGGAAAATTAGTCTATAAAATATAACAAATTATATGTCCACGAAACCAGAATGTCGATACGAACCCAACGGTATCTCCAGAATTGGATTCCGTTGACCCGATCTCAATTTGGTCCGTTGACCAGAACTTGGAATTCCGGTTTGCACGAAAATGCGTGCCGGAGCCAATGTTCTCTAAACTCAGCAAACTACATGTCAACGAGTCCAAAATGACGATACAAACTCAACGGTATATCCTAAATTGGATTCCGATGAGCCGATCTCAAAATGACCCGTTGACCCGGATATTGGTATCCGACTTGCACCGAAATGAGTGCCGGATCCAATGTCCACCAAAACCTAGCAAATTATATGTCAACGAGTCCAGAATTATGATAAGAACTCAACGGTATATCCGGAATTGGATTCCGATGAGCCGGCGTCAAAAAGTCCCGTTGACCCGGACTGTGGGACCCACTTTGCACCGAAAAACGTGCCAGGGCCCACGTCCTCCAAATCTAACAAATTTTATATGAAATCATGCCAGAACGACGCCACGAGTCTACTGGTGGTGTCAGAAATGAAATCTAGAGTCCCGTGTTCAAAAATAGAATTTTATAAGCTGGAAATTATGAATTCGGACGGCCAACTTTGGCGTCAAATTCAACCAATCAAACAAGCTCACAATGAAACGAAACAGGAGGGATAGTAAGAGGGTTATACTAGCTTCGCATAGGAACTGGTAGCATGCCAAATGGAGCTGCGATGGAGGAGGTACAAACTGACGAAGTTGACTCCGCGAAATTGTCCAAATTTAATACAATTTAAACGGTCAAATTGGTGGCCGGTTTTGATGTATCAAACGATAAAATCAACGGATGAAAATTGACAGGAGTGAAGGTGGATACACCGAGATTGTCACAGAGCGAAGAAATCGCCGATCCAACGGTCGGATTTCCGAGAAAATGTGCGCGAAGTTGCTGCGACGGAACGCGAATTCTGGATCGATCCCGCGCGCGCCACGACGGAACTTCGTGCGAAACGCACGAATTGCCTCGACGGCGCATCCCGGAGGACGGTAGCCGCTATGGGAGTGCTCGCCGGGGTAGGGCTCACCTGCGTGGGGGTCGCCGGAGCCACGGCGGCCGGCGGTGGCGCCTGCGCTGCCGGCCAAGGGCCAAATCTGGCCGTTGCTGCCACTTGCTGCTATTTGCAGCAGCTGTGTTGGGCGACGCTGACCCAGCCTGGCCCGGCGGAGGCGGGCGGCGCACGTCCCAGCGCGGCGGAAGGCGACGGTGCGTGCGGCCACGACGAGGTCGGGCTAAGGTGGAGGCTCGGGCTGGTGATGGAGGTGGTGGTTAGTTGGAGGAATGGTGGTTGTGATGACTAAGGTGGTGGTGATGGCTAAGGAGGATGAGGAAGAAGAAGATGGAGGAGGATGGAACCTGCTGGTGGGTGGCCGGCCGAGCTCGGCCAAGGTGGAGTGGAGGTCGGGCTCGGCTGGGAAGAGGTTGGGGTGAGCTGAGTGTAGTGGTGGTGGTGTTAAAAAAATATTAGAAGGGAGAGAGAGAGAGAGTGAATAATAAATATTATGTGAGTTTGTGAGGGAAGGAGAGAGAAAAAGATACCCCTAGAATTTAGGGCCGGCCATGGGGTGTTGGGGTTTTAATTGGCTGCTATGGTATGGAGGGAAATTAATGGTGAGGATTCAAAGAGGGGTAAATCTAAGGCTAGGATTGATTATAGGAAATTAGGTCATTCCTATAGGGATTAAAATTAATAGAATTTTCCATTAAACATAAAAAAATGGGTAGAAAGGATATCTGATTATTTTTCAAGGATAATGAGCTGAGGGAAACATGAAGCTTGGACTGGGTTCGGTCAAGCCGGGTTGGATCAAAACCGGACATTGCTAAATAATCGAATAAAAATAGGTGTTGATGATCATGAGTAAATAAGTAGCACATAGGGATTCCAATAAATAGGACACAAGTGTCATGCGGGTAGTAGGCTCAATGTAGACCATGTCCATAATTGGGGCTGACAGGTTTTGGTCGACAGGGTACCCATAAATTAAGTTAGAAAATGAATGTGACACCGTGGGGTGAAATAAAATCGGGTCACGTGTCAGAAAAGTTGTGTGAAGCAAATGGAGCACAAAATGATGTGTCTGAGTGGGACACAAAAGTCATGGGTGAAGAGCGTCTTGAGTAGATCATGCATGATGAGTTGGTTTCAAGAAAATAACTGGTCTTGTGCTCCCAATTCAAAAGTCACGGTAACGTGCTAAAAATGATCAAGGAAAAGAGTGGAAAAAATTAATAATAATCAAATGGTCTGAATCGACCTGAAGTTGTACGAAGCAGAAAGAGTACAAGGGGACAAGTTTGGATGGGACATTATATACCATCATGAAGGTAATCATATCCACTACAAAACTCGTGAAGAAGATTTCCAGAGTTGAACATCCCTGACACTCCAAATATCAAAGGCACGGAAAAGCACATTTATAGATAAATAAACAGAATAAATATTTATTGAAACTAAATCAATCAGAAAAATAAAAAAATCAACTCGAAATTTAGGGTGCTCACATTTTACATACTGTTACATCAATGAACTGTGATCCAACCATGTTAAATGCTGATCCTTGGGTTAGCAAGTTAAATCTTCACATGTTGTATTATTTTTAGTCCCTACCATGTTTAGAATAGTTTTATATCTCTCACATGATTAGAATCTGGGTTACGGAGAAACTGATAGTTGAGTACGTGATCATGCCTGTAGGCCTTTAAAAATGAAAGTCACGCTGAGTTGATCACGACAGAGTCAAAAGTCACGCTCAGTTGATCCAGACAATATAAACAAATCACGCTGGGGAGACAGCTCATCATTTGTCAGAGAGTAATTATGACTGGCAGCACACCAGTCGAAGAATGTCTTTTCGTATACCACGTATGCACAGACTTCGAGAGATCATCGCCGTCTATTGCGTGATTTTCGAAATCTTCTTCAGCAAGACTCAGCCTTCGTCGAGTTGGCATACCAAAAGGGTTTCTTGTCATTTAATGCGACTGACATAGCAATCACTGTCAGAGATTTTGTGTCAGTCGAGACACGCCGAATCAAGACAGCTGGCAGTTCTATCTCAAGTCTGCGTGTATTTGTGATCTTCATCTCAAGTTTGCGTGGATTCTGAAGTTTTCTTCCTCAAGTTTTCGTAGATTTTGAAGTTCTTTACCTCGAAGTCTGCGTGGATCCTGAAGCTTCCTGCCCCAAGTTTGCGTGGATTTTGAAGCTTTCTACACCGAGTTCGCGTGGATTTCGTCTTCAACAAGTCTGCGTGGATTTCATCAAATTGGAGTATGTGGCAGCCATGCCACTGATCTCTCGTCTGCGTGTCCTGTAACTTGCACATGACTCATGCATGATTGCCATATGTCCAACAGTTACAGGCCACGTCCAGTAACTGCTCACAGCCTTGCGTATGTTAAATCCTGCGTGATTTTCAACTAAGCATAGGCTGTGAAGACAGTTATCTTTTCAGTTATTATTTTTGACTCTATAAATAGAGTTCTTTTTCTCATTCATTGTACAGATACATTGATATCTACTGTCAAAATTTTGAGAGCTTTTCTTCTTCGCATAGTCCAAGGGATAAAGCGATCGTCTTCTAGATCGGATTCCTATAGTTGTAATTTTCCCAGAAACATAACAAATAAAGAGAATTTCTTTATGGAAAACAAATTGGCGACTCTGCTGGGGAAAACCATCTCCTCTTCTGAGATGGCAACAACTCAATGCGACACTTCGTCAATCGGCTCGACGAAGAAGGTGATGACGATCAAATTCGATCAACTCGCCTATAAAGAAATGCAGCGAGCTAAGGGTGGCAAGCCCACTCCAGCCTCCATCATCACTGCCAAGTCGAAGGGACACTCTGTCTATGTCCCTAAGAATCAGTTGGCAGTCAATGGTGAAGTCTCTGCCACAGTGTCTACTCCTAACACTGGCAAGAATTCCACTACAAGCATGCACACTCTTGTGCGCTCGAAGATGACAGTAACTAAAAGTCACGCTGACAGTACTGGCTCCTTAGCGAAATCTGTTCCAGTGTGTATCTCCAAAGTTGAAAGTCACGCTGACAGTACTGGCTCCTTAGCCAAATCTGTTCCAGCGTGCAAATTCAACTCTAAAAGTCACGCTGACAGTACTGGCTCCTTAGCCAAATCTGTTCCAGCGTGCAAATTCAACTCTAAAAGTCACGCTGACAGTACTGGCTCCTTAGCCAAATATGTTCCAGCGTGCAAATTCAACTCTAAAAGTCACGCTGATAGTATTGGCTCCTTAGCCAAATCTATTCCAGTGTGCAATCCCACATTCAAAAGTCACGCTAACAGTACTGGTTCCTTAGCCAAATCTGTTCCAGCGTGTAATTCTAAAATCAAAAGTCACGCCAACAGCACTGGTTCTTTAGCCAAATCTGTTTCAGCGTGTATTTCATCAGAGAAGAATAACTCCTTAGTTATCTCTTCTTCTTTACCGAGTTCTACTAGAACTGGGGGTGGTCTTCCACACAAAGTTCCTTCGAAAAGGAATAACTCTTTAGTTGTTTCTTCTGCTCCTGTAGTTTTTACTTCAGGAACAGCTTTGACTGATACTTTTGTTAGTCAAAGAAAAGAAGATGGTCTTTTGACTACTCTTCCTTCTGGACATTCTATGTCTCAAAATCTGAATGAGTCTAAGAAGAAATATTCCTTAATATCTTCTTCTATGACTTCTTCAAATTGGGCACAGAATCTGTCCCTTAAAGAGGGTCTGTTACCAACTCCTAATCAAAGGAGTGGTTCAACTCTTCCTTCTCTACAAATATCCAGATCAATGGAAGGAAAACTCAATGTTTCCAAAATTAATGTGTTACCTTCCACTGATTTAAGAACAAAACTCCGCACTTCTGGTGTTAAGAAACCATACCAATTGGATATGAAGATAAAAGATCCAGATGCAGAGTATGCAAGAAATTATGTGGCTCATATTAATCACTCTTTATATAATCAAGAGCCATTAAGACCCAAGAACAGGAAGTATACTCCTCAATCTTCACAAACAGATTTACGGGAATATCTTCAACAGAAGAGAAGGAGTAATTCTATGTTAAAGGAACATGCTGAATGTGACTTCTATCCAAGAGTCATAATTCAGTGCAGATGTCAATCAACGGTTCAAGACCATGGTGATCATGAATGTGACTTCCAGCCAAGAATCACAATGCAATGCAGATGTCAAACTAAACGACAGTCTGTCTTCAATAGGATTCAGTATGAACCTATGCCTGATGAAGATGAGCCTTTGTTTGCCTCTGTCAACATGACTTCTCGGGACACCGGGGGTAGAGTTGATAGTCCAGATGGAGTATATAGAAACACCAGAGTAAGAGTCCTGGCTTCTAGTCAAAGAAATTTGATCCCTGAAATTGATTCTGAATTCCTTGGAGAATCTAACTTCCCACCTCTTCCTACTGGGGGTAATTCTCCTATAGTTGACTTTGATGCACGAAGCAATGATTCAGAACATACAACATCCACTAGTTCATCAATAATCCCTCATACAGTCATGACTTACATGGTTGATGGGAATACTGATGAACCTTTTCTTCCTTGACTCATCAAGATCAAAGAATTGCTTCTTTGGAACAGCAAATGAAGTCTATGACTGACACAATGAAGTCGATGTATGAACTTATGACAGCTCAGTTGCAAAATCGACAGACTGTACCTGATGTCATACCAGTTGATACTGATATAAGTCCAGTACAAGTTCCTCCAGCAGTACAATCCAATACTCCTGGACCAGCTCAACTAAATCCTAGTCTCTCTGGAGCTGGGGGTAGTGCTTACAATGCTGTTCCTCCTCCCAACTATTCTCTACAAGCCACAACTCCACAATCTTCGGGAGTTGTCTCTGAAGAATTGAAGAATCTCAAAACTCAATTCGAGGCATTCAAACAGAAGGATGGTTTACAAAGGTTAGGCATCAAGCAGCCTTATCCGATAGAATGGAAGCAAGTATCATATCCTCCTAAATACAAGCCTCCTACTATCTCATTATATGATGGAACCACTTCTCCAAGTCAGTTTATTAATCACTTTGAAGTGATGACTGATCAACTACAACCAAGTGATGCCCTCCTTACTCGGGTATTTATTGGATGTCTCAAGGGAACGGCTTATGAATGGTATAGGAGTCTCCCAGATGGGAGCATTACCTCATTTGCTGGTTTCAAACAGATGTTTCTTGAAAGGTTCTATGAAGGGCTGAATGACATGACTATGTCTGCTCTTATTAGAATCAAGCAGAAAAATAATGAATCCACAGAGGAATACATTGAACGGTTTCGAAGAGAAGCTCTGAAGATGCCTCTTGGAACCCCTGATGCTGTCACCATTGACACGTGCAAATCAAACTTGTTGCCAATCATCAGTATGTGGACAGGGTCCACTCAATTTCAAGATTGGCCTTCCTTCATAGTCAGTGCCAAAGCTGCAGAAATCAGTGCTGAAACCTTCAAAGGTTTAGGAGTGCAGATGACTCCTAAAGAAATAGGACAAGGTGCTAACAATAAAAACAATGCTCGCAAGGGAAAAAAAAACTCTTGAAGTTAATCTTCAGAGCAAAGATACATCAACTGTTCAAACTTCTCCTATAACGCAACAATCAAGAACACCTCGCCCCAAAGAAGAATATTCTTTCGATGACGACGATGTCCTTGGTATCTTTGAATGTCTGCTGAAAGGCAATAAGATACAATTACCTGAGATCAAGAAACCTGATGAAGCTGGTAAGACAGATCATCCCAAATACTGCCCATATCACAGAATGCTGGGTCATACAATTCGTACATGTTATGTACTGAAAGGAAAGATCCAAGAAATGATTAAATCTGGAGCTATCTCTCTTACTCCAAAAGAGAAGACTGTCACTTCTAATGTCGTCTCTATGCAATTCGGAGATTTCCCTCCTCAACTCCTTGAAGGTGGGATTGTTCCTATTCCCAAGGCGACTCTTGAAATAGTAAATATTCCTTTTCCACAGTCTGAATGATTAGCACCAATCACTTTGGAGACTGGAGAAATTATGTGGATCCATCCTGATCTAGTGGCAGATTTCGAATCGCCTTCTCCTCAAAAGATTTCTTCTCGAAAGTCCAAGAAGGCTGGAAAGATCAAGTCATGTCATATGACTTCTCTTGGGTCTACCTCTGACACAGAGCCAAAAGACAAAGAAGAAGCACTTGTTAGTGCTACTCGAACGGGGAAACCTTACCTAAAGGATTATTTTAAAAGTCCTGAGGATCCTCTTGATATCCCTCCAGCTGATAAAAATGCTTCTAATGTTCTTCCTGAAGAAGAATCATCCACTGAACCTATTCTTCCCAAGCCTACAGCTCTGGAGAAAGGCAAACAACAGGCTCGGTTTGATAAGCCAATCAAGAAGTCCTCTCCTCTTGGACTTCAGAAGCCTTATAATTTCGACATTTTAGCTCAGCTTGCTAATACTCCAGCTAGAATGTCCCTCTTTGAACTTCTACGTCTTTCCAAAGAGACTCGGAAGACGTTAAGTGAAGCACTTCTACAAGCTGACTCTTGTCTTGCACAATTAAAGAAGCCAGATGCGGAACCTACCACTTGCTTACATTGCAACAGTGTACTGGAGATTATCCCAAATATCACCTTTACACAAGACGACATGCTACTGGAGGATAATCGACATGACCGACCTCTCTACTATACTGGTTATATTGATACGATGAAGATAGATCGTATCCTCATTGACCCAGGGTCTGCTATAAGCATAATGCCGAAGAGTCTGTTGGATGAACTAAAAATCCCTCTTCACAAGCTCTCCAAGACGGTTACTACTATCTTGGAATTCAATCAAAGCCGAAGCGAGCCTTTGGGAAAGATTCATCTGAAGCTTCAGATAGGCGATTTCAGATCTAAAGTCACTTTCTATGTGATCGAGATCGCGGGATCCTATAATCTTTTTCTGGGGAGGCCCTTTCTTCATGAAAATAATATGGTGCCTTCTACTCTTTATCAATATTTTAAATACATTGATAGCAATGGAAGAGTACAAAAAGAAGTTGCTGATATAAATCCCTTCCATGGGGTTGAAGCTTATTTCAATGATTCCCGAATGTACAAAGAAGAGTATACAAGGATCATACATGCTATGGAGAAAGAAGATGCACAAAGTGAGACTTTAATAATCCCTGTTAAAAGTCGAACTACTCAGCAACAATCTCCTAAACCCTCTGGAGAAGATTTTTTCATCATCCCAGTGAGTGGACGGATCTCTCCGTTACCTCAGTCATCTACTCAAAATACACTGATCATTCCTGTCAGTGGGCGTACTACAGTTCCTGTATCTTCACAAGATACTCTGCTAATTCCAGTTGGAGGGCGGATTATTCTTCCATCTCAAACTTCAAGGGAGCTCACCTCTTCTGAGCCATTTGTTATCGATCTTAATCGAAACAAAGCTTCTTCTTCTTCTCCCCCTTTAGTCATTGACTTGGCTAAAATCTTTAAGGCTCAGCCTTCTTCCAATGTAAATATTGCTGCTTTTACATTTAATGAAAAGTCTCCACCTTTGCAGTACGTTGATGTGTGTAATTATGTTCATAGTTATTTACATCTGTTAGATGACTTGAACACAATAACCATAGGAGTTGTACAGACTATTCATACAGATGTATCTCTAGAACCTGTACAATCTTCATACTTTCTAGTTCCCAGCAGAAAGCCAGGAGACATTCCAATATTCTTCTACAAAGGACCTCAAAATCCTTCTGGTCTTGAGGATGATGACAAAAATGATGATACTGGAAGATTACAACTACGTCGTTATAGTCAGCAATCTAGAGACATCCTCAAAAATATGGGCTATGACTTCAGGACTGGCCTCAATGATGGAAAAGGAAGAAAAATACCTGTTCGTATTCCTCCTTTGAAATATGGAAGGACGAAATATGGATTGGGTTATACTGCTCCTACTCCTTTCATCAATATTATCCATGAAGATCCCGAGTCTGACGAAGATAAGAGATCTGATTCTTCTAGTACCACTTCTTGGGATTCCGATACGAGTATCGGTGACTTCTACTGCAACAATTTGTCTTCCAACATGGTTTCCATTGACCGTTCTGAAGAAAGTGATGAAGACGAAGAAGAGTTTAAAATCTCACCTGAATCAGAACAGTGGGCCCAAAGATTAGATAATCAATGGAAGTTCCATTTCGAGCAAAAAGAACCTCCGACTGAAGATAAACTTGTTCAAATAGATGTTGGTGAAGAGGGATCTCCCAAACCAATATTCATCAGTGAAAGTCTTTCAGAAACTGATAAGAAAGACATGATCAAACTCATTCATGATTACATCGATGTCTTTGCTTGGAGTTATGAAGATATGCCAGGGCTTGATCCTCAAATTGCAACTCACAAGATCAATATCTTGCCCAATACTAAACCGGTCAAACAACAATAGCGACGATTTCGTCCAGACATCATGGATGCAATTGAAGCTGAAGTCAATAAACTCATTACCTCTGGATTTATTAGAGAGGAACAACATCCCGATTGGGTGGCTAATATTGTTCTTGTTCTTAAAAAGACTGGCAAGATCAGAGTATGCATAGACTTCCGCGATCTCAATGCGGCATGTCCTAAAGACGAATTCCCTCTACCAATCACTAATGTCATGGTTGATAATACCTGTGGATTTGAATGAATGTCATTCATGGACGGGTATTCTGGGTACAATCAGATCAAAATGTTTCCAGAGGGCGAGAAGCACACTTCTTTCATAACGCCGATTGGTACATACTGTTATACAGTTATGCCATTCGGTCTCAAGAATGCAGGAGCAACTTATCAACGAGCTATGAGCACTATATTCCGTGAACATTTGCGAAAAATAGTCGAATGCTATGTTGATGATATTGCAGTCAAAAGTCGACAAAAGGAGGATCATATCCAAGATTTGAAGACTATATTTGATCTAATGCGTAAGCATCAATTAAAGATGAACCCTACTAAGTCCTTCTTAGGCATCTCTAGTGGTAAATTTCTCGGCTTCGTCATTACCTCTAAAGGTATACACATGGATCCCGAGAAGATCAAAGCCATCCAAGAGATGCGTCCTCCACGCACCTTAAAAGAGCTACGAGGATTTCAAGGAAGAATCGCTTATATCAGGAGATTCATCTCTAATTTATCAGGACGCTGCAGACCATTCAACAAACTTATGAAGAAAGGTGTCTCTTTTGTCTGGAATGATGAATGTCAGAAAGCATTCGATGATATAAAACAATATCTGATGAGCCCTCCAGTATTGGTACCTCCCGTCTCAGGAATACCGTTCCTCCTTTATACTCGAGCAATGAGTCATTCATTGGGTGCATTACTCGCTCAAAAGAATCAAAATGGCCATGAACAAGCCATTTATTATCTCAGCCGTACTATGACCGGAGCTGAACCTCGATATTCACCGGTTGAAAAAGAATGTCTAGCCTTGATGTTTGCTGTCCAAAAGACACGTCATTATATCATTGGCCAGACTATTCATGTCATCTCCAGGATCAATCCTATACGGATCATGATGAAGAAACCCAGTGTTTTGAATTCTCGATTGGCTAACTGGGGAACCCTACTTGCTCAGTATGACATGCACTATATTCCTCAGAAATTAGTCAAAGGACAAGATTTAGCTGATTTTTTGGCTGCTCACTCAATTCCAGAAAATTCAAAACTCTATGATGAAATCCCAGATGAAGTCCTACATTCAAATCAAATTGCTGAAGAAGATCCTACTTGGCGTCTATTCTTTGATAGAGCATCAAGAATTGGTCCTAATGGCGATATTGTCGCTGGAGTTGGAATTGTTCTTGTATCGCCAGAAGGTCTTGCTATCCAAAGAGCTTATTCTCTCGATCAGCCATGTTCAAACAATGTAGCTGAGTACAACGCATTACTTATTGGTCTTCAACTTGCTAAACATCTGAATATTCAACATTTGGAGGCGTATGGAGACTCTAAACTCATTGTCAATCAGATCAGGGGTACTTATGAAGTTCGCCATCAAGATCTGGTTCCTTATCATAAAACAGCTATATCTATGGCTTCTTCGTTTGAAGAATTCTTCATTGAACATGTTAGGCGAGCATGTAACACAGAAGCTGATGCCCTTGCTAATCTTGCAGCGGTGCTGGCTATTCCAATCAGACGGCAACAAATGATTGTTGTTCGTAATCGAGAATTATTTCATCTTGAAAATAACTTGACTCTAAGACTTCCAGTTAACATTGAAGAATCAACATCTCATGACGTCAACACAATAAGAGGATTTGGATTCAGTCGTAAATCGATGTCATCTTCATCCGATTCCAGCATGGAATTCATCTTCAGTAACTCGACTGAGAATCAGAATACGGATAAAGATTGGAGACTTCCTTTCTTAGATCTCGTATTATATGATATTCTTCCGGATGATCCGAGTGAGGCAGCATCTATCAGACGACGATCACTCAGATTCTACTACATTCATACAATAAAGACCTTATATCGTCGAGCTTATGATGGTTTACTCCTTCGATGTATTGCCGGTGACGAAGCTCAACAAATCATTCGTGAAGCACATGATGGAATTTGTGGAGCACATCAGCCAGGACCAAAACTTCAAGACCGTATTCGACGTATGGGTTATTATTGGCCCACCATGGTATCTGATGCTATCGAATATGCAAAGAAGTGTAAAGCTTGTCAAATTCATGCGGATTTTATTCATCAACCCTCGAAATTTCTACATCCAACGGCAGCATCATGGCCCTTCGAAGCTTGGGGCATGAACATTGTCGGCCCGATCAATCCACCGTCATCTAAAGGTCATCGGTTCATTCTCGCAATAACCGATTACTTCTCCAAATGGGCCGAAGCCATCCCTTTATCTGAAGTTAAGACGTCTAATGTCATCAGCTTTATTAAGCACCATGTCATCTACAGATTTGGTGTTCCTCGACGCATTATTCATGATAACGGACCACAGTTCGTCAGCCAGAAATTTACTCGATTCTGTGACGATCATCGGATCAATAATGTGGCTTCTACCGCCTATAATCCAGCAGCTAACGGATTAGCAGAAGCTTTCAACAAGACTATCATCAAACTCCTAAAGAAGTTTGTCTCCACTAACAAACGTAATTGGAGTGACAAGCTCGGGAAATGTTTGTGGGCTTATCGCACGACAGTTCGTAATGCTACCAAATGTATACCTTTCTCTCTGGTGTATGGTTGCGAAGCTGTTCTTCCATTAGAGATTCAAATTCCTTCTTTAAGGATAGCAATCGCTAATGAACTCACTGCTAAAAATAACGATCGTCTTCGACTTCAGGAATTAGAAGCTCTGGATGAAAAGCGATTATCTGCTCAACAGAATATTGAATTCTATCAAGCTAGAATTTCAAGAGCTTTTAATAAAAAAGTCAGAGTTCGATCATATCAAAAAGGAGAACTTGTTCTAACAGTCAGACGTCCTATGACTATGACTCATATGAGTAAGGGCAAATTTGACGCAAAGTGGGAAGGTCCCTATATTGTGAGCAAAGTTTTCTCAAATGGAGCTTATCAACTCTCAGAATTGGATGGTCGAAAAGTTTTGATGCCTATTAATGGCAAATTTCTTAAAAAGTACTATGTATAAATGTAAATACTTGTAATCATCAGACAAATTCATGTTTAAAAAAATAAAATTTTTATTTTATTTTCATGAATGATGATACATGATATTAAAGAAGATCACTATCATCCTTCTCTACTTTTGGACGTGGGCCACTACCGTCCTTCTCAAAGACGTGATCAACAAAAGAGCCGAGAACCTCCTTGTTAGAACCCACGAGAAATTTGCAAGCGGCCATCCTCATGGCTTCCACTTCTTCAGTCCTTCCTGGTTCGAGCAGAAAATCCAGAATGTCCCTTGGTGGCTTGGGTACAGACGAACCTTCGCCTGCTTCCGTCTTCTTCGTTTTGACTGGACCAGCAGGGCGTTCTTCAGTGCCTTTCTGAACCTTTGAGGCTATCTCAGTCTTCTTAGATGCTTCTCCAGATGACATTTTTATGTTGAGGAGTGAAAGTATTCGTTCTCGCCAGATTTCTGCTATATTTATAGGCAGAAGTCCCTCATTCATCCGACGTTTCACATATTCATTAATGCTTAACGGTTCATCCATTCATTTCTCACATTCATCAGACGTTTCGTCTGTTCATTAATACTTGACGGTTCTTCCGTTCATTTATTACATTCACTCGACAGTTCATATGTTCATCATTTCCTAACGGTTCATCCGTTCATAATCTTCTATCAATTTATTAAGTGGGGATTCGTTATTTATCATGTTTTCATAACCTCTGAATCAATTCCGAATCTACTTACTCATTTGTCATGTTTTGACCTCTGCATAGAAATCAATCTATTTTCTTTTGAGTTCCTACATATTATCACGTCCATAATACCTCTGATAATATCATATACTCTAAAACAGAAAAGATGATTTTATTATCTATCATGTCCACAATTCATCCACAAATACAAATCATTGAGCATAGAAGAATTATCATTTCCATTCTCATTTCACCACAAAAAGTCTATTACATTTTCTTAGACTTTCTTACAAATCATAATGGAAATCTATCACAAATCTTGGATTTTCATTCTACACCACAACAATAACCTAATAGAGATCTATCTTCTTCTTTGGATCTTCTCCGTCGGACCTTCTCCGTCAGGTTCGTTGCTGGTGGCAATTCCTGACTGTCTGGGTCCCAGTCACGACCAGATCAGCAGGAATCAAACTCTGGTCTTCTCTCTCAGACGAGAGGAGAACCACAGAGTATGGCAGCCCGATTCTCCATGGGGAGCGCCAGTACTCTTTGTGCCTAAGAAGGATGGTACAGTTCGGTTGTGTATTGACTACCAAGCCTTGAATACCATCACCATTAAGAACAAATATCCTCTGCCCAGGATAGATGATTTGTGTCATAGTCGTATCCATTCAATTTATTTTAATTATTTGTACATTTCTTAATATATTTTTTTCCTCTAATTAATTATTAATGTTTTATTATAATAAAAATGAGTTAATAATTTAATTAGATGAATTTTTATTTTGTATAAATACATGTTTGCATAAAAGTCCATGACTTAGTTTTGCATTACAAAAATCACATTGACACCTCAACCTACTAGGTGTCAAACCCTCACCAACCCAAGCAATGACTCATCATCCCAACCACCTCACCATCCACATGTCACCATGCATGGTGTAGGAGGGGCATTTTAGTCTTTCTATATGTCCATTATATTTTGAATTCTCAAAAAAAAAAGAAAGAAAGAGGAGAGCAGCTCCCTCACATATGCTCTCTCCCCATCCCTCACGTGTTCTATCTCTCTCTCGGCTCACTCTCACACTCTCTCTCTCTCGGTTCACTCTCACTCTCTCTCTCTCTCTCTCTCTCGGTCTCTCCCTCTCACTCCTCTCACTCGCACACGCACCCGACCCCGCCACCATCGGCTAACCGCCGGCCTCCCTGGCCGCCAGCACCGCCGGCTCCACCTACGACCGCCGGCCTCCCCTCTCTTCCCCTCCCCCATCGGTTACCTCCACCACCACCATCATCTTCATCTCCATCCTCACCATCATCATCAAACTAAACCCTAACCCCCCTTTTTCTTCTAAAAAGAAAAATTAAAGGAGTAAAGAAGGAGAAATTGGATAAGATGGAGCAAAACCCAATTCCCCAAATTCAAATCCCAAATTTCCAAGACAAGCCCTCTTCCATTTTGCTTTCCATTTGTTTTATTTTTTGTCTATGCCATATCCATTAGAATTATTTTCTTCATAAATACAAATTAGGATAATTTGTGTATATATATATATATATATATATATATATATATATATATATATATATATAAGGGTATGACGGACACGTGTACCGGAAGCGACACGGACACAAGGGTACAATTATTATGAACGATAGCTTGGATACCTATTTTCCAAATACGACTTGGATACTTGAATATAGTTAAACTTAGTATTGTGATGCCGACATAAGTGTATATATAAATATTATTTCGAATATTGACAGAGATTATGACACGATTTGGACACGACGATACTAGTTAGTATTGATTTGAGGTTTATGATTTAAATTTATGTGTGCCAAATTAGTTTAATAAAATTATTCATGGATATCAATATGTATATAAAAATTATCATGCTAGACTCGCTAGCATAGAAATTAAGGAGTTATATAATGAATTTTATTATGAAGAAACAAATTTTATGTAGTGATTGATTGGCTTGTGGGTATAAGTATATATGTCATGGAAATATCAAGTTAACTATGGGTGATTGATGTCTAGAAATAGAACTGGATATAAATAGGTATTAAGACTATGGTAAGGAATTCAACTTGTAATTGAGTTAGGGTTATCTAGGGAACCTTGGGTGTGAATGTCATGAACGATACGAGGCCATATCGGATATATCGAGCCCTAAATTGGTAAAGTATTATAGTATTTTCGAATTATAATTCAAAAGTTTTCTTTAGAAATATGAATAAAAGATTACCGATCGTAAGTAAATTTGGGATAGATTAGAATGTCAAAAATAAAATAAAAATAATAACCATATCGACTAAGAGTAATAATCTTGGTAATTAATCTAAATTCCAGCACTAGTATATACTAAGTTAACATTTAAGAATGAGGAACCATGGTTCAAAGGGCTATGATTCATATTTTACGTTTTCGAGACCGTATCGGGTTAAGATTGATTAAATAGAATGATAGGAACCAATTAGAACTTAGAATTCAGCATTTATTTAAGTTTAGACTGTTTTATATTCAAATTTGCAAAAAGAAATATGATGCATTCCTCGAATATACACATAATAGAATAATGTTTTGAAATATTAGATCCGAATTATTATTCTGGAAAAGTTTAAACTAGTCTTTTGTGAGATTCCAACATATACGCTAAATAGTAACTATAATTTTAGAGTGCATAAATAAATGGATTTAAAATAGTATCCTTAAGTTTCTAAAATTAGTAAATTGTCGGAATATATTCTATAGCAAGTATCGCTAAGTTTGGAAGTGTATGTCCTTAATTAAGGAAATTTTATTATATACAGATAATCACTATCCTAAGAACAAGATATTTGATATATATACGATCTATTAAATGCACTTCCTCTTGTATGGTTATATCATTTAGTGTTTTGTGTAAAATTGTGATCTCTGACTTGCTTTGGGTTTGATGAACTTGTGTAGTAACTCTGGACCAATACTAATTGCTAGAATTGCTAATTGCTAAGGTAATGTCGCACATTGGTAAGAAATTTCTAGTTTATTACTTGTTTATATATATGTATAACTGCGTGTGATTCCGGTGTTGAGAGTTGCTCCACCGAAGGGGTCGATGTACCCGAATATTAATTGCGTGGACCGGTGTTGAGAGTTGTTCCACCGAAGGGGTCGGCGTACTCGATTATTATATTTTTACCTATTGTAAAATTCCGGAGTCAATAAATACAAAGGAGATTCTGCCGAAATTTTCAATAATTTCGAGAGTTAGAAAATTTAGGAAGTTTCAGAATTAGGAAAACACTAATTGAATAATCTAAGTTTATATCCAGTTTCCTAGTCAACAAGATATTACCATATGGCGTGTTGTCTTTGACAAACGAGATGGTAAAATAAGTTGAATGATTCATTGCCAACATTTACTACCATATGGCGTGTTGTTTCGACACACGATATGGTAATAAGTTGGATAATCTCCTGCCAACAAGAGATTACCATATGGCGTATTGTCTTTGACATACGAGATGGTAATCAAGTTGGAACCGGATATTAGACATATAAGTCAATAGACTATTGTACGTGTTTGTAGTTGCATCATGGGGTAGGAGAGAACAACTGGATCACAACCATCGAAATCCCTACAATATAATAACAACAGTAAAAGATGATCAGTAGTCCCGCATCTGTAAGGCCTTGCGATGTCGGGGGGTGAGGCCTAGCTCACCAACAGAGAACAGTCCAGTAAATTTCGAGAATAAAATCTGAATTTAAAAAGTTAATGCATACAAGTTTTCCACAAGATGTGGAGGGGTCGGATCTAAGGCACCGTACCCAATACAGACACCACCTGGTCCCGGGTAAATAGGATTATTGTCGGGAAAATAGAGGGTGATCGTGATCCAAATGTGTTCTCTAAACTGCATCATCATATAGGAAACTTGACTATGATTGTGGTAGTGAATTTAAGTTGTTGTGACGGTAGTCGTTATTTATGAAATATTAGGATTTAGTCGTAAGACGAACACTGAGGAAATTCACTAGAACGAGATCTAGTCAAAGTCATATTTTAAGTTAACGTTATAATTCCTCTGAATTAGTTTCTTAATTTCTTTACTTTAGAATTCCGAGAATCCGATCATCTCAGAGATTCTCAATTTATTTTATTTACTCGTCCTTGACTGAGGGCTTGCATGTCGTTTGACGACCTAGTATTGTTCACTAGATTTGTAGACTAAGAAGCTGCTATTGTACATCGGAGAAAAGCTGGAGAACAAGAACAAGATGTAACGATTGAAGGCAATTATATTGAAATCAGATATTCTTATCATCAATTCAGGTATATAAATATATAATTATATTGGGTTAATATTTGTTCTGGGTAGAGTAGTCCATTTCTCTATTTATAGTTAGAATGTCCTCTTTTTTATTAATATTGATTTTTATTATGCAAGTTATGACCTGTGATAACCTATCCTAGAACCTTACGGGCGACAATCGCGAATATGAGTACTGGAGTATTCGTATGTCGCGTAGCCTGGAGATGCTGTTACGTACTCGGCTCGCCGTATTCTGGGAGCGGGGCGTGACACGTCTTTTTAGTGGTGGCCCATACAAGTCCACAAAGAATGGAAAATCTAGGATAGGATGTAGGCTAAGCTTTTAAGGAGACCTATATAGGTTAAGCTATAAACCTAAGACTTGTTCTTATGAAAAGTCTACAAAGAATCGTAGGTTCGGAAATACTCAACAAATTTCATCCTTAGAATGTGTTTCATTCTGTTTATCCTATAAATCTTTACCTAATAGATTTCCTATAGTGATTCCACATGGTTTAAAATACTAACCTATGACTGCTATTAAGGATGTAGATTATATTGGGAAGTATTGGGTAGTACGAGGTTTGATTATGACTTAAAATTCTAGGAGTAATCCATAGATAATTAGACAAGTATTCTTACTAGAGTAGCCTAGCGAAGGATTGTAGAAAGTTCCTTGAGGATCTTGAAATATGTACCCTTAGTAAACCTGGGGTTTAGATTTATCTAGAATCATTATATAGACTGGGTTAGGAAAGGAATAAGGATCACCTAGTCAATAGGCTAATAATGATTCAAGACTATTTAGGACGAGTATAGTTTTGTGAGATTATATATAATATAGCTTAGAAGAACTATTGGTACCCTAGTACTAGTAGTATCTTGCTTGAGGATATAGCTTCTAAAGTGTAGTTCGACTCTTCAGTATCTTGATCGTATCCATTCTTAAATTATGACTCATCCTCCTTCCTTTTCAAATTTCATATATCTATCTTCACAAATCTCCAGCTTTCTCAAAATTTCTCAATTTTCTTGTTCCATCCAAGGTTTGTCGATTATAATCTAGAATTGTATCTTCTCTTTTAAATCCAATTTTTTTCTAGTAGTAAATCTGACTTTTGGGAATCGTTTTCCATCTAAACATCTAGATATACATTTCTCATTAAATGTTCATTGGATTTCTTGTAAAACAATATTTTGATTGGACTTTTGTAATTGAATTTCCTGTGAATGAGTACTTATTTTCTTATGTGTCAAGAACCCGATAATCTATTTACTGATTTGACAAGGCAGTGAGACCATCTGCAGTCAATTAGATTGAATTATGGAAGAGAGTGAAGTTGTTGCAGCCATTCGGACTGGCCATCCAAATTGGCGAGGCACATATGGTATATCTCGAAACATGATTCAAGAATTTAATAAATTTTCAGGGATCAAGACATAATTTTTCATAATGAATTTTTGAACTTGATATTCGAATTTTGATTTCATTTTACCTTGATTTGGAATTTGAAAAACGTCATTTAAAATGACATAGAGTGCTTTTGATAATATAGATATATGAGTTTATCTTATGTTATAATATTATCTATTAATTTTGATACCATGATAAAGTAACACTAGTGATATCTAGAAAACTTGAAAATTAAGTATTGCTTTTGAATATATTTTTACTAAGAATATCATGACCTGTAAGGCTACTTTACGATCATAATTTATACTCATTCTATGGATATCAAGGAACATGTAGCAAATCTTGATAGTGAAATAGCATCTTTGTTGCAGCCATATGCGCAATGGCGAGGCACAAGATTACTATATCACGCCAGAAAACGAGAAATGAGGAATATGATCTTGATTCTGTAGTACACACAATGTTATGGTATCTGACAATTTTATTGATTTTATGGAATTTTAAGATCATTAATGAATTCAAGTATCTTCATATTCTATATTCATAAAAGCTTCTAATGAATATAATTTTGAAGTATTTATTCAGAAAATATATTACTACTTCATTTTTTGTAAGGTGGGTAGAATATATTGTTTCTCTCTATAATTGTTTTTAAAATCCTACCTATAAATTTTAAATTTTGAGGACGAAATTTTGTAAGGTGGGTAGAGTGTCATAGTCGTATCCATTCAATTTATTTTAATTATTTGTACATTTCTTAATATATTTTTTTTCCTCTAATTAATTATTAATGTTTTATTATAATGAAAATGAGTTAATAATTTAATTAGATGAATTTTTATTTTGTATAAATACATGTTTGCATAAAAGTCCATGACTTAGTTTTGCATTACAAAAACCACATTGACACCTCAACCTACTAGGTGTCAAACCCTCACCAACCCAAGCAATGACTCATCATCCCAACCACCTCACCATCCACATGTCACCGTGCATGGTGTAGGAGGGGCATTTTAGTCTTTCTATATGTCCATTATATTTTGTCTTCTCAAAAAAAAAAAAAAAGAAAGAAAGAAAAAGGAGAGCAGCTCCCTCATATATGCTCTCTCCCCCTCCCTCACGTGTTCTATCTCTCTCTCGGCTCACTCTCACACTCTCTCTCTCTCGGCTCACTCTCACTCTCTCTCTCTCTCTCGGTCTCTCCCTCTCACTCCTCTCACTCGCACACGCGCCCGACCCCGCCATCACCGGCCAACCGTCGGCCTCCCTGGCCGCCAGCACCGCCGGCTCCGCCTACGGCCGCCGGCTCCGCCTACGGCCGCCGGCCTCCCCTCTCACCCCCTCCTCCATCGGTCACCTCCACCACCACCATCATCTTCATCTCCATCCTCACCATCATCATCAAACTAAACCCTAACCCCCCTTTTTCTTCTAAAAAGAAAAATTGAAGGAGTAAAGAAGGAGAAATTGGAGAAGATGGAGCAAAACCCAATTCTCCAAATTCAAATCCCAAATTTCCAAGGCAAGCCCTCTTCCATTTTGCTTTCCATTTGTTTTATTTTTTGTCTATGCCATATCCATTAGAATTATTTTCTTCATAAATACAAATTAGGATAATTTGTGTGTATATATACATATATATATATATATATATATATATATATATATATATATATATATATATATATATAAGGGTATGACGGACACGTGTACCGGAAGCGACACGGACACAAGGGTACAATTATTATGAACGATAGCTTGGATACCTATTTTCCAAATACGACTTGGATACTTGAATATAGTTAAACTTAGTATTATGATGCGGACATAAGTGTATATATAAATATTATTTCGAATATTGATAGAGATTATGACACGATTTGGACACGACGATACTAGTTAGTATTGATTTGATGTTTCTGAGTTAAATTTATGTGTGCCAAATTAGTTTAATAAAATTATTCGTGGATATCAATATGTATATAAAAATTGTCATGCTAGACTCGCTAGCATAGAAATTAAGGAGTTATATAATGAATTTTATTATGAAGAAACAAATTTTATGTAGTGATTGATTGGCTTGTGGGTATAAGTATATATGTCATGGAAATATTAAGTTAACTATGGGTGATTGATGTCTAGAAATAGAACTGGACATAAATAGGTATTAAGACTATGGTAAGGAATTCAACTTGTAATTGAGTTAGGGTTATCTAGGGAACCTTGGGTGTGAATGTCATGAACGATACGAGGCCATATCGGATATATCGAGCCCTAAATTGGTAAAGTATTATAGCATTTTCGAATTATAATTCAAAAGTTTTCTTTAGAAATATGAATGAAAGATTACCGATCGTAAGTAAATTTGGGATAGATTAGAATGTCAAAAATAAAATAAAATTAATAACCATATCGACTAAGGGTAATAATCTTGGTAATTAATCTAAATTCCAGCACTAGTATATACTAAGTTAACATTTAAGAATGAGGAACCATGGTTCAAAGGGCTATGATTCATATTTTAGGTTTTCGAGACCGTATCGGGTTAAGATTGATTAAATAGAATGATAGGAACCAATTAGAACTTAGAATTCAGCATTTATTTAAGTTTAGACTGTTTATAGTCAAATTTGCAAAAAGAAATATGATGCATTCCTCGAATATATACATAATAGAATAATATTTTGAAATATTAGATCCGAATTATTATTCTGGAAAAGTTTAAACTAGTCTTTTGTGAGATTCCAACATATACGCTAAATAGTAACTCTAATTTTAGAGTGCATAAATAAATGGATTTAAAATAGTATCCTTAAGTTTCTAAAATTCATAAATTGTCGGAATATATTCTATAGCAAGTATCGCTAAGTTTGGAAGTGTATGTCCTTAATTAAGGAAATTTTATTATATACAGATAATCACTATCCTAAGAACAAGATATTTGATATATATACGATCTATTAAATGCACTTCCTCTTGTATGGTTATATCATTTAGTGTTTTGTGTAAAATTGTGATCTCTGACTTGCTTTGGGTTTGATGAACTTGTGTAGTAACTCTGGACCAATACTAATTGCTTGAATTGCTAATTGCTAAGGTAATGTCGCACATTGGTAAGAAATTTCTAGTTTATTACTTGTTTATATATATGTATAACTGCGTGTGATTCCGGTGTTGAGAGTTGCTCCACCGAAGGGGTCGACGTACCCGGATATTAATTGCGTGGACCGATGTTGAGAGTTGCTCCACCGAAGGGGTCGGCGTACCCGATTATTATATTTTTACCTATTGTAAAATTCCGGAGTCAATAAATACAAAGGAGATTCTGCCGAAATTTTCAATAATTTCGAGAGTTAGAAAATTTAGGAAGTTTCAGAATTAGGAAAACACTAATTGAATAATCTAAGTTATATCCAGTTTCCTAGTCAACAAGATATTACCATATGGCGTGTTGCCTTTGACAAACGAGATGGTAAAATAAGTTGAATGATTCATTGCCAACAATTACTACCATATGGCGTGTTGTTTCGACACACGAGATGTAATAAGTTGGATAATCTTCTGCCAACAAGAGATTACCATATGGTGTATTGTCTTTGACATACGAGATGGTAATCAAGTTAGAACCGGATATTAGACCTATAAGTCAATAGACTATTGTACGTGTTTGTAGTTGCATCATGGGGGGGAGAGAACAACTGGATCACAACCATCAAAATTCCTATAATATAATAACAACAGTAAAAGCTGATCAGTAGTCCCACATCTGTAAGGCCTTGCGATGTCGGGGGGTGGCCTAGCTCACCAACAGAGAACAGTCCAGTAAATTTCGAGAAAAAATCGGAATTTAAAAAGTTAATGCATACAAGTTTTCCACAAGATGTGGAGGGGTCGGATCTAAGGCACCGTACCCAATACAGACACCACCTGGTCCCGGATAAATGGGATTATTGTCAGAAAAATAGAGGGTGATCGTGATCACAAATGTGTTCTCTAAACTGCATCATCATATAGGAAACTTGACTATGATTGTGGTAGTGAATTTAAGTTGTTGTGACGGTAGTCGTTATTTATGAAATATTAGGATTTAGTCGTAAGACGAACACTGAAATTCACTAGAACGAGATCTAGTCAAAGTCATATTTTAAGTTAACGTTATAATTCCTCTGAATTAGTTTCTTAATTTCTTTACTTTAGAATTCCGAGAATCCGATCATCTCAGAGATTCTCAATTTATTTTATTTACTCGTCCTTGACTGAGGGCTTGCATGTCGTTTGACGACCTAGTATTGTTCACTAGATTTGTAGACCAAGCTGCTATTGTACATTGGAGAAAAGCTGGAGAACAAGAACAAGATATAACGATTGAAGGCGATTATATTGAAATCAGATATTATCATCATTCAGGTATAAATATATAATTATATTGGGTTAATATTTGTTCTGGGTAGTAGTCCATTTCTCTATTTATAGTTAGAATGTCCTCTTTTTATTAATATTGATTTTTATTATGCAAGTTATGACCTGTGATAACCTATCCTAGAACCTTACGGGCGACAATCGCGAATGTGAGTACTGGAGTATTCGTATGTCGCGTAGCCTGGAGATGCTGTTACGTACTTGGCTCGCCATATTCTGGGAGCGAGGCGTGACAATTTGTTTGACCAGTTGAGTGGGGCGAAGGTGTTTTCCAGGATAGATTTGAGATCCGGGTACCACCAGGTAAAAGTCAGGGCTGCAGACATCCAGAAGACGACGTTCAACACGAAGTACGGGCAGTACGAGTTTCTGGTGATGCCATTTGGTCTCACAAATGTACCAGCTGTCTTTATGAATTTGATGAAAAGACATTTCACCATTATCTGGATAAGTTTGTCGTAGTGTTTTCGACGATATCCTGATATACTCGAAGACGCCGGAGGAGCACGCAGAGCACTTGCGGACAGTTTTGGGGATTCTGAGGAAGGAGAGGTTGTTTGCCAAATTGTCAAAGTACGAGTTCTTTTTAGACCGAGTGGAGTTTCTCGTCATATAGTTACTTGAGAGGGGATCTCGGTAGATCCCAGGAAGATTGCTGCCGTTGAGACATGGAAACTCCGACGTCAGTTTCAGAGATCAGGAGCTTTCTGGGTTTAGCAGGCTATTATAGAAGTTCGTCCAGGACTTTGTTAGGATAGCTGAACCCATGACGAAACTGACGCAGAAGGACGCAGAGTACATCTGGTCAGAGGACTACCAGGCAGCATTTGAGGAGCTGAAGAGGAGGCTGACGACCGCTCTAGGTTTTACATTACCTTCAGGATCTGGAGGTTTCACCATATACAGCGATGCTTCGGGAAAGGGGCTAGGATGTGTCCTACAGCAGCATAGGAAAGTGATTGCTATGCATCTAGGCAATTACGGACTCATGAGCGGAACTATCCTACCCACGACCTAGAGTTAGCTACGGTGATCTTTGCACTCAAGTTATGGAAACATTACTTATACGGAGAGCGTGTGGAAATCTTTACTGACCACAAGAGCTTGAAGTATGTGTTCACGCAGAAAGAGCTGAACATGAGGCAAAGACGATGGTTGGAGTTGATGAAGGACTTCGACATCGATTTACAGTATCATCCCGGAAAGGTAAATATGGTGGCGGATGCGCTGAGCAGGCATCCGATGGCATGGTATCTGATGATAGATCGACATTTACGGGAAGATCTGGAGAAGCTCGGTATCGAGATAGTTCGGCCAGGATCAGTGATACAGATGATGGTGCTTGACATTCAGTCAGGGTTGATGGAGCAGATCAAGGAGGCACAGTCTACAGATGAGAGCCTTCGCATACTTCGAGCCCAGGCTTTAGCTGGATTTCTAGATGACTTCACCGTAGTAGAGGATGGATCCTTGAGGCATGGCAGCCGATTGTACGTGCCGAAGGGAGAGCTGATAGAGGCAGTCTTGCAGGAGGTGCACCGATCGAGATATTCTATTCCCTGGTGACAACAAGATGTACCGTGGCTTGCGGGAACATCTTTGGTGGCACGGGATGAAGAGAGATGTATATATTTCGAGATGCCTAGTTTGCCAGTAGGTCAAGGCGGAGCGCCAGAGGCCAGTGGTCTATTGCAGCCGTTACCCATTCCCGAGTGGAAGTGGGAACACATTACGATGGACTTCGTCTCAGGGATTCCTCGTTCCCAAGGAGGGAAGGATACCATTTGGGTCATCGTGGACAGGCTGACGAAGTGTGCACACTTCATACCCTTCAAGGTGGGGCTTTCCACCGAGAAGTTGGCAGAGCTATACATGCAGCAGATAGTTCGCTTGCACAGAGTACCAGTGAGCATCGTATCGGACCGAGACAGCAGATTCACGTCCACTACTGGAGGAGCTTGCAGGAGGAGTTGGGCAGTCAGCTCAAGTTCAGTACGGCGTACCACTACAGACAGATAGGCAGTCCGAGAGGACGATAAAGACGCTAGAGGACATGCTGAGGACTTGTGTGCTGGACTTTGGCGGATCATGGAAGAGCCATCTACACTTGGTAGAGTTTTCATACAACAACAGCTACCAAGCCAGCATCGGTATATCTCCTTTCGATGCACTATATGGACGATGATGCCGTGCACCGCTCTTTTGGAATGATGTTGGGGACAAAGTTATGCTTGGGCTAGAGATGATCACGGATGCAGCAGAGAAGGTCGGGATGATCAGAGACAGGCTCAGAGTAGCTCAGGACAGGCAGAAACACTGGGCCAATGCTAGTCAGACCGATGGAGTTCGCCGCCGGAGATATGGTGCTAGTGAAGATATCACCTACTAGAGGGACGATCCGATTCGGACGAGGAGGCAAGTTGAGCCCCAGATACATCGGGCCGTTCGAGATACTTGGCAGGATCGGAGAGGTAGCTTACAGGGTTGCACTTCCACCCAATATAGCAGGATTTCATGATGTCTTTCATGTGTCTCAGCTGAGGAGATAGTTCCGGACCCCAGCCATGTGCTAGATCATTCAGAGTTGGAGATCGGACCGAGCCTTGCAGTCACTGAGCAGCCAGTTGAGATATTGGACAAGAGAGAGAAGAGGCTGAGGAACAAAGTCATACCCTTAGTATGAGTAGCTTGGAGCCGTCACTCTCCGGGTGAATCTACTTGGGAGAGGGAGTCGGACATGAGGGAGAGATATCCTTACTTGTTCGACCCAACAGCTGCGAGGAAACCATCCGTTCCTGTCACGACCCGCACCCGTTTATTTTCGAATACGGAGCGTATCCAAGCCCAGCTTCGCATCGAGCGGACTCCAGCCCGACTCGAGTACGTATAAGCTGTCATGATCATGGTATCATATCTAGTCTAAACTATATCTCAATCCACATAAGTCATATAAACAAGAATGAACAAGTATGTGTCGTGGTCTGCAGCCCACTATCATGCATGTCCGATAAGACTCTAAAAAAATAACAAGAGTCTAAACTGAATCAAGAAACAGGATATCTCATAATGAAGAAAGCACGGGAGGATAATAAACACAATAACGATACCTGAATCCCGCAAGCATATCATCACGTCTGCCATCCAGAGCTGCTAACTAACTCCACGTAATAACTAACCTGAAGAGATCATCAGGTCCTCAGGGGACATAGCAAGATACATAAAATATGCCTATCTAGCAGTTTATCATGCAATAAAGAAAATACAGGAAATAAACGAGAAAGACCAATCCGTACGAAAATACGACTATATACGACTGGAAGAACCACTACGCCTAAGCAAACTGCTGGAGAGAACAAGAGAACACAATATCACGATGTCAATGGACAACCAATCGAATACTCAAACCCTCGCCCCTACTGTGGACTCGCAGGTTTGAACAACTACTAGCCCTCGCCCCTAGTGTGGACTTGCAGACTAGCATCACCCTCGTCCCTAGTGTGGACTCGCAGGTGTGAACCATATACTAACCCTCGTCCCTGGTGTGGACTCGCAGGCTAGCATCACCCTCGTCCCTTGTGTGGACTCGCAGGTGTGAACCATATACTACTAACCCTCATCCCTGGTGTGGACTCGCAGGCTAGCATCACCCTCGTTCCTTGTGTGGACTCGCAGGTGTAGACATTAACTACTAACCCTCGTCCCTGGTGTGGACTCGCAGATTAGCTTACTAACTCTCGCCCCTGATGTGGGCTCGCAAGTTAGCTTAACTACTAACCCTCGCCCCTAATGTGGGCTCGCAGATTAGCTAACTCTCGCCCTAATGTGGGCTCGCAAGTTAGCTTAACTACTAACCCTCGCCCCTAATGTGGACTCGCAGATTAGCTTCAAGAATTTCAAGGTACAGCAGTTCCGATGTGACTTATTCATCCTAGGATACGATGCGACTCAGTTCAAGTACAAAAGATGACACGATACGACCCAATCACGATACACGAGAAAACCACTCCAATATGAACTATAAAGCTAATTATAAACAAGGTTATATATCTAGCAGGCATGATATACAAATCACATATAATAATCAACTAATAAACTGTAATAATATAAATATGTATGTAAATAAACTGTAGAGGAAGACAAGGTATCTTGTCTGGTGGTTGCACGCAGATCCAACAACAATATATTCCACTGCTAGACCATAAAGTCCAAGTCATCACAACTGTCTCCGAAAGCTGAAATAAACATTGCCAACATTCTCAGAATAGTCAATTTGTCTAGGATTGCCTGTCCTTAAGTCTAATTCTGGACACAAGGGCAAAACGGTAATTTTGGGTAAAACGATGTCCGTCGTTGGACCCACTTTGCACCGAAAAATGTGCCCAGGTTAATGGTCTCTAAAGTCGTCAAACTACATGTCTACGGATCCGATTTTTCGATATAAAAACCGTATGTCCAAAGTTGGATTCCGGCGGGCCGTGCACAAAATCGCCCGTTGAGTGGGACCGTGGGGCCCACAAAACGACGATTTTATCAACTGTCTCAGAATCGGACCAAACTTGACATACAGGACCAAAAAAATGATACGGTTCTGTTGGCACAAGTTTCGTCTCGATCTGACAAACGTGCATAAAGTAATTGGAGAATTTACAATGTGCACGATACGGTAAATTTCGACGGATACGCATCAAATTCGTTGCGCACACGCGGCCAATTTGATTTCCGCCAAAGCCCACATGACCACGAAGCCGTTACGCAGCTTTTGATGCTTTCGGTTCGCGACCACGTCCCCCGGTTTGGCGGAACGCACGTCGTATGGAACCATTTTCTAGTTTTTTTAAAACAGGTTTTTGGGAAGCTTCGGAATCCGATTTCTCGGCACGTAGTCGATGAAATCAAATTTCGTAAAAAGGGATTCGAAGCCTTACATGTTGTCAATAAACGCCTTCAAATAGTTTTTCTAACATGATACTAGATCGATCAGAATCGATCGTCAAACTTGGGTGATTGGACTGTTATTGGTCCTATATTCGAACAGGTTTTCGGCCACTTTGGCCTCGATTCACGACGCGTACGGAAAAAATTAAATCAAACTAATTGTAGGGACTAGGAGAGGGTCATATCGGGATCGTACTTGAAGAATCGATTAGTAAAACGGCAGGATATTGGCGGAGAAATTGCGTCTATATTCGGCGCGCTTGCAGCCTATGCTGCTGCTGTCATCAGTTTTGCACGCGCGCGCACCCGCGCGGCCGTGGCGCATTGTCGGTGCCTCGCAGCCGTTGGGCCGCCCAGGTCGTCGGGGAGGGGAGCCGTGGGTTCGTGCGCGAGTTCGAGACATCAGAGTTAGGGTTTCGTGCATTTCTTCTCCGCTCTCTTTGTGATAATGCTATATATACAAAACTAATGTAATGGAGGCTCGGGTTCGGCTTGTTCAGTTAGGGGGGTTCAGCAGCTGAGCATGGCTGACTGCTGGTCCATGGGCTAGGGTACCTGTGGGGGAGTGTGGGTTTGTGAACTGGGCCGGGCCCGTTGTGGCCTGATTTTTGCTTTACTTTTTCTTTTTCTTTTAATACTTATATATATATATATATATAATATATATATATATATATATATATATATATATATATTTTATATTTTTATTCATAATACACACAAACATTTATCTATAATATATATATCTATATATATATATACACATATTCTCGCGTATATATTCTTATATATATAATTATACATATATATACCATATACATTTATAATTATACACATTTGTATACAATCACTATGTTTTTATAGATACACGTACACACATATCTTTATATATTTATGCATATATACACAGGTACGCCTATATAAATATATATATATATATATATATATATATATATATATATATATATTCATAACAAGTGTCTTATTCCTAAAAATAGGTATACACATATATATATATATCTATATACATATATAATAATAATAAATTACAATAAACCATAATAATAAATAATAATAAATATGATCCTAATGACAATCAATAATAGGCTGATTGTCATTCGTGATAGATACAACGCGCACACTACTTAGCTAGTTTTAGAAGATCATACAAAATTTGTAAAATATTATTTAATAATACATATAATGTCATATAACAATATTTAGAAAATAATTGCCAATTCCTAAATATTATACAAATATTGTATTAACCAAACATGTCTACAAGGCCGTACTTGGTCCCCTACATGCCTACCTGGGCTTGGATTTGACTTGGGTCCAATCTGGACAGGTTGGTACAACAGGGTTCCCGAAAACTCAACAATATATTTAAATAATAAATACAAACTTTCGGCACGGGTTAAGTCGTAACTTGGTCTGGTTTTCTCAGTTAGGACGTCACTATGGCTCGGTCTTCCCCTACCAGGGTAATACACTAGTCAAAGCATGCCACTGCACTAACCGTGCCATGATTCCTAGTCATCTTATATTCCAAATCTCAACCATGGCTAAAATCATCTACCGTAATAATTAACTAATTAATTATTATAAAATCATAATTCACTATTTTAATCAAATAAATAAAATAATAAAAATATCCAAAAAATTTTGGAAAGGGGAGCTACAAATCTACCTACCTTAAAAATAATTTCGTCCTCGAAATTCTAATTCATAGCTATTTCTAAAAATTCAAAGTCTAGTATTTCTTAATCTCCTCAAATTAATTTCTCAAATTATTTATACCCTTCCTAGCCATTCGAATTCCGAACTGGAGGACTTCTACCCACCTTTTGTCGCCCTACTCCCTTGAAACACAGGTCACTAAAATCATAAACTCCTAACTAGTGACTAATAATTAGATACCAAAAATATCTAGGACATATGGTATCTATAATCTCTCATATCTATAAACAACCAAACACAATAATCATGTAATATTATACTATAATTTAAGAATTTTGATGAACCTTAGACAGCACGATCATTCGTCACACCGGAATTGGAAGCGCGAGAATCAATGGTACGGAAAGCAAGGAAGCATAATCGAGAGCAATTGTAGAGTTTTCAAGGACGTAGAGTAGTTCTATGAGAATTTCAAGGCAGAGTGGATTGAGATTTCTAAGGGTTAGTCAAAGTCGCAGGCTCGTTTCAGTACAGTTACGTAACCTATACGATATGCTCTGACCTGCATGGGCCACCAAAAAAACTTGTCACGACCCCAGACCCATTCTTTCGGATACGAAGCGTGTCCAAGCCCAGCTACGCATCGAGCGGACTCCAGCCTGACTCGAGTACGTATAAGCTCGTGATTATGGTATATATCTAGTCTAAACTATATCTCAATCCACATGAGTCATATAAACAAGAATGAACAAGTATGGTGTCTGGTCTGCAGCCCACTATCATGCATGTCGAAAGTCTCTAAAGAAAAATAACAAGAGTCTAACTGAATCAAGAAACAGGATATCTCATGATAATGAAGAAAGCACGGGAGGATAATAAACACAATAACGATACCTGAATCCGCAAGCGTATCACACGTCTGCCATCCAGAGCTGCTAACTAACTCCACGCTAACTAACCTGAGAGATCATCAGGTCCTCAGAGGACATAGCAAGATACATAAAAACATGCCTATCTAGCAGTTTATCATGCAATAAAGAAAATACAGGAAATAAACGAAAAAGACCAATCGCACGAAAATACGACTATACACGACTGGAAGAACCACTACGCCTAAGAGAACTGCTGGAGAAGAACAGAGAACACGATATCACGATGTCAATGGACAACCAATCGAATACTCAAAACCCTCGCCCTACTGTGGACTCGCAGGTTTGAACAACTACTAGCCCTCGCCCCTAGTGTGGACTCGCAGACTAGCATCACCCTCGCTCTAGTATGGACTCGCAGGTTGAACCATATACTACTAACCCTCGTCCCTGGTGTGGACTCGCAGGTTAGCATCATCCTCGTCCCTTATGTGGACTCGCAGGTGTGGACATATAACTACTAACCCTCGTCCCTGGTGTGGACTCACAGATTAGCTTACTAACTCTCGCCCCTGGTGTGGGCTCGCAAGTTAGCTTAACTACTAACCCTCGCCCCTAATGTGGGCTCGCAGATTAGCTTACTAACTCTCGCCCTAATGTGGCTCGCAAGTTAGCTTAACTACTAACCCTCGCCCCTAATGTGGGCTCGTAGATTAGCTTCAAGAATTTCAAGGTACAGCAGTTCCGATGGACTTATTCATCCTATGACACGATGCGACTCAGTTCAAGTACAAAGATGATACGACATGACCCAATCACGATACCGAGAAAACCACTCCAATATGAACTATAAAGCTAATTATAAACAAGGCTATATATAAACTAGTAGGCATGATATACAAATCACATATAAATAATCAACTAATAAACTGTATAATAAATAAATATGCATGTAAATAAACTGTAGAGGAAGGCAAGGTATCTTGCCTGGTGGTTGCACGCAGATCCACAACAATATATTCCACTGCTAGACCATAAAGTCCAAGTCATCAAACTGTCTCCGAAAGTTGAAATAAACATTGCCACATTCTCAGAATAGTCAATTTAGCTAGAATGCCTATCCTTAAGTCTAATTCTGGATACAAGGGCAAAACGGTAATTTTGGGCAAAAACGATGTCCGCCGTGGACCGTTTGCACCGAAAAACATGCCCGGGTTAATGGTCTTTAAAGTCGTCAAACTACATGTCTACGGATTCGATTTTCCGATATGAACCCAACCATATGTCCAAAGTTGGATTCCGGCGGGCCGTGCACAAAATCGCCGTGATGGGACCGTGGGGCCCGCAAAACGACGATTTTATCAACTCAGAATCGGACCAAACTTGGCATACATGACCAAAAAAATGATACGGTTCTGTTGGCGTAAGTTTTGTCTCGATCTGACGAACGTGCACAAAGTAATTAGAAAATTGCAAAGTGGACGATACGGTAAATTTCGACGGATACGCATCAAATTCGTCGCACACACGCGACTAATTTGAATTCCGCCAAATCCCACACGACCACGAAGCCGTTACGCAGCTTTCGATTCTTTCGGTTCACGACCACGTCCCCGGTTTGGCGGGACGCACGTCGTGTGGAACCATTTTCTAGTTTTTTAAAACAGGTTTTTGGGAAACTTCGGAATCCGTTTCTCGGCACGTAGTCGATGAAATCAAATTCTGTAAAAAGGGATTCGAAGCCCTACATGTTGTCAATAAACGCCTTCAAATAGTTTTCTAACATAAAACTAGATCGATCAGAATCGATCGTCAACTTGGTGATGGACTGTTATTGGTCCTATTTTCGAACAGGTTTTTCGGCCACTTTGGCCGCGATTCATGGACGTACAGGAAAAATTAAATCGAACTAATTGAAGGGACTGAGAGTGTCATATCGAGATCGTACCTGAAGAATCGATTTGTAAAACGGCAGGGTATTGGCGGAGAAATTGCGTCTCTATTCGGCGCGCTTTGCAGCCTATGCTGCTGCTGTCATCTCAGTTTTGCGCGCGCGGCCATGGCGCGGTGGCGGTGCCTCGCGACCGTCAGGCCGCCCAGGTCTCATCGGGAGGGGCGTCGTGGGTTCGTGCGCGAGTTCGAAACATCAGAGTTAGGGTTTCGTGCGTTTTCTTCTCGGCTCTCTTCGTGTATATCTACTGCTATATATACAAACTAATGAAATGGAGGCTCGAGTTCGGCCTGTTCGGTTAGGGGGTTTCAACACAGCTGAGCATGGCTGCTGCTGGTCCATGGCTCGGGTCCTGGGGGAGTGGGTTTGTGAACTGTGGGCCGGGCTGTTATGGCCTGGTTGTTTTTGCTTTACTTTTTCTTTTCGATTATACTATACATATATATATATATATATATATATATATAATATATATATATATATATATATATATATATATATATATATATATATATTATATATATATATATTATATATATAATATATATATAGATATATTAATATAATATATATATTAATAATAATATAATATAATATATATATATATATATTATAATATATATATAATAATATATATATATATATATATATATATACATATATACGTATATAGATATATTTTATATTTTCATTCATATATACACACAACATTTCTATAATATATATCTATATATATATACACATATTCTCACGTATTATTCTTATATATATATATTATATATATATATACACCATATACATTTATATATTTATACATTTATGTATACAATCACATATGTTTTTATATATATACGTACACACATATCTTTGTATATTTATGCATATATCACACATACACCTATATATATATATAATAATATATATATGTCATAACATAGTGTCTATTCCTAAAAATATGTATACACATATATATATACATATCATATATTAATAATAATAATAAAAAATACAATAACCAATAATAATAAATAATAAATAATGATCCTAATGACAATCATAATAGGCTGATTGTCATTCTTGATAGATACAACGCGCACACTACTTACTAGTTTTAGAAGATCATACAAAATTTATAAAACATTATTTAATAATAATACATATAATGTACATATACAAATATTTAGAAAATAATGCCAATTCCTAAATATATATACAAAATATTTGCATTAACCAAACATGTCTACAAGGCCGTACTTGGTCCCACTAAATGCCCTGGGCTTGGATTTGACTTGGGTCCAATCTGGACAGGTTTGGTACAACAGGGTTCCCGAAAACTCAACAATATATTTAAATAATAAATACAAACCTTCGGCACGGGTTAAGTCGCAACTGGTCTGGTTTTCTCAGTTAGGACGTCACTATGGCTCGGTCTTCCCTACCAGGGCTAATACACTAGTAAAAGCACGCCACTGCACTAACCGTGCCATGATTCCTAGTCGTCTTGTATTCCAAATCTCAACCATGGCAAAAATCATCTACCGTAATAATTAACTAATTAATTATTTATAAAATCATAATTCACTATTTAATCAAATAAATAAAATAATAAAAAATATTCTAAAAATTTTCGGGAAGGGGAGCTACAGTTCCCGCTTGATACCTTAGAGGTTAGTTTTGATAATAGCCTTAGTCATTCTTTGCATTGCTTGTTATGTTAGAATGTTTGTAGAGTTTTCTATCCTTGTGAATTCGAAGACAAAATTTTCAAGGAGGGAAGACTTGTCAGCCCCTGTTTTCAAATTTGGTTTAATTAGTGTTAATTAGATGTTAATGACCTATTTAGCTTTAAAATAAGTATTATAATTATTGGGAATTTTCTAGAATTTTTTAATTTTAAATGAGTTTAATTACTAAAAAAAATAAGTTTACAATTTTACAAAATATTTAAATTAGTTTGTAATTATTATTTATTATGATTATTTGAATTCCTAAATGTTTTATGCAAATTTATTTTGCATAAAACCAGCGGGGGGAATTGCAAATTCATTTTGCATTAGCTAATGGGAGGGACCAAACTGTTATTTCCTAAAATCTAGGGGCCTAGTTGCTAAACCGCCGTCAAACCCCCCCCCCCCCCTCCCCCCGTTCTGGCCAACCACCGCACGGCCGACCAAGCCATTGAAACCGACCCTCTCCCTATAAAAACCACTCCAGACTAACCCTAACCATAACACCACCGCGACCCCCCACAGCGTCGCCTCCACTCTTTCTTCCCCGACGAGAACCCTAACCCTAACTTCGGCGACCCCTAGAGCCACCCCCACAGCCGCCCTACACCACCATCAACCACCACCGACGATTCGCCACGCCAATGCAGTGCAGCGCCACCCCAGCGCCGTGATGCCGACGCTTTTCTGCCCTGTCGCCGCACCAACAGCCCGCTCGACTTGGACACGTTCGTGTCAGTTCTATTTCGTGTCGAATTTTGTCTCATACTCATCTATGTGACTCGCCAGACATGAGCAACGCGATGGTAAGTCAGGACACGGCTGACTTGGGTCGTACGTGTCGTGCATGGCCAGGACACGGGGACTCAGCCGTTCTTCGTGCCCTAACAGTCAGCACACGAAGTTTGGGCTATCGGGTTAAAACCCATTAACCTAAAAATCTAACCTAAAACTAACTCTAACTCATTCTAACACATGACTCGGGCTGACCCCCTGGCTAGCCCAAGCGCGCTGAGACCCGACCCCTTTGCCTGGTTGAGTTCGAGCCCCCCTTTCCCTCTTCTTTTTGTTTTGTTTTTGTTTTGGTTTTATTTATTATTATATGTCTAGATTTATATATATGTATATATATATAAAAAAAAATATATATATAGTATATATATATATAGATTATATATATATATATATATAATATATATATATATAATATAATATATATATAGTGTGTATTATGTAATGTATAGTATTATTATATAACTGTTATATTTTTTTTATATACATAAATACATATATATATATATATTATATATATATATATATTATATATATATATATTGATAATATATATATATATATATATTATATATATCTATATATATATATAAAAAATATATATATATAATATATATATATATATATATATATATTATACTATAGATTATATAATATTATATATACATATATATATATATATATATATAGATATATATATATTATATAATGTATTATGTATATATATATTATATATATACTGTTATATATATATATATATAATATATATATATATATATATATTATATATATATATATATAGATATATATATATATATAATATAGATAAATATATATATAAAATATATATATATATTAATATAAAATATAATATTAATATATATAATTATATATATATATATATATATATATATATATATATATATATAAAATAAATATATATTATATATATAGTATTTGTATTTTTTTTATATAGTATTTGTATATATATATATATTATATATATATAATATATATATAATATAAATATATATATTATATATATATAACTATTATATGTATATAACCATTATCTATATATAAATATCTATAATTTATATGTATATGTATAAATATTGTTGTTGTATATAATATATGTATTTCAAATTCTACTTTGTACAAAATATTATTATGTAAAATTTCACAAGTTACTTTATATATAACTTTGTGACTTGCAATTTTACCACTTAAAATATATTATTTATATTCAAATTTCTGTAATTTTATTGATTATGACCAATTGATGTCCAAGCCTAGCGGGTTTTTGGGCCCAATTGTGTCTAGTACATTCAGAGTCTGTACAAGTCATATTGGACTGATTCATGGCTCTGGGTCCTGTATCTGGACTTCGGTTCAATTTGAATACATGGACAAAATAGTAAATAATTAATTAATTTTCCAGAAAGTGTCACTTGCTGTTTTTAAATTTTATATATATTTTAAGTGCTGTAAAAATCTAGGAAAAAAAATTGTATTTAAATACTATGTTAATTTAGCTAATTTATTCTAATTTTTCCAGCATTTAATAAGTACTTTTGGTATTTTAAAAATAGAAAAATAGAACTCATTTTCAGGATACATTTGTTGCTGATTTTTAATAATATTTATGAAGGTTTATAAATTCCAAACAAATTAGTATAAATTTCTATAATTAACAAGGATTATTTTGGTACTTTATTTATGTAAAATTGAGCTTTTTGTCTATCTCAAAAATTATTGGAACACAATGTACAGTTTGATTTATTTATTGAATAATTACGACTTTCAATGTTTTGTGTTGTTTTGAGTTATAGACGTATTGGACCTCACCCCGCACTAGTGTAAAGACCCTAGAAACTTAGTTTGGGTATTGTGTCACCCCATATTGGTCTCCTATGCTAAAGTCACCATTTGGCTAGGTGTCCAGTCAGAAAGTCGTATCGCACAACTAGTGTCTTAGTGTTTAACTTAGTATAAAAACTAAGTTTATGTGTTATTTCTACAGTGATGAGTCACCAGGCATCTATAGCATTTTTATCGCTACTTTGCTTTGTTAAAGGCAAGTACTTCTATAAACTTTACATATTGTTACATCAATGAACTATGATCCAACCATGTTAAATGCTGATCCTTGGGGTAGCAAGTTAAATCTTCACATGTTGTATTATTTTCAGTCCCTACCATGTTTAGAACAGTTTTATATCTCTCACATGATTAGAATCTGGGTTACGGGAAAACTGATAGTTGAGTACGTGATCATGCCCCCTCTACAGTACCGAGCAAAGTTTTATTTTATATGTTACTGCGCCGTAGGCCTTACTCTCAAAGCTGTATTTGTGCGTATGTACATCTATCGCCTTTACACTTGTACGATAGTACATTTTATTATATGCCCCTGTATATTGTACACCCATTGACGATTACGTATCTGCTACAGTTTTAAATATTACATATACATATGTCTCTATGACATATGTGTCCTCTCCATGATAGATTATGATGTGTCATGTTTCAAGTTTATTACATTCCTGTTCATTTTATGTTTCGTATATTTAGTTTGCTAGAATTAGTACTTGCTTCCGTCCTGACAGGATAACGTTGTAGGTATACTTACTGAGGAGGAGTTGCTCTTCGATTCCTATTATGGAGTTGCTGCCGAGGACCAGGCTTTATCTTACTAGGATGTACCTGCGGAGAAACTCGTCTAGTTGTCTATTTACTTTGGACTTTTGAGTGTAGTCATGTATTAGACTATGTATTTTGTGACTGGACTTGTATCCAGCTTTACATTATGGACTTGTACTTGGAACTTTCTTATATACGAGATGAATTTTGTGTTTGGGACGTTTCTGACTCTTTATTACTTATAGAACTGTTAGCACATTTTAATCTTACCTTGATGTCTTTGGAACAGCTTACTATGCTTTATCTCAAGCGTAGGCCGGACATGACTCGGCCCGGCCCAACAATTTGGGTAGTGGATCGTGACAGTCGTCCATGTCGACTCATCTATATGAGGTCACTAGCATAACAAGCTATACCTGGACTCATAGCTTGCGATTAGCCGGGACCCTTCCAGCGCAAGGTAGCTAGCCCCCTGGAAGTCCCCAACTAACCCGGTGCTATCGATTCAGCACAGCTATCACCCTATTTCCTTGGGCCGAAACGGTCCCATGGCCCTGGGTTGCCGTTACGGGAAAACTCTACCTTATCGACAAGTTGTCCAATGACCATGCAAGTCCCGACTCAAACTGACGTCTCACACAGTCATTCTACTTTCAGTGTCACCATCTCTTTCAAAACCAAGTTCAAGACTTTTATCCTTGAGATCCCTCGACGACCTACGGTCGCAAGCCTTCTTCTTTCCATGTTACCACATCATTCCACTCAACTTAGAAATGCCTATTCGAAAGCCCATTGTTCCAAACTCAATGAATCAACCATAGCCCGTGCCTTCAACACTAAGTCTGTGCTTCGTGCCTTAAGCCAACTGAACTCTATGCGACACCACCGCCCAGGTCATACTCTATATGACGGGCCTTGAGACCGTAAGACTATGTGGTTATACCCAGCCGTAGAACTCGTAGGACCGTGCTTGGAATGGCAGGTCGACCACCATCACTTTGCCTAACTAAATCAAGCCTACAACTTAACCCAAGGGACTAGCAAAGGCTATGTCAAGCCTTGCATCGTGGAAGCGTGCATGCTTTATCGAGCATTTATGCGGGCGAAGCCTATGACTTAGGCTAATTCATAGTTTGTGTAGAAGACCAACTTTTCCTTCTCCCAAGCCATGGGACGAAGGATCGAGTGTCATTTTCAAAGCACGCCGTGCACCAACTCTAAGCCAACCGTTGGACCTTTCCATATTCTAACTCAATTCAACCTGTCAGGATTATTCCCTTATCTATGTGAATTCACCTCTTTTATTATCAAGCCTACTTGTGCAAGTTGAAAATATACGATTTATTATGTGAATGCAAAGATGAGGCAAGTTCACCGAAACTACCCCACATCAGCGAGCGGTTGCCTTGACTGAGCGATGTCTTCATGCAGCCATTGTAAGGCTAAGTCCGAACGCCGTCGGCATTTCGATTCCACCGATTGACTGAGCGGGATGGGGAACTATATCATACACCACTCAGAAAAAGTTTCGTCCTCGAAACTAACTGAGTACTTACTCATTGACTTATCACTCGAACGTTCAACGACTCTCGTACACATTTCTCCTATGCATTTCCCAAATGCGATCCACGCTCGTGCTACTATCAATCTTTCCTTCAATACGATTTTAAAATCCTCGACACTTTTCCATTCCTCAAGTCTCACTTGATTCAACGTATCACTTAATTGGATCGTGCATATATTAATCACTTAATTGGATCGTACATATATTCCAGGCGTCCCCAAAATATATGCATTTCAGCCAAGCCTCGTCATAGAGAATCCCCCATCACCACACGAGTCGGATCGTGCACATATTCGGGCGTCCCTGATATACGTGCATGTCAACCGAGACTCACGAGTGGTACCTCCACAAATTCTACCACTTCGCACTCGGACGTCTGCCTAACCGCTAGGCTATGTCTTTCCGTCAGTATTGGAATCATAGTTCCAAAACAACGATATCAACACTGACCCCAGCCTAAGGTCAAACCAAGTTGATAGTACGGGGTTTTCTACCCAAGCTCGCATCACTCAGATTTATAAACATCGAGCATCGATTTCCTACACACATCGCAACATTTGTTTTACGGGGTCCGAGTCATTTAGCAAAGCCATCCTATCGTAAATTCGCTCAACTAAATCTTCGATACATCAACATTGCTCGTCCAACAAGCCATTTTGCATAGTCATCCCTTCAAACACGTTTGATATAGTTCGCCTATCAATCCTTCCAAGTCAAGCACGCTACGACACAATTTATCGCTAAACCATAATTCACATTTCATATTCCCTAAATCATTTATCCCAATTCACATATTCGATCATGAGGTCGTCTAGCCTAACAACATGTTGCGCCCCGATCTCACGTGATTCAGATTATCCACGTCGGGCATGAATCACCATGCACACTCCCACGGGTTAATCATCCTCATCGGGACGTAACTCTTGTTTTGTGTCTAGACTAATTCATTCTCGATACGTAGATTGGATATATTCAATCCTCAAGTTTACTCAATCATTAATCGCAAGTCCAAACATCCTCGAATTTTTTTTCTTCGCATCAAACGAACAAGTCGAGACAATCAAAGTTGTCACGTCCTAATTTTTCAAGTTTGATCATTCTCGCGACATGAATCACCATATCAGCGCTCACGCGAAACGATCACCCCAAATCCGATGTGATGCATGTGCGAGGCTAGAGTTGTACTCGCGCAAGACAAGACCGTCGACGTGGTGGTTATCAACGTAACCATCAAGACACAATCATTTTCATCCAACATTCATCACGATCAAAATCCTAAGTATAGCATCCAACCGAACAATAATCCTTGCACGATCGTCATTCATCGAGTCAGAGTACCCCAGAGTTATCGCATATTGATCTTTGATACGTCTCAATACTATCGATGACATGCGTAACCTGACGATCTTCCTTTGCAACAAATTCTGAGTCGTGCGAATGGTGCTATCGTCCGACTGGATAATCTCCTCAACATTTAAACTCAAGTTCGATCATTATCCCTCGAATCTTTCACAACATCAATTTCCTCAAACCCAAATTCACGTATCGTTCATCCGTCCATCTTAAGTCATCGACCAACGTATTTCCTCAATTCGTATCATTCCCTGCTAACTCAAATCATCGAGCAACATCCAATCCAATCCTTAGAGTCATTGTGTAACTTCGAAATTTAACTTTTCATGCACGCTATCGTCCCATCGTGCTAACTTTTTTCTATACGATCCGTATCAATTTCCTCGATCAAGTCATCCATTTGTACACCCTAACTTTTCCTCAATTCGATTTCACCTACTCAATCATTTTTGTATTTCATACTCGCGCAATCCTCAATCCCGTGCACGTTTTGTGTGCATCAATTTCTAGGTTGTTCGAATTGACTCGTCAAAATCTTCAAGACTATATTTTGCTCAATCATATTCAATCTAAGGCTTTGCATACACGCGACGCTTGCTGATAGACTCATCGATACCCCGTATCCTCAATTGATCGATCGGTATCCCTGAGGCTATCGCATACACCACTCAGGGATGAAGTTATTTATCAAATCCTTAACTATCATTCTAATCAAAATCCACTTCTTCAAATTTTCTGTTCGAACCATTCCTCAATTCCAAGCACGCTCATCTATATCGCACCGATGTTATCGTCGCTCGATAGTACCCCTATAAATAGTCATCTCCCGTTACTCAATCAAGTCCAACTCATTCTCGTCCGACACAATTCGAATCCCGTACTCGACTTTTCTAAGGTCGATGCAACTTTGGTGTATATGCCCAGCCCGACTTAGTCAACCGTACTTACGCGAACCATCTTTTTATTTTGTCAAAAACTGTTCTCCTACATTTTCCAAATTATTTAGACTTATTGTATGGACATCTCGTGGGACATTTGAGAGAGAGCGCACCAACGATTTCAACTTTACGGAAGCACAATTCAGGGTTTGCGGAAACAATGAAGTTAAAGAATTTAATCGATAGTCCAAGGACGTAAAGCCGTGCTCTGATACCATTATGTCACGCCCTGCTCCCGAAGGAGCGATCGTCCTCGCTAAGGCGTGATGCCGCACAAGCCTAGATTGCGCTCGTGCAAGACGGGTTCCATAACGGCCGATTTTGGCGGCTGCGACGAGGTCGTCGCACAGAATTCCCATGCAGAGACATTGAATAGTAGCAGCGGAAATTAGAACAAAACACAAGTTATTCAAAAGAAGCTCTTTATTGATATTGAAGCAAAGGTTACAATGGGGCGCAAGGCCACGATTACAAGTCTCTCAAGCTCACTCTTCTCACATTATAAGTCACTCAGCTCTCTCTCTCATCTCTCAATACATGTCTTGAGCCAGCGGATGCTTCAGAAGGCGACGTCCATACATTATGTCCCGTATAAGTCTTGACTCCATACGGCCGTACACTTCGAATAGCCAAGTAACTCTATGCCTCGACGCATCCAAGCGAGCTCCGCGCCACGAGCTTCTACCTGCGCCTGCACATAAAAACAATGTGGGTTTCGGTACTCAACTATACTGGTGGAATGAGCTCCTCGCCCACCCATGCAAAACCAACACGTTTGATTTACTTTGTACAACATAGTCCCTTCTTATCAATTGTCTTTCTACTCTTGCCTTATGATCAGTTTTAGGACCGACACCTTGGCCTATTTTGTGTCTCTTGACCATCCCGTGCTTGCAACTACAACGTCGACTCAACAATGTTAACCTATCAAGTCGTGCTTGCCTTTCGGCCAAAATCAGAGACGCAACTACGTGATGAGGTTCCATTTCCATGTGATCGTGCTAGGAATCCATCGTGCCGTGCCTCATAACTCAGGATAACTAAACCATATCGCCGTCTCGCGACCCTTTCTACTTTAATCACCAACTGACCCAATCAGGACTTGTGGACTAAATTTCATTCGACCAATTTTGCCTTGCAGCATCTTCTGACTTAAACTCAAGATAACTCAATCATAACTATGCAACTTATATGCCGACAACATAAGACTCGATGCCACATCTCGTGCCGAAGCACGGTGTCTACGCTGCAGCCAAATCTTAGGCCCCAAAACATTGTCTTTATCGTGTACGCATTCTTTCCGACTCTTAATTCACTTCACGTAATACTCGACTCAGTCCAAAGGCATATATACGGATCACCGCCCATGCCGACTCATCTATATGAGATCACTAGCGTAACAAGCTATACCTGGACTCATAGCTTGCGATTAGCCGGGACCCTTCCAGCGCAAGGTAGCTAGCCCCCTGGAAGTCCCCGACTAATCCAGTGCTATCGATTCAGCACAGCTATCACCGTGTTTCCTTGGGCCGAAACGGTCCCATGGCCCTGGGTTGCCGTTACGAAGAAACTCTACCTTGTCGATAAGTTGTCCAATGACCATGTAAGACCCGACTCAAACTGACGTCTCACACAGTCATTCTACTTTCAGCGTCACTATCTCTTTCAAAACCAAGTTCAAGACTTCTATTCTTGAGATCCCTCGACGACCCACGGTCGTGAGCCTTCTTCTTTCCATGTTACCACATCATTTCACTCAACTTAGGAATGCCTATTTGAAAGCCCATTGTTCCAAACTCAATGAATCAACTGTAGCCCGTGCCTTAAACACTAAGTCTATGCTTCGTACCTTAAGCCAACTGAACTCTATGCGATACCACCACCCAGGTCATACTCTATATGATGGGCCTTGAGACCGTAAGACTATATGGTTATACCCAGCCGTAGAACTCGTAGGACCATGCTTGGAATGGCAGGTCGACCACCATCACTTTGCCTAACTAAATCAAGCCTACAACTTAACCCAAGGGACGAGCAAAGGCTATGTCAAGCCTTGCATCATGGAAGCGTGCATGCTTTATCGAGCATTTACGCGGGCGACGTCTATGACTTAGGCTAATTTATAGTTTGTGTAGAAGACCAACTTTTCCTTCTTCCAAGCCACGGGATGAAGGACCGAGTGTCATTTTCAAAGTACGTCGTGCACCAACTCTAAGACAACCGTTGGACCTTTCCATATTCTAACTCAATTCGATCTGTCGGGATTATTTCCTTATCTATGTAGATTTGTTTCTTTTATTATCAAGCCTACTTTTGCAAGTTGAAAATATGCGATTTATTATGTGAAGGCAAAGATGAGGCGAGTTCATCGAAACTACCCCACCTAAGCGAACGGTCGCCTTGACCGAGTGATGTCTTCATGCAGCCGTCGTAAGGCTAAGTCCGAACGTCGTCGGCATTTCGATTCCACCGATTGACTGAGCGGGACGGGGCACTACAGAATGTGGAACTCATAACCAATCTATTCTCGCCAATGGAAGCCGACGCAATACTTGCAATCAGCTTACGGGAAGGTGACGGGCCGGACAGACTAATCTGGACTTGCGTCAGCAATGGCAAGTTCAATTCTAAATCGCTCTACGAATCAATCCGTAGACAGGCTCTTAGCTCGTCCACACGCCGTCCACTTTCCTATGGCGATGCCTCTGGAGCATGAAGAATCTCCCACCTCGCGTCACTATCTTTATCCGGCGATTACTGAACAATGCATACAAGCGGATCCCCAGGATCAACCCTATGTGCCCGCTTTGCCTCCTACACCCCGAAGATTCTGATCATCTCTTCTTACATTGCGAAGTGGTTCGTGCAACCTGGTTCAGCAGCCTATTGGGGCTCCGGGTAAACAACAACCTCAACATACGCAAGCTTCTGGAGAACTGGATCTCGAAAACTCAATCACAAGAAGCATTCCACTTGGGGGCATCCATTCTCTGGGCGATCTGGAAGGCAAGAGGGGATTGTGTGTTCCGCCACACCTTCCCTAATCCGGTGCGAATTGTGAATTCGACAATCAACCTACTCAATACTTTCTCCGGCGGGAACGCAGAGAAGGTCATGGCTCTTCAAAATCTGCACGAGGCTGTAAGCAAGGCAACTAAATGGTCGGCTCCACCCGCAGACTCCATCAAGATCAACGTGGAAGGATCAACGTCCACATCCGCAATCGCAGCCGGAGCCATCGCTAGAGACCATAACGGAAAGTTCCTCTCTGCTTGCACTTGGTACTCCCCCTCCCCTCCTTACACGGACAGCAGCATTCTAGCTGAGATCCATGCAATCAGACTGGGACTCAAACTTGCAGAATTATTTACACCAAAAAGAGTCATTATTGAAGGCGATTCCCTCATGGCGCATAGAATCTTCAAGGGAGAGAACCATCTTATTACATGGAAGCACCATCATCTAATCCTTTCCATCCGGGAGAATAGTCAGTCTCTGCAACCACATGATTTCCAGTTCGTCAGAAGAACGGAAAATAGGATTGCACATTTACTAGTTGAGCTCGCATTACATAGCAATTGCTCTACTTTCTTTTCCACCCCGCCGGAGTGCATTACCCAGCCCCTCGCCGAGGAGGCGATATGTGTAAACACTTTGCAACATTCATTCTAATAAAATTTTGGGGTTTTAAAAAAAATTATTACTAGGGGTGGCGATGGGTAGGGTAGGGTAGGGTAAGGGCAGGAAGAGGGCAGGGTAGGGTATTGACATTTTTTTGATACCCTAAGGGAGTCATGAGGGTAGGGTAGGGTAGCCCTCTTCCAAAAAACCAATACCCATTACCCGACCTTGCCCTTTACCCTCACAGGTTAGCTGAGGGTCAGGGTAGGGAGGGTAAGGGTATTATCCTTGCCATTTCAGTTTCTTTTAACTTTGAAAATTATTTTTTTGCTAGTAAACACCTTGATACTTAAGATTTTTACAACATTCAAAAATTATAACAACTTAACAAGAAATAACAGGGGGAATATTTTTTTTTACTAAAGGCGTTGAACCCAGTTATATGGTGGAACCTTGGCTGCCTACATACCCAAGGAGGGGGCTAGACCTGACTCCTTAGGATCAAGCACTATGTAGTTCTCCTAATCCTAAGTACTAACTAATTACAAAAAACTATAAATATGTAGTAGTAATTCAGGGTAGGGTAGGGCAGGGTTACAGGACAGAGGGAGTGTGGGACTATACAAGTATGTAGTAGTAACTACAGTGGGAGTGTGGGACTATACAAAATTATAAAGCACAGATTTACAGGGTAGTAGATAGGGTAATGATTCAAGGTAGGGTAGGGTTCAGGGTAGGGTTACAGGGCAGCGGGTAGGGCGGGTAGGGCGGGTACCCGGGTAATTGCACTAGGGTAATAGAATAAAACCCTTACCCTACCCTAATTCCAAGAGGGTAAGGGTAGGGCTTGCCCTCCTAGGGTAAAGGGTACCCGTGGGCACCTGAGGGTACAGGGTACCCGGCTAGGGTAGAGGGTAACAGCATTGGCGGAGGGAGAAGGGGGCCAGCGGGGTCATGTGACCCCGTTGAAAAAAAATTTGAGGATTTTTTTTAGGTTAGCACTCAGCACAGTTGAAGGGTGTGGGCCAGCAAGTGTTGAGCCAAAAAACAAAGAAGAAGCATCAGCGGGTGCTTCATTTGTGTTGTGGGCCATGGGTGCTTCATGTGAGCCAAAAAGAAAGCAAGCAAACCACAGCAGCTTCTTTGTCCCTCTCCATTCTCTTAGGTCTTAGCGGCGCTGTTCAAAAAAAAAAAATCAACAACCGGTCTTCCGTAGCTTCTTTGTCCCTTCTCCTCTCTCTTTCGTGGTGGCTCTTCCAGCTCTATCGGTGGCTCCCTTCCTCTTAGTTTCAGGTAATATATTTAATTAGTTTATGCCCTAATTTTTTTAAATATTTTTTAATTAATTTAGATCCTAAATTAGATGTTTCTTATTTGATTCATGTCATAAATTAGATGGTTCCTAATTCATTTATGTCCTAAATTAGATGGCTCAACTGATTTATGCCCTAACTGATTTTGCCCAAAACTTTATTTTCTCTTACATGGAATAAAATTGATTCATTATTCATGCCTCATTGATTTTGTTCTATTTGTTTAAATTTATTGAGTCTATTTTACTATATTTAAACAGAATGGAAAAGTATCTTCTAAAAAGATCGAGAGCTCAAGAAGGTTCTTCTTCTGATCCCAATGTTCAATATATTAAGAATTCAAGGTCTAATGATGTGCAACCTCAAGTACAACAAGTTCAAACACAAGGCCACACAGTTAATTTAGATGAGCTTCCATCGGATCCTATATTTAGAAAAAAATATTTATGAGTATCGTGATCCTAAAGTGATAGAGATTGTTCGCCGAGCATACCTTCAGAAGGGACCATGTCAACCTAAAAATCATGAATTTCCTCATAGAACATTTTCTGGTACTAAAAGGAGATTCAATCCTCTATGGTTTACTGAATTTAAGAGGTGGTTGGAGTACAGTATAGAAAAGGATGCTACATTTTGTTTACGTTGTTATTTGTTTAAACCGATGCAAGGAGCCCAGGCAGGTGGTGATTGGTTTGTTGGCGAGGGGTTTACAAATTGGAAAAAAAAAGGTTGAAGGAGCATGTTGGAGGTCATTTGAGTACTCACAACAAATGTGTGAAAGCTTGTGATGATTTAATGAACCAAAAGCAGCACATAGAAGTGTGTTTGTCCAATCAATCAGATCAAGCCAAAATAGATTATCGTACTCGTTTGACTGCAACTTTTGATTGTCTTAAATATCTTTTACGCCAAGGATTAGCTTTCCGTGGACATGATAAAACTGAAAGATCTTCAAATCGGGGCAACTTTCTTGAACTTCTTCACTTTCTTGCAGAACACAATGACAATGTCGACCGAGTTGTCTTTGAAAATGCTCCCGGCAACCATAGAATGAGTTCTCCTGAAATTCAAAAGAAATTATCAATGCGGCTTCATTTATGACCACGAAGGCTATTCTCCAAGAGATTGGACATGATTTTTTCTCAAGTTTAGTTGATAAATCACGGGATATCTCAGTCAAAAAACAAATGGCGGTGGCTTTACGTTATGTGGACAGACATGGTTGTGTGGTTGAACGCTTTATTGACATTGTACATGTTAGTGAGACTTCCGCATTGACACTAAAGACAGCCATTGATTCCTTTTTTTCCAAGCATGGCTTTAGTATAGCAAGTCTACGAGGACAAGGCTATGATGGTGCTAGCAATATGCGTGGGGAGTTCAATGGTCTCAAAAGCTTGATTTTGAAGGAGAACAATTCTGCTTTCTATATCCATTGCTTTGCTCATCAACTGCAATTGACACTTGTAGCCGTTTCAAAAAAACATAAGAGAATCGCCTCATTCTTTGATCAAGTTGCAATTTTGTCAAATATTGTTGGAGCCTCGTGCAAACGTCGAGATATTCTTCGAGAGAAACAGTTTGAAAATATTATTGAAGAAATTTATAGTGGTGAAAGAGAGACGGGGAGAGGTTTGAATCAAGAATCAACATTAAAACGGGCCAGTGACACACGTTGGGGTTCACACTATGGTACACTTTTGAGTTTGGTTGACTTGTTTTCCTCGGTTATAGACGTGCTTGAGGTTATTGAAGAAGATGGTTCAGATGATAACCATAGAGGTGAAGCAACTGATTTGTTGGATGTTATGCAATGTTTTGAGTTTGCCTTCAAATTACTCTTGATGAAAGAAATTTTGGAAATTACAAATGACTTGTCCCAAGCGTTACAGAAAAAAAGATCAAAATATTGTCAATGCCATGTCACAAGTTAAAGCGGCCAAGCGACGACTACAAAGGATGAGAGATGACGGATGGGATCAATTGTTGGGGGTTGTGTCTTCTTTTTGTAATAAGCATGAGATTGAAATTCTAAATATGGAAGGCTTGTTTGTACTTCGGGGAAGATCACGTCACAATATTGAAGAGATGACAAACCTCCATTTCTACCGTGTTGATTTGTTCTATACGGTGATAGATTTACAACTTCAAGAGTTGAATAATCACTTTTCTGAGGTGAGTACAGAGTTGCTTTTGTGTATGGGATGTCTTGATCCATATGATTCATTTAGGGCTTTTGATAAGGAAAAGTTGCTTCAATTTGCTAAGTTCTATCCGTCTGATTTTTCACCAATGGAGTTTAGGGCACTTGGTGATCAACTTGAAAACTTTATAGAGGATGTTCGTTATGATGAAGACTTCTTCGGTTTGAAGGGAATTGGTGAGCTTGCTAAAAAATTAGTTGACCGAAGGAAGAATGAATTATATCCATTGGTGTACTTGCTTTTAAAGTTGTCTCTAGTCTTGCCCGTTGCAACGGCAACTGTTGAAAGAGCATTTTCGGCGATGAAGGTTATCAAGAGTACACTTCGTAACCGAATGGGGGATGAATTTATGAATGATTGTTTGGTGACATACATTGAGCAAGATATTTTCGTAAAAGTTGAAACGGAGGACATCTTGCAACATTTTCAAAATATGAAGCCTCGTAAGGGATTATTGTAAACAATTATTGTCGGTTATGACTTATGATGGAATGCAACTATTTTAATGTGTCTTTGTGATCGAAATATTTTGCAACTAATTTCTGCTATTAGTTTTCTTTGCATTTATATATATATTTTTGGATTGAAAATTTACTATTCGATTTTGACCCCGCTGTACCTAAATCCTGGCTACGCCACTGGGTACCAGGGCAAAATCGTCAGCCCTACTTGTTACTTTCACGGTTTGATATCATGTACACAGATATAATTTTTTAATAGATTTTATTGTGACAAGCAATAAACATGCATGCTATATATGTTTGGTGGATTTTAATCATAAAATTTAGCAATAAACACCATGAGCTTAATTAACATATTACGAAACCATGCATGTAACAGTTGAACAATAAAAATAGATGGCGAGTGCCTGATCGAATTGATCAGATCCTGTAGGAACAAGGTTCAAATCTCTCGGTCTGTTAGGATGCCTCAGCTGCATATTGAATTTTATATTTCGAAAAAAGAACGAAAAGTAGAATCTATTCTGAAGTTTAAATTTAAAGAATAATTCTCAACAAACAATCAATAGTTTTGTAGGGAGTATAAAGAAGAGAGGTCGGTCCTTCTCGAAAAAAGAAACGAAGACCAAGTGATCAAAACCTGATGGATATTGCCTCTCCTCTAGCTAAAGTGAGAGACACATTGGCATGCATGCATGTTGATATATATATATATATATATATATATATATATATATATATATATATATATATATGAGGAAGGATCCGCATCCCCGCATTTTTCGCATCCCCAAGCATCCCCATGTTAGCACCCGTTGGATGTGCTTTAAGTCATCTAATCTTAACCATTGGTAAATCAACGGTTAAGATTAGCTGACTTAAAGCACCATCCAACGGGTGTTAACATGGGGATGCGTGGGGATGCAAAAAATGAGGGGATCCTGATCCCTCCTATATATATATATATATATATATATATATATATATATATATATATATATATATATATATATATATATATATATATATATATATATATATATATATATGCAAATGACCTCTAGCCTAGTGGTTAAGAGAGATGCATGCGGCCCAAGTGGTCAGGAGTTCGAGCCCCAGTGGAGGCGAGTCCACCACAATTACCCACTGCTTCAAAAAAAAAAAAAAAAAAATATATATATATATATATATATATATATATATATATATATATATATATATATATATATATATATATATATATATATATATATATGTGGGCCAATAAAAATATAGTGACTTGAAAAAAAAAATTACATAGATAGAAATAAAAGATCCCATAAAGATTTGATAAATAATAACTTATCATATCTTTACCTAAGAACTTACCAAATATGTTTACGTAAGAATTTAAATCGAAAGAAATAAAAGATCCCATAATGTTAATGTTGAGATTAATGTTAAGATTAATGTTAATATTAATTTTAATGTTAATATTAATTTTAATATTATTGTTAATATTATTGTTAATATTAATATAATATTAATTTTAATTTTAATTTTAATTTTAATTTTAATTTAATTTTAATGTTAATGTTAATGTTAATGTTAATGTTAATGTTAATAATAATATTAATATTAATATTAATATTAATATTAATGTTAATATTATTGTTAATATTAATTTTAATGTTAATATTAATGTTAATGTTAATTTTAATGTTAATATTAATGTTAATATTAATATTAATTTTAATTTTAATTTTGACGTTAATATTAATATTAATATTAATTTTAATGTTAATTTTAATTTTAATTTGGAGGGACAAATGATATTATTCCTATTTAAATTCCTAGGCAAACTTTTTTGGTAAGTATCTAAGCAAAAATATGGTAAGTTATTATTTATCAAATATTTTATGAGATCTTTTATTTCCATCTATTTAAATTTTTTATTCCAATTCACTATATTTTTATTGGTCCACATGGAAACCACGTGGGATGGCTCATTTAAGAGTACGAGCCTATGGCTCATATCCCGTTTTTTCATATATATATTCGTTGTCATTGATAAGTTGTTCCTTATGTAGGCTTCTGCTTCTAAAGGACCATAAAACCAAAAGAGCAGCATTCGTCTACTATCCATATTATAAGATTAAAGTTAGTTTTCTGAAGGCTCACGTACTTCACTTGGACTCTTTACAATCAATTATTACTTTTGTAACACCTCACCAAGAATCGTCTTCTTGGACTTTGAAATTTCATTTATTTCTTTGCAATCAGTTACCTTTATCAAGAAGGAAAAAAAAAAAGATTTTTTTTAGGGGCACCACCACTTCTACTAGGGGGCAGCCCAAATTTTTTGAAAAAATTACAAGTTTGCCATAGATTTTTTTACTATGAGGCAGCCCATAATTCACTATAAAAGCCAACTTGTTTTATTTTTTCTCTTTCTTCCTCTATTACTTCTCTTCCTCCACTCTTTTTTTCTCCTCCTCATAGAAACCTAGAATTAACCTAACCTAGGTGAAATTGTCCCCCCACCTAAATTTGTTAAAGATTTTTGGTGAAATATCTAGTAATAGTGTCAATCACTTATCCCATTTATTTGTAAGTCGTCGAATTTATTTTTGTGTAATGTTTTAACCTAAATTTTACATATAAAAGTTAAATTTTGTGTTTAATGTAGAAAGAAATAGAAAATAGAACAATCCGGACCATCAAATGCGGGATACTCTCCGCCCACAACGTCCGAAAAATACTTTGATGCATCGGAAGGCCTCGTGGTAACTACACTTTAAATTTATTTCGGACGAAAAATCGGACTTTGACACAGAGGACTGCCACTTCTCTGGCAGTCCCTCTCATGGATTTGGACTGCCAGGGATATGGCAGTCCTATTTCAGTGTAGGACTGCCACATCTCTGGCAGTCCTATATATGTGATAGACTGCCACATATGGGGCAGTCCTTTTTAATTTCCATTGTAGGAGTTGTTTAGTTTTGACTTCAGTGTAGGACTTACATTTTGGCTTTATGTAGTTGTTTAGTTTTGACTTTTAACTTCTATTGTAGGAGTTGCGATCTTCCGATGTTGCGGTACATGCTCCAATTGCAATCGATGTAGGGCATTTATTTTGGACCGATCGATCAACCTTCAACAGTTTGGTACAAAAGAGCACCGGTCGAAGCCAGAGCTTGGACCACACCTTTCGCTCATCAAATCGACCATTGTAAGAAGTTGTTGAAGTTTGAGGAGCCAAGAGACTTACCTGCTGACCACTGTGACGTCGAAATCGACTGAGTACCAATGTATACATTTTGGCATTTTGGTTATAGAGGACCACTTTTGTATACATTAAACTATGAAATATGAAGTCCAATATATGTTTCTTACTTTTATCCATGTGTTATATGTGTTTTATGTGCTTATCTGGGTGTTATACATGTGTGTTTTGTGTGTTTGGCTGAGTATTATACATGTTTTACATGTGTGCTAAAAACCATCAGAGGACTGCCACAACCAGGGCAGTCCTTCACATGTGTTGGACTGTCCTGGGTATGGCAGTCCTAGATGAAATATTCTGTGACCTAGTCACAGAACATTTCATCTAGGACTGCCACACCCAGGGCAGTCCAACACATGTGAAGGACTGCCCTGGGTGTGGCAGTCCTAGATGAAATATTCTGTGACTAGATCACAAAATATTTCAGCTAGGACTGCCAAACCCAGGGCAGTCCAACACATGTGAAGGACTGCCCTGGTTGTGGCAGTCCTAGATAAAATGTAAATTAATCACAACTACAAAGATCAATGACCTGTGGAGTTTGCATTTCCCACATGTTTTCCTGTCAAGGGTTTTTACTACAAAGAGTTATTGTTAGCCTGCAAAACATAGAGGACATTCAGGATAATTAGCTCATAAAATGCAAGTCCCAATTGTATGTAGTAGTGAATTAACATACTTTGGCCAAAAAATACTGAGAGAGAGTCTAATTACTAATTAATTATGGATGGTCAGAATACTACATAGCAAAAGACAAAGTAATCTAACTCTAAAGAGCACCAATAAAGTATACCAGGCTCATGAGAACAGTGTCGAATGCCTTTATCCAAATTTTCGGGGTTGGCTATACAAAAAATTCTTTCCGTTCTGCTCGGTTAAGGACCAATTCCTCCCCTAAATCTGCAACATTCATATCCTTCTTAATAGCCTCAAATAAAGTTTTTGTTTAGACCTACCCTTTGTTCTAGAAGTTCCTTCAATTAAGGGCACAGATATCTAGCCTATCCCTTGCTATTGTTGTACTCATCCCTATGAAGGGCACAGATATCTAGCCTATCCCTTGCTAAAATGCAATCTTCCATCCAACTCTCTGAACTTAATCTCATTCTCAGCAGCGCTGCCACCATTGAATATTTGCTCAGCAAAAAATATTTGCTCTCTTTATAGTCCTATTACTGAGAAGCATGAATTCTGCAAGGGCACATTTCGACAATAAATATTGTTGCCTTGCTGGGACCATGTAAGGTATTTTCCTTCACGAACAGCTTGAATTCATTTTTTGAGGCAATACTGCTTTAAACCAGACATATAACCGAGCATTCCACTATGCTAGAGTTGATGGTATTTTTTTCTCAGATCCTATTCTGTTTGATCTGAAGTTCCCCACCAATTGCCTCACTTGCCTCTATGTGTAGATACCATCAAAAACCTAGCTACACAGGACCCAACACATATGAAGGACTGTCCTGGGTGTGGCAGTCCTAGATGAAATATTTTGTGACTAGATCACAGAACATTTTAGCTAGGACTGCCAAACCCAGGATAGTCCAACACATGTAAAGGACTGCCCTGGTTGTGGCAGTCCTAGATATAATATTCTGTGATCAAGTCACAGAACAATTCATCTAGGACTGCCACACCCAGGGCAGTCCTTCATATGTGTTGGACTTCCCTGGGTGTGACAGTCCTAGATGAAATGTTATGTGACTAGATCACAGAACATTATATCTAGGACTGCCACACCCAGGACAGTCCTTCACAAGTGTTGGACTGCCCTGGGTGTGGCAGTCCTAGATGAAATATTCTGTGACTAGATCATAGAATATTATATCTAGGACTGCCACACCCAGGGCAGTCCAACACATGTGAAGGACTGCCCTGGGTGTGGCAGTCCTAGCTGAATAGCCCTGTACAGAACATTTCAACACAAGTATCCAACACATATCCAACACAAGTATTTGTTTTACACAAGTATCCAACACATATCCAACACAAGTATTTGTTTTACACAAGTATCCAACACATATCCAACAGAAGTATTTCAACACAAGTATCCAACACATAACCAACACAGGTATTTCAACACAAGTATCCAACAATATGTTTAACACCCAAAAAATATCAACATCCAAAAATATCAACATCCAAAATAGCCAACATCAGACAATCAAACAACAACAAGTTTGCAAAATATTCAACATCATACAATCAGACATCAGACAATCATACTACATATCATGACGGGCCTTCGAACGAGAGTACGAGCTCATTGCTTCTACCGAGCTTGTGGTCCCGGTGGCGGTCTCCGTGTCCCAGACCGACCTTGGCGCGTCGGTTCGGAAATTGTAATTGGACGCTCAAGAGGACGTTCCGCGCGTTCCTTCCGCTTTGACGCGGTGGGGCATATTCTTTTTGGTGCGTCCGGAGGACTGTTACCCCTATAGAACAATGGATTGTGCGACCGTATAGTTAATAAATAATGCAAACTAAAATAGAACTGTTACCCCCCTATCCTCCACCCCCAGACCACAACTAAAACTGAGTACAGTAGGACTGCCAGGCATGTGGCAGTCCAATTGCAAACAAGGACTGCCGCAGTCCTGGCAGTCCTCTATTTAAAGAGGACTGCCAGGACTCTGGCAGTCCTTGTTTACATGTGGACTGCCACATGCTTGGCAGTCCTACTGTACTCAGGGCCGACAGACGAACGACTCGCTAGTTTGTCGTTTTCTAAGGTTAGGGTTTGAAGAGATATTGTGGGTTTGTCGTGTTCGAAAATGTCATTCATAAACCCTAAAATACATTCTAAACCTAAATTATCAAAAGTTTTTAGACAATTAAAACTATTCTAGGGTTTCGAATAGAATGTAGAAAATTATAGAAGAAATTAGGGAAGAACGTACCTAAAATCCGATTTCTTCGACTTGCGTGTCATCTCGTCGAATGTAGGAGTGTTCTTGAAAGAAATTTGGTGGAGGAATTAGGATTAGAGTGGTGGAGGAGAATTTTCTAGGGTTTTGGGAGAGGGAGAGAGAGCTCTTCTTTTTTTTTCTTTTGGAGGAGAGAGAGAGGAAATTATGAAATGGGAAGGAAATGAGAGTTTGGGGGGTTGGGCTGCCCCCTAGTAAAATGTGGGCTGCCCCTAGTAAAATCTCCACTTTCTGGGCTGCCCCCTAGTAGAAGTGGTGGTGCCCCTAAAAAAAAACCAAAAAAAAACCTTTATCAATATACAAATTGGATCACGACATTAATTTATGTATTCTAATATATTTTGGAGTGACCGTATATATTACAGAAAATTTGCTACAACGAAAAATTTGTATATAAAATTATCTAAAACGAAGCATGTTTTAAAATTTTGAAATAGAGATAGTTTCCGACAGATGGTCTGGCGGACAGTCTGGCGGAAATTGGATGGGTATGCGGTTCCCTTCATCCGGCTTTTTTGAGTTGGTTTACGGTTTAATTTTATTTTGATTTGATTGTTTTTTTCTTTATTTATATTACTATCAAAATTTATTCTAAAAGAAGCCAACCAATCTCTATTTTAAATTAAAAACAAAACCGATCTATTTCTAAAATTAAAAAAGACTTATCTTTTTTTTTCCATTGTATCTATTTTTAGATCAATAAATAAATAAATCAATCAATCTTATATAAAACAAGTCTTTATCTATCGATTTATTTTTTAAAATAGAGATAGATTATTTTTTCAAAACAAATCTAAGAAATATCTATCTTTCAAAAAAAATAGAAAATAATATTTATTTAAAAATAAATGTATCTATAAAAAAAATTTAAAAATATTATTATTAATGTTCGTTTGAATTTGAATTTTATAAAAAATAGATTGTATTGTTTCAGAACACATAAATAGATTAGTATCTTTAAATATATATTTGTCTTTAAAGATACATTTATTTTTAAATATATATTATTTCTTATATTTTGTTTGAAAGATAGATATTTTTTAGAATTGTTTTGAAAAAATAATTTCTCTATTAAAAAATATATATATATATATATATATATATATATATATATATATATATATATATATATATATATATATATATATATTAAAATAGCTAAGAATTTTTATTTAAGATAGATAAGTCTTTTTTAAATTTAGAAATAAATATTTTTTTAAAAAATTTAAAATAGAGATTGGTTGGCTTCTTTTAAAACAAACCCAAAAAATATATATATTTCAAATCAAATCTAAGAAACAATGTATATTTTAAAATATTAATATTAAATTTTAATTTTAGTGTTAATATTGATATTATTTTTAATGTTAATATTATTTTTAAATAGAGATAGATTTTGAATATCAATATAATTTCTTTAAGATAGAGAGAGATTTTAAATATAGATATACTTTAAACAAGGCCGGCCCTGAGCTGATGGGGGGGCCGAGGCGAAAGTTCCAAAATGGGCCCCCATACATAGTGTAAAAAAAAAAGTATAAATAAAACAAAAAAATGTTGTAGCCAAGATTTGAACCAAGGACCTCTTAAATATAAGTCTAGCATTATAACCACTACACCACAATGCTTTTTTGTTAACAAAAGCACATGAGACATATTAGTTCTATTGTAGATAGTTCCATGTTGCTGCCCCTTTCGTCAGGGGGCCCTGAGCCGTCGTCCGGCCTGCCCTGGGCCCGGGCCGCCCCTGACTTTAAACTAGTGATATATTTTTTAGGCTTAATTGCACTTTGATACCCTCAACTACTTCCGTTTTTCAACTTACTACCTCAACTATTTTTTTTTTTCAAGTTGATACCCTAAATTTTATTTGGACAATAATGCCCCTGCTTAAAATTCAAAACTACCCCCCAAACCCTCCCCCCCCATCCCCGCTCCCCCCTTCGGCCCCAACCCCCCTCCCCCCACCCCCCACCCCCTACCCCCCACCCCGCTCCCCCTTTCGACCACAACCCCTCCCCCCGGCCCCCGCCACCCCTCTGGCCAGCCGCCTCCGCCTCCGCCCGCAGCAACCCCCGCCCCCCTTCCGTGCCCTCCCTTCATCCCCCAACAGCAGCCCTCCCCCCTCCCTCTCCGGCGATGCCCTCCCCCCCCCCTCCCCCCTCCAGCTCCGGCCACCTACCCTTTTTTGCCTCCACCAGAGAGAAAAAGGGGTGGGGTGGGGGGGGGGGGGGGGGGGGGACATCGCCGGAGAGGGAGGGGGGCATGGGGAGGGAGAAAGAGGGAGCCAGGGGTAGTTTGGGGATATTTTGGGTTTTAGGTATTAAGTTGAAAAACTAAAATAGTTGAAGGTATCGAGTTGTTGAGTAAAAAAGTTTAGGGTATTAAGGTGAAAAACAGGAATAGTTGAGGGTATCAAAGTGCAATTAAGCCTATTTTTTAACACAAAGTAGAAAAAAAAAATTTGTTATTAGTTATAGTTATAAATTTTGATAGGAATATAAATTTAAAAATAAAAACCAAATCCAAATAAAACCAACCCATAAACCAACTCAAAAAAATCGGACGAAGAAAACTCACCCATCCAATTTCCACCAGACCGTCTGTCGGAAACAGACCATCTGCCGAAAACTATCTCTATTTTAAATTTCTAAAAAAAATTTTCGTTTTAGATAATTTTATGTAAAAAAATTTGTTGTAGCAAATTTTCTGTATATATTATAATTAAAACATGCATCTATGACACGGACACCCTATTAATATATTGAAGAGTTTCCATACTTGCTAGATAGGTATTAATAATTGCGTTCTATGCTTAGAAAAAGAAAATAAATTGTTTACAAGGAAGTCAACTGATTCAAAATCTTTTGAACATTACGGACTACATAAACTCAAATAAGAACTCAAAGTAAAACTTACAATTAATATAGATGTGACATTTTGATATCAATAGAAAAAATTAGGAATATTTTGTAAAACCTCCCCTAAATAATGGGCTAATTTGCGAAATACCCCCTAAAGATCTCGAATTGGTAAAACCTCCTTTCCGTCAAGACGGTGTTTAATTTTGGATGACGTGGCTATCCGTGTGTGGCTTTTCCCAGCCAGACGAAAATACCCCTGCGTACGTAGCTTTTCCCCCTCTCTCTCTCCTCTCTCTCTCTCTAACGGTCATCTTCTTCCTCTCTTACTTTTCCTCTAACCTATTTATACCGATCATCCTCATCTTTCACTTGATCCTCTTCCAGCGTACAACTTGTCTACCAAAGATCAGGTTCCTACAAGCATGGGGGTGTTTCTTCATCTCTAGAGAAGGAGGCAATTTCTGCCATTAAAGGAGGAAACACAAATTATTCTATTTACAGTAAGGAGGAAACACAAATTATTCTATTTACAGTAAGGAGGAAACATAAATTATTCTATTTACAGTAAGGAGAAAACACAAATTAAGCAGCAAGCGAAAAAGACAACCAAAGTCAGCCCAGCCAAGCTCAAAGCTGTTGGACATTTTTTATTTGGAAACTTAAACTCTCACACACATTCTTCTTCTTGTTGTTGTCGAACACGGCACTACTTTCCTCGTCCACCAGCGACACCGACTCCCTCTCCGCCTTCCGCGCCCTCGTCGACGCCCACGGCAACCTGGCCTCCAACTGGACCGGCCCCGACGCCTGCTCCTCGCGCTGGGTCGGCGTGGGCTGCTCCAGCGGGGCTCCATCGCGAGCGTGTCGAACGTGGCCGGGTGCTCGAAGGGGACGTGGCTCCAGGAGGAAGAAGGGGAAGGGGGATGGAGGAAGGGTAATTTGGAAATTTCATAAAATTTGGAAAACAGAGTTGTGGCCACGTATGCAACAATTGCCACGTCACCCAAAATTAAACACCGTCTTGACGGAAAGGAGGTTTTACCAATTCGAGATCTTTAGGGGGTATTTCGCAAATTAGCCCATTATTTAGGGGAGGTTTTACAAAATATCCCAAAAAATTAAGGGACGAGATGCATGCAATCCAACAATTTTTTAAAGTCGAGTTTTAAAAATTAGGATATTTTGATATCAATAGAAAAAAAAAGGGTTTTTTTGTATAAGGGTACCAGGTTTATAATATAATTAGACTTTGGGTACTGGATTTGTCCGTTTTAGAGTTTGGATACTCGAATTTTTTTAGTGACATATTTTAGTGACAAAAGTGAACTTTCAATGACGAAATAAGTCTTTTAATGACGAATGTTTGTCACTAAAATGTGTCACTAAAAAGTTACAGTACTCAAAGTCTAAAACGGACAAACCCAGTATCCAAAGTCTAATTATATCATAAATTTGGTACCCTTATACAGAATAACCCAAAAAAAAAAATCCACTACTACTTAACTAAGTTCAGAACAGTGTCCTTATCATGCGTTCTTGACTTGAGATAAGCATGTTATCTTCGTGACCTTTTCTGTGTCTTAGACTTGATATGAAATTATTTTTATTTCTCAAAAAAGTAGTGCCAAAAGTAAAGTTTGTGCCAACAACCTCATATCTGCTTTTTAATATTCCCAAAGTTAAACTAAATTTCTTTCTAAATAATTGACAAGTTGCTATTATCATATAAATTTTGGAATATGTTCTCAAAATTATAAGCAGAAGCAGCAATTGTTTGTATCTCTTTCTTTGACAAGGAGAACTAGTGAAGTGCAAACTCATTCTCCTGTCACTTTAGCATTGTATAGTTAATAGAAAATGATGAAGACATTAATTTACAATAATAAAAAAGACATGGAATACTTTTCCTATCCGTACGTAGATGTGTTAGAGAACTTGAATATGATTGTTAGAAGACAATTGATGGAAGTCTTAGATTGCCTATACTTGGAGTCTGTTCTGAATACCCTCTTAACAAAAAAAACAAAACAAAAAATTGAGTGGCATCCTACTTTCTTTACCCTTATTTAAGGTATACTCTAACACTTTACATAAATGTATAACACCCTCCACTTCACACGAAATCCGTCCATAGCTGACGGTCAAACCATTTGACTAATAATTTTTGACCAAAATATCCTCGTCTTCATCCTCCCCAAAGCTAAACTCAAATCCTAATCTCCCTCCCCGTCCCGTCGCTGCTCCCTTCCTTCGCCCCGGCGCTACCCCCCCTCCCTCGTCCCGCCCGCCCTGGCCCCACCGCTGCCGCGCCCGCCCCCGTCACTGCTGCTGCTGCTATTGCAGGGAAGGAGACAGGGAAGGGGGGACGGAGCGCGAGCGGGGGAGGGGGCGGAGCGCGAGCGGGGGAGGGGGTAGAGCTAGGGCGCGGGGGCGGAGCGGAAGCAGGAGCGACGGCGCGACGGCGGGAGGGAGGGGGGGCGCGGGGACGCGGCAACGGAGGGGGAGCGGGGGCGCAAGGGGCGGCGGAGCGGGGGCGGCTGGGCTTGCGGCGGAGGGGCGTTGGGGGACGCGGAAGGGCGGAGGGGGACGCGACCGGGCGGCTGGGCTTGCGACATAGGGCAAAGGGCGAAGGGGCGGAGAGGGACGCGGCGAGACGGGAGGGAGGGCTCACGGCAAGGACGGGGGTAGCAGCAGCAGTAGCAGAATTTTTCGGCGGCAGCAGTAGTGGCGGGGAGGGGGTGGCGGTGGAGAGGGACTCTGCGAGGAGGGGGACTCCCGGCGGGGCAGACCCCGACAGCGACGGGGAGGAGGGCTGCCGACGGCAGCGATGGTGGAGGGGGTTGCAGGAGTTAGGTAAGGGCATAAGAAAGGGAAGAAGATAACGATGGTATTTTCGTCAAAAATAAATGGTCAAAGGAGTTGACCGTTAGCGATAGACGTTTTCCGTCAAAAGTGGAAAGTGTCATACATTCTTGTAATTGTGTGAGGTACACCATAAATATGAATAAATAAAATGGGATACCACTCAAATTTTCTCAAAAAAAAATTAATTTGAAGTTAAGAAATTAAGCATGCGAGAATCCGAAGAACAAGTCAGCCTTATGTATAAGAAATTAAATGTCTACTATTTAATTGATACATTGTTTTGTTTTCTTTCATTCATTGTCTACTTGGTTGTCTATAATTAAAAATCTCTATAAAAAAAATTTGTTGTAATTTGAAATCGCAAACAAAATAATTATAAAAATATTATTTATATATATAAATATATATACGGGCCGGTCCTAAACTTATGGAGGTTCGAGACGAACTTTCAAAATAGGACCCACATATATAATATAAAAAAATTAAAAAACTAAAAAAATTGTATCCAACAAAACTTGAACGCACCTCTAATGTGCAAGTTTAACATGATAATCACTACATCATAACTATTTTGTGTTAAAAGTGACCCATGGTACATGCTAGTTCTATTTTAGATATAACCATGTTGGTGTTCCTTTTAGTCTTGGGACATGTGCGGTCGCCTGGCCAGCACAACCCCCAAGACATTTCTTTAAGTGCATAATTGTGGGTACAAGACTTGAGAAAAGTATTTTAATTTAATTTTGAGACATTTTGACCTACCTCCCACTTGATTTACCATATTTAAAGGTGCACCCCACAGTATTTGCATAAGGTATAAGACCCCCCACTTTCGACGGAATTCATCTAGTCAAGATGGTCAACCCATTGGACCCAAAAAATTTGACGAAAATGCCCTCTCCTAATTTCTCCTTCCTTTTCCGGAGCAGGTTGCCGCCGCCGTCGCTCCCTGCTCCCCCCCCCGCCGGTAGCTCCCCCTCCCCGTTACAGCCCCCGCTCCCCCCTCCTTGCCGGCGCACGTAGCAGCGGCAGCGGCGGCCACGAAGCGGAGAGGGGGGTCAGCGCTACGGGGAGGGACGGAAAGGCGACACTAATAAAATATGATCTATTAGCGACGTAATTTAGCGACGGCATAAAATGTCATCGCTAACTATGGAATATAGCGACTCCTTCATATAAACATCGCAAAACGTCGCTGACTTGCGACGTTCAGCGACAGGAGTTAAATTACGTCGCTGAATAGCGACGTTCAGCGACATATTATTAAAATATGTCGCCATCTATTAAAATTTTGCGACGGTTAGCGACGGCCGCTCTTGACGTCGCTAATATTTTTAATTAGGGCACAACGTTTCATTTTTTTCCCCTCACTCGAAAATTCCAATTTTTACTCGAGCTCCCCTTCCCCCCCCCCCCCCCCGGCGACTCCCTTCCCCTCCCTCCCCCCTCCGCGACTCCCTCCCCACCCCGGCGAATCCCTCCCCCTCCGGCGACCCCTACCCCTCCGGCGACTCCCTCCCTCTCCGGCGACCCCTACCCCCCCGTCGAGCTCCTCCTCCTCGAGCTCAGGTAAACCCTAACCTAATTAACTCCTCCTCCTCCTCCTCCTCCTCCTCCACCCCGCACACACCCACTGTCGGTGCAGTTGTTTGGACACTGACACGACCCTTGGACACATTTGTATGCACACAAACACATACGACCCCTCTTGACATATTTTGGGTTTTATTTAGGTTGTGGGGTTTGACAGTTGAAATGCAATCTCAGGTTTTCCTGAGATTGAGTTTAGAATTTCTGAGATACAAGGTTGGATTTAGTTTGTTGACTGTGAGTTGAGTTGGGGGTTTGAGTTAAATTGAATGTTTAGAAGTTGTTGGTTGTATACTCAGTTTCCTGAGATATATGTATATGAAATAGAAATGTGTTGGCTTGGTATATTTAGTTCATATATGTAGAGTAGTGATATATAGCTGAGATTATATATGTCACGACCCGCACCCGCTATAAGGGCACGTGTACGTAACAACGCCCAGTCCTCACCGTAAAAACGGCGTGGAACGCTGTAGGTTTTCTACACTAACAACAGTTTATATATAATATCAAAACCTGTCGAGAATATGGTCAACTCCGAACGGAGGACAACCATTGATAATATATGAGTGCTCAATCACAACTCTAAGATGATAAGTAAAGACTGAAAGATAAAGACAACATGACGATAAAATATAACCTGTCAAGTCCAAACATAAAGTCCAAGTCCAAGTCTCTAATAGAATCCAAAATAATAACAGTCTCAAAAGTAACTGAAGACAAGGTCCAGTACAAAAGACCTACTCTAACTAAGCAATAGGTAAAGTCTCGTCAGGCGGAGCTAAGCCCTGCTGGACCAAGGTCTCCAAGTCTAAGCCCACTACGTCATCCGGACCGTAGTAGGTACTGCAATCCCCCTCATCAGCATCTGTAATATTTTGTCAACATATCCAGTCAGGATGGAACGAGTACATATATCTCATAACAGATCTCAAGATAGAATAAAACCTATGTAGGTCCTAAAAAAAATCAAGTTGCATCAATCAACAAAGTCAAGAAATCAAGAAACCCATCATTTGGATGAATTGCGCAGACAATAGATTGCGCAGCAATCCGATTGCGCATACTGCTTTGCGCACACTTCCAACTGCGCAGACTGACGTGGCAGAAGTCATCATTACCAAATCAAATCAAATCTTTTCTGACAACTGACAGCACGAATAACAAGGAATCTGTTCGTTTCCTGCGCCGCACAGTGCTCGAGGGCGGCTGACAGCTGGCAGCGCAAACCAATCCTGCGCAGTTTGAGTCTGCGCAAACCATGTATGCGCAATTCAACTCTGCGCACTCCATCAATATAATTATTAAGTTACACGTGGCATTCATGCCATCGATTGCTCATTACGTGGCAACTGTTTATGCAGGATCATGCGCATTTCTATCAAATGATGCCATGTGTCCATGATAGTTGGCCCACGATCCAGTAACTGTCTGCGCAAATCAATGTTGCGTAAACCAATGCTGCGCAAATCATCCTGCGCAGTCCAAAAATAACTGAAAGTTAGTTATTTTCAGAACTCTATAAATAGAGTTTCAAGTCTTCATTTTAAGGGGGGATCAAGATCAGAGATCAAAAATCAGAGAGTTCAGGAGTTCTTGCCAAAGTGCTGCTGCATTCTTCCGAGACTTTTGTCTTCAACTTCAGAGGCTTTTGCCTTCAGTTTCCAGAGTTGTTTTCAACTTCAAAGGCTTCGTCTTCACAGTTCACATCGTCCAAGGGATAAAGCAATCGTCATCAAGATTGGACTCCTATAGTTGTAATTTTCCCAGAATTCTTGTAATCTTTATTACAGTATGTATCAATAAAGTTCTATACTTTTGTTTTTGCAAACAAAATGGCGACTCTGCTGGGGACAACTTTCTCCTCCGACGAGGAAGTAGCAACTCAATGTGATGTAGCGTCTATCGGGAAGACGCAGAAGACGCTGGTTGTTAAGGTCAACCAGACAGCCTACGAGGCGATGCTCAACTCCAAGACCACTCCCCGTACTGTAGCCACTTCTGCTAAGAGCAAAGTGCGCTCAGTTTGGGTCTCCAAGTCTGCACAATCTGGCATTTTTTCCACCAAGGATGCTGTACCAACTGTTGCACAATCTGCTAGTCAGACTGCTGCACAAACTGCTGTGCCAACTGTTGCACAGTCTGTCTCAGCAACTGCTGCACAATCTGTTGCAGTCAAGACTGCGCAATCTGTTGCAAATGTTGCGCAAGCTACTTCATATGCTGCCTTGTCAAAACAGAAGACTCCTATGACTCTGGCGCAATTGGCAGTGGCTTTTCCTGCGCAAAATAGCACTCCAGTAACTAAAGTGCTTCCCAAGCACTCTAAGACAAGAACTCCTAATGCACTTCCTACCAAAGCTTCTAATGCACAAATGACTAGTGCACCTTCCACCCATGCGCAAACCAAGTCTGCGCAATTCAAGAAAAATAGCCTTTTGGCTAAATTTCCGGCTTCTCACAATAAAAGAAGAGATTCTACTCCTCTTCCCAAACACCCTATTGCCCCTGCACAATTCATTGAAGGTAGTCCTTTGACTATTCCTCCTTCTCTTCAAAGCAAAGGAAAAGGTCCATTGGTCTTTTCTCAAACTTCCTTGTCTCATGACTTGGAAAATAACAGAGGGAAACGCTCTTTAGCTAACCCTTCATCTCAAAACAAAGGAAAAGGCCCTTTAGTCTTTTCTCAGTCTTCTTCAGTCTTTACTGAAGAAGATCCATCTCAATGTGTCTCGACTCCAATCAATTCAAGAACTCTGGCAAACAAGGATTCTTCTTTCCTTTATAACAAGAGTACTTGTACTAATCAAAGAGGTATTCTGCCTACTCCGATAGCAGAATTCCAGGACCTCCCGACTCTACAAATTTCTCGTTCCAGACAGGAAAAACTGTTAGTGTCTCAAACAGAAACTCCTGGGGGTGAATTTGCAGATCTAAGAACATATCTTAACAGGCCAACTTCGGCAAAACGTAAGCAACCTATGCCGAAGGTCAAGCCTCAAAGACAAACCTCCAGGAACAAAAATCCTGATACCTATGCCAATGAAGTGAGTACTTCCCTGTATACTCAAGGGACTAAACATTTGAAGAATCGGAACCATGTTCCGAATATTGTTAAAGAACATATTCCTCGAACCTTTCCTCGTTCTGGCATGGTTTCTGATCTCCGAGAACACCTCAGACAAAAACGGGATAATGCCTCAACTCCTCCAGTTCAAGCATCTGATCATCACTGTAATCATAAAGTCATCATCCAATGCTATTGTCAAACGATAAAACGATCTGTCTTCGATCGTTTAACTTTTGCTAAATCTGAACCTATGTCAGAAGAAGATGAAGTTTTGTATGCTTCTGTTAACATGACTTCCCGAGACACTGGGGGTAAAAGATGCTCTAAGCATGGTAGACTCCGCAAGCCAAGCCAACGGTATTTGGAATTACTTCAAGAATCTTCAGAAGGAGTATTTCAACATACCCGTTCCCGAAGCCGAGATACAATCGGTCAAAGGAATCTCCCTCAAAATCCTTCAAGTCATCTCCCTGTTTCTCAGTCAGGAGATGATTCGTTTTCTGATTATGATGCATACAGTGAAAGTTCTGAACAAACAGTATCTTCCACTGTGCCAAGAGAAGTGACGGCTTATGTTGTCACCGATGATCCAGATGCTTCAACCTCCGCAAATCAAGAACAGCGAATTGCTGCACTTGAAGATAAGCTAAAGACCATGGCTGAAATGGTCGCTAGTATGCATTCCATCATTGTAGCACAGCATGTTACACCACCAACAGCACCTATTACTAGTCCAGAGATCATAGCGTCTTCAATACCTGTCAATACTGGGCTGGGGGTAGTGCCTCCCTAAATGCCTCCTGTACAAGTGCAAGTACAAACTACGCCTAGCCATTCAGGAGCTGGGGGTAGTGCTTACAACGCTGTTCCTCCTCCTACCACTACAATTCAACCTGCTCCTTCTTCTTCATCAGAAGACGCCAATGAAGCTGTCAAACTCTTACGAACCCAGTTTGAAGCATTTAAAGAGAAAGACAATCTACAAAGGTTGGGGATTAAACAGCCCTATCCGGTTGAATGGAAGGACGTCCCGTTTCCCCCAAAGTACAAAATCCCTACAATCTCTCTGTTCGATGGCAGTACTTCCCCGAGTCAATTCATCAATCATTTTGAGGTAATGACTGTTCAACTTCAGCCAAATGACGCTCTTCTTACCAGAGTGTTCGTCGGTTATTTAGCCGGCATAGCATACGACTGGTATAGAAGTTTGTCCGATGGTTGCATTACTTCTTTTTCAGGTCTCAAACAAATCTTTCTAGAACGGTTCTATGAAGGATTTAATGATATGACGATGTCAGCTCTCAACAAAATCAAACAAAAACATAATGAAACTGCTGAGAGCTTTATTGAACGGTTCCGCCGTGAAGCTTTGAAAATGCCTCCAGGGACTCCAGCTGCTGTCACTATTGATACTTGTAAGGCAAATCTTTTACCTATTATCAGTATGTGGACGGGATCTACCCAATTCCAAGATTGGCCCTCATTCATCGTCAACGCCAAAGCCGCTGAAGTAAGTGCCGACAAGTTTAAACAATTGGGGGTACAAATATCTAATCCTGATCGCGATGAGCATCAGAATTCAGGTGGTGGCAATCGCCAGAACAATCGCAAAGCGAAAGAGACTTTAAACATTAACTTGAACAAAAATAAAGAATCTTTGGCTGTCAATGTGGCCCCACCTACATCTACTCCTACTCCTTCTGCACCTCCACCGAGGGAACCTCGTCCGAAGGTAGAATATTCTTTTGATGAAAATGACACTGCAAGTATTTTTGAGTGTTTACTCAAAAGTAACAAAATTCAACTCCCTGATCCAAAGAAACCTGATGAAGTCAATAAGACTGATCATCCCAAGTATTGTGTCTATCACCGATTCATTGGACATCCTACTCGAGCATGCTATGTGCTCAAAGGTAAGATTTAAGAGCTTGTCAATGCAGGTGTAGTCACTTTGCAACAAGATGAGAAGACTGTTACGGCAAATATGGTTTCAGTTCAATTTGGAGATTTCCCTCCGCAGAGGGTACAGCATGGTGTTATTCCGATTCCTAAAGCAACCCTTGAGATTGAGAATCTCCCATTTCCATCCAATGAAGGTCTTGTTCCCTTGTCTCTTGACAATGGTGAAATTATGTGGATTCATCCTGATCTTGCTCCAGAATTTGAGATATCTTCCAAGAAGAAAACTCGTTCTAAAGGCAAAACCAAAATCTGCAACATGGTATCTTTTGATCCCATTGTTGACGAAGAGATTCTGTTAGGCACCAGATCAGGAAAAGCTTATTTGAAAGATCATTCTGAAGGTCAAATGGATCTTGCTTCTTCTTCCGAACCTACTCCGGCACAACCTGCATCTGCTGAAGAGGTCCCTTCTACATCTTCACCAGTTGTAGTATCAATTCCTCCTAAGCCAACAACGGCTGACAAAGGCAAACAACAAGTTCGATTTGACAAACCTCTAAAGAAGTCATCTCCTACTGGGCTTGAGAAGCCTTACAATTTTGATATATTGGCTCAATTAGCCAATACACCAGCCAGGTTGTCAATCTTTGAACTCTTGCGTCTTTCCAAAGAGACACGAGAAACTCTAAGTGAAGCTCTGATGCAGGCTGAAACTTGCTTAACTCTTCTCAAGAAGCCAGAATCAGAATCGGTCTCTTGTCATCACAGTCATAGCGTCTTGGAATTGATCCCAAATATTACCTTCACTCAGGATGATATGCTAATGGAAGATAATAGACATGATCGTCCTCTTTATTATACGGGATATGTAGATTCAATGAAGGTTGATCGCATCCTGATAGATCCAGGGTCTGCACTTAGTATTATGCCAAAGATAATGCTAGATGCATTGAAGATACCAGTACATAGTCTTTCAACCACGATCACTACTATTCTGGGATTTAATCAAGGAAAGAGTGAACCTTTGGGCAAGATTCGTCTAAAACTCCAAATAGGCAATCTTCGCACAAAGGTGACCTTTTATATCATTGACAATCATGGTTGTTCTTATAATGCTCTCCTGGGAAGGCCATTCCTCCATGAACACAATGTTGTTCCATCAACTCTTCATCAACGTTTTAAATACGTTGATGATAAAGGACAAGTTCATAAGGAAGTTGCGGACCTTTATCCTTTCAAGGGTATTGAAGCTTATTGCAACGATGCTCGTATGTACAAGGATAAATTTATGAAGGTAGTATTGGCTATGGATACTGAAGAAGATCAAAAAGCTGTACCTCAAGACACTCTTATCATACCTGTTAAGGGGCGAGTCTCTCATCCTCAATCTTCTAAGCCACTGGTTATTCACTTACCAGTTCAAAAGAAATCAGTTGATGCTAATGAAAATCAAAGGGAGCTCACCTCTTCTGAGCCACTTGTTATCGACTTACGTCGCAACAAAGACAAAAAGCAGCTCATTCCTTCTGAGCCACTTGTTGTTGATCTAAATCGCAACAAGGAAAAAAGGGAGCTCACCTCTTCTGAGCCACTTGTTATTGACCTCCGTCGTAACAAGCCTCCTCCACGTTCTTCTTCTCCCCCTCTTGTAACCAATTTGACCAAATCTGCTAAGGTTAAAGGTCCTGTTGTAAATACTGATGTACAAATCAATGAAAAAGCATCTACTTTCCAGCATACTGATGTTATTTATTATACTAAAAGTTATTTGGATATGTTAGATAGCTTCCAATCAATTACACTGGGAGTCGTACAATCTCTTTAGACAGAAGTCTCGCTTGAAGATCCAGATGATTCTTACCGTATTCATCCTTCTTTAAAGAAAGGTGAAAGTTCAGCTTTTTTATATAAAAGACCAGAAACAAAGATTAACTATACGGATGATAGCAAAATTAACGATACGGGACGTCTCCAGTTCCATCGTTATAGTCAACAATCAAAAGACATCCTCCGAAAGATGGGTTACGACTTTAAGAGCGGCCTTAACTACGGTAAAGGTAGACGAACTCCCATTCGTACAACAGTTCCAAACGGAAAATCACAAATGTACTATGACAGGACCAAGAAAGGTCTCGGATATACTTCTCCTCCACTGTTATCCCCAGCAGCTTCTGAATCAGATAGTGAAGAACGTTCTAACTCTTCTGATTCCAGATCATGGGATTCCGATACCAGCATCGGTGAAGTCCATCGTATAATTGTATCTTCTAACATGGTCTCTGTCGAACTACCAGAAGACTGTGATGAAGATGTTGAAGAAAGTCCGGAAACAGATCCTTGGGCTCAACATATGGATAACCAATGGGTACTTCGATTTGAACAACGTGAACCCCCTACTGAAGATCAACTACTTCAAATTGATGTAGGAAAAAGAGATTCACCTCGGCCAATTTTTATTAGCAAGAATCTTCCAGAAGCAGACAAACAAGAGTTGATTCTTCTTATTAAAGAATATATCGACGTCTTTGCCTGGAGTTATGAAGACATGCCAGGTTTAGATCCTAAGATTGCGACTCACAAACTGAATATTCTTCCTAATGCTAAACCAGTCAAACAGCAACAAAGGCGATTTAAGCCTGAAATGATGGATGCAATTGATGATGAAGTCAAGAAGCTCATCGCTTGTGGCTTTATTCGAGAAGAGCAGCATCCTGATTGGGTAGCCAATGTCGTCCCAGTTCTGAAGAAAACTGGAAAAGTTCGAGTCTGCATCGACTTCCGAGATCTCAATGAAGCATGTCCAAAAGATGAATTTCCTCTTCCTATCACAGATGTCATGATTGACAATACTTGTGGGTTCGAAAGGATATCTTTTATGGATGGATTTTCCGGGTATAATCAGATCAAAATGCATCCTGAAGATGAAAAACATACATCTTTCGCACTCCTCGTGGTGTTTATTGTTATACAGTGATGCCATTTGGTCTTAAAAACGCTGGTGCAACTTACCAACGTGCTATGAGTACTATTTTCAAAGATCATCTTCATAAAACAGTCGAATGTTACGTGGACGATATTGCTGTTAAAAGTCGTCTAAAAGAAGATCACCTCCAAGATTTGAGAACAATATTTAATCTCATGCGTCAACATCAGCTCAAGATGAATCCCACCAAGTCATTCTTAGGTGTCTCAAGTGGCAAGTTTCTCGGCTTCGTCATTACCTCTAAGGGTATACACGTGGATCCCGAGAAGATCAAAGCCATCCAAGAGATGCGTCCTCCACGCAACCTAAAAGAGCTACGAGGATTCCAAGGCCGACTTGCGTACATCAGGCGATTCATTTCGAACTTGTCTGGAAGCTGCAGACCATTCACTCAATTAATGAAGAAGGGTGTATCTTTTGTTTGGACTGAAGAATGTCAACGAGCATTCGACGATATCAAACAATATCTTATGAACCCACCAGTTTTGGTGCCACCTATCTCTGGCATTCCATTCTTGATGTATGTCCGTGCTATGGACCATTCATTGGGTGCCTTACTTGCCCAAAAGAACAAAGAAGGCCATGAACAAGCTATATATTATCTTAGCCGAACTATGATTGGTGCTGAACACCGTTATAGTCCTGTCGAGAAAGAATGCTTGGCTCTCATGTTTGCTGTGCAAAAGACGAGACATTATATCATTGGTCAAACTATTCATGTTATATCTCGAGTTAACCCTCTCCGGGTACTTATGAAGAAACCAAGTACACTTAATTCTCGGTTGGCTACATGGGCAATCCTGCTAGCTCAATATGACATGGTGTATGTTCCACAAAAGTCTGTCAAAGGTCAAGCGCTGGCGGACTTCTTAGCGGCTCATCCTGTGCCTAAAACATCTAAACTCTATGACGAAATTCCTGACGAGACGTTAGAAGTCAACATGATCTCCGAAGAGTTTCCAACCTGGCGTTTATTCTTTGATGGTGCATCAAGAATTGGACCAAATGGTGCTATAGTGGCAGGTGTTGGAGTTGTCCTCGTTTCTCCAGACGGATTAACTATCCAAAGAGCCTACTCTTTAGATGAACCTTGCTCTAACAATGTGGCAGAGTACAATGCCTTACTTGTCGGCCTTCAGTTAGCTAAACAACTGAATGTTGAATATCTGGAAGTCTATGGTGACTCTAAATTGGTTGTAAATCAGGTTAGAGGAACCTATGAAGTCCGTCATCAAGACCTAGTACCTTATCATGAGGCGGCAATCAATATAGCTACATCATTCAAAGCCTTCTTCATTGACTATGTTCGACGAGCTTGCAATACTGAAGCCGATGCTTTGGCCAATCTTGCAGCTGTCTTAGCCATCCCTATCAAAAGACAGCAGGTCGTGGTTATCTCCAACCGAGAACTGTTCTGCATCGAAAACAATCGTAATATTGAATTCAGTAATTTTGCTGAAGTCGATGTTATTGATGAAGATTGGAGAACTCCTTTCATTGACTTTATGGTTCATGACATACTCCCCGAAGATCCTAAGGAGGCTACAAGCGTTCGTCGACGATCTCTCCGATTCTATTACAATCAAACTACCAAGACCCTCTATCGGCGAACTTATGATGGCCTTCTTCTACGCTGTTTAGCTGGTGATGAAGCCAAACAAGTGTTACGTGAAGCTCATGATGGCGTTTGTGGAGCACATCAACCTGGTCCTAAATTACAGGATCGCATTAGACGTATGGGTTATTATTGGCCCTCTATGGTATCAGATGCCATTGAATATGGAAGAAAATGTCGTGCTTGTCAAATCCATGCAGACTTCATTCATCAACCCTCGAAATTCTTACACCCGACTGCTGCTTCATGGCCTTTTGAAGCTTGGGGTATGGACATCATAGGTCCTATTAATCCTCCTTCTTCTAGAGGACATCGGTTCATATTGGCGATAACCGATTACTTCTCCAAGTGGGCCAAAGCTATACCTCTGGCTGAAGTCAAGACTAGCAGTGTCATCAATTTCGTTAAACACCATGTCATCTATAGATTCGGTGTACCTCGCAGAATCATTCATGACAATGGACCTCAATTTATTAGTCAGAAGTTCACTAGATTCTGTGATGATCATCGGATTAACAATGTTGCTTCGACGGCGTACAATCCTGCCGCTAATGGTTTAGCTGAAGCCTTTAACAAAACCATTATTAAGCTCCTTAAAAAGTTTGTATCTACTAACAAACGAAATTGGAGCGAGAAACTTGGCGAATGTCTTTGGGCCTATCGAACTACAGTCCGCAATCCCACAGGCTTTACACCTTTCTCTTTAGTGTATGGCTGTGAAGCTGTCCTTCCTTTGGAGTTACAAATTCCTTCTTTAAGGATCGCTATTGCCAATGAGCTTACCACAGAAAATAATGACCTTCTTCGACTCCAAGAGTTGGAAGCATTGGATGAAAAGCGGTTAATGGCTCAACAGCATATTGAGTTATACCAAGCCCGCATCTCAAAGACATTTAATCGTAAAGTGAAGGTCAGAGCCTTTCAGCAAGGAGAACTTGTTCTAACGGTCAGACGTCCTATGACTATGACTCATATGAGCAAAGGGAAATTCGATGCAAAATGGGAAGGTCCCTATGTTGTGAGCAAAGTCTTCTCAAATGGTGCTTATCAACTTTCAGAACTTGATGGTCGAGTTGCTATGATGCCTATCAATGGCAAATTCTTAAAGAAGTATTATGTATAAATGTAAATATTTGTAAATTATCAGTCAAGATCAAGTTCATAAATAAAATGCAAATTTTATTTCATCATATGATAATACATAATATTAAAGGTCACTATCATCTTTCTCTATATTTGGACGAGGGCCACTGCCGTCCTTCTTAAAAATACGGTCAGCAAAAGAGTCGAGAACTTCCTTGCTGGATCCCACAAGAAACTTGCAGGTAGCCATCCTCATGGCTTCTTCTTCTTTAGTCTTTCCAGGTTCAAGCAGGAAGTCCAGAATGTCTCGTGATGGCTGAGGTGTAGACGAACCTTCGCCCGCTTTTACCTCCTTCGGCTGGATTGGATTGGCAGGGCGTTCTTCAGTGCCCTTCTCAACCTTCGAGGCGATTTCGGCCTTCTTAGATGCTTCTCCGGACGACATTTTTATGTTGAAGAGTAGAAGTGTTTATTCCTGTCAGATTTCTGCTATATTTATATAGACAGAAGTTCCTCAAATAATGAAACGATGGTTCATCCGTTCATTTATTACATTCATCCGACGGTTCATCCGTTCATTAACTTCCGACGGTTCATCCGTTCATTTATTACATTCATCCGACGGTTCATCCGTTCATTAACTTCCGACGGTTCATCCGTTCATTAACTTCCGACAGTTCATCCGTTCATTTATTACATTCATCCGACGGTTCATCCGTTCATTAACTTCCGACGGTTCATCCGTTCATCTATTTGTGACGGTTAACCCGTTCATTTATTATCATTTGACGGTTAATTCGTTCATTTCAACATCATTTTGACGATTTACTCGTTCTTTCATTGTTATCTGACGGTATTCCCGTTCACTCATTTTTTTCATATACATTGACGATTCATCATCGTTCATCTTCTACATTAGCAACTTGTCGTTTTCGATTAAGTTGTCAATAAATATCTATCTATTATTTATATCTGAATAAGATATGCAATAAATAATGGAGCCGCAACAAAATGTCTTTTATTTAATCAGAATATAAGACAGTACAAAAAATGCTTCCACAGCAACAAAAATAAAGATACAAAAGAGTTTCAATCAGGAAGGAGGAACAATCAAATTGTTGATCTGTTGCTTCAAGGTCTGCAACTCTTCTTCATGACTAGTTGTTACTCTCATTCTTGCTTCTTCCATCCCTTTTTCTTCATCAAAAACAGGCATATCTATGGTCCTGCGGGTAATTTCAGTACTATGAGTCTCTTCATACTCATTCTTCTCTTGAATTAGGGCATTGAGTTGTTCAATCATAAGTCGTTGATTGGCAGTTTCTTTTTCAAATTCCTTTTGAAGGCGAATGATTTCCGCTTTCAATCCAGTAAGCCTCTGTCCTTTGTTCTCAGCTGCCAAAGTAACTGATTCTATCTTTGAGTTGAATTCAGCGGACTTTGCAGAATGAGCTTCTAAAAGGTTCTGAAGGTTTATCCTTTCAATATCAGCTTCTTGGGCTAATCGCTCATATTCGGCTTGCACCAGAGAATCTATATTCTTCTTCTTGAGCTCTTTATACTTCTTGATGGATACTTCCAACTCATCCAATATATGTTCAAGAAGAATGGCTTGAGCCTCATCTCCTTGATCCCTTATGGCTCTTATTAAAAAAGAAGTTGGCTTCCTAACCATAATAAAGTCAGCTCCTTCTTTCTCTATCATCTTATGGGCAAGAGATCCCAACGATTCAAAAAAGCACTTGGTAAATAATTGTACAACTTGCTGATTGATGGCTATAGTTCCAGGAGTCGAAGCTACCCCTGTTGAGGATGGGGTAGTCGGTTGCTCAATCCTTTGCTGCTGAATGATAGGCTCTTTAAACAAAGGAGCCAGAGTGGAACTAGCTGCTCCTCCTGTTTGTTCTTCTGTAAAAAGTAAAATTATTATTTTACTAATTTGCCAATAAACAAAAAGATCAAATTAAAAAGCAGTCTTACCTTGATTGGATTTAACAACAACTGCATTTCCTGCTGGAATAGACCCCCGTTGAACGAAAATAGCTTCAATTGCGACAGCTTGGCTGCTGCCCGCTTCAGAGCTGCAAGATAAGTGATGGCTACTACTAACAACTACCGTTGGAATAGGCACCATAGCCAGGTCCATCGGAGGTGTTGGTAGAGTATCAAGACCTGCAAGAACTACAAATGAAGATATTAGATATCAATCTATTTTAAAAGAAAGAAGATTGTTAAATCTCATTTTATACCTTGGGGTTCGGTGGCGGGATTCTCTTGCTGAACATCTTCACCAGCCACTTCTTCAGGAGATATTTCTATCTCGACGTCTTCATCAGGGTTAACAACCTTTTCTACGGACGCCTCTACTTCAATATCCTTTTTAGGATCCGAAGCATCGTCGGCGGTATCAAGAGATATGTGTTCTTCGTTGTCCCCTTCAGGATTCTGTATATACTTATTAACATTTCCAGACGAAGAGCTTTCTTCATCCTTATCTTCTTCTTCTTCTTGGGCTGCATTCCCACTGTCAGTTGCGGTTAGATCCTCCTGCAGGCTATAACAATCTTCTAAAGCTTCGATCATTTCACGCTCTTCTTCTTCACGAAGAGTCTTTGGAGTAGGAGGAAGCTGAGTCGTCTCCGCGACAGGAGAAAGGGGTCGTGTAATATTTAGCTCCTCTTCAATGATGTTTTCTCTGAGTATTTCAACTTCAGTTCCCTTTGTTCAGTCTCTTCAAGGATTTTACTCCCTGTTTCAGAAACAGGGGTGGGAGATGGTATTATAAATCCTGCTGCAGCATCTACTGAAGTCAGGAGTTGTTTGGAAGAAGAGGCTTCTAAATTTCTTCTGGTGACCAACTTCTTCTTCTTTCTGTGTAGAGGTCTGTCGGGACTCTCTACATTTATTGGTGCTGTTTGCTTCTGTACAGAAGTTGGTGTAGTAGCAACTTCCTGATTTGTCTCGGCTAGCTGCCGAGATTGGGATCTTGTAGTCACTTTATCAGAAGAATGCTCCAAGACCAATTTCTTCTTTGCTGCAGGAGCAGGAGGCTCCTCTCTTCTTCTTTTCTTGGCAGGAGACTTTCCCACTCTCAGAGAGATACGCATTGCTGCGTTTACTTCTTGTTGGAACATCATTTCTCTTGAAGTTTCTAGGGGTTCATCCGCCGGCTCGTTTGCCTCATCATTGGCAGGGATTGATAAAGCTATCCTCCCTTTCGTCAATCTTATCGCAGAAGCAAAACTATCGGCGAGATTAAAGTTCTCGGCAAAAGTATTTGCAGATGTGTAAAATACCGAGTATGTAAAGAGCATCCGAGGCCCTTGAGGAGTGCTCTTTGGTGGCATCGAGAAAGTAGCCTTTGTGTCACGGGCATTGTAGTAGGCCCAAGCTCGGGCCCCGTCAATCAAGAAACCCTTGCCCTGAAGGCAGGTGATTGCGTTCCCTACGTGGAACTGATCATACCCAAATTGTCTAGCAAAACGGCTAGGGAGGTATGGTTCCAAAAAGTATTCTTCTTCAAAGCGGTATACTAAATGAGATGGTCAAATTGTCTTCAACCATTCAAAGGCCATACGGTTTAAGGGCTGCAGCTTTGAATCTACCATGTTGGGGGGCATCTGATCATGACCAGCCGGAAGAGGGGCGCAACAGAAGTTCCATCCTCTGTTCAAATTTAAAACAAATCTGCACTCACTCAGAGAGGTGTACTTCCATTTACCCTGAGAATATCTGCACAAGAAGCTGCCATCTACTGGTCCCATACCAGGGTCCATTAAAGTTGGATAGTGGAGGAGTAACCATCCAAAGAGATAAGTGTACGGCAGTTCGAGACGGGGGAATTCTTTCTCTCCCTTTGCCTTCAGCATAGAGTCAACATACAAGCGAAGACTCGCATTCAATCTGCAGGTCATTGCCGATAACAAGTCAACCTTATAACCGAAGACTAGCTTGACGGCAGCAAAAAGTACACCGCGATGAAAACGGTCCACTGCACTAGATCCCGGGACCACGAATCGTCTGAGCCAGTGTGTTAGAAACCCTGCTAACTGGGCTTCTTTCGACATGGGTATGTAACCCATTCTCAAAAAACTCTCCAAAATGTCACCTTTCTTTAAAGGTGGACATTGATGATCATCCTTCATTTCCTTATCATAATGTTTACTTTCTTCCATCATCTTCATGACTTCTGTGCTATTTAAGGGTTTGAAAAAATTAGGGTAACACTTGTCGTTCTCCTTAGTTTTCTTTTCCTCTAAATGGTTGAGAAACAAGTATGAAAGCCACTTCGAGGAATAGCAAGTGTTGGCCGTAGCACTTTTATAGTACAAAGAGCAAATCTTGTAATGGCATAGCAGTTCCTCAAACACTGCTACCATTTCAGCATTTTCTTTTCTGAGTTTCTCTAACTCATCATTTGTGGGAACAAACTCCTCATACGGAGCATCCGCCATAGGCAAGTATGAGATGTACTTCATCTCGTGGAGTGCAAACCCCATCTCTCCACCCGGGGTCATGAAGGTTCCTGTTCTGTAATTGTATCGCTCAGCCAAGGCCAAAAACATATGAGGGTTAGGAGCAAACCCGTATACAGTGGCATGCACTGCTTGAAACAGGTTAATTTGTTGAAGTTTGTCTTGGAAGGTTGTTAGAACCCAATTTGCAATGCAATTCCATCGTTTGTAATCTGGATTCACTAATCCAGTCATTCTGATATCCTGTTCAGGGTATCTTCCTTCTTCTTTCACAAATTCATTTGCGAATATAGGGGTTCTGACGGGCATCAGCATAGAGGAGTTTTCTGGTGGAATGCAGCTGGGTCTCAAACCTCTCAACATAACACTGTATCTGTCAGAAGAGCTGTAAAACATATCTTTCCCGTTAACCTTCTTTACAAAGATTTTCCCTGCACGAGCATCCTGGAGAAGGGTGATGTTCCAATCTATTTTTCTTGGGTAGCTCGCATGAGCGTACCGTGACAAAGGAAGGCATCGAGCAATGTCAGGAATGAAGAATGATCTGTCTTCCCGGTGGACTATCATCTCCTCCATCCTTGGCCTAGACTGGGAGACTTTTTCAAAGGCGTCACCAAACAAGAATAAGGGTTTCTTGTGGATAACAGCATCTGCTGATTCCAGAGGCTGTCCATTCATCAGACACATTAAAGTTTCGTTGTCCTGAGAAATCAATATTGCTTGACGAGAAGTCGGCAGATCGTACTGAGGATAATGGACGTGAGACAAATCTTCTTTATATTCAGATTCAGACAAAGTTCCCACAAAATGTTCATAGTTTGGATCTTCATTGGTTTCAACTGCATCAAAAACAGATGAAGATCAGTACAAGTCAAAAACTCTATTTTTTCAGACAAGCAAAACAGAAGAGTACATAATCCTATGATTGCGCTAACATGGATTGTGCAACATTAGTTTGCGCATCATAATAGAGTGCGCAAACTAATCGATTGCGCTGACATTCAGCGCAAATCAATCGATTGCGCTGACTTTCTGTCAGCACAATTCGATAGATTGTGCAGGATTACAGTCTTCATAAAAATGAAGACTGACTGTTTATGCAACCAAAAAAAAACCCCTAAAAAGGGGTGGCGCAATTTGAACTCATCTCTAAAAAGAAATGAGTTTCGAAGATCGAAGGAAGTCAAAAACACCCTAAAAAGGGGTTTTCGATCGGTTTTACTACCTATCAGAGCAGGGTGCGCAGACTCATGTCGAGATGCTCGCCGAGCAACTCTGTCAGAAGATTCGGCTGGAGCTTTTCCCTTCGCAGCGGCGGCGGCGGTAACATTAGATCGTCGGGGCGCCATGGAAGTCATCGGAGAAAGAAGACAGAAAGGATTCGGGGATTTTTCTCTCAAAAGCACGAAGGAGGCAAAGTAAAAAAATGAAATGAAGAAGTGGGCTATTTATAGCCTTTGAAATACGAAACGGCTGCCTTGGATTGCGCCTAAAATTTGGGGGCACTTCACTTTGCGCAGACAGCTCATCATCATGCGCAACTTGATTCAAAATTCAAAAATTCAAAGTATTTCGAAACTTTGAATCAAATCAACTTTCGAAAACTTTGAAGGGGGTCTTGTAGGTCCTAAAAAAATCAAGTTGCATCAATCAACAAAGTCAAGAAATCAAGAAACCCATCATTTGGATGAATTGTGCAGACAATAGATTGTGCAGCAATCCGATTGCGCATACTGCTTTGCGCACACTTCCAACTGCGCAGACTGACGTGGCAGAAGTCATCATTACCAAATCAAATCAAATCTTTTCTGACAACTGACAGCACGAGTAACAAAGAATCTGTTCGTTTTCTGCGCCGCACAGTGCTCGAGGGCGGCTGACAGCTGGCAGTGCAAACCAATCCTGCGCAGTTTGAGTCTGCGCAAACCATGTATGCGCAATTCAACTCTGCGCACTCCATCAATATAATTGTTAAGTTACACGTGGCATTCATGCCATCGATTGCTCATTACGTGGCAACTGTTTATGCACGATCATGCGCATTTCTATCAAATAATGCCATGTGTCCATGATAGTTGGCCCACGATCCAGTAACTGTCTGCGCAAATCAATGTTGCGCAAACCAATGCTGCGCAAATCATCCTACGCGGTCCAAAAATAACTGAAAGTTAGTTATTTTCAGAACTCTATAAATAGAGTTTCAAGTCTTCATTTTAAGGGAGGATCAAGATCAGAGATCAAAAATCAGAGAGTTCAGGAGTTCTTGCCAAAGTGCTGCTGCATTCTTCCGAGACTTTTGTCTTCAACTTCAGAGACTTTTGCCTTCAGTTTCCAGAGTTGTTTTCAACTTCAAAGGCTTCGTCTTCACAGTTCACATCGTCCAAGGGATAAAGCAATCGTCATCAAGATTGGACTCCTATAGTTGTAATTTTCCCAGAATTCTTGTAATCTTTATTACAGTTTGTATCAATAAAGTTCTATACTTTTGTTTTTGCAAACAACCTATAAGACTGTAAATAGAGCATATACAATGAAATCATGGAGTGTACATATATGTATCATAGCATGGTAAGCTGTAGAGCTAGAGCTAGAACAGGAAAGTAGAACTGAATCATGGTATGTACATAAATCAAGGTAAGCCATATATCCAATGTGTGTGAGTAGCAGTTTCAACTTGTGATCGGCTTGGGTACCTGTCAAGAACTGGCCTGGCTAGTCATAAGTGCGGTATATGACTAACACTGTTCGGGAATGCGGGATGGATCTGATCACAGGCATACGCTACTACTCCCCCTACCCCAACTGGTAGTATGGATCCAAACAGGACACGTCACTGTACGGGATTCTATGAGAAGGAAGCTAATCTTCTCTAGAATCGGTGACCATATATTGAGTAAGAGCTACAAGGGAGCTTGCACAAAACATCCCAACCTAAGAAGGAGAAACATCTCTCGTCGGGATCCAGGAATACCAATCCGTGAGAACCATGTGTCAGGAATAATCATATCTACACTAAGTACATAAATCATAACAGTTATCATAAATTGGAAATAAGTTATCAGAGAATGTACTCGCCTGTAAGATGATAAAATATGTCAACGGGATCCAATGCAGCATCTCGAGAACCTATAGAGAACAAGACGTATCAATACTATGTTTAGGAAGTAAAGTCAAATCAATTTAAACCCTATTAAGTCATTCTAAGTCAAGACAAGTCTAGTTGGGTCAACCTTGGTCATGGGAGAGTATTGGAAGTCAACCCGTATCAAACTAGGTCAAAAGTTGACTTACAGTTGACTTTTGGTCAACGGGTCAACTTTTGTCAACTCTAGGTCAACCCTAGGTCAATGGTGACTAATAGTTGACTTTTGGTCAACTGCTCAAGTCTAATGGAATTTGGGACTAAATTGGGTAAAGTGTTGACCCATAGTTGACTTTTGGTCTAAAAAGTCCACCGTGGTCAACCAAGGTCAAGACTAGGTCTAGGCGACTATTTTTAATCATTACCAACCCTTACAACCCATATCCGATTCATTCTCAGACTCCTATTCTTCTTCTTCTCATTCTCCTTCTAATCTTCCCTCATTCTCCTTCTCATTCTCCTTCTAATCTTATTATCTCCTCCTCATTCTCCTTCTCATTCTCCTTCTAATCTTCCCTCATTCTCCTTCTCATTCTCCTTCTAATCTTATTATCTCCTCCTCATTCTCCTTCTCATTCTCCTCCTAATCTTATTATCTCCTCCTCATTCTCCTTCTCATTCTCCTCCTAATCTTCCCTCATTCTCCTTCTCATTCTCCTTCTAATCTTATTATCTCCTCCTCATTCTCCTTCTCATTCTCCTCCTAATCTTATTATCTCCTCCTCATTCTCCTTCTCATTCTCCTTCTCATTCTCCTTCTAATCTTCCCTCATTCTACTCCTACACACACACACAAATACATATATATAAATACATACACATATATATACATATATACTCCTCTCTAAAGGAAAACCCCCAATTAAATCCTTAAACTAGATTTTTAGGAGAAACCTATAAAGCTATGGTCAAAGTGTAGAGGGTGGTCTCCTCTTCACTTATTGTGAAGAAATAAATGAAATAGAGAAATAAATGAGGGATTTAATGCATACCTAGAATTCGTAAACTTGGAGAAGAAAGAGCTTTGAAAGAAATTTAAAATGAAGAGAGAGAGAGAGGTTTCTTAGTTGTGAAGAAAAGAGGAGGGGGAGGTTGCTCCATACATGGCCGGCCATGGGGCTTGGTGCGTTTGGGTGTGGATCCACTAAGCCTCCAACCCAATAAACTTAGTTTGGTTCGGTTCGGGTTTGGTTTGGTTCGGTTTGTTTCGGTTTAATTCTAATTCGACTAATTAAGCCTCTAATTGACTAGTTAAACCATGAGAGTATGGTTTATTGGTCTCTAGCCTAGTTAGGATGGCATGTGGGCCAAGCCCAGCTAGTATGTGGGTCCCACTAGTGTCCAGGCTACCCGGGTATCCAACTTAAGTCCAAATTGGATAAAATTCAAACCAAATCAAACAAATCCCTAAAAATCCTATAAAATCAAATAAAATTCCCAAAAATTATAAAACTTGGAAAATGACGAAAATACCCCTAATTCGAAAACTGGGGGTGACAAATCTACCCTCCTTAAAAAATTTCGTCCTCGAAATTGAATGAGAACTAACACAGCAATCATGAATTGAACAAAGAAGGAAAAGAAAGAATTTTACCTCAAGGCTCGAAGAGATATGGGAATCGCTCCCGCATGTCGTCCTTTCTCTCCTAGGTAGACTCACCTAGAGAGTGGTGTCTCCATGCAACGCGAACCAACGTAATGACCTGGTTCCGGAGCACCTTCTCTCTTCGGTCCAAGATCTCAACCGGCTTCTCTGGATAGCTGAGTGTCGGTCCCACTTCGATCTCGGAGTGGTCCAAGACGTGACTGGGATCTGCCACGTACCGTCTCAGCTGTGACACGTGGAACACGCTGTGCACTCCCTCTAGTACGGGCGGTAACTCCAATCGGTAAGCCACTGTACCGACCCTGCCCAAGATACGGAAAGGTCCGATGTATCGTGGACTAAGCTTCCTGCCGCCACCAAAATGAATCGTGCCACGCATCGGAGAAATCCGTAGAAACACAAGATCATCAACCTCAAACTCCAACGGCCTCCGGTGGCTATCGGCCCAATGCCGCTGCCTATCCTGCGCCTCCCGAAGTCGATCTCTGATAATCCTGATCTTCTCTGCAGCATCCACTATCATCTCAGGGCCAAGCAAAACCCTCTCGCCGACATCATCCCAAGACAAGGGAGTACGGCACCTCCGTCCGTATAGAGCCTCGAAAGGTGACATCTCTATACTGGCTTGGTAGCTGTTGTTGTAAGCAAACTCTACCAAGTGAAGGTGGTCCTCCCAAGATCCCCCGAAGTCCAAGAAACAGGTACGAAGCATATCCTCGAGGGTCTGAATCGTCCTCTCTGACTGCCCGTCTTCTGGGGGTGGTATGCGGTACTGAACTTGAGCGATGTGCCTAAGCTAAGCTGCAAACTCCTCCAAAAGTGGGAAGTGAATCAACTGTCCCGATCCGAGACTATACTCACTGGAATCCCGTGCAATCGGACTATCTGCCGCACGTACATCTCGGCCAACCTCTCCGTAGACAAACCCACCTTGAAAGGCAAAAAGTGGGCCGATTTGGTCAATCGATCAACAATGACCCAAATCGTATCCTTTCCTCCTGGAGAGCGCGAAAGCCCAGATACAAAGTCCATAGTGATATGCTCCCACTTCTACTCAGGAATGGGTAGTGGCTGGAGCAATCCACCGGGTCTCTATCTCCCGGCTTTCACCTGCTGGCACACCAAGCATCTAGAAACGAACTGAGCTACCTCGCGATTCATACCATACCACCAAACATGCTATCTCAAGTCTTTATACATCTTGTTGGCTCCAGGATGCATAGAGTACTGAGAACGATGCGCCTCCTGAAGAACCTCCTTCCGAAGTCCTCTGCTTGGTACGCACAATCTGGTACCATGCCTCAACGACCCATCCCCCGCTATAGAGAACTCATCCAACAGTCCTGCCCGGACCTGCTCCCTGATGACCTTCAGAGCCTCATCCTCAAACTGAGCTGCCCTGACTCTGTCCATCAGCTCCGACTGCACTTGGAGACCCCATATCTGCGCCTCGAACCCAGGAACTATAACCTCTATGCCCAAACTCTCCAGATCTGCCAGAAGGTGACGATCCATCGTCAAACACATGGCCACGGGATACCTGCTCAAAGCATCCGCGATAACGTTGGCCTTCCCTGGATGGTACTGTAAGGATATATCAAAATCCTTCATCAGCTCTAACCATCGCCTCTGCCTCATATTCAACTCCTTCTGGATAAACACGTACTTCAAGCTCTTGTGATCAGTATAGATCTCAACTCGCTCTCCGTACAGATAGTGTTTCCACAGCTTCAAAGCAAAGATGACCGCTGCCAGCTCCAGAACATGGGTAGGGTAGTTCCTCTCATGAGTACGTAACTGCCTAGATGCATAGGCAATCACCTTCCCGTGCTGCTGAAGCACACAACCCAAACCCCGTACTGAAGCATCACTGTAGATCGTATAACCACCAGATCCAGATGGCAGCGTCAAGATAGGAGCTGTAGTCAACCTCGCCTTCAGCTCCTCGAAGGTGGCCTGGCACTCCTCGGACCAAACAAATTCCTCGCCCTTTCTGGTAAGGTGGGTCATCGGCTGGGCAATCCTGGAAAAGTCCTGTACGAACCTCCGGTAATAGCATGCCAGACCCAGAAAACTCCGAACCTCTGCTACTGAGCTCAGCGTAGACCAGGATTCCACCACAGAAATCTTCTTCGGATCTACTGAAATCCCCTCGCCAGAGACAACATGGCTTAGGAACACGCGATCCAAGAAAAACTCGCACTTGGACAGCTTCCCATACAGCTGCTCCCTCCTGAGAGTGTCCAACACAATCCTCAGGTGCTCCTCGTGCTCCACTGGTATCTTCGAATAGATGAAAATGTCATCAATGAAGACCACCATGAACTTGTCAAGGTACTGATGAAATACCTTGTTCATCAAGTTCATGAATACCGCCGGGGCGTTGGTCAACCCAAACGGCATGACGGTATACTCATACTGGCCATAGCGAGTCTGAAATGCAATCTTCGGAATGTCATTCCACTTCACCTTCAGCTGATGGTACCCGGTACGCAAGTCAATCTTCGAGAACACCCTCGCCCCGCTCAACTGGTCGAACAAGTCATCAATCCATGGCAAAGAATACTTGTTCTTGATGGTAAGGTTGTTGAGCGCCCTGTAATCAATGCACATACGTACCGTACCATCCTTCTTCGGGACGAAAAGAACTGGCGTGCCCCAAGGTGAAGAACTAGATCGAATAAAGCCCTTATCCTCCAGCTCATCGACCTGTCTCTTCAGCTCCGCTAACTCACTGTTGTTGATTCTATAGACGTGCTGGGAGATAGGCTCAGCGTCCGGCACTAGGTCTATAGAAAACTCAACATCACGATCTGGCGGCATCCCGGGCAGTTCCTCGGGAAAGACATCCAAAAACTCAGCAATAAGTGGATGTGGCAACACCGGCCCCGCCAACAATGCTCCGCAGAATCCATCTCCTGGCTTCGCTGCACCCCTGGTGAACTCATACCCCGGCTCTCCCGGCGGCCTAAACAGAATCCTGCCCCCTCTGCAGTCGATGCTAGTGTGGTGCATGCTCAACCAGTCCATACCGAGTACTACATCGTAACTCGGAAGTGGCTTTACGAGCAAACATGCAATCAGCTTCCGGCCCCTCAAAGAAACTCTCCGCCCCTTATAAACATTATTAACTAGGATGATGACATTCCCAGTCATAATCTTGCAAGTCCTACCAAGATACTCAGCAATGATATTGTGCCTAAGAGCAAAAGAAACAGACACAAAACTGTACGTAGCACCAGAATCAAACAAGGCTAAAGCTGGAAAAGAATCGAGCAGAATAGAACCTGCGATAACATCTGCAATAGGCTCCATCTTCTCGGCTGCAAGAGCAAAGGCTCTACCCTAACCACCCCTCTGCTGGCGATGCTGAACAAACTGCTGCTGTTGGGTCGGAAGTGGACCCCGCTGCTGAACTGGTGCCCTCGAAATAGGTGCCCTCTGAGCTGCTCCAGTAATACGGGGGTTCCTAGGACACTCCCGCATCTGATGCCCAGCGGCACCACAAAAGAGACACAAACCCAGCCTCCTCCTGCAGAACTCAAAGAGGTGACCGGGCTTCTTGCAGAAGTGGCACGGTGGATCATCCTGCCCCGGACGCTACTGAACCCTCTGGACAGATGCTCTGGCCTGCAACTGCTGCTGATGATGCTGGAACGACTGATGCTGAAGCTGAGGGCGCTTAGCAGCCCCCGCGCTGCTACTAGCCCCAGAAAACAACTCACGATCCCTCTTCGGCTTCAAGCCCCACTCTTTCTCCACCTTCCGAGCCTCCGCATAGACCTCTGCATATGTCATATAGAAGGAAGGGATCAGGATCTTGATATCCCATGTCAATTCCTTCTGGAAGTGCTCTGCTCTGATCACCGGGTCGCTCACCATGTACTCGGCGTATCGGCTCAGCCGGCCGAACTCCGCCGCATACTCCTCCACAGTCATACCGCCCTGCTGCAGGTTCTGAAACTGCCGTACTAGGCCGATCTTGTCTGTAGAGGAAAAGAACTTCTCTCTGAACAGGGCCTAAAACTCAGCCCAAGTGTGGCCCTCTCCTGCAAGAGCCGGCTCATTCCGGAACCATGTCCGGGCAACATCTAATAACTACAAGCCAACCGCCTCGACCTTCAGGTCGTCTGCCAGGCGGGAGGCCCTCATCTGACGCTCGATATCCTCGAGCGAGTCATCAGCATATATAATGTCCTCGGTCCCTTTGAAATCCCTCGGACCCAACTTCTTGAAAGCTTGGATGTCGCCGATCTTCTGCTGCTGCGCCTCCCGCTGTGGAGCCCCATGCTCCACCGTAGCCAGAGCCAACCTGTGAGCATCCTCCATGCCCTGGCGTATGGCCTCTGTCTGCCTCATCTGTGCCTCGTGCTGGGCCGACTGGGACTCCAGCACCTGCTGAAAGAACGCGAGCATCTGCCCCATGTCTGTGGGCAGAGAAGGCAACGGAGGAATATCTCCTATCACCACCGGAGGAGTCCCCTGCTGAGGAGGAGGAGGAAGAACGCCCCCGACAGCTCCCGGTACTGCAGGAAGAGCACCCGCAATGACCCCAAGGACAGTCATCGAGAGCGCTGGAGGAGTACCCCCGAGGGCCCCTACTGAAGTCCCATCTGCAGGGGAAGTGACCGGAGCCTGTCCGCCAGAGGTAGCAGACCTCTCCGTCTCCCCGTACTCCTCGCCAGGAGAATGAGTCATCACCATCCTGGAGACAGATTGAAAAGAAGATATCAATATGGCACAAGAAGGATAATATCAAAGGAGGACAGCTAGAATGCAGTAAATCAATATCAAAGGCGGTAAGCAAGATAAGCAAGGAAAGATCCTACTGTGATTGAGTACTCTTAGCTTACTACCTCATATGTGTAACATAGGCTCGTAGTCAACACTCTAAGACGAGTGCCGCCACGACATCGTACTAATTGCGACTTCAGGACCTGCGTGGGCCACCACTTAAACGTGTCACGACCCGCACCCGCTATAAGGGCACGTGTACGTAACAACGCCCAGCCCTCACCGTAAAAATGGCATGGAACGCTGTAGGTTTTCTACACTAACAACAGTTTATATATAATATCAAAACCTGTCGAGAATATGGTCAACTCCGAACGGAGGTCAAGCAATGATAATATATGAGTTCTCAATCACAACTCTAAGATGATAGGTAAAGACTGAAAGATAAAGACAACATGACGATAAAATATAACCTGTCAAGTCCAAACATAAATAATATACAAGTCCAAGTCCAAGTCTCTAATAGAATCCAAAATAATAACAGTCTCAAAAGTAACTGGAGACAAGGTCCAGTACAAAAGACCTACTCTAACTAAGCAATAGGTAAAGTCTCATCAGGCGGAGCTAAGCCCTGCTGGACCAAGGTCTCCAAGTCTAAGCCCACTACGTCATCCGGACCGTAGTAGGTACTGTAATCCCCCTCATCAGCATCTGTAATATTTTGTCAACATATCCAGTCAGGATGGAACGAGTATATATATCTCATAACAGATCGCAAGATAGAATAAAAGCTATAAGATTGTAAATAGAGCATATATAATGAAATCATGGAGTGTACATATATGTATCATGGCATGGTAAGCTGTAGATCTAGAACAGAAAAGTAGAACTGAATCATGGTATGTACACAAATCAAGGTAAGCCATATATCCAATGTATGTGAGTAGCAGTTTCAACTTGTGATCGGCTTGGGTACCTGTCAAGAACTGGCCTGGCTAGTCATAAGTGCGGTATATGACTAACACTGTTCGAGAATGTGGGATGGATCTGATCACAAGCATACGCTACTACTCCCCCTACCCCAACTGGTAGAATGGATCCAAATATGACACGTCACTGTACGGGATTCTATGAGAAGGGAGCTAATCTTCTCTAGAATCGGTGACCATATATTGAGCAAGAGCTACAAGGGAGCTTGCACAATACATCCCAACCTAAGAAGGAGAAACATCTATCGTCGGGATCCAGGAATACCAATCCGTGAGAACCATGTGTCAGGAATAAGCATATCTACACTAAGTACATGAATCATAATAGTTATCATAAATTGTGAATAAGTTATCAGAGAATGTACTCGCCTGTAAGATGATAAAATATGTCAACGGGATCCAATACAGCGTCTCGAGAACCTATAGAGAACAAGACGTATCAATACTATGTTTAGGAAGTAAAGTCAAATCAATTTAAACCCTATTAAGTCATTCTAAGTCAAGACAAGTCTAGTTGGGTCAACCTTGGTCATGGAAGAGTACTGGAAGTCAACCCGTATCAAACTAGGTCAAAAGTTGACTTACAGTTGACTTTTGGTCAACGGGTCAACTCTGGTCAACTCTAGGTCAACTCTAGGTCAACCCTAGGTTAATAGTGACTAATAGTTGACTTTTGGTCAACTGCTCAAGTCTAATGGAATTTGGGACTAAATTGGGTAAAGTGTTGACCCATAGTTGACTTTTGGTCTAAAAAATCAACTGTGGTCAACCAAGGTCAAGACTAGGTCTAGACGACTATTTCTAATCATTACCAACCCTTACAACCCATATCTGATTCATTCTCAGACTCCTATTCTTCTCCTTCTCATTCTCCTTCTAATCTTCCCTCATTCTCCTTCTCATTCTCCTTCTAATCTTCTCTCATTCTGCTTCTCATTCTCCTTCTAATTTTATTATCTCCTTCTCATTCTCCTTCTCATTTTCCTCCTAATCTTATTATCTCCTCCTCATTCTCCTTCTCATTCTCCTTCTAATCTTATTATCTCCTCCTCATTCTCCTTCTCATTCTCCTCCTAATCTTATTATCTCCTCCTCATTCTTCTTCTCATTCTCCTTCTAATCTTCCCTCATTCTCCTCCTACACATACATACACAAATACATATATATAAATACATATACATATATATACATATATACTCCTCTCTAAAGGAAAATCCCCAATTAAATCCTTAAACTAGATTTTTAGGGGAAACCTATAAAGCTATGGTCAAAGTGTAGAGGGTGGTCTCCTCTTCACTTATTGTGAAGAAATAAATGAAATAGAGAAATAAATGAGGGATTTAATGCATACCTAGAATTGGTAAACTTGGAGAAGAAAGAGCTTTGAAAGAAATTTAAAATGAAGAGAGAGAGATGTTTCTTAGTTGTGAAGAAAAGAGGAGGGGGAGGTTGCTCCATACATGGCCGGCCATGGGGCTTGGTGCGTTTGGGTGTGGATCCACTAAGCCTCCAACCCAATAAACTTAGTTTGGTTCGGTTCGGGTTTGGTTTGGTTCGGTTTGTTTCGGTTTAATTCTAATTCGACTAATTAAGCCTCTAATTGACTAGTTAAACCATGGGAGTATGGTTTATTGGTCTCTAGCCTAGTTAGGATGGCATATGGGCCAAGCCCAGCTAGTATGTGGGTCCCACTAGTGTCCAGGCTACCCGGGTCTCCAACTTAAGTCCAAATTGGATAAAATTTAAACCAAATCAAACAAATCCCTAAAAATCCTATAAAATCAAATAAAATTCCCAAAAATTATAAAACTTGGAAAATGACGAAAATACTCCTAATTCAAAAACTGGGGGAGACAATATATGCATGAGATTCATGTGGGGTAAGGTTATGATATATAGGGGCTTGCTATATTTGGATTTGAGAGGATATATATATATATATATATATATATATATATATATATATATATATATATATATATATATATATATATATATATATATATATATTGAGAGGATATATGTATTTTTATGAGAGGATATATATATATGTATATTTTTTTTATGAGAGTATATATATATATATATATATATATAAATATATATATATATATATATATATATATATATATATATATATATATATGTTATTGTATATATATGGTATACATATGTGCTTGACCTAGTGTACCTTAGCCTATTTCCTGATATATCTATAGGATTACCTAGAAATGAACCCCATAGGCTTATTGAACTTGTGGACTAAAGTTTGACCAAAACCCTAGCTAGTAAGTCTACTACTGATATCGTCGATACCAATACTCATAGGAATAGTCCGATATCGATTCCCATACCTATATGTTGTTGCTCAAGCAGTTTATAGCTACAAATGCGTAAGTGCAACATGAAAATCTCATCTGTTAAATATGTTACCTAAGAGCATCATTAGTAAGGGGAATTCATTACTACAGTGTATAGAGTATTCTAGAAGTGTAGGTATGATTGGTATATCGTATTACATAGAGTGTATAGAGTATCCTTTCGGTCTATAAGAGTTACTTTACTCATTTTGTCAAGACAAGTAAATTTTTTAAATGTTGACGGTATATATACCGTCAACATTTGGTTTTGCCTTGTAGCTACAGGCAGTTGCCTGCATTTTGCCTTATAACTTGGCCTTGGCCTGTGCTTGAGCAGTGTGGACTTCCAGGTTAGGGTGTTAGTTCATGATTAGCATTGTTTAGATATTAGTTTCAGTTAAAGGGTTAGTTTAGATTAGGATATTAGTTTATGTTAGAAGAAATATGAGAGTTAAGATGTTAAAGTAGGATATTAATTTATTAGTTAGGATAGATAGTTTGAGTTAGGATACTGCTCAAGCACAGGCCAAAGGGTCGATATTGGATATTAATTTAAAAAGTTTTACCTTTCTTGACAAACTGGGTAAAGTAACTCTTGTAGACCCAAAGGGTCGATATTGGACAGTTGTGATGAGTATCAGAATCGGTATCGGATTAGTATCGACCGTATCGGATTAGTATCGGTCTATCGGATATGACACTTTGACACAAGACAGTTGTTTTAGTCCCAACACAGTTGTTTTTGTTTCTTCCTTCAAATTCTTTGTTTGTAATATGTGGAATGAATGAACAGTTTATGTTGCGCACCCATATCTAAACTGTCTTAACATTCATTCACTGACTGCAATGTGCATGTATCTATCTTACAGAATTATCCTCAATTGGATATGGATATGAATTACTACTTACGAAATCGTTCGTGGATGTACAACCATCATCCTGATGACATGTGCGGTGTGCGAGATGAATTCATAGAGGGTGTACAGCAGTTCCTGTAGTTTTCCAAGGCGTTCCCTCAGTATATGGATGGTACCAAAATTAAGTGTCCGTGTGTGAGATGTCGCAACTTGAAATATCATCCAGAAGTGGAAGTCACGAATCATTTATACTCGAAGGATTTCACGCCGAATTACTATCAGTGGAGCGCGCATGGAGAACTTGTGTCTTTAGCATCGGAGTATGAGTCTTATGTGGATGTCCACAACAATGCTGCTTACGACGATGGGTTGGTGAACATAATTTTTGACGCGGCGGGGCCTAGTTTCGATCCGGACGATCATGATGCACCTGAGGAGGCACCGAACGCCGATGCTGCACAGTTCATGGAGTTGCTGGGGAATGCAAGGACTCCATTATATCCTGGTTGTGAGGATCATTCACCGTTGGAGGTGGTTACAAGATTGTTGAGCATCAAGTCCAATTTTAACATGTTGTAAGATTGCTACAACCGTCTTATGGAGTTGCTTATAGAAATATTGCCTGAGGGTGCTAAGTTGCCTAAAGACTTCTACCGGTCTAAGAGGATGGTGAGATCGCTCTGGATGGGATATAAAAAATCGATTCTTGTCGCAATGGGTGCATGTTGTACTATAAAGACGACAAGGACGCAGATGTGTGCAGATTTTGTGGTGCTGATCGCTATAAGACAACTAGTATAGGAAGGTCTACCGTTGCAAGAAGACCGACCGATTCAATGCACTACTTGCCTTTAATGCCGCGGTTGCAAAGATTATTTATGGTAAAAGAGACGGCCGAAAATATGAGTTGGCACATGCGAGAACAGATTGAAGGAGTGTTGGATCACCCATCGATGGAGAAGCGTGGATGCACTTTGATCGAGTGTATCCTGATTTTCCTTCAGATCCGCGTAATATCAGGTTGGGGCTATCTTCTGACGGTTTTACTCCTTTTGGTCTTTCGGGATCACAGTATTCGTGCTGGCCTGTGATTGTCACTCCGTATAACCTACCTCCTTGGATGTGCATGAAGACTCAGTACATGTTTCTAACCGTTATAATTCCTGGTCCGAACAATCCCAAGAGGAACATTGATGTGTACTTACAGCCTTTGATAGATGAGTTGAATCAGTTATGGAAAGTAGGCGCTAACACGTACGATGTTTCCAGGAAGCAGAATTTTCAGATGAAGGCAACCCTTATGTAGACCATCAACGACTTTTCGGCCTATGGAATGTTATCTGGATGGAGCACTCATGGCCGTCTCTCATGTCCGTATTGCATGGACTATAGTAAGGCTAAACACGGAGGAAAACCGTGCTTCTTTGATTATCATCGGCAATTTCTGCCAAAAGATCATCCGTTCAGAAGGAACAGGAATGCATTCCGTGCCGGCGTTGTAGAGAAGGGTGATCCACCGCCAAGGTGGTACGGAGCCATAATATGGAAGGAGGTTAGAGATTTTCCAAGTGCTATCGAAGATCCTACAACTGGGTACAAGTGCGATGGATTTGGTAGAGATCATAACTGGACAAAGAGGAGCATATTCTGGGATCTGCCATACTGGAGTACCAATCTGATCAGACATAATCTTGATGTCATGCATATTGAGAAGAATGTGTTTGATAACATAATTAATACTGTGATGGATGTAAAGGGAAAAATGAAAGACAATCCCAAGGCCAGGTTGGACTTAGAAGAAATATGCAAACGCCCTGCGTTGCATTTGATAGAGCATAATGGAAAACAGTTCATGCCGAAGTCAATTTTCTCGCTGGACAAGGAGGATAAAGTGAGACTTTGTCGGTGGATCCAGGGCCTAAAATTTCCAGACGGATATGTGTCAAATCTGAGAAGATGTGTCGATCCGAAGGAAAATAAATTGACGGGTATGAAGAGCCACGACTGTCACGTATTCATGGAGAGGTTAATTCCGATTACATTTCGAAAATTCTTACCGCATGCAGTTTGGGATCCATTGACGGAGCTTAGCATTTTCTTCAGGGATCTTTGTTCTAAGAAATTGCTCGTTGATCGTCTAGAAAAGCAAGAGAAGGACATTACGGTAACACTGTGCAAGCTAGAGAGGGTGTTTCCTCCTGGATTCTTCGACTCTATGGAGCATTTGCCGATTCATCTATCCTATGAGGCACGTGTTGGTGGACCCGTTGAATATCGATGGATGTACCCGTTCGAGCGACATTTGAATTACCTAAAAAAAAGGTAAAAAATAAGGCACGGGTCGAGGGTTCTATTTGTGAAGCCTATGTTCTCGAGAAGATTAGAAACTTTTGTTCGATGTATTTCAAGCCTCATGTTGCAACTAATAGAACGAGAGCTTTCGACGACGGAGATCATGAAAGTAATGATACAATACTGAAGGTATTCAATGCTCCAGGAAAGCCATCGGGTAAAATGAAGAAGAGATATCTGAACGATGATGAGCTAAGGGCTGCTCAGGTGTATGTATTACTCAACTGCGACGAGGAGGAAGTAGAGAAACTGGAGGGGTAAGTAATTAATACGTCTATATTATTTTAATAGTGTTGATTATTATACTATTACATTAATTGAACGATGTTGTTTTCAGCATATTTAATGATGATGTGAGGTCAGGTAGGCCACACATAACAGAAGAAGAACTAGAACAAGAAATGAGGCATTATTTTCCATCATGGTTGAGTGCATATGTAAGACTTGAGAACTCTGTAATTACCTTTCTGTATATGCACTTGATTGAGAATGAGCTTAATTTCTTCTTTCGTGGTATTTAGGTCGATCGTCCATACGCAAGACTTGAGAATGAGTCTATTAGAACGCTAGCCAAGGGACCAATTTATGCTACAAAAATATGGCCAAGCTACTGTATTAATGGGTTTAGGTTCAAGTCAACAACTTGCCCGATCAGAGACAACTTTGTGGATCTCGACTCCACCAAAAACAGCTGTTTGTGTATCAGATCTTCGAACTACAAAGATGTTGATGCGGGCAACAATTTCTATGGTGTGCTACGGGAGATCGTGGAGCTGACATATAGTTATGGAATAGAGCCTGCTAAGATTGTGTTATTCGGGTGTGATTGGTTTGATCCGATTGAAGGTCAAGGTTGGAAAGTAGACAAGCACGGTCTTGTTGATATAAACTATCGGCGTCGATATCAAGCCTATGAACCATTTGTCCTATCAAGTCAGGCTCAGCTCGTGTACTTCATAAGTTATCCTAAACGGGAAACAACAAGGTCGGACTGGTGGACAGTATGCAAGACCAAAGCTAGAAATACCTTTGAGGTTGACGATATAGCTTATCAAGAGGATGAACTACCTTTTGTAACAAATATTATAGAAGTGGACACGACGGAAGTTCCTCATTACACATCTAATTGTGTAGAAGAAGTAGAATTATCTGAAGAGGAAGATGCAGATGAAAGTGAAAATGTAGAGGAGGAGGAAGAAGAAAAAGAAGATGAGCTAAACGAACTAGATGAATTTTCAGAAGAGGATTAAATTTGTACGTTTGTTTTATCATCATATTTGACACTTTAGTGACACTTTTATCATATAAATCTGTGACACTTTAGTGACACTTTTATCTGTGACTATGATATTTTTCAAAAATCTGTGATGTCTATCATATAAATATGTATTTTTATTTTATTGTCATATGTTATTATCAGGTATGACTAGACCATCTGGACGACGCGAAAGATTTTATATTAGGCAGTCCCGTCAGCCTCGGGCTGGGGATGGAGATTTCGTACCCTCATCCTCATCTCCGAGTACGCCATTGTACCGTTCTGTTCCCGGTCCATTACCGGGACAGGGCAGTTCCAGCAGGTTGGCGACTCCTCCCTTGTCGTCCAGCATTCCTGATCCCGCATCCAGCATTCCTGATCCCGCGTCCAGCATTCCTGATCCCGCGTCCAGCATTTCTTCTGCCGACGGCTCCATGGGGGGAGCCGACGTCGAGCATATGGAGGACGGTGATCAGACTGATCCTGCCCAGGCAGGAGGTAAGAGCGACCCTCCATGCGCTCCCCCGGGCGAGACACGTATGGAGATTTGGACGGACGGGCCTACAAAGTAAGTTAATTAGTTAATATAGATTTCTCAAATGATTATATGTACATATATATTCATAAAAATTATTATTGTATAGATATCGGCCTCCTGCAGTACAGAGACAGCTAGGATTATTTCTGAGGAAGAACTATGGTGGGCCTTGGATTAACTACTCAGATGCTTCCGCAGATAGGAAGGCCTTTTGGTTGGCCCACTTCAAGGTAAAAAATTTGTTTATTTTTAAATTTTAATAATCATTTGTGTATATTATATAACTTTTCTATTTTACTTCTTGTAGAGGACCTATTTCTATCCACCACACCGGACGGCGAAGATCGAGGCCCAATTTTCTGCCGTCGCAGGCAAGCTCATCCGTGATGCGATCCACGACCAGAAGTCTCGTGATCGCTCCGGAAAGTCGATCCATGGTTGGATCACGCCAGAGCAGTGGACTGCGATGAAGGCTAGATTCGCCGAGGCTTGGTACCAGGAGCGGTCTGACAAGGCCAAGGTGGCACGGTCGAGCGCCAGTAAGTGGTGTGGTAGCTCCATTCCGATGACAGAGCATTTGCGTCGTCTGGTACGTTTCCTATGACGGACATTAATTTATATATAGTTCGATAGAATGTTTAATACTAATAATAGATAATATATTTTAACAGGTAAAAAAGGGTGAGGACCCAAACATGGTGACCATCTTCCTAGTCACCCATCGGAGGGCTGGGGAGTTCATTGACGAGAGGGCGACGTAGGCATATGTACATTCTATTCTTTATATTAATTTACTATAATTTAGAAAACAGGAAAATAGATATCAATATAGACTTTAGCAAACACTTATACGTTAGCAAACATTGTTCTAGGCCGAGTTTGTTCGGCTACAGGAGGAGGCGGCTGTCACGACCCGCACCCACTGTGAGGGTACGAGAACGTAACAACGCCCAGCCTACGCCGCAGTGTCGGCGGTAGAACGCTGTCCTAGGTCAATCATCTAACAATATAAAGGTACCTGCACATTATATACCCTCCGAATGGAGGTGACATAGCAATATACAGTCTCAATCACATCTAAGGCAGAATGATAAGATAAATGATAGATAGATAAATACTAGAATAAAGATCCACAGGATACAATCAGAGAGAGAGTCTAAGTGTCTACTTCTATACAAAATAGAACATCCAGCTCAATACAAGTCTAATACTGAATATGAAAGAGTATATGTATACAATCCTGATCTCAGAAGACAGAAATAGTAAAACCTAGACTAGGAAGCCTCAGTCTCTAAGCTAGTGGATCAGGCTGGAAATCTGGGTCACACGAGTCATCTACAGCTGTCCCATAGAAGGTGTCTACGCAGGCCTCATCCTCATCCTCTGTAATATTTTCAACAGGTCCAGTCAGGACGGGAGCGAGCACAAAATATCTCACGCAGTTCATATCAAGTTAGGAAATATAAAGCATGCAATAGAGTAAGGTACATGAAACGTTGAAAGAAGAATGTATATGAAAAACAGTAGAGATTTGATAATGGGAAATATCTATATATGATAAGTAAGAACTGTAAGCAACATGTGATTTAGAGCACAATATGGTTATATAAACGGGTTAGGTTATACAATAAAATGGGACTCCTTTATACGTGGGTGTACAATGGACATATACAATTTCTTATACAATAGGATTGATCACATAACCACTTCTACTCTCCCTCCCCCAATCAATACACAAGGATCCAATTCAGTTATGTTACCTTATACAATGGCTTGTACAATGGCTCAATGTGATAATGAGAGTACAATATGCACAATGAGTGTATAATGATAAGCGTATTCAATAAATACAATATGTAAGTGAAACGCACATCATAATATGTATTTAGTGAATACAAGGAGATAACATCTCAGAAGAAGATTCATATAGTACCAATCCGTGATAATGATCGTGTCAGCATCAAGTACAGTAATCTAGAACAAGAATATAAATCCAGACAAGTATGAAACGGTCAGAGAATGTACTCGCCTGATATCCTGAGTGTCTGAAGAGAATATACTGTCCGAAGAGTGGTGTCTGTCTCCTATAGAACAGCACAAGTCACAACAAGTCCAAAATGGTATAATGAAGTCCTACTATGCATTCTACATGATTCTAAGTCAATCTAGGCCAAAGTCAACTCTTGGTCAACTCTGGTCAACCCTAGAAGTCAAACTAGGTCAATTCTAATCTAATTTAGTCAAACTAGGTCAAACAAGGTTAAATTTGGTCAAGCTAGCCATTCTAGGTCTAACCCTAGTCTAAACCAGTCAACCAAGTCTAGCTAACCCTAACTAAACCTAGGCTAGCACACAACCACAACACAATGCCAACTAAGCTTATCAAAACACACATTACATAGGTTTAACATATACAAGTTATACCTATATACCATACTACAACATGCAAATCTATAGCTACCATGAATATGTTATATACATTACATGCATTACATTTCATATGCATATATATATATATATAAGTACATGGCACTCTATAATACATATATGTATATTACATTTCACATCACACATGCATACACATATGCATTCCCATATCCATACAACAAGGCATCTATACATTATGCATACCATCATGCTTGTATGTATATATATATATATATACCATATATATATACAGAAGGAATGAAAGAGTGAAAGGGTGAAATGTGTGTGTCAATTTGTATAGGGCACATGTGAATAGGAGGAAATGTGTGTGTTGTGATAATAATGCATAGATGTGATATGGTAGCTGTTTCCAGATTTCAGTTTAGTGCATGTGTGTATGGGTAACATTTAGGTCTCAGATTTGATGGGTGAGTGTGAGTGAAAATAGGAATCAATGTGACAGTTATTTCTCAGGTTCCTGGTATACAGTTTACAAACAGTGTGTATGTGTGGGCATTTGTGATATGTGTGTGTGGAAAATTCAACATGGGTGAAACAGGGTCTAACCTATAGGCCTGCGTTCAGGTTAGCAATTGTCATTAAGACATGGTGACAGTGTCATGTGTTTTCAGTATCAGGTTTACATCAAGAAATTTCAGATTGATACATAAAGGAAAAAGAAACTTAGTTGACAGGAAAAGATTATGTGTGTGTGATAGTGTGTTCACAATACTGTAATCAGTGGCAGGACACCTTAGAGAACATGTTCTCAGGTTAAGGAAAAAACTAGAAACAGGAAACACATGCTCTACTTCAAATACCATTTAACCCAAAGTCAAACTCTGATTTTTGAAAACAGGAGCATAATCTCAGATTTTTGATTCATAAACTCAAGGAAATAGGGATTCAGAATAGTGAAGTATTGCTAAAACCATTCTTAGTTAACAGTTAATTATCATAAGCAACCAACTCAATAATACCTAGTTCTATTCCATTTGAAATCTATCACAATGACCAATGCTCATTATCACATCAAAAGTCCAATTTCATATTGAAATTCTTAGCTAACCATGAGCTACAACATGTGGAGAATGGTGCACAAAATCTCAGGTTTTCAGTGTAGCATGGTGTGGTGTGAATGGATGTGTTCTCAGCTTAAAAATCTGGAATTTTGACAGTTTATAAACGAAATCAAATGACAGTTATGTCTCATCCCAAATTCGAATTTAACAACACAACCTAACTAATACGAATTTAATCTACATGTAATAGTCCAACCACCTATGTATAAGATTCAATCATGGCAACAAAACAGGAAATTCAGTTTTTAAAAGAAGAAGTTAAAGTTCAGGATTGAATACTAGGACTGTGCATCAGTCCACACATGCACAGCCCCATCCACATCGAAATCCCATTACACCAATGAAAAACCTAATCTATCATGGGAGTTTAATCTAGCAGGTACTAATACACATGTACTATTAATTTAATATGACAAATAAACATTAGAAATAGTTCAAAAATGAAATCTTAACTCAGGAATTTAAGAACTGAACGTTCGTATCAGTCGAGAATGGGAAACTCCTCAAATCAATTCAAAACTCATTAATAATGGAGGCTAAGGGTTGGTAATTATGTTAGGGTGTTTATACATGCCATATAGTGTAAATGTGTCCCACCACGAGGACACAAACGTGTCCAAAACACCAAAATCTACTGTGTCAGATCACAGGCTACAGACAGCCTCGTGGGCACGTGTACGTGTCCGTAGAGCACGACACACGACACGACACAGCACGTGTTCGTGTCCAAGGGCTCACCTAGGATAGACCTATGTCTGACACACACTGCATAGTGTCCACGAGTCCCACAGACACGATACAACATGCGTATCAGTGGTGTCTGTGCACTCGTACAGCAACCCGCGCGCGACAGCGCACGACCCGTGTGAGCTTAAAAGCTCCGTGCACAGTCCACGAGACACTCCCAAATTTTGGGAGTGTGGTCGCAGACAATGCCCCATGGTTCACCCCAAAAATTAGGACACGACGTGTCCTGTGTCTCGTGTTCTAGCCCCCGATAGGCAGGACACAGGTGTGTGGCTCGTACAGCGTGTCTACGTACAAAAACAGGACACAAAAGGACACAAAACACTAGGACACCTTCACAAAAGTTAATATACACATCAAGATCTACAAATCCATGTAATTATATTTCAAAAATATAAAAATTTATTCCTATGTGGCATTTCTACAAACACCTAGTGTATCACTATGATACGTGTCCGATACGGACACGAAATGGACACAAAACTTAGCAAAACCTATACCAACAGGGAGAGGACACCTAGGGCTTCCTAACCATGCAAAGAAATCAAAATTTGGTGGAGAGAATAGGGATTTACCGATAGGTTTGAAATGGCTCAAAAAGCCCCAAAGTGAGTTGTTCCTCAAGCTACCCAAACTCTTCCAAATTGCCCCTTCCCTGGAATTTCTCACCATAGTCATCAAAAACACAGAGATTAGAATCTATTGCAAGAAATTAGGAAGAAAAAGTAGTTGAAATGGAGGAGTTATGGATTGGGGAAGAAAGGATTTTACCTCTATTTTCAACTTGCTATTTTCTAAGGAGGCTAGCCCTAAGTTTGAGGAGACATTAAATAGGAGTGTGGATCCCTATGTGGCTGTCATAAATGCTAGGGTTAGGGTTTAGTTAGTTGGGCCATGGGCCTCCCTCTCTAAGTCAAGTTACATCTAAGTTTCTAAGGGCCCATTCTCAAAAATTAATTCTCATGACTAAAACTCCCATTTGATTTCTAACTTGATAATTTCTACCCTCAACTTAAGTTAACCATCCTACTTAGCCCATGGGTTAAGTCTAAGCTTCTAGGTTAGGCTTCACTAGGCTAAAACCCATCATAGCACATAGCACTTATTTAAATAATAATTAAAATCACACAAATTCCAATAAATCATAAATAATTCAATTAAATCCTAAAATGACCAAAATACCCTTTAGGCTAAAATGTACTAATTTAAACATCCTAATCACATGGCTAGGCTCTAGGAACAGTCTCCAAGGTTACACTAGCCAAACACCAAAATCATAAGTCATGATTTTAAAATAGTTTTAAAATGATTAAAAATCAATAAAAATTATGGAAAATCTTAAATACCATAATCAAATAAATTAAAATACAAAATTTCAAAATTACCCTCATTTTAGAAAACTGGGTGTTACAGCGGCTGCTGCTGCTAGTGCGCCAGCAGAGAGAGGGGCTGGTACTTTCTCCCAGCCGTCTACAGCTCCATCGCCGGACGACCTCTGGATGACCGCCGTTGGTGGTCTTCAGAAGGATACGTACTACGGTACGGGATCCTACGGCACGTATTTGGCTTCGGAGTCATCCCGGGCCCCTTATGTCAGTACGCAGTCTCCGACTTCGCAGGCGTCGTCACGAGCTCAGGATATTCGTCGTCAGATCGACGAGCTGTGTCGGGAGTTGCAACAGCAGATTTCTGATGCGGTCGAGCGACGATCCGACCCTCCGATGATCATCGGACGATTTGATGCGGTCTAGCACAGTATACAGGAGCTGATGAGTCTGCAGCAGGCTACAGCTGCCAGCTTGCACACGCTCACCGAGTCTACGCAGCGCACAAAGCGTAGACAGGTCGAACTGGAGGGATCGCAGAGGACCATGTCTGCCTCACTCACTCAGGTATCGGCTTCGATTGAGGAGAGTACTGAGAGGATGGTGAGTACCCTGGCTGCGCATGGTGAGCGACTGCGAGAGCTGGAGCAGATACGTCCTCCCGGTCCATCGACGGCGCCGACTCCAGAGATTGCACTGCCTCATACTGCCCCTACGGTGCAGCTCACCCAGGAGCAGTATGAGTACATTCTATCCCAGATGCACGTCAGGGGTCCTCAGTGATCCAGTATATTTTTTTTATCATCTTTGTATGTATTGGCCCTATGGGCCCATTGACCGTTCTGTACACTGATTTTTATTATTTTTTGACTCTGTTGGACATGTATGTTTGTTGGACATGTATGTTTGTGATATTTAATTTGTTGGTATTTTCATTGAGTACATGTATGATATTTAGTTGTAGACTGTTATGGTGGGAGACTGTTATTCATCTATTAGTTGTAGACTGTTATGATGGGAGACTTAATTATGATGATATCTGTGACGGGGATGACAAATATACCTACGCTGGGTTATAAGCGATGATCTGATATACAAAGGAGGTGCTGCCCAAATTTTAAAAAAATATAATGTGTATTTTTGTGATGATGTGTGTCTGTGTTTACAGTGTATGTGAAATATAATGTTCGGAACCATCGATAGTTTCGATTACTGTTGTATGTTTTATCTTGGACAGAAAGAGCAACTGTTCAGGGTGTACTTCTGAGAGCATCATTTTCACATCCTTCACTCTCTCGGGACGTCGTACAGGATCCCGAGAAGGTGAAGGACGTGAAGAGGAAGCTCTGAGAAGTGCACCCTGAACTGTTGCTCTTTCTATCCAAGATAAAACATAGAACAGTAAGCGAAACTGTCGATGGTTCGAACACTGCACTTCACACACACTGTAAACACAGACACACAGCATAACAAAAATACACATTATATTTTTTTAATTTTTTTCAGTAGTCTACGACGGATAGCGACGTATAGCGACGGAAAGTGGACGTCGCTATACGTCGCTAATTAGCGACGTTACGTCGCTGTACGTCGCCACCTTGCTGACGTGGCAGGCATGCCACGTCATCACGTCAATAGAACTAAACGTCGCTAAGAAGTCGCACTACGTCGCTAAGTTTGCGACGTAAAGTTTTCGTCGCGCTACGTCGCTAACTTTGCGACGACCTAGCGACACGGCTGGGACGTCGCAAACAGCGACGTAGGACGACGAATTTGCCATCTGCGACTAGCTTAAAAGCTACCTTCACTTTACGTCGCTAAAGCCATCGCCAATTACGATTAGCGACGTAATTGTCATTATTAGCGACGTATCATGACGTCGCTAATTTGCCTTATTTTAGTAGTGCGAGTATGGAGGGTGGGCGGAGTTCAGCGGGCGGTGGTTGTTGCTGCTGCTACATCTTGCCACAAATTTGTGTGCCTCGCGCGCGCTTAGTCCTCTTCAATATTTCCACATCCTGCACCAATTCTTGTCGATTTTTCTATCAACATGCATCACTACCATTCTTAGGCCATCACCACCTTCAACAGAAGATGAAACTAACAAATGTCATCTAAAAACTTCTCAGCAAAGAGTTATAGCTAGCAGTCACCATATATATACAATATTTACATCATAATGTTTAAACTTCAAAGTACCTTGAGCAATGGAGATCACATAGTTGCAGCCATTAATTCTCTAGTTGATCTTCTACGAAGGGTTCCATGTGCAACTTTGCATGCCGAAGCCCACCGCACCGCGCTCGTCCAGCGGTGGCGGGGAGGGGAAGGGGGGAGACAGTGGCGGGGAGGGGGAGCTACCGACGAGGAGGGGGGGAGCGGGGGCGGTAACGGGGAGCGATGACGGCAGCCGCCTGTCCGGGGAGGAGGAGGAGGGGAGGGTGTGAGGGAAGAGGAAGAAGAAATTAGAAGAGGGACATTTTCGTCAAAATATTTGGGTCCAATGGATTGACCGTCTTGACTAGACGGATTCCGTCCAAAGTGGAGGAACTTGTACATTATGCAAACACTGTGGGATGCATCTTTAAATATGGTAAATCAAGTGGAAGATAAGTCAAATTTTTTCTTTAATTTTTAAGTTGTGGAGAATTAAATCGCTAGATAAAGCTCGACTAGCATGTCGAGCAGAAGGGACTAGCAGAGCGGACCAACAAACTAAGAGCCGTAATGTCTCTTTTGAGACTGAGCAATTTAATTTGTAAGTGATGTAAAATTAAATCACTAGGTGGAGCGGACAATATCTGTTAGTGATATTACAACAACAAATAACTTAAACCAAAGCAAATCCAATCTACCCAACCACAAGCTGATCCCCTCTCTTAAACTACAACATTTAGGCCTAGTTTGGTTTACGGAATCATCGAATTGGAAAGAAAAAATGATTATTTTTTTATGGTGTGCGAAAGGAATTGAGGAAGAAAAGAAAGCGATTTTCAATGAAAGAAAAATTTAAAAAAAATAGTTCCATTCATCCAAGTAAGGAATCATTTTTTCACATTTAAGTATTTATTTTTCTTTCCAACTTTTTTGACATTTTGAAACATCGAAATTTTTTTATTAAAAATTATAATTTTCAAAAACAAAAAATACAAAGAAATTTATTTCATTTTCTTTCCATTCCGTGAACAAAACGAGACCTTAAACCAAATTAAAGGGTAAATTACAAAAAATTCCTCGTTAGATTTCTGCTTTTTGAACTAAAAGACCCAATGCTCTTAAAATTCCTAAAAGTATGAAATATGCTCATTTTGTCCTCAAATGACAATTTTACCCCTCCCCCCTCCTTCCTCGGCTGTTTGGGCTGCGTTCGCCGGGGTGGAGGAGGAGATGGGGTGCGCTCGCCGGCGAGGGAGGGGAGGGGGGGTGGTCGGGGCCTCGGTGTGGGGGGTCGGGCAGGGGGGGTCGGAGGGGCGCTCGCCGGCGAGGAGCAGGGGGGTACGCTAGCCGGTGAGGGAGGAGGGGGGGGGGGGGGGTCGGGGGGGGGGGGGGGGGGGGTCGGGGGGGGGGGGGGGGGGGGGCGCTCGTCGGCGAGGAGAAGCAGGGGGGGTGCGCTCGCCGACGAGGGAGGAGGGGGGGGGGGGGGGGGTCGGGGCCGGCGAGGGAGGAGGAGGGGGGCTGGGGGCTCGCCGGCGCCGCCGGGGGGAGGTTAGAGGGGGCAGGGACATTTTAGGTATAAAAATTTTAAAATTTGGCTGGAGGGACGTAATCGAGCGGATTTGTAATATATGGAGGGGCAAACTGTCAAAAAAATTATAAAAAGTCTTTCTACGCAAAAGACGTATATTTAACGAGAATTTTTTTGCACTTTACCCCCAAATTAAATCATAAATCCTATTTCTGTCATATAGACTTGCATAAATTGGACATAGTCCCTCTGGAAAAAACAAATTGAATTTTTTCGATATTTTAAATGTTTTTAAACTATTTCGTTAAAAAACTATTTATCGTACGTATACAATTTTTTTAGAATTTTTAAGAGTTTGAAAAGAAATGGGATATTATTTTAAAGTCTCAATCAAAATAAGATTCCACGAGTGACGAGGCCGACGGTTGCGGGACCCACCCTGTGACAAACAACAACAAGCTACAGTCCAGGAAGCATCCGCTAGTAGTCAGCAACCCCTTTTTTTTTAATGTTTTTAAGAAACATGCCCATATTCTGACCGTTACTCCGAACCATGTCACGTGGCAACCTACACGCAGGTCGCACAGAGCTGCCACTGCGCCAAGCACATCGAGCGGCTAATGGACTCGTTCAGAAACGTCAACGGCTGATCATAGTTCTCCGCATAGAGAAATTATGCGGTTATCCGTAGAGATTGACTCTGATCGGCTCCACCAAACCAACGGTCAAATTCTCGGCACCTGTGCCAAATCTAACCCCACTTTTCCAATTTAATTACGACAACGACCAGTGCCACAGCTGCGAATCACCCGACCGCGTCGACGCCCATTAGGAACCGTACAGTTCCTGACATCAGCAGTTTGGACGGTCCAGATCTCCTGCCCAATCTTTCCTTGTGGGCCCCAACTTAAACTTCGTTTACTGCTCGGAAAATGCTACAATTAGACCATCTCCAATGGGGTTTCTATCTTCCCTATTTCTATGGAAGAAATCTATTTTAGAAAAAATTTCATCCAATGGTGATTTTTATCACCATTTCTATCCTAGGTAGCAATGATGTAGCATGAAAACTTTCTAGAAGGGTTTCTACATGTAGAAACTCTCATAGAAATTCACCTCTCTCATGACAATTATTATTGGGCCCCACACCATTAAATTGATCATTTTACTATGTGACACATAGGATAGAAATGGAGAACCATTGGAGAGTATTTTTATATGTCTACAATTTTTATGTAGAAACTCTTCCAACTAGGATAGAAATCTTCTTAAAGTACAATGCCAAGTAGGATAAGAATTCAATTTTAGAAATCACCATTGGAGATGGCCTTATAACCTCCGTACAACAAAGGGCTTATAAACGACCACGTGACCGGTTTCCATTGGTTATAGGTGGGACCGAATGTGATCATATTAGCAGGAGGTGAGTGAGTTATAAGAAGATGGAAAGAATTTGATAGTAAACTTAGCATTATTGTTGCTACTGAGATGTGACCTGGAATCCGAACCACAGGGCAAAATTATCCTTCCAAATATCGGTCGAACAGTGGAAAAATCGTAATCTGAATTAATTAACTCCCGAAGCCTGGTAGGTTAAGAATGTCATGTCCCGACTCGAAAAATCGTTCGTCCTCGCTTGATTTCACCGAATCGATCGTCCTCGCTGGGACGTGATATTGTACGAGTTTGAAGTTGCACTCATACAAGGCAAGATGACAGGTTCTCAAATAGTTATCTTTAATTTAACATTAGCAGCGGAAGGAAACAGAGCATACGAAATAATTCTCTTTATTCAATCAGCAGCGAAATTATAAAGGCTTTCAATAGCCCAAAAGAATCCTGCCAGATTGGCATACAAATACTCAAGTTTTCTCTTGTCCACAAAGAATTTTACCGTTCCATACATCATGTCTTCTATATCTCGGTCGCATCATCATGTTGCAAGTCCGAGCGTCAATGCGGTCGCACGCCTCAAAATGCTTCGACATTTCCTGTATCAGTGCGTTCAAGCGAAGCTCTACCGCGAGCAAATCTATTTTCTGCATCCTACAAGCAATCTGGTGGGGGATTAGTATTAATCCTCTCGCGTACTGATATTGACCCACTTTACTAAACCAACATTAAGTAGATATATTGAATCATGCATCATACAATTTAGTGATCTTTCTATCTTTGTCTTAGGATCAGTTTCATGGCATATTCGAAAGCAACAAAGCATGTTATCATGGCAATCATGTTATTTGATTCGCATAAGCAAGCAGGCAACCAATATTAATCTCGTGTTGTTTCGTGACTTCTTATCAACATCGATGCACTCACCCTTGTCCGACGTAAGGTGAATACGTCTACCATCTTTTTCTGTCATGTTATAAGTGATCTTGTGCAAGATCTCTGTGTGCCTGCACTTTCAGCCCACCGTTTTTTATCTATATGAAGAGCAATGGCATTCCAAGCCAAAATGGACTATATTTCTCAAATCATATATGTAAGACGGTGATCACTCTGTGCGGTTGCTAACTCAAACATCAGAGGACCCCGAATTACTTGGTAAGTGGCTTATCACATCAATAGCAGGACGCAAGCCGTCTTAATGAAGTGCACCATAAATACCAAAAATTTTAAACTGCATCCCTCCTAGGACGAACGGTCCCAGCGCCCTGGCGTACTACGTTCGAGGGAGCTATCACATACTCGTGCACGGGCTATATATCTCAAGTCTATTCGACCATGCAATGCGTCTTATTTTTATACAACCAAGCAATTCGTCTATCTCTATTTCCATTGGCACAATGCTCCAACTTAATGTTCATCAACGAACGCCCTGAAGGCCATAAACATTTCAAGACACTATGTCACATTCGACAGTTCCATCATATTCATGCCACAACTATTCTCTTCGCAACGAAGCCATCCTTTATGATTCTTGTGCACGTACGCACGCTTTGACATAATTTTTCTCTATTCAACGAGTCGTGCATACGATGCACGCCTTGATACCGTATTTCTATTTTCTATGCCTTAGTGTTCAATGTTCATGGCTCGTGCACTAGGGCACTCGGAATGTGCTAGCATTCTAATTCGTGCTCGAAGGCACGAATGACTCATGCACGGAGGCACTCGCCGATATAGTTATCCCATATTCTTATGGCTTGCGCACCGAGGCGCTCGTCGTTGCGGTGTTTCGATATTCAATAGTGACTCGTACATTTGATGCACGTTTTATTTTAATTGTTCTATCTAGTGTTCGACACGCACTATGATTTCTCTCGATCAAACCAAGCTCATGGACTCGATAAGTTAACTTTAGCATACAACGGTACATTTTACTTAGGCATGAAAGAGTAGGAAATAAGGGTCAAAATCCTCACATCTTAAGCCGATATGCCTTGTCGTTTTGTCGAGCCAATGCGGCTCGATTTCATAACTTTGTTGCACGTCCAACTTTTCTGACTTAGCCATTCGAGCACTTCGTATTTCGTTGAATTATTCGACCGATTTGGCTTACCGTGCATATGCCTCAGTCTGTTGCAAGACAATGATTTGGTTTTGCAGACTTCGTTGCAAACAACGCAAAATGTCGACCTTTTATATTTCAGCATAAAAATATAGCCTGCACACGAAACCAGCTAAAATTAATATTCGTTCGAATCCGATTTTGTGCGTTGCATCGATTCGATTTCTTAGAATCTTCGAACCGACTTAATACTTTCTCTTGGGCCAACTTAACACTTGCATCGATCTTACTCGATGCATTCCTCGGGTCAATGTAACTCTTTGCATCGATTCACATCAATGCATATTTCAGGTCAACGCAACTCTTCAAGTCAATGACTCAGCATAATGCACCGTGCGGAGCGGGATATTACAAACAAGACAACACAACTTATTCTAACTAATTATGTTCAAGTGAGATTTTAGTACACAAAAACATATATATTATTAAAAAACATAAAAGAAATTTAAATTATATTAAAATATGTTAAATAAAAATTGAATATATTTAAATTTAAATTTAAATTTAGTTTTTTTAGAACTTTGAATATATGTTTAAATAAACCATATAGTTAGTTTAAATATAATTTACATATTGAATATATTAATTTCGATATATATATATATATATATATATATATATATATATATATATATATATATATATATATATATATATATATATGTGTGTGTGTGTGTGTGTGTGTGGGGGGGGGGGGGGGTGCGTGTTTATAGGATTTTGGATATATGTTTAGATATTTTTAAGAATTTTAAGTTTGTTTAGCATGTAAATAAAATGTGTGAGGATTACATATGGCACATAGGGTGGTAGTTAATTAAAATAATTAAAATAATTTGTTAATTAGAAAAGGATATACAAACACGACTCACTTTTGAGCCGTTCCAACCCGTATTATAAGAGTAGAGATATATTCTTCAGAATATTTTTTTAAGACAACATACATTTTTTTTTCCTTTTACTATTTTTTTCAAATTTAAATTTTGCATCAATTGGCAACGAAAATGGTAAGAACCAAAATGAATAAGCTTATTGATTTATGTTTTAGAGGCCTAAATATTCTAAAATCTAGATTCTTTTTTTAAAGATTTTTAGATTTGATGTGTAATGCATTTTTTTGTAAAAAATAAATACACTAACAAACTATTTTCAAAGTTTTGAACTCGATTAATGGAAGTTCTTCAAAACTTGAGAATATTTAGGACAATAAAGGACTGCCAACGTTTTGAAATTTCTTGTACATTGGTGGAACTGTCAAAATTTTGACAATCCTGAAATGCACTAGAACTTCCAAGAGATTTGGCAGTCTTAAAGGTAGTGGTCATGTCTACACAATTATGCTATTTGGCTCCCAAATTTTTTGGGTGAATGTCACGCCCCAGAACCAGAACACTGGAGAGCGGGGGCAGACATAGCCAGCTACGTATAATAAAATAGGATCCACTCCATTATACGGTCACGACTGTCTAGGTATGTGAGGGTTTAACTACAATCTATCAGTCTCTTATGGTTAATAACAAGCCTAGTGTCTCAATCATCAGCAAGTAAGTAAATGTTACAAGATGTAAGACCACCAAATATACAATAGTAAGGCGTCCCAAACATTACATATTCAGCTGATCATGAAGCTAGTCGTTACAAAATGTGATGACTAGCAAGAGTTTAGTCATACATGATCAACCCTAGGTTGCCAATCATGTTACAGCCCGTAGGCAGACAGTAAGTAAAAATGTACACGAGCTAACACTGGCTCGGCGGCTAAACGCCTCAAAAGAATAATTTATAATAGAGTAGAAGAGCCAAAATAAACCCACTCGTTGCCAGGATTCCCTCTAGTGGTCACCATGTGGCTGGAAGGTCGGTAGATCCTCTGGTGCTGCTCCGGTATCTGGCCATACAAAACCAGCTGGGTCAGACCCCAGAAAGAGCAAGTGCCACAAAGGAGGCTTAGGAACTAAAACCAGCAATTAGCACAAGAATATAATTACATAAAAGATGGTAATAAATGAGCTTGATATTAAAAGAATAACAACAGTCATAATAGAGTATGAGGGAACCATTCAAGTAGCCAGGTCACAACCCTTAAACCAAACAAGGACCGGGGTTGTAACCCTCCGCCTGAATAGAAACCCGTCTCCAAATCTTGTTAGTAAGATAGACCGTATCAAGCATGACAGGTGATATACGATGAGATAACCATGGGACTATTCAGATAACCAGGTTACAACCCGTAAACCAAACAAGGACCGGGGCTGTAACCCTTCGTCTGAACAGAACTTGGCTTCTCCCACCATTTATCGGCAAGGTAATATAAGAAGACAGGTCATATAACAATCTTGTACAGGATCAAGACAAGACTAGACACCATCCAATCATTCACGGCCAAACAATAAGTACGGCTTGATACTTTAACTAACTAGGGTTATCACAAGCCTTAGTTACTAGCAAGATGCAAATGAGATGTTCCAAGTCCGGTTACCTGTTTGTTACTACCTGAGTGATCCCAGCAAGAAAAGGAAAAGATAGCATGATATAGCAGACACACTGTAGTAAGATACATGTGTCCTAAGGTACCACACTCGACGGCGGGCTGAAAGTGTGCTCATCTCAACGGATAGCAACAAATCCCATGTATATATATATATATATATATAAGGCCGGGATCAAAGGGGCAACAGGTAACTGAGAAATTCTCCATGAACTATTTGATCAATCTAGTCATTAACCTAACCAGATTCAGTATGAATTCCTGACCGTGGTACTCAGGGATCATGCCCTAGACATGATGCAGGACACAACCGGACTAGTAGTTTATACAAGCACAATCATCCACGGTGTCCAGGCCAATGAATTGATTTGTCAAGAGTGTACCACGACGGACCACTATCACTATTATTATTACTTATCAAGAGTGCGCCACGACGGGCCACTATCAAGCATTGTCAGGGTACTTGTCAAGAGTGCACCACTATGGGTCACTGCCGTGTCATGCATAGCAGGTCAAGTTATCATGTCAGGAGTGCACCACGACGGGCCACTATCAAGCATGTCAGTTCTTGGTCACACCATGCCAGGTACAATTGTCATTTCAATCATGTCAATCAAATCGGGATTATCAAGTTCGGGAAAAAAAGGTGTAAGGATATAAAATGGACATAAAACATACCATAGAAGTTCCAAGGCATGGGCAAAATAATAATAAAATAACAGTACAGAGCTATAGGAGAGTCATGCGGTTCAGGAATATGCGGCCAAAAATAATCTCATGCGGCTGGAAGGAGAACAGCCCATGCGGCTGAATAGGGTCAGGCGCATGCGGCTGAAAGAGGAAAGCCTATGCGGCTAAGGATATCAGTCCCCATACGGCCAGCGGGAAGAGATGGCGCATGCGGCTGAGATGAATTGGGTCCAAGGGAATGCATGCGGCTCAAAGAGTTGAGCCTCATGCGGCAAGCAGGGAAGCAGGTCTATGCGGCTAACGGGAACAGAAGGCACATGCGGCTCGGGGAAGAAGGCCTAAGCGACTGGGAGGAAGCAGGTCCACATGCGGATAAATGATCACAAGCATATGCGGCTACGCCATCAATCAGGTATATGCGGCCAGGAAGGGGGAGGGGCGCATGCGACTAAGTCATAGCATTCATACGGCTGAGAAGTGGTTCTCATGCGGCCAGCGGAGGAAGGTTCTCATGCGGCTGGCTGAGTCAAGTTATGCGGCTAAAGGACATCCCCAGTCATGCGGCCAAGTTCAAATAGTTCATGCGGTTGGATCATCATGCGGTTAGGAGAACACTTGCCGCATGAAATATTCATGCGGTCAAGTCAGGCACTGTTCTTCTTCCCTAAATTTTTCTGAGAAGAACACCATGGGGGCCAAGTTTCCAAACTCCATAATTCCACCATCCGGAGCCCAAATCCAAACTTCTATAGGTCAAAATGGGGTAGGACAAAATTCTCTACAACATGGAACCATCAAAACTCGGAAATAACAAGATTAAACAGATCAAAACCCAAAAATCCAAAAAATAAAATCGACTTAGATCTACAAGAATCTAGCCACGGAAAGTGAAAATGCCAAGTACTAAAGTAAGTTAAAATACTGTAAGGAAGAGAATGAAGCAATAAAATTGGAGTTCCTCCATGAAGCAAGTTGCACTTGCCTAGACCTCTCTCTCTCTCTCTCTTTCTCTGGTAGGTAAAGAAATAAATTGGAAGAAGAAGAGGAGGTTAATGAAGAGAGAGAAAGAAGAATGGGTTAATAAATGGTAGTTGTGGTGGTAGGTAGGGGGTTCACCCTTTGGTCCATGATGAACCAAAAAAGCAATCCCAAACCGAACCAAGCCAACCCGAACCAAGATTAAACCAAGCCATGGAGAAAACTAAGCAAGGAAATCATGCAATACAAGATAAAATACGTACACGTATTCCAAAAATACGTAATACGAACAACAGGCATTACAGTGAAGTCATTTTCCATTATGTGGCATCTGACATGGCAGCTGACATGTCATGTTTTAACCCAAAAAATTAATTACCCAAAAACTTTTAATGTTAATACTAATGCTAATGCTAATGTTAATGCTAATTTTAATTTAATGTTAATATTAATTTTAATATTAATATTAAAATTAATGTTAATGTTAATATTAATATTAATATTAATATTCATGTTAATTTGATATTAATATTAATTCTAATGTTAATGTTAATACTAATTTTAATTTAATGTTAATATTAATGTTAATGTTAATATTAAAGTTAATATTAATGTTAATGTTAATTTTAATATTAATATTAATGTTCATGTTAATTTGATATTAATATTAATTTAATATTAATATTAGTTTTTATGTTTAATTTTGCTATGTCAACTGTCATGTCATCAGCCATGTCATATGCCACATAATAAGAGATTGTATCACCCAAATTTTCTGGGAGCCAAATAGCATGTTTGATGTCTACAAGATTGTTGGAGACTCGCATGAGATCTTCAAGATTGCTGGATACTCAACGGAGATTCGTTGGTGCTGATCTAAATGTTAGGCTTTAAGTCTGAGAGTTTGAAGTTTTGAATTTTTGGATGTTTGGTAAGGAAGAAGAAGATACGAATATATTGGTTTCTTCAAAATTTATATTCCTCAAAATTTAAATTCTTCAAAATGCTTCAAGTTTAACTTAAATCGACTATCATAATAGGTTCTAATTTTTCCCAAACACTTATATATATATATATATATATATATATATATATATATATATGGAATAAGGGTGAATTTATTCCTCGCATATAGCGGAAAAGGTATTACAGTACATAAATATCACAACTTTCCATGCCCCAAATTATAATATTATGGGGCCATTACTGATACATCGAATTCTAGTTATGTAGAATTCCAATAGGGGGGTAGTCAAGCCCTCAAAAATACGTCTGTTCCGCTCCTTCCAGATGTGCCAAACGGACGCGGCGAGACGAACTCTGGCTCTTCTGGTCTACCCCAGATCCCGGCCTCTGTGATCTCGGATCCAGCTGAGAATGCTCCGGATGTCTCTATCCACACAACTCCTCCTCTCAGCTGCGCGCACTCTCAGTCCAAATGTGCCAGGTCACCGGGCATACGAAGAAGAGATGCCCCATAGATTCGTCCTCCCCATTACATAACACACATTTGGCATCCGGGATCTGTATCCCAAACCTGAGCAGTCTGTCTCTCGTCATCAGTCTACCCCGAAGAAGTCGGTATGCACAAAGTTGTATTTTTCAGGCAATCCCCTTGTCCCAAATGAAGTCTACCTCCTCAACCCGCTCGTGGTGGGTCCGAACCAAGTCGTAGCAGCTACGAAAGCAGAATAGACCTGACCCACCCCCCGTACCTGGGCTGGCCCAGCTCCAGGAATATCCTTCTGGCCTCCAAACTCCATCTCTGATGATCCGACTGCATGTGAGCCCCCTGCCCGCTTCTCTGTCCAACTGACCTCCCAATATCTCGAACAAGGATCTGGAAGCCAACCAAGGGTCTAGCCAGAGGTCGGTAGTCATCCCATCTTTCATGCTCCTGCAAATAGCGGTCTGAAGCACCAGTCGACACCTCAGAATGGCCTTAAATGTAACCGAGAAATTGTTGTCTATCCTGCAGGCCCAGAAGTTAGTCCTCCTTAAGTATCTGTTCGCCTTCCATTCCGCCCAGAGCGATCCTCCTTGATGAATCTCCAGGCCATCTTCACACAAGCTGCCTTCCTGACCGCATGAAGAGGCCTCAACCCCACTCCTCCATCATCCCGAGGCCGACATAGCTGGTCCTAGGAGATCGCATGCATCCCTCCCCTCCAGATGAAGTCAGCACAGATAGCCTCCACTTTTCAAATAGTTATCGTAGGGATCTGGATAGACTGGAGCCAGAACATCGTGATTCCCGCAATAACCGAACGCACCAACTCAATCGGTCCACCAAATGATAGACCCGCAGCTTGCCAGCCTTCCACTCTCCTCTGAGCAAAATCCACCAAGCTGTGACAATCCTGCTCTCTGGCATAGTTGACCCTCAGCGGGACCTCCAGGAATTTCACTGAGAGCTCCCCTCTGTCCACTCCCAAGGCGAAGGCTCTCTCCTTCTGCAGTGTACATCGGGAGCTGAAGTAGACTCTATTTTTCTCCCTGTTTAACTGGAGCCCAGATAGCCGCTCGAACTCCTCCATAATGTTAGAAAGAGCTCTCATTCCCCGCATGGAAGGCTGGAGTAGCACCAATAAGTCGTCAGCATAGATCAAATGGAAGACAACCGGACTTACCAACCGGAAAAGAGGGACGATCCTCTTGCTATGTACCATCGTATCCATCATGCATGTAAAGTACTCCATCACCAAGGTAAATAAATACGGGGAGAGGGGGTCACCGTGTCTCAACCGCATGTTGCTCCTGAAGTAGCCATACGGCGTATCCTGGATGAGGACTGAGAAAGTAGGGGAGCAAATGCACTCCTTCACCCTCGCAATCCACCTCTCGTCGAACCCCATGGCAAGCATCAAGTGACACAGGAAGTCCCGGTTGACCATATCATAAGCTTTCTGGAGGTCAAGCTTCACACAAGCCTTCATCCCCCCAGGTTTGCTGAACTCCCTCACGATCTCATGAGCTAGCAGGCTGTGCTCCGCTATCGACCGACCCTTGATGAACGCTGCTTGATTCTGGGACACCAATCCCTGTATAATTCCCTCCATATGCCTGCACATAAGATGAGTGATAATCTTATAAAGAAAATTGCAGCAAGCAATAGGCCGAAAATCTGCAAGTGAGTTCGCTCCCTCCTTCTTAGGAACCAGCGTCAAGAAGGTGTGGTTCATCTCCTTCAGAAGCCTGCCCTCCACAAAGAACTCCTGTACCGCCGCCAGAACAGGGGCCTTAAGCACACCCCAGTATCGCTTAAAGAACCCTGAAGAGAAGCCATCAGGCCCGGGAGCTTTGTTGGGATTAGCCTTCATCACAATGTCTTCCACCTTCTCCATCCTCACAGGTGCCAAAAGCAAGCTGTTCCCATTGGGGGACACCAGTATCTTCGTGACAAGGGCTGGGAACGTGCTAGTGTAATCCGTCAGCTGATATAAGTCAGTATAAAATCTGACGGCCTCCTCCTGAATCTCCACCGGGTCTCCTACAAGACGTCCCTCGGCATTCAGAAGTCTGGGGATGCTGTTCCGGTGCTGACGGGTGCGGATCACATCGTAGAAGAATTTGGTACAACGATCTCCATATTTGAGCCAGGTACATTTAGCCATCTTGCCGCACTAATCTTCTCCTGCAGTCTCATGATGCTGACCTCCTCAATCAGGATCTTCTTCTTAGCCGCCAGCTCCTCGTTCAGAATGTCAGCTTGGAGAGCCACCTGAGTGTCCCAAAGCTCGGCTTTCTTATCCGTCAGAGAAGTCTGCGGTCTCGTCTTCACCCAACCCCTGAGAGCACGCTTGAGCGGCTTGAGTTTGTGAACCATGCGGAACTGAGCCGTGCCATCCCGGAAGTGCTGTATCTCTCCCGTAACCACCTTCTTATATCCAGCCGACAGATACCAGCTGTTGTAATACCGAAATGGCCTCGCCCTCAAAGTGGGTCTCACACAGAGGCCAACCCGGATAGGAGAATGGTCGCTAGTACCCGCCGTAAGACCTTCCGCCACCGAGTTCGGAAAGCACCTGAACCACTCACTATTTTCCAAGGCCCGATCCAACTGACAAGCAATCCGATTATGTGTAGCCTTGTTGTGCCAGGTCCAAATATGTCCAGCTCGCTCCAGCCCCCGTATCCCTGACACAAGCAGACACCTCTAGAAGTCATATAAGATCAAGTCCGGAACAGGACGACCTCCCACCTTCTCTTGACGAAGCAGCATAGCATTGAAGTCCCCCATGATGAGCAGAGGGAGATGCATGCTGTCCGCCATAAGACCCAGATGCACAATGTCCTCCCACAAAGCCTCCCGGAATCTCCGGTCATTGTGCCCATATAAAGCACCCAGGATGAATCGGAACCCACCTTTGTTCTCGAAAGTAATGCCAATAAGTTGTTCTGATTTATGGATCTGTACCCCCTCCCAGCTACCTTGGTTCCACCTAACCCAGATCCTTGCCATACCGTAAAGATCTAAGTTGTGAATGTGATCCCAGTTTGCCGGAGTCCTACGCGAGAGTATAGCGGCCCCTCTAATCTTCGTCTCCAGCAGGATAGCAATGTCACACGACTCTCTCCTCAAAACCCCTCCAATCTCCCTCCATCGTCCAATGGAACACCCCCCTAATGTTTCATGCTAGGACCGACATCTAATTAATAGATGAGGGGTCCCCCTGGAACTCGTCTGGATCGACACTCGAGGGAAGTGTCTCATCCGCCTGATCAATGACTGCATCTACCATGGAGGAAGGAGCAAGATGGACCTGAATCCTGCTAAGAGTAAGTGCCCAGTCAGGATTGTCTTCAGTCTAGTCATCCATATCCCTCGCCTGAGGGATATCCTCCCGTGTGGCCGGAGTGTGTCTTTTCCTGCTGCTGTATACCATGATCGCCGGAGGGGCCTCCATCACCATCTGACCACTATCAGCCGCGCTCATACCCCTGGTCACCATGGTCCTCTGTGGCCTGAACGAGACCAGTGCACCCTGCATGCTCTCATGTCTCTGATGTGATCCTGACTCTAGCCTCCTATCGACCTCCATCACTGTGTCCTTCTCCATATGTCTGTCTGGCGCCGTCTTCCCAGGCAAGTGACTGAGGGTTGTCTCCTTCCCAGGTGCCTCCGTCTGAACCGCCTGTGGCCTGGCGGTCTCATTTCCCTTGTATTTGCATGCACTGGTAGTGTGCCCAAAGCACTCGCAATAAGAACACATGGGAGGGACCCAGTCATAATCCACTGCCTGTGTCAGAACCTTCCCAGACGATACCTGATACTCAAGCATACTCGGTAGCTCCGAGCCCGCCTTGATCTCCCCGAAGACCCTGGCATACATCAGTCTGGTGCGAAAAGCTGTGGCCTCGTCTGCTTTGATCGGCTTCCCCACAAGGCTGGCAAGTCTCATGAGAAGCGGGATGCTCTAATACTTTACTGGGAACTCTGGGAATCGGATCCAGATGGGAATAGCGTTCAGAACCTCCTTCTCACACCTCAGCTCCGGCATCCACTCCTTCAATATAATGAGTCTCCCATCAAATGACCAAGGCCCTCCCTGCAGGATCCTGGACACATCCTCCGCTAGTCCAAATTTGACATAATAGAACCCGTTCTCCCGAGAGAAGAATTCCATGCTACCTTTCGGTCTCCAGACACGCTCCGCATAATCCCGAATTTAGCCATAGAACGGCTTGTTCCCTAACACATACAGCACCAGAGTGTTCTTCTAGAATTCTGAAACCACCGCTATTTCTTCGACGGGAAAATATGCCCGAAGCCCTCCTCCCACCGACATCGGTGAGACAAACTCCATCGACATAGAGCTTTTTGTAACCACTGGCGTGCAGACCTCTTTCCATGACCGAGGCCTCTGCTCCTCAGGGTGCGTCCTGGTCGGGGGGTTCGCAGGATCCGGACCTGTCCTGCCGGTATCAGTAGCAATACCCTTAGCCTTCTCTGCCGCCGTCGCCTTTGTTCTCCAACCCGAAACAGTGCGCACCATACCTCCCCCACGACGACGGGGATCCACTGTGCCGATCGAAGATCGATTCCCATAATTTCCTGGCCCCGCCCGTCCCAATACTTGGGTCTGGGCCCCTCGTCGTCCTCCAGCCCGTCGTCTCGTCACCGTCTGCCAGCCTGCATTACCAGTGTTGTCCCCCCCGGACCCGAACTCGAACACTGAAGCCGCTCCGCCGGAGGAGGAACCTCCCGTGCCGTCCGACCCCCCCTCCCGCCCGGGGGGGGTCCCCCTACATCCGCCCGCCCCCCGATCCCTCCCCGCTTGGGAGGGTCCAGCCGCCGCCTCCGCCCGACCCCTTCCCGCCTGGAGGGGTCCCGCCGCCGCCGCCCGACCCCCCTCCGATAGGGGTTCCCCCTGTTGCCGCAGCCGCCCGACCCCCCCGGTCGGGGGGGGGGTCCCCTTGTGGCCGCCGTCGCCCGACCCCGCCGAACGGGGGGGGGGGGGGAGGGTCCCCCTGTTGCCGCCGCCGCCCGACCCCCCCCCCCCCCCCCCCCCCCGATCGGGGGGGGGGGGGGGGGGCCTCCTCCCAAATTCTAAATTCCCTCCAAATAATTCTAAAATCCCTCCCAATTCCAGAACCGCTATTCCAAAATCCCTCTAAAATTCGACCGCCCCCTCCTCTATCTCCTCTCTACTACTACCCAAGAACCCTAGCCATCAGCCTTCGCGATCTTCTCACCAAAACCCTCACCACCAACCGCTGCAAAAGACACAACAGCAGCGGCAACCTCCAAGAACTCCTCGCTGCCACCCTCACCGCCAACCTTCTTGCCGCTACCCTCACCGCCAACCTTTTCGCCGTCACCCTCCTCTCTCAGCTCTACTGCCAAAGACACCGTAGTAGCGACAGCCTCCGCGATCTTCTGAGCATTTTCCCTTCATTTTCAGAACTAGTCGTGTCCATTTTCTGTAGTAGTAGTAGGCATCATGAAGCTCCCCTTGAGGCCGGGAAGGCCATCCGGCCCCTCCGCTCGGCCACAGGGTTCCAAGATTTCCATAAAGAAGAAGGATTTTAAATAGTGTCTACACCTACCAGTGGCTACCAAAGTCCTTGTCTGCAAGACCTTTCAGCTTCTCTTATGAGGAATCACCAGATGGAGAACTTGGCAACCAAGGTGTTACAGGTTAAGCACATCTCCTGCAACTGCTGGTGTAGGCCAGTTGACTTCTCAGTCTTGTTACAAAAAGTATCAAATGTTCGGCTGTGCATCTGCATCAAGCTGGATTGCAGATGCCATGTATTCTAATGCTTTGTGTTCTTGGACATACCACAGTCTTCTCTTCCTACGACATGGAGGACATAGTTATGCCTTTACATGCATATATCAATGACCCCGTAGCTGCTGATATCATTAACAACGAATTTTTTGTGTGAATTACTGGAAATACAATTAAAATTGTGAGCAAAGTCCAATGTATGAAGTTAATGTGGTGAAGAAAAATGAGATCATATTAATGTCCTCATTCCCTACTACTACTATAGGTAGTATTGGTTCATCCAAACAAGGAAAAACAGCTGAATTGATGTAGAGATGCAAAGAACGAGTTGCAGAGTTGGATGTGTTAGCTCGCATGATCGATGATTATTTATATTTCTATTTTGTCGTGGAAATTAATTTTTTATGAAAGTTTTGAATTTTTCTATATTCAATTTTGTAAATTACAGATTCCCAGTTATTCAATTTTCTTTTGTTTGTTCAAAAAAAAAAAAATTAATATATATATATTATATATATATATATATAAACGCTCCAAAATCAGCTGGTTGGCTTTGTATTATGGAACTACCCTATGTTTCATAGGTTGGATTGGAATTTAGTGGTTGAGATTAAAAGGTGTAGACCCCACCACCTTTTTAAGTCACCTAATCTCAACCGTTCAATTCCAATCCAACGTGTATAACATAGGTTAGTTTCATAATACAAAACCAGCCGGCTGGTTATATTATATATATATATATATATATATATATATATATATATATATATATATATATATATATATATATATATATATATATATATATATACTATGCCAAAATGTATGTCTATGTACAAAAAATTATACGAAGAGTTGAGAATTTGATAAGGCAATATTGAAGATTTTGTTAAATCAATTTTTTTTTTGAAGGTTATGATAAGATTGGACATGAATTTAAAATTCTGAGAAATGAGTTATTAATTTAATAATTGAAATTGAGAAAAGAAATTTAAATATTCTTGAGGTTACAAATTTATAAGACTGATGGAATTTTTTTTAATGTTGACCGAGAGAATAGGGTTAAGACAAGTGGGATGTCATGTATGTGAAACTTCTCTAAACTAATATCCTTGACCATATTTTTCTAATTATCTAAAAAAAATTTGTCTTTGTTAATATTTTGTTTATCTTTCTTTCTTCTATTGCTGGTGCCTAGATTCAAGAACATAATCTAGATTCAACATCAAGTCGTATATATATTGTGTCTTCCATTTCCATCATCACTTGATCAATGTTTTCTTATTAAATTTTTTTCTATGTTTTCACTTACAAACCAAGCCTATCTAACCTAGACATTCCATTAAATTTCGATGACCAAAATTTCAAATTTTATTTATCTTATTTAAATATTGTGCTTGGAAAATAAATTCTATTTGAATATCTATAAAAGAAAATCATATTTAATTTTGAACAATAAAAAGATTTGCTAATTTATTTTTTTAAATAAGATTTTGGATTAATGAAAATATGCTTTAAATTATGTTGATGGTAACGAATACTATTTTAAATTATTACGGTGATCAATTATTGAATTAAGATTTAATTAGTCTAGTTTTGATAATTTGTTTGATTTAAATTAATGAAAAGATTTATTTATCCTTATCCATTTAGGAGTTTACTTGTCAAACTCAACCTATTATAGGAGAGCCTTTCAGCACTTTTTCCCAAGACCAAATAATTTCCAAACCATCACAACAGACATCATCACCATCTCCATTCTTGTATCCAACCATAGTCGTGTCGTAGTGTTCGTGTCCAACCACCATGCTCGTGTCATCCTTGTCGGCCTCGAGTCCGACTCCGGGTGTCTGTATCCACATCCATTTCTACTATCTTGTATCCAATACAATCTACAACAGTATATTCTTTGTGTCCGATAAGCCGAACACGATTCCACCCATGAGAATCCAGCTCTTATGTCCGACAACCCGATACATCGACACCATCATCCATAAACAAAAAATCAAACCCAAATCCTAATCGAAGCTAGTCCAGAGCCGCCATCATCGCTGCACCGGGGGCCACCTACCTCCACCACCCGCCGTAATCTTTCTGCAGTCGGTGCTGACCCTGACCAGAGTTCCCGCAGCCTGACCCGCCATTCTCTCCAGCCACATGTTGTGTCGAACACCGACGACGACTCCACCATCTTGACCACCCGACGCTGAGCCTCTGTGCCATCACCGGCATCGGCGAACCTCGAGTCCCAGGACCCTCTGTCCTTCCTCCGACAGACTGACGCCTTGTGCACATCCTTTTAGATCCGCTGCGACCAAGTTCTATGTCGCACCATCTTCAGATTCATCTACAATGCCTACCTCGACCGTGTTGGAGTCCAGTCTGGATTTGGTAACAACATATTTGTGGAATCCAAATCTCGTTAAATATTTGATTTAAATAGATTTGGATGTCCATAATTGGTGTTGTACTATTTTAGATATAATATGATTCTTATTTTTAGGAAATTATATTATGATCTAAAATAGGATGTTGATGAAATATTTTAGGCATAATAGGATTCCTATTTTATTCCTATTTAGGAAATCCTATTATGATTAGAATAAGATTTTCTCATCCGAAATATATATGGGGTGAGGGTAGAGGCACGCAGCACAGCACAAAGTGGAGATTCAGGGTGCTCGTCCATAAAGAATCTAAGAGAAAGTCCATATTTTGCTCTTAGGACTTCGACATCTAAGATAGAAGGATGAAGAATATCTAATCGAGGAGTCGTCAACTTCGATTATGGAGATTGCTACCTGTTGGTGAGTGATCTCAATTGTAATATTATATTTTTCTTCTTGAGAGTGGTGAGGGGGTTGAACCTATTAGAAAAAAGGATTCAACGTGAGTTCTGTCAATCTTGTAATTTTATCTGAGTTATTAAAGGTTAAGATTTGTCCAGGTGACGTACGTCACCGCCATATACTTGTCTTCATCTTATGCTTGGTGTCCATTAGACGGAGGTTGGTTTTGATCAGGTGGGTTGGCAAACACTTTCGCATGCGCCCAACAATTGGTATCAGAGCGAGGTTCATTCGTTCTGGTCTGATCCCAACAATTTGTATTAAAGCTTTGGAGGTTCTGGCAACCATGTCTACGGAGCAGTTGAACACGCGTATGATCACCCTCACAGGAGAAAACTGGACGATTTAGAAGCCAATGATGGAGCATCTACTATGGTGCAAGGACTTGTATGGTCCGTTGGAGGACGACAGCGTAAAGCTAACGGACAAAGCTGCTGAAGACTGGAAACGAATGGATCAGAAAACCGTTGGATTCATCCGCCAATGGTTGAATGATTCGGTGTTTCACCACATGTCTATGGAGAGTTCAACAAAAGCATTATGGGAGAAGCTGCATTCGTTGTACGAAAGGAAGACGGCTGGCAATAAGACATTTCTTATATGCCAATTCATTCACTCGAAGTACATGGAGGATGCCCAGTGGCACAACATCTGAACGAGATTCAGGGTATCATCAATCCGCTGTCTGTGACGAAGATAGTAATTGATGATGAGCTTTAGGCTCTACTGCTCTTGAGTTCTCTACCGAAAAGCTGGGAGACATTGGTGGTATCGGTGAGCAACTCCATGCCTGATGGAGTCGTCATGATGGTGGCAATCAAAAGTATCTTGTTGAATGAAGAGGTCCAACGCAAGCAAGTGGAATCGTCGCAGGATTCTGCTCTGGTGGCTTCCTACGGAAAGGGAAGACCTAAGTCACAGGCGAGGACAGAGGAAAGTTCTTGGAATCTTACGATTGTGGACCACAAGGAGGGCTGCTATCACTATGGCAAAAGGGGTCATATCAAAAGGAACTGCATGAAGCTCAAAGCTGAGAAGGCCAAAGGCAACGACGATCAGGAGGATCTTACGACATTTGGAGATATCATTATCACAACGACCGACATAGAGAAACCTTGTGGCATGTGTCATGATGGCGACTAGGTCATGGACACGGGGATGTCGTATCACGCCACTCTACATAGGAGGATCATCACGTTACCGCGATGACAGGTTTGGATGTGTGACGATAGACGACAAGGGGGCGACTACAGTTGTAGACATCGGTGATGTGTACTTTGAAGTACGTGTAGGCAACTCTAGAGGAAGGTGAATAGAGAATGTGTCGATAATAACCAAATAAAAATTAACTCTTTCACCAACGGAATAATTAATCAGAGTATTAATGCGAAAATAAAAGAGATCAAAAAAGCATACGCAAACACAGCAGTTTTAACCTAGTTTTTCTCGTGGAGGACTAGTCCAGGCCTGAGAACTCTAGATCAGGATTGAAATCCACTATTTGTGAAATAGAGGTACACCGCGTGCCTTTACTCAGAAGAGTATGCCAACTTCTTACACTTTTGCTGAGGCGAAACTTAAAATTTTTCAAGTGACTACTTTCAAACTCTTGTACAGAACTTTTAACTGAATTGCACTGAGCACCTTGGGGCTTAGGAAGTTGTGTGGCTAGTAGATGGGAAGAGTAGACTTATAATGTATAAGGCTATAGAAGATGAGAAGATGAGATGAAGAGATGAATAAAAATGAAAGAAATCATGCCCTATATATACTAGTCTAGGGAGGCAGAGTTCGACCAAAATTCTGTCCCAAAATTCAAATTTTTGGCCATTGGACAACTAGCAACCAGCAAACCCTAGAAATTAGGATCCTGAATTTCAGGAACCAGAGTTCGGCCCGAACTCTGCCTGGGGCAGATTTTGGCCCGAATTCTACTTTCTTGGGCCTGAATATTCAATTGGGTTGGGATGTTCAAATGGGCTTGGTTTGGTTTGGTGATTGTTTGGTGGAGCTTTGGATAAGTAATTCTAGGTTTAAGATACTCAGTGCTACTCAGTGTACATAATCCTAGACTCAAATAAATATAAAAATACAGACACAGAATACAAGTAATAGCAGCATATGTTGATGACGTTCGTCTTGAACCGATATGTGATGATGTTCTGACTTAGGCTTGATGTGTCATATTGGATCGTAACAGATATCATTTTTGTTAATACTCAAAAATTAGGTTGACTATGATCTAGTTTGGGTCAACAATCATCCCCATTTTGATAATTGACAAAATAATATTTGTATGCCCCAATGTTCATACCTGGACACATGTTGTAGGAAGTAAGAGCAAAAATTGAATGACATGGAATGAATAGCTCCCGCGTAGATGGATATGCCGGCTCCCCCGTAAATAGATATGTCCTGAGATAAAGCTTTTATCCAAACACAACATTTATCCGAACACAACATGATCATATATAATCATATATAATCAAATATGTCTCCCCCTTTGTCATTTATCACAAAAAATATTGAAGTGCTCCCCCATAAACAGATAAATGATTAACAAGGAGAAGAATTGCAATCACACAACCATGGAAAATAGAACTAGCAGTTTATAAAAATTCAAACTAAGCCAACTTGCAGTCATACAATGAAAAAGAAAAACTACAAAGCATAGTGCTAAAAGTAGGAAACTACAATGTATAACTAAAGCATAACTAAGTCATCAGCAATGTCACTCCCGTTTCACATTATACGTATTTTTCAGGATACGTATACGGATTTCTGACAATTGTCAGGTGGCCCGTATTTTTACTTATCTTGCTTAGCTTAGCCTTGGTTTAAATTTTGACTTGATTGGTTCAACTTGGTTCAACATGACTTGGCTTGGCTTGGTTTGGTTTATATTGGGTTGAGATGGGAGGGGTTGCTATATAAGTCAACTTCTTCTCTCTCATCCATTATATGCATTTACTTCTTCATCTTCTTCATTTACTCCTCCCACCTACCAAGCCTAGGCAAGTGCAACTTGCTTCATGATGGATCTCAAGTTTTATTATTCTATTTCCTTCCTTACTTCATTATAAGCCTCTTTAGAACTTGACATTTTTAGATTTGATGGATGGATTCTTATAGATCTAAGTTTGTAACTTTTTGGTTTTCCTTGGTTTGATCTCTGAAACTTGGTTATTTTCAAAATCTAATGGTTCCATATTGTAGGAAATTCAATTCTACCCAATTTTGGCTTTTGAACCGCTTGATTTCGACTTCGTATGAGAAAGTTATGTCATTTTTGAGTTCATGGGTTCTCCACACCTTTTGGTGATGTCGGGACGATGAACAGTGCCGCGCGCAGTGTCTTCGCTGCCGCGTGCCCGTGCACCGCGCTTGCACGCAACGTGCGTCGTAGGCGATTTTGTCCGCGCGTAATGTGCAACTTGCACGCCGCGCGCCCGCGTACTTCTCTGTGGCGCGCCCACACGCCGTACTTGTGCGCAACGTACGCCGTGGGTGATTTTGCCCGTGCGTAATGCGCAACTTGCGCGCCGCACGCCGTGCGCACTTCTCTGCCGCGCGCTCGCGCACTTCTCTGCCGTGCGCCCACGTGCCGCGCTTGCGCGCAACGTGCACCGTGGAAGATTTTGCCCGCACGCAATGCGCAACTTGCACGGCCGCGCGCCCGCACGGTTTTCTGCCGCACAATGTGTGCCGTGCTTGCACGCAACGTGCATCGTGGGCGATTTTGCCCGCGCAACTTGCGCGCAGGTCACTCCAAATGACTGTTTTGCTTCTTTGTGTTGTTTTGTAGCTAAAATCTTGAAAAATTCAAAATATGAAAGTTGTAGATCTTTTCCTTGGCTTCATCAATATGTTATTAGTTATTTTATACAAGTTTCTCTCAATCATGATAATGTAAGGATAGAACACGGTAGTGGCCTGTTGAGGCGCACTCTTAACAAGGATCAAGTAACATGATAATTCTTGATAGTGACCCGTCGTGGTGCACTCTTGACAAGTAAGTTGACATGATAATTCTTGATAGTGACCCGTCGTGGTGCACTCTTGACAAGTAACTTGACATGATAATTCTTAATGGTGGTCCGTTGTGACGCACTCTTGACTTGATAAAGTAACCTAGCATGATAATCTCGATATGCCTTGCTACGTAAATCTTGTCTTGACACCGTGGGTGTTTGCGCTTGTATAAGATACATGTCTCGTCTTGCATCATGTCTAGGATATGAATTCCTGATTTCCACGGTCAGGAATTCTTACTGAATCTGACTAGGATAATGACTAGAGTGATCAAGTAGTTCATGAAGAGATTTTCCAGCTACAGGCAGTCCCGTTATCTGGGCACTTTTAATTGGACTTGTAGCCTGCCGTCGAGTAGGGTATATTTCCAGCACATTGTCATGTGTTGCACCTCTAAGTCACCTAATCCAACTCTCTCAACTTGTGACCGGATAACCTGGATTAAGACAGCAGGGCTTGTGGCTGTTGGAACATCTCGATGCATCTTGTTAGTAACTAAGCTTGTGATAACCCTAGTTAGTTAAAGTATCAAGCCGTACTCTTTGATTGGCCGTGAATGATGGATGGAGTCCTATCTTGTCTAGTCTTGCCTAGATCCAGTACATGGCTATCTCAGGACATGCTTGTTTTTGTTTTACTTTATCGATAATTGGTTAGAGACTAAGTTTTGTTCAGGTGAAGGGTTACAACCCCGGTCCTTGTTTGGTTTACGGTTGCAACTTGGTTACCGAAATAGTCCGTTAGTCATCTTATCGTTTATCACCCTGCTTTATCTAACTCATGTCTTTCGTTATCCTTTATGTATCATGTGCTAATATGCTGGTTTTAGTTCTTAAGTGAAGCCTCCCTTGTGGCACTTGCTCTTTCTGGGGTCTGATCCAGCTGGTTTTGTATGGCCAGATTTCGGAGTAGCTCCCGAGAATCTCCCTGCCTTCCAGCCAGATGGTGACCACTAGGCACAACCCTGGCAACGAGTGGGTTCTTATTTTGCTCCCCCACTCCTTTGTAAAAATATTCTTTTGAGGCGTTTAGCCGTCGAACAAGTGTTAGCTCGTTTGCAACTTTACTTACTGTCTGCCTATGGGCTGTAACATGATTGACAAATCCTAGGGTTGATCATGTATGACTGAAACTCTTGCTAGTCCTTACATTTTGTATGACTAGCTTCATGATCATCTGAATATGTAATGTTTGGGACGTCTTACTTTGTATGTCTGATGATCTAACATCTTGTAACATTTACTTACTTGCTTGAGATTGAGACACTAGGCTTGTTCATGACCATAAGAGACTGATGGCTTGTAGTAAACCCTCATGCATCTAGATAGCCATGATCGTATTGCGAGGTGGGATTCACTTCAATGTACGTAGCTGGCTGTGTCTGTCCCCCGCTCTCCAGTATTCTGGTTCTGGGGCATGACAAGCAACAACAGGAACGAAACCACAACCATCATGGAGTACAAGATGGTCCAGCAGTGTCTGAGGGGTCGCTGGCAGAGCGACGAGGATCAACAAATGCTGCATCCGGGTCCGGATACCGTATGGCCCAGGGGTCGTCGATCCGGTAACCTTTGCGAGAAGGGTCCCACCCCATAGGAAATGGCATAGTGGGATGCCAAGCCATGTTATACTGGATGTCATGCAGTGTGTTGCTGATGGCACTCATCTGAAGAGTAGTGCAATAATCCAACGCAGTGTAACGATCGTCTTCCAAACGGAAGCAATTGTACAGCATGTCACGGATAAAGTCAAGGGTGGCTGGAGGCTCAGGCTCAGGTGCATCAGAATCAGATGGTACCTCCTCAACTGGCCCAGGAGAAGCAACGACAGTAGTAGTTCTGCGGGCCTTGGATAGAAAGGTAGGAGCAGGTAAGATCTGACATTCGTCCAAAGGGACGTGAAAAGCACGGAAGATTGAGGGTAGATACATCGCATAGACAAGCAATTTAGGTTTCTTCCTTGCATGAATCATCCAGTCCATCATCGTACGAGAAAAGTTGAAGGGGATAGTGAAGTGAAGGTAGTAAAGGGCTGTGATTTCATGATAAGAAACTTCATCGGTGGATCCCGCTTTGGGCAAGATAGATGAAAAGATTATCCGATGAAGTTCATAAAAGTGATTATTGAGATACTTTGCCTTAAGTTTGCGAGGGCGTGTGTTAGGTTCACACATCATATCCTTGAAACCCTCAAGAGTGATGTCTCCAACAAATTGGAATTCATGAGCATCAGTGATTTTCTTCCAAGAGTTGGGATCGGGAAGTTCGAGATACTCGGCAAGATCAAAATCGTTGAAAGAGATGTCAATGTCGGCGATACGGGAATAAATTCTAGTGTCATCATGTGTCATATTACAGTAAAACATTTGGATGGCATTTAGATAGATGACGGATTGGGTGGACACAAGTTCATCTAAACAAAGATCCTTAAAGTTAGGATCAAAGTCGAAGAAAATGGTGAAGTAAATCGGATGCCCCGGCTCAACACTCCTTGATTTAAAATCCAAAAACCATTAATTAGAAGCATCTAATGAGACAAATATTTGTTCATCAAATGTGTTGGCATTGGGTGGAGGTGGAGGATTAAATAAAGGATGGATGGGTTTAACGTTTTGTGGATGAAGAGGATGATTAGATGAAGAAGCACCTTCAGTTCTAGGCCTCTTCTCCCGATTAAGCAATCTAGGAGCCATTTGACAATAAAAATAAGGAGATATTGAAAAAGAGATGGTGAGAAGTGATTTATACCTCAAACAAATTGTTGGAGATGGAGGAGAATTACCACAAACCCTTGATTCTTGAGTTTGAGGAGAGAAATCCTTAAGAATTGAGAGTTCTAGGGTTAGGATTTAGAGAGGAAGGGTTTTAAGAGAGGTTGAAGAAGGTGGTAATGAAGAGAGAGAGAGAGAGAGAAAATTTGAGTATTTGAAGAGTAGGGCTGGCTGAGAGCTGCTGGAGGTTCTGGAACCCAGCAGACAGAGTTTGGCCCGAACTCTGCCATAGGCTGAGTTCGGCCCGAGCTCTGTGAGCTTGGTGCCAGAACTCAAAAAGTTTAAAAAAAGATAGTTTTTGAAGAAGGATTTAATAGGATTTGTCTTGACTTAGTAATCTTGAAAGATATTAGGCATACAATAATTTAAACCAGGTAGTAAATTATTGTTAAAACACTTATCAGCATAGTTTAACTGCCTCAGGTTAGCTGTAGGAGCCGGATCCCAGCTAGCGGTAGTCCGAAGACTAATGCACCATATCGCTTAGGCTTTTACGCCTTGTTGTTAGAAGGGCCCTTTCGGCTTGTACCCAAAGCAATGTCACCATGAATGATATATGTTATAACCGTTATTTATGCAGATACAACTTATTGTATGACAGTTTTATCTAAAATTCCTAACTCTCGACGAAGAAAGTTGAAGCACTCTTCGGCTACTAGTTTTGTGAAAAAATTTGCTAGCTGATGTTCAGTGTCAATGAATTCTAAGTTGATGGTGCCATGCAGTTGATGATCACGCAAAAAATGATGTCTAATCTCAATATGCTTTGTGCATGAGTGACATACAGGGTTTTTGGTCAAATTAATTATACTCATGTTATCACAGAAAATAGGTATGTGCTTGAATAGTAAGTTATAGTCTTCAAGAGTTTGCTTCATCCACAGAATTTGTGCACAACAACGACCAGCTGCGATGTACTCAGCTTCTGTTGTAGATAGTGCGATATAATTCTGCTTCTTGCTGAACCATGAGACTAAAGCCTTTTCTAACAAATGACACGTGCCGCTAGTACTCTTACGGTCGACTTTGCATCTCGTAAAATTTGCATCGAAATATCTAATTAAGTCAAAGGTAGTGGTTTTGGGATACCACAAGCCCACCGTAATAGTTCCTTTAAGATATCTAACGATACGCTTAATGCGGTCATTGTGATTCCTTAGGGTTAGTTTGATATCTAGCGCATCGGCAAATACTAAACATGATATCGGGACGACTAGAAGTTAAATACAATAGACAACCAATCATACCTCGATACTTACGTTGACCAACAGGTTTGTCGCTTTCATCAGGTTCCAACTTTGTTGTAGTAGCCATAGGAGTACTGATAGGTTTGATGTTATCAAGCTCAAACTTTTTCAGCATGTCCTTTGTATACTTCGATTGACTGATGAAGATGCCTTACGAGTATTGTTTGACTTGTAGTCCAAGGAAGTAGTTGAGCTCCCCCATCATGCTCATTTTAAACTCATTCGGTATACACTTGACAAATTCTTTGCATAGACCCTCATTAGTAGACCCAAATATGATATCATCTACAAAAATTTGAACTAACAAAATGGTGTCATCAAGAGATTTTATGAAAAATGACATGTCAATTTTCCTTTTTGAAAAACCTTTATCTAGTAAGAAGGTGCTAAGGCGTTCATACCAGGCTCTGGGAGCTTGTTTGAGGCCATATAGCGCTTTCTTAAGTTTGAAAATGTGGTCAAAAAATTTATAATTTTCAAAACCAGGCGGTTGTTTTACAAAAATCTCTTCTTTAATAAAGTCATTTAGAAAAGCACTTTTCACATCCATTTGAAAAGTTTGAAGTTTTAGAAATTTGCAAATACACAAAGCATCTGAATAGATTCAAGTCATGCAACAGGAGCATACGTCTCATCATAGTCGATACATTCCTCTTGGTTGTATCCTTGAGCTACGAGACGAGCCTTGTTGCAAGTGACTGAACCTTCTTCACTAACTTTGTTATGAAAACCCCGTTTAGTACCAATGATCGAATGGTCAGTAGGTTTAGGAACAAGTTCCCAAACCTGACTCCTTTCGAATTGGTCAAGTTCTTCTTGCATTATAGATATCCAAAATTCATCGTTAAAAGCTTCTAAAACGTTTTTGGGTTTTATATGAGAAATGAATGCAGTGCTAGCAATAGAGTCTCTTAAAGAAGATCGAGTAGTTACCCCTTTTGATACCTCACCTATTACCAAGTTTTCTGGATGTGAAAGTGTGAATTGGAACTTCTTTGGTAAGCCCTCCAGAGAACTGGTTCCGGGTGATGTATCTACGGGTGTAGAAGTTGATGGTTCAATATGAGCGTCAACGTCGTCATCGGGGATAGTAGCTGTACTATTACTCTTATCAAATGTGACATTAGTGGACTCTTCAAAAATCATAGAGCGTTTGTTGAACACTACATATCCTTTGCTCTTGGCAGCATATCTAAGAAGAATACCTTCGTCAACTTTGGCATCAAACTTGCCTAAGTTGTCTTTGGTATTTATGATAAAACAGCGACAACCAAACTGTCACCACCACTTTCCTGGAACAGGGATATTTTTGATTTTTTTCTAATTACTGTTATTAGTGTGGTTTCATATTATATCTTCAGTGCTAATTATTTTTGAAAACTAAACTTTATATTTTAGTTAATTATTTAAATAGTTAACATGGTGCATGTGTTATATTTTGAATATGACTAATGGTTAGCCTTTGACTAGAATAATGGTTAGTGATCCTAGAAGACCCAAACCCACTTGTCATGACCACTCAATAAGATGATTAGGACTAGCCCAAATGAAATTTAGTTAGTCTCTAGCAAGATTAGAAGATCTAGTTAGAAAACTTGACTAAACACCTAATTAGGAAGAGAGGTTTAATCCCTAACTTGTCATGACTAAAGAGAGGGGTGTAGTGGACCTTTTCCCTTGACCAAAACCATAATCCTAACATCATATGGCAGCCCATATTTTTATAAAATCCCACTTCATCTTCTTCCTCCTTCCATTTTTTATTTCAAGCCCCAATTTAGGAACTTTTCCCCCAAATTGCTCATAGACCCAAATTTTCTCCAAATTGACCCAAATTTGTTTTATTCTCTTCCCCTTGGAGAGAAGAAGCCTCTATTGGCTAGCTAAGAAGGGATTTGAAGGATTTGGAGCCTTGAAGCTTGGTGGAGATCTAGATTTAGGAATTTTATATTGGGAATCCATCTCCCTTTTGGTATGAGCTCTCTAAACCCTTCCATTACATTTCATTAGTGTAACTACATTCATTTAGGACCCCAATTGCATTAGGGTACCATTAGAAAGGAGTTGAGGCTCTCCTCTTCCTATTTAAAGGTTTTTCCTATTTCATTTTGATACAAATTAGGAAAATTAAATTTATGACCACCAAGTGTTCGATACGTGTCCCCAAAGGAACCTTCGTGTCCTTTTTGAGTCGATATTGGGTGTATTTGTCCTAAATAGATACGTGGTATTGTGTCATGGTATCTCATGACACACATGGTTAGATTTGGGTATATACATGTGTTTCTTTTGTCCAAAACAATCCAAATTCGTCATAATATTCATCCACGTTTTTAGTAGCCATAGTAACTTAGAAATGTCATAACTTTTAGCTCAGAACTCCGATTAATATCCCTTTTTTTAAAAGAACTGTATCGAATTTAGCTTTTCAAATATATATATTAATAGGCTAAAATCATTCTAGAACTTTCTATAAAACTGTTTGAGTGTCAGCTGTCCGAAAGACGAACGTGTTTTGGTGTTTTTGCGATTTCGGGAGCTTCTGGGCACACAAATGCGATCCGTTTGAAGTTTCGAAAAGCTAATACGAAGGGATACGACATACTTTAATCCTAAAATTTAGTGAAGGTTTAATTGGTATAGTGTTAATTTTAAGTAAAAAAGTGGCTATACGACATAGGCATTTTGTGTAACCTATGAGCCTATGTAGTATGGATATTAAGTGAATGTAGGTACCATATGTTATCGAGTATATGTATGATATAGTACATATATATATATTATTGTTAGGTAACATGTGTTAGTTAGTGTGTGTTAATGTTGATACGAATGGTAATCAAGTAAGCCAAATATAAATAAGTTATGTGTCAAGGTATTAAAGTTTTGGATAAGGTACTAGTGTGATACTTGGGTACCATGAGGATATTGGTATCGTGATACTCAAGTATCATGAGTAAGGATAAGAGAGTATTGGGACTTGAGTAAGGTATCCTATTTGGTATCAAGTATTAGTATTAGAGTTAGTTGGGATATGTTAGAGTTATCTTAAAAGTTAAGATAATTAATGTATATAGATATCTTAGTATCTATGATATATTAGAGTTAGAAGATTAGATGGTTAGTTAGTTAGTGTCTAGTAGATGTTAGAGTTAAGATAGATAGTATCTTAGGATACTAGATATTAGTATCATAGGAGTAGATAGTGTATCTTAGATTTACCTTTTATCCTAAGGTAATGGTTTACCTACAAGGTAAGGTATTGGGTTTACCTTCAAGGTAAAGGGGTTTACCTAGATACTAAGGTTAGATGTTAAGATATTGGTTAGCTAGTAGCTTAGGGTAGATACTAGATATCTAAGATTGATATTGGTAGCTAAGGTATTTATACCTAAACTAAGGTATTGGACTTCCCACCAAGGTATTGGTATTGGGATACCAATAGGACCAAGGTATATTGGTATATGTTATGGGTAGATAAAGGTAATGGTATATGTAATAGACATTGGGTACATCCATGTATATATAAAGGATAAATTGGTTAAGGTAATCCTAGGTAGTAGGTAACTAGTAGAGATGTAAGATATATATATATTGATACTTGGTAATATTAGCTATTATGGCTAATACCTTCAAGGTATAGACCTAGAAACGAGGTATTGACCTTAGAACTAAGGTATTAACTAATAGTTAAGGTATTTAAGATATGGTCTAAGGGTAAGTGGATAGTATCTATAGATGATATATGTGATTTGGGATACCATAGTATATGTGGCTTATTGAGAATTCATGCATGATATATATGTATATGATATAGTACTATAAGGTTTCCTAGAGTATATGGGTCTATTGTTAGAATTATGACTAGCTTAGATAGAATTGACCCCTTTGACTAGACAGTTGACCAAATCCTAGATATTGACCAATATTGACTTGGGTTGACCAAAGTTGACCAAGAGTTGACTTTGACCTAGATTGACCTACAATCATACAGATTGCATTATAAACTTCAACTACTACCTATTAAATAAATTATAACCTGTATTGCTCTAAATAGGACCTTGTGACTCCGGTTCGGACATCTGTATACATCAGTCACTCAGGGTATCAGGCGAGTACATTCTCTGATAGTTGTTTCCATTTACTTGATGATTTTTGTGATTTAGCTTATAGTATAGTTCTATTTGATTCTGTTACAAGCACGGATTGATATTTCTAGATTCATTCATGCGACACACTTACTTTACTTGTCTAGCCTCTATTACGAGAATCATGTACAACAATTTCTTACAAGCATCATCATGTTCTGGCTAGACTAGTTCTCGATTTACGTGTCGGATTATGGATCTCACTTGAACTTGTCGGAAGGGGAAATATTTGAGTAAACGTATAAACATTTCCCAAATACAAGAAGCTCCACAGTGAAGCATACAAGAAGAATAGCTATGCCACACTTGGCCAGGTGTGAGATGTGCCAGATTTACCTATAGCCGTTTATATGTCGATCTCAGTATTTTAAAACACACTTGGGTCTTGTCTAGACTCATACTAGAATCTTACAAGAATTATCTACAAGAATCATCTTACAAGAATCATTTGACTAGAATTACTTTTTGGTCTCGCACTGAAATCACACTTGTCTTACATTGCACAGTCTGGACTTATATCATGTTACTCTAGTTCAGCTAGCTTATGTTACAGTCTTCCTTGCCATGTTTCTTCTCCTGTTTTGTTACTTTACTTCTCTTGTACTTTAATTGTTGTTCTATAGCATCACCTATATAAAAACTTCTATGTTTATCAATATTACTGTCTATAACTGCTTTATTATTTTATCTTTTACTTGGGACTGCCTGAGGAGTTGTGCTCGTTCCAATCCTGACTGGATACGTTGAAAATATTACAGATGTTTGCCCTGAGCACACTTGCCCTACTTGCTTGGGATCCGGAGACAGTATAGCTACCTTGGACCCCGACTCTCAGGAGTGATCGAGAGACTAGCTAGTAGACTTGGTTTAGATTTCATGTTTAGAACTTGAATTGTAATAAGTTGAGATTTGACTTTGTTTTGAGATTCTTTGAGATATTATTATTTAGTAGTTTTATTTGTTGTTGTTGTTGGTCTTAGTTATAAACTTCTGTGTTATCTTATCATGCTTTAGACTATGATTAATTATTATCATATCTTATACTTGTCCTCCATTCGAAGTTGGGATCTTGACAAGTACATTATATACCTTCGTGCGGAGATGACAGGTACTTTTATATTGTGTCTATATGTTGTATGTTATAGATGACCTATACAACGTTCTATCGCCGACACTGCGGTGTAGGCTGGACGTACCCACGTTCTCGTGCCCCTACTCCGGGTGCGGGTTGTGACATAAACACTCGAAAATAAGAAATATTAGGTGTTCTACCAAACCAAAGTTCATAGGGAGTTTTCTTCGAAATAGGTCGAATTAACACCCTATTCAAAACATGGCATGCTGTACTGACAGCTTCTGCCCAAAAATATTTCGGAAGAAAAAATTGATTCAACATGACTCTGGCCATATCTCCAAGAGCTCCATTCTTCTGCTCCACAACACCATTTTGTTAAGGAGTTCTATGACACGAAAATTCATGATCAAAACCATTTGACTCACAAAACTTTTCAAAATCAAAATTTTCAAATTCGCCACCATGATCACTTCTGATTCGAGTAACCATGTAGCCTTTTTCATTTTGAACCTTTTTAAAAAATACTTTGAAAATAGAAATTGTATCACTTTTGTTTGTGTAACCCCACCTTTCCATTTTATGAAGTTTTATCATTTGTCCTAAATTAAGTGTGATTAAATAAATTTTTAATCAATAGTTTTATAATTATTTTACTTGGAGAGAAATTCGAATTAATGGCATGGGAGTAAATTCTTAGTTAGTTATAACTAACTAGAAGAGGGGACACATTTCTAACAACTTTCTAACTTCCTAAATAAACTCTATAACAGATTTAGAGTATTTTTGTAAATACTTTTGAGAATGAAGGGCTTATATGGAAGTCACCAAATTGCTCTCTGGTTATTTGTAAGAATGTTGAGAGAGAGAGAGAGAGAAACTCATTTCTTTCAACTCTTTCCAGCAAATCTCCTTCCCCAATTCCCCCGAGCTCCTCAAACCCTAACCCTAAATTTGCTCCGGCGTCAGCAAGATGATGGCGATGGTGACGGTGATGGTGAAGACTTCCTAGCCGACGACGAACGCCACCTCTCCACAGCGACGGCTTCTCAAGCGACTCTCTTCCACTCCGACTGTGCGAACAAGTAGAGCTCCTCCTTTCCCGATGATGGTCCAATGGTTAGTTTTGCTTCGTGAACTTATTCTCCAGTAGTTCTTGCGATTTTGAGGATGTGAACTCACTCCTTCCTCAGTTTTGTTCAGATCGATCTAAGTTCTGGTGAGTCGATCGATTCCTTTGATTTAATTCTTGAAACCGAGCACTGTTCTTGATTTGGCACTGAATAATTCTCTTTTTTCACCGTAAATCTTTGAAGAATAGATCTTGGAGAGTTGATCGAACGTTCGGAATTCTTTATTCATCGAGATCCTGAATTCCTTGGTAAGTATTTGATAAGTTTCCAATTACATTTCAAATGGAAGTTCGAATCTGCTATTTTGAGAAAATGTTTGGATCTCCTGTCCTAAACTTTGATAGGGAGTAATCGAGAGGCCTTATGATCAGTTGAGAGGAATTCAAGATTTGGGATCAATGTCAACTGTGAGTTTAAGTTTGTCTTCTTGATTCTCTTTATGAGGAGAATGACATCTAGTGTTTTGAATTAGTACTGGGTTCTCTGTTGAATTGGTTTGAAAATTCCATAATGAAGGCTTTGATCTCATCTGGATTCGAAAGGGGTGTCCGATACATTGGATCAAGTCTTCTCGTGTTTGGAATTTTCCTTCAGGTATGAACATCAGCTCTCTGTTAATTCCTGCTATTCACTTCAGTCCTTTTGAGTTTGGGTGTTGGCCAGGATCGATCGTATTATAGTGTGACCTATGTTCATGTCCTGTTCATGTTGCCATTGATTCGAGTCCTGTTCGTGTCCTTGGACAGAGTACGTGTCCGGAGTTGGGCTGGAATTTTGCACTGCCAATTGGGAAGGGTGGCCATGAATCCGTCTCCTTCAAATTAGAGTGTGTGTTTCAAGGACCGAGTCGAGCAGTGGTGTACAATGGAGTTTCTTTATTACTCTTGACTGCGATCGGGTTGTGTATACTTATTTTTTATTCTGTATTTTAATGGAACATTATATTTTGGTTTGTATATTCTTCTGATGAGTATGGTGAAATATTTCTTGATTTTTAATTGATCATTCATTTTGATTTTAAACTTTTTGAGCTCAGTATGCAAGGGTGGGCGAGTTCTGTTGGCTAGGTTCAAGAGTTATTAGAACCTTCAAGTTGCTGGTTGAGTAGCTGTAGACCGAATCCGTGTTTAAGATTATAGAGTTATAAGTTCAAATTATATGCAGGTGGTTTAAATTGGAAGTAGGCTATCATTTGAATGTTTTAATAGATGGGAGGTTGGACTAATTGGGTTCTTCCTAACGATTATTGAGAACACTGGAACTATTTTGAACCTAAATAGTAGCATGCAGGGAGAAGGATGTAGCTATTTAAATTTTGGTTCAATATTAAATGGTGTTAAGACCTATTATAATTGCTGGAGTATTTGGAATACTCCAATGGTGTTGCATTGCCATTTTAGTAGGGTTGTGTATAGGGATGTATTAATGAATCTATTTCATGGGCTTGGGTTAGTTAGCTTTATATCAATATTAATGTAGTAATAATATATTTTGTAAATATACAAATATATTGATATATGGAGTACTCTAAAGTGTTTTCCTAAGTATAATTGTACTTATAAAAAAAGAAAAAAAAAAGAAAAACTAATTTCATGATAATTGATAGCTACTCTTTTTATAAACTAGTTGATCAATTGGTTTATGTAAGCAAAGGGTAGCTAAGAAATATATTTAGTGACCTATTTTGTTAGTTGAAAATAATTAGCTAATGACTTTTAACCTAATCAATTGTACCTAATAACAGGAGGACTTACAGCTCTTCTACCTACTCTTGATCACCCTGAGCAAGGCAAGTATACTCTTTGGTTTTTGTTCATTTACTTAATTACTACAACAAAAAGACCTATTAATGACGCTCGATAAGACGTATTGATGACGGCTGATAAAGAAGCGTCATCAAAGTTCGAAATACCTTTTTTCTATGACGGTTTGGGCTAATTCTGGACTTTTTATAACGTTTATAAAACAAAGCGTTATTAATATTTTAGAGCGGTGGCAAACTTGTAATATTTTACAAACTTATTCATATTATAAGAATTCGAAATAACTTCTTCTCCTTCTATTTTTCCTCTCCTCCTCCTCCTCTTCCTTTTCCTCCGCTCCCATGTTCAGAATTAGGGTTTGGTCCAGCGTCCGATCCATTCGTCCGATCCCCTCCGCCATGGACTCCGGCGGGGCCTCCGGCGCCCTCTTCTCCGTCGACCCCCTCGGGAGAGGTCTGTCTTCTCCGTCAATAATTTTTCCTCTTCGGCCGCTGTTGGAGGAGGCTCGTGGAAGACGAGGTCGTCCACTTCGCCTTTCCCCAGAACGACGCCAGGGAGAAGTTCGGCAGGTGAGCGCGAAGACGGTAGCCGCCACGTCCGAGATCGTTCGCTTCTCGACCAAGAGATCGGGAGAGGTCCGTCTGCAAGCCCGACGTTCTTAGTTTTGCCATTTAGGTCAAGATTCGAACACTGGTACTTTCCAAAATTTTACCACTGAATCAAATGCTATAAACTAAGAATTTTTAGATATAAATTTTAACACCATTTCCTTAGATCCCGTCACAGCACCCGGCGATGGATCTCCCGATCGTGGACCTCTCCGCGTACCTCTTGTCCTCAGCGGCGGCGGAGGAGGATCTCGCCGCGCTGTGCTCAGCGGTGAGCGGGTCGCTGAGGGAGACGGGCGCGCTGCTAGTGAAGGACCCGAGGTGCTCGGTGGAGGACAACGACCGGTTTCTCAACATGATGGAGAGGTACTTCGAGAGGTCGGAGGAGTTCAAGCGCCAGTAGGAGCGGTCCAACCTCCATTACCAGGTCCTCCTATTTCTTTTTGTTTTCCCCAAATTTCTATACTAATTTGATGCCTAGGGTTAGAATTCGAGACTCATAGTTGAATTTTGCAAGCGATTGTAATCGTTTATGACAACGACAACAACACGGCCTTAATATCGAACCGGCGTGAGCCGTGTAGTGTCGGACAGTACTACCAGAAGCAATTTTCTTATCAGCCGTAATACCATTACATTTTACTGGCTCATCAATACCCTTTGCTTCATTGATATCATGTCTACCTTGGTTTGGCTTGTCGCTATGCGGTGGATCGGTCATGTTGCCATTACATGTCACTGGAACTGCGACCTGATCCAGTATGCTTACATTAACTGGTATCTTTATATCATATTCAGGAGGATGTTCCTCAGTACTTGCAACATCCAGCTCTTGCAAAGCACCATCACAGCACAGCCTTTCCTTTCTGTCTATATTATCCCCATTAGCTTGATTTCCACAATTAGAGGACATCTGATACTCATCTACGGATTTCAGATGATTTAGAAGTGGGTTCCCTCGTAAAAATTGGAACTTTGGTTCGTATCTGTAATGACCCGCTCCGCCCTAGCGGAACGTCGATTCAAACGGCAAGTGCAACGACTTAAACGAGCCGTCGACCCGAAGAGTTGGCATCGACCTGAAGAAGAATCGATGCAAGGCTTACATTGGCCCGTCAAGATGAATCCAGACTTAGACTTTCAAAGGCGCGCTCGGAGTATCGCTCGGCCGATGCGAACATCGCTAAGCTGGGTGGCTCCGATGAACCCGTCTGTGCTTAGCCTAGACACATAATAATACGGACACTATCACTGAAATCGCTAGGCGATAACACCGTGCATGCTAATAAATGACCCAACGCACCTAGCTAAGGGATTTATCCCATCTTGTATGCTTGTATAGAATATGGAGAGGAACATAGAAAATACGAGAACTCTCGCACCGCGCTCCACGCTCGTGCTAAGGCACAAGCTTACGTTTACGTCCCTGATGCGTTCAAACAATGAAACAATGAATGGTTTACAACAATGAAATGGGAAGACTATCAACATAGTCGTTCCGAGTAGAGTTTAGCAACATTGAAAGACTATAGGACCGATGGGTCGCCAAGGCGACTCCCGCACAGGAAGTTGCAAAATATATGAACGAATGAATGAACAAATAAGTGAATGAATGAATCAACGAATGAAAGAATGAATACGTGAATGAATCGATGAACAAACGGACAAGTGAAAGAAAGAAAAGAAAGAATGAATAAAAGATAAGAAGGAAAGAAATGGTTAGCGACAGGTGTGACGGGCACGTGCAACGGGGCTCGCTACCCGCGCTGCACGGACGCCAACCTGGTCGATAACGTATTGTGGCTAAGGGTTAGCCTATGACGATAAAATACGAAATGGTCATGGATGGACCCGTGCACGGGTGATTCGGACTCCGCGGCATGATCAAAGGGAGGATCGTGGCCGGCCTAGGCGGACTAAGTCGAGGCTTACGGGCATGCCTGGGTGCGGACTTGGCCACCCAGGGGACGTAAGTGCTGAGGTATTTTAAGAGACTAACGGGGTGTATGCCAGTCCACCCTACGCTAAGTTGAGAAATACTACGGTTGGAAGTATCCAAAATGGCTTGTGATGCCAGCGACCGGTGCATATAGATTTAAGTGGGCTTTGCTGGTGGCAATCCACGTGCAAGTCCTTGCATTGAAATCAAAGTAGACTAAGTTAACTATACAAAGCACCTTCGGAATAGGCTTGAATATAACACACAAAATGATCAAGAGTACTTTGAGCAAACGAGTTAGAAAACGTGCTTACGACGTGCTAGAACCCGAGGCAAGGACACGCACTTGACATTGAATGCTTTCATGAACTACGTTAAGTTATTTCATATGAATTGTTGACTAACTTGGTTTACGTTGGACAGGGAAGGCCGGACGGTAAGTATGGGTAAGTCGTACATGTATTTCCATGCGACACTTGAATTTGGCAACACGGGATAGGTTATGACATATGCCATAAAATTGACCCTAAGGCAAGATTAGAAAGACAATGAATGATAGAGATGCATAAAAGTAAATGGAACGTGTTTGGTAATGATAGCGTTGTGGGCGAGCTAGCCTCCCCACCAGTGCATAACAATGTACTGATAACCCCACAGTCTGCTTGCAGGATGCAGGAGATGCCGGCGGGTGCGGAGCTTCCATCGAACGTGCTAAGGCGCGGAGCTATCTCTGGAGCCTTGGAGCGTTGCAAGGAGCTGAAGCACCATATACAGAACATAATGTATCGGAACATCGCCATAAATTATTCCATATTGTAAGCCACTTGGCACGCCTTTTATGTTTCAGAGAGAGAGCTTGAGCGAATTGTAATATCGGCCTAGCACCGCTTGTAAACTTCTTAAAAATCAATAAAGAGTTTGAATTCACTTCAATTTTGTGTTCGTTTACTTTCCGCTGCAAATGGGGACACTCTGTGCGACTCTGTGGCCTAGCTTAAATTGGCCGTTTCTGGACTTGGCCTTGCACGGGCACAACCTAGGCCCGTGCGGCATCACGCCTTAGCGAGGACGATCGCTCCTGCGGGAGCGGGACGTGACAGATTGGTATCAGAGCACGACTTTACGTCCTTGGACTTCACGTCGATTTCTCAATTTTGAAAGCTCGTCGTTGAAAAAAGAAGTATACGCTCTCTCTCGTTGTACCTTGGGATGTTCCATACAATAAGTCTAATATTTTCAAAAGTTCGTACAAGTACTCGGTTGAAGGGATCGATAGGCGAAGGCCTTTGTGCCGAACCACGACGTACTTGAGTTGGAAGGAACCGATGCTAAGAGTTAGCAAACACAGTACATGCTTGAATGAGCTTACACTGACAGCAAATGAGTACACGAGACCAAAGTATAGTTCGAACGGGATGGTTATGCACGCAGCCTTTTGGCTAAGTTGTGCAGAGTATCGCGCACCTAGACCTTCTGGTGCAAACGAGTTGCGAGTGAGATCGATTATCGCTCGAACGAGAATAAGTGAGCATGCGAACTCGAATATAGTCCGCACGGGATAGCTATGCACACGACCTTTTGGTTATGTTGTGCCGCGTGTCGCGCACCTCGACTTTTGGGTGCAATCGGGTTGCGAGCGATATCAAGTATCGCTCGATCGAGAACGGAGATACACTTTGAGTGTCTATCGATAGGAATGCTATCGAGTTAACGCTTAGGCGTACCCGAAGGATTGGCTTGGATTTTGAGGATTTATGCGAACGACTTAGTACATCGAGGCGACGTGAGCGATTACGCTAGAGATTCGTCGAACGAATCTGAAGGATGTCTTAGCGCATGACGCGAACGTGATTGAGGACTAGATCGTATGGCTTGAATCCGAGTGGTGTATGTGATAGGTTCGGAGAAGAATAAGAATGAGTGTCGACGACTAGTCGAGTGGCTCGAACCCTGAGTGGTGTATGGACGTTATAGAAATTATTCGAGCGAGACTGAAGGATTTACGGATAGAACGAGTATGTCGGCGACGCGATGCGATCGCGCAGAGCCTTAGAACGTGTCACGCTTAGTTGGTCGTGACTTCAAAAAGTTCCGAACGAGATATCGCTGGACAACTTGTCATTGGACAACGCGAGTTAGAAAATGGTTCGGAACGATGAATAAAAATGAATGGTCTTGATCAAGGAAACTTAGAGGATCGCGCGTACGATTTCGGATTGATTCAAATGAATTGTGACTTGAGTTTGAACAACGATCTTGAAACTAGCTTAAGGTATAGCAGTTGAACTTGATCTTGAATATTAAATAAAATTGTGGAATATCCAACTCGGACAACAGCATCAACGCACGACTCGAAATCGGTTGCAAAGGAAGATCGTCAGGTTACGCATATTGTCGATGGTATTGAGGCGTATCAAAGATCGATATGCAATAACTCGGGGGTACTCTGACTCGGCGAATGACGATCGTGCAAATGTCATTGTTCCATTGGATGCTATACTTGGGATATTAAAAATGTGTCGAGGAAAAGATAGACTTGGCTCGAGGATTTTCTAGTTGAACGCATGACGGTCAGACTGTCGAATTAATTTGGCTTGGATGAAAATGAGAATGCTTGGATTTGCTTCATTGACAACCACAACGTTGACGTTCTTGTCTTATGCGAACGCAACTCCAGTCTCGCACATACGTCGTGCCGGATTAGGACGATCACTCCGCGTGAGCGCTGATATTGTGATTCATACAGCGGGAGTGATTGAACTTGGATGGCGTGGCAATTTGATTGCTTCGACTTGTGGCTTGATACAAAGGTAAACTCGAGAATGAATCAGTGTGTGTAATGATTAAACTTGAGGATTGAGTAGGTCCAATCCGCGTATCGAGAATGAGTTAGTCTAAACTCAAACAAGAGTTACGTCCCGATGAGAATGATTATTCCGCGGGAGCGTTGCATGGTGATTCATGAACCACCATGGATGATCGGACTCGCGTGAGATTGGGACGCAATATATTGTTGAGCTGGATGACCTCATGATCGAATACATGAATTGGTTAGAATGGATATGTAAAGTATGTCGATTGGGTGATTTAATGGATTCGAATATGCGCAACGAATACATTGATGTGAATAGGTGATCGTGCTCGATGTTTAGAAATCTGAGTGATGCAAGCTTGGGTAGAAAACCCCTGCACTACCGACTTTGGTTTGACCCTAGGATCGGGGTCAGTGTTGGCATTATTGTTGGGGAACTGTGATTCCAATCCTGACATTGACTTAGCCTCGAAAGGAAATAACCTAGCAGATAGGCGGACGACCCTATACCGAGTGATTGAACCTGTGCAATTGATATTAGAGTATCGTCTGGACGGACGATAGACTTGGGGCAACAAGACTTAGAGTAGGACGGAAAATTAGGAGTGTGCGTGAACGATAAAGAGAATGGCCCCAAACGATAGAAATGATAGGAATGGAAGATGCGCAAGTAAAGTTGGAATAACGAATTGAATCATTGGTCGGAAGACATACTCGATGATAGTGCAATACTTGGTCTCGAATCGGGCGGGAATTACTTAGACTTGGCCGACTCCGCTAAGAAGAAATCGTATTGATTTCGTTGACAAGAGCGCTTGAGAAGCGAATCGAATCATCTCGAGGACCGAGATAAACGATATGTGATACACACATGAGTTCGATTTTAAATCGAAGTTAGCAAAACGATCGGCAAATCGAAACTATCACGAGTAGCTTGTCCGACTTCGCTAGTCGCTAAGCTTGGTTGAAATGTACGTATTCGAGGGATGCCTTGAATGCATGCACGATCCAAACTCAGCGATATGATAAACTCGAATGCAGCTGCAAGTGGGTGTAGAGATGCGCATGAACGAATGAGTGAGTTGCCTCAGCCTACGACTCTCGTGTTTGAGAATTTCAACGCACCTCGTACGACTGTTTCAGTCCCATGGTACGTCGAAATAGCAACCAAGTCGAAGAAACGCGACAATTGAATAAGAACCATCAACTCTGAAATGAATAAAAAGTTACTCAATAAAAATTGACCAAATGTATGCGACACAGAACTTAGAAAGGTATCGAGTATAGTTCGGTGCCATAGAACGATAGAGCTGTTCGATAGAATTGTCTATGAAACACGATGACACGATTTAAGGAATGGTAGGATGACCTGCACTCAGAAAGTCTCGAGGACGAGACTTGTTTTGAGTGGTGTATTATGTAGTGACCCGCTCCACCCTAGCGGAACGTCGATTCAAACGGCAAGTGCAACGACTTAAACGAGCCGTCGACCCGAAGAGTTGGCATCGACCTGAAGAAGAATCGATGCAAGGCTTACATTGGCCCGTCAAGATGAATCCAGACTTAGACTTTCAAAGGCACGCTCGGAGTATCGCTCGGCCGATGCGAACATCGCTAAGGTGGGTGGCTCCGATGAACCCATCTGTGCTTAGCCTAGACACATAATAATACGGACACTATCACTGAAATCGCTAGACAATAACACCGTGCATGCTAATAAATGACCCAACGCACCTAGCTAAGGGATTAATCCCATCTTGTATGCTTGTATAGAATATGGAGAGGAACATAGAAAATATGAGAACTCTCGCACCGCGCTCCACGCTCGTGCTAAGGCACAAGCTTACGTTTACGTCCCTGATGCGTTCAAACAATGAAATAATAAATGGTTTACAATAATAAAACGGGGAGACTATCAACATAGTCGTTCCGAGTAGAGTTTAGCAACATTGAAAGACTATGGGACCGATGGGTCGCCTAGGCGACTCCCGCACAGGGAGTTACAAAATGTATGAATGAATGAATGAACAAATAAGTGAATGAATGAATCAACGAATGAAAGAATGAATACGTGAATGAATCGATGAACAAACGGACAAGTGAAAGAAAGAAAAGAAAGAATGAATAAAAGATAAGAAGGAAAGAAATGGTTAGCGACAGGTGTGATGGGCACATGCAACGGGGCTCGCTACCCGCGCTGCACAGATGCCAACCTGGTCGATAACGCATTGTGGCTAAGGGTTAGCCTATGACGATAAAATATGAAATGTCGTGGACGGACCCGTGCACGGGTGATTCGGACTCCGCGGTATGATCAAAGGGAGGATCGTGGCCGGCCTAGGCGGACCAAGTCGAGGCTTACGGGCATGCCTGGGTACGGACTTGGCCACCCAGGGGACGTAAGTGCTAAGGTATTTCAAGAGACTAACGGGGTGTATGCCAGTCCACCCTACGCTAAGTTGAGAAATACCACGGTTGGAAGTGTCCAAAATGGCTTGTGATGCCAGCGACCGGTGCATATAGATTTAAGTAGGCTTTGCTGGTGGCAATCTACGTGCAAGTCCTTGTATTGAAATCAAAGTAGACTAAGTTAACTGTACAAAGCACCTTCGGAATAGGCTTGAATATAACACACAAAATGATCAAGAGTACTTTGAGCAAACGAGTTAGAAAACGTGCTTACGACGTGCTAGAACCCGAGGCAAGGACACGCACTTGACATTGAATGCTTTCATGAACTACGTTAAGTTATTTCATATGAATTGTTGACTAACTTGGTTTACGTTGGACAGGGAAGGCCGGACGGTAAGTATGGGTAAGTCGTACATGTATTTCCATACGACACTTGAATTTGGCAACACGGGATAGGTTATGACATATGCCATGAAATTGACCCTAAGGCAAGATTAGAAAGACAATGAATGATAGAGATGCACAAAAGTAAATGGAACGTGTTTGGTAATGATAGCGTTGTGGGCGAGCTAGCCTCCCCACCAGTGTATAACAATGTACTGATAACCCCACAGTCTGCTTGCAGGATGCAGGAGATGTCGACGGGTACGGAGCTTCCATCGAACGTGCTAAGACGCGGAGCTATCTCTGGAGCCTTGGAGCATTGCAAGGAGCTGAAGCACCATATACAAGACATAATGTATCAGAACATCGCCATGAATCATTCCATGTTGTAAGCCACTTAGCATGCCTTTTATGTTTCAGAGAGAGAGCTTGAGCGAATTGTAATATCGGCCTAGCGCCGCTTGTAAACTTCTTGAAAATCAATAAAGAGTTTGAATTCACTTCAATTTTGTGTTCGTTTACTTTCCGCTGTAAATGGGGACACTCTGTGCGACTCTGTGGCCTAGCTCAAATTGGCCGTTTCTGGACTTGGCCTTGCACGGGCGCAACCTAGGCCCGTGCGGCATCACGCCTTAGCGAGGACGATCGCTCCTGCGGGAGCGGGGCGTGACAGTATTACTGTGAAATCTAACTCTAGTTAAATTAATTTTTTTAGAATGTATGTGATGTTGGCTTCAATTAGGCCACCATACAATAAAAATATGTTCAGGACAGGCACGGGATAGATCCTGTATGGGCATATGGGGAATTTTAGTATCAACTAGTATGCTGTTCTAAAAAACAACAGCAACAACTAGTATGCACCCTTGTTTCGCATGCAGAGGCACCAATATTTACTAAGACATGGCATGTGTGTGCATGCACAATTACATTATCACAGATATTCTTCATGGAAGTCATACCAGATCAGTATCTATTTCTACTCCTTCAAATAGTGGGATAATAAAATTTGCTAAGAAAAAACTTAGCTGCCTTGGATGCAAAGCAGTAATTAGGTAAGATTGTTCATTGAGAAGTAGGATATAACTAGAACCGATAGCTTACTGTTCTTTACAGAGTAAGATGAAGCCCAGGTCATTTAGGCTTTCTTGATTGCAGTTGAAAATATGCTGCATATGTTCTTTGTTTGTAGCAAGTAGCAAAGCTCATACGTGTAATTGTGGATTTTAAGCAGAAAATTCACAATCTTCACTGAAGATTTTACTTCCAACGCAACTAAGGTCATCTCCAATGGGGGGTTCTATCTCCCCTATTTCTATGGTAGAAACCCATTTTAGAAAAAAACTTCTTCCAACCATGATTTCTATCCAATTTCTATCCTATGCGGCGGTGATGTAGGATGAAGAGTTTCTATGAGGGTTTCTACATGTAGAAAATATTGGGCCCCTCGTCATTAAATTTATCCTTTTATTTGTGGATGTAGGATTTCTATATAGAAACTCTACCAACTAGGATAGAAATTTCCTTAAAGTACAATGACAAGTAGGATAGAAACTCAATTTTAGAAATCCCCATTGGAGATGGCCCAAGTATTTACATGTGCTCATTGCATCACTATTAAATCTTTCCTATAACTCAGCTGAGGTATCCCTGTTACTTCTTTTCTGATGACAGTAATGCAGATCAAACCCTCTGTTCACATTGCAAAGGAAGAGAAGCCGAGTTATACTGCAAATCAGTGTCAAATGGTATGTTCTTCTACCTTGCATATCTATGTATCACATAGTAGTTTTATTAGTTACATGCGAAGATGTTTGAACATTGCAATGATATTATTGATGCGATTTGCTTCTTGATAGCACGGTGTGCTTAGATAAAAAGAAAAAAAAATGCTTCTCCAGTTCTTTAATGCATGGTTATGCACTTTCAGTCCGTGAGTTAGAGACGCTTTTTGGGAGATTGTGGACGCAATGCCAAGAATGTCAAGGCTCACTCCACCAAGATGTGCTGTGCACGAGGTTGTCCCCTAAATTCCTAGCATTTCTGTCTATTTAGTTCCCATGTGAGATTGCCCACATGTACAAGACTGACAGAGTCAAGTATGAATCTACTGCTCGTTCCTGGATGCAGAAGTATGCATACAATTTGGTTGTCTTCTCTTTTTTTCAGGATTTCACTGGTGTCCCGGCTGTCGTTGATCTTTCATGATTATTGGTTATGTGGCCAAGTTTTGATGTAGACAATTTTGGTAGTTGTAAATATATATATGTATTTGGATATTCTATTTTGAGAATGTAATGAAGATGTTGATATGTACTCTATTTTGAGAAATGTAATAAAGATGGTGATATATAATGTTAATTTGATTTTTAGGCCTGACAATTATATGGACTAATTTGGATATGCTAATTTGAATTGTATAAAGTGTTATAAATGTGCTGTATTGAGCCTATACATATTATCTATTCATAACGTTTTACAAATGTCCCGAATTGTGCACTATATATTAACTATTCATAATGCTTTTATAGAAATTATTCATGACGGTTATTTTATGACGCTTTTAAAAAATATTTATAACACCCATTTTCATGACGGTTGCTGTGGAAAAAAAAGCGTCATGGTTCGTCATTAATGGCGCTTTTTAGCCGTCATTAAAAGGGTTTTTTGTTGTAGTGAATGTCTTGTACCTTCATTTTGGACACGATGTTATACGGTATTGTCTTGTACTCTTGATTCATGTTCCTTGTACTTGCTTGTGTCTGGAAGGGGAAAATACTACAGGTGTGTGACCAAACCCAAACAAACTCATGTGAATAGCTTAGGCCTCGCGCTGTGCACGCGGGCCCTAAGCCGTACCATTGTTCATGTGCCCTGTACTACCCAAGCCGGTCACACATCCTGGATGTATTTCAAATATTACACATGTCAGGTTCCCTTATTTATTTCATGTTCAGGTCATTTCATGTTCCCTGTATTTCATGTTCCTTATGATTCCTATATTTATTTTCAGCATTCATTTCATGTACTTTACTTTTTTTATACCTTGTACTCTTTTCATCCCATGTGGTACTTGTTCATTACCTTAGATATACTTCGCTCCGCTCCTGATTGGATATGTTGCAGGTGAGAGGGAGGCTTTGTGTGACACATACTACGGACAGGAGCCTGGAGGTATAGTGGAGCCAGCAGGAGTTGCTCTGGACTTAGAGGCCGAGGAGGCCTAGGTATCTCACCCTTTTAGATTTTTTTTTTTCATTTCTTGTATTTGAGACTCAGACATTACTTTTATCTTACCATTTCTGGATGAATGTAATAAGTGACTAATCATGTACTTTGATTCTCTGGGACGTTATAGATGCTGTGATTTGTACTTATTTATATTGACTTGTTAGTTTTCCTAGCTTGGTACAGCTTACTACGTTGAGTCTTCCAACGTAGGCTGGGCGTGTCCGATTCGTATCCGAATATTCGAGAGCGGGCCGTGACAGTTTGTAAGGAAGAAAACCTATGTAAATCTAGAAAAATTGTCTACAATAACAAAAGCATATAGTTTTTCGCCAAGATTGGCTACTCTACTAGGTCCAAATAAGTCAATGTGAAGCAATTACAAAGGTCGAGTGGTACTTACAGTGTTGATGGATCTAAAAGAAGATTCGGTAGCCTTATTTTTTTCACATTCGGCACATACCGTGTCCTTTTTGAATGTGATGTCAGACAGTCCTCTTACTAGCTTCTTGGTAGATAGTCTAGATATAGTGTCCATGTTAGTATGACCAAGACGCTGGTGCCATAATAGCCTTTCATCTTTGTGGGCATAGAGGCATCTTCCTGTACTGTTAGTATCTCTAGATAAATAGAAAATGTATATGTTATCTTCTCTTATCCCTTCAAAACGATGTCTCCAGATGATCTATTATAGATACAATATTTAGTTTTCTCGAAGTTAATATCATATCCATGATCAGCAAGATGACTAATACTGAGCAAGTTATGCTTTAACTCGGTCACTAAACAGACATCCTTAATTACGGGAGAAGGAGGATTACCAATAGTATCATTATCTATGATATAACCTTTCAGATTGTTGCCGAATGATACATATCCTTCCATTTTCATCGATAGTGTTGCGAATAGATTAGCATCTCCAGTCATATGTCGCGAGCACCCACTATCGAGAATCCATTTGCTTCTAGTTGGTAAAGGAAGGTCCACCTACACCACAAGTAGGTGTGACCTTTGGTACCCAGATCTTTGAGGGTCCTGAACGGTTAGTTTTTGTTACCCATGCATATAGATTCTTATCAGCTAATTTCCTAATTCTACACTGTGGTGATAAGTGTCCATGTAAACCACAGTATGTACATGTAGCTGGCATATTTGTATTTGGTGCAGGATGATAGTGATATCTATATGTGGGTGCAGGATGATGATAGTAACTATGAGTAGTAGCAGGATGATGATAATAACTACGTGTAGGTGTTTTACGTGCTACATGGAAATAGTTGTACATAAAAGCATGTTTACGTGTAGTACGTGGATGCATGTTATTGTGATGACGTGTTCTACTGTGTTGGTGTTTAGTGTATGTGTTGTGACTGTGAGACTGAGTTTGAGGTTGAGCAACTTGTTTGCCCAGTCTAATCTCTAATTTCTTAGAGGCAGGAAATACTTCATCAAACTTAGCAGAAAGACCATTAATTTTAGCAGTAGCAACCTTGTACTTATTTTTTTCTTCAGCAAGCTCTTTATTGAGAGCTGAAATCTCATGTGTTTGTTTCTTAATGATAGATTTGGCATCGTGTAAGCTTAATTTAAACTTGGATACCTCGTTGGTGTCCTCTGTGGGGGGTGTGTCTCTAACATTATCTAGTAAGCATGAAAGTCGATGGATCTCAGCTTCATGAGCCGTGATTTTGTCCTTAGCATGTTTATACTTGCTAATTACCTTTTGTGGTCTTCAAGCAGATCACTAAAGGCATCACCAAATTCATTAAAAGTGAACTCATCAAGAGGATCACGAGTTACCTTATCAGATGTTGCCATTAGGCAGAAGTTAGCTGAGTCTTGGGGAGTGTCATCTTCCTCGTCTGAGTCACTGGCTTCGCTTTCATGTTAGATACTGGTGTTGGCATACTTCCGTGAGGATGACTTCTTATACGGCTTCTCATATCTGCCTCCTTTCTTTGCTATAGGGCAGTCTTTTCTGACGTGTCCTGTCTTCTTGCAGCCAAAGCAAGTGGGTTCTTCATAGTCTTCCTTTTGGTCCTTTTTTCTTTGATTGAAGCATAGAAACTTCTTGAAGTTGTGTACCAAGAGTGCTTGATCATCACCATCGAAATTATCGTTGTCTGTCTCCTCTGGAATGGTTCTTCGGCGATGAGCTCTAAGCGCGATTTTCTTTTGCTTTGGAGCAGGTTCGTCGAAGTCTTTGAGATCGAGCTTATGAGTCATCAGCTTGCCCATCAGAGTTTCTATTAACATGTTGGTGAGATCATTGCCATCGATGGTTGCCGTCACCTTGGGGTTCTAGATTTTTGGTAGCCCTCTGAGCAGCTTACGGATCTTCTCATGGTTGGAGTACTCTTTGCCAAGGGAAGATAGCGGGTTGACGATGTCGAGAAACCTTGTGAACATTTGAGTGATTGTCTCATTTGGCTTCATCTTGAATGCCTCGTATTCTTGTGTCAGACGACTGATCTTTGATTCTTTAACCTGTGTGGTTCCTTCATGGGTCACCTCCAGAAGCTTCCATACTTCATGTGAGTTGGAGCATGTAGAGACCCTGTTGAATTCAGTCATGTCTATGGCACAAAAGAGAGCATTAATTGCCCTAGCATCTAGACTAGCCTGTTTGTTTTCCTGGTCGGTATATATGTCATAGGGTTTGTCAGTGAGAGTCCCCTCGACAGCAATTCTAGCAGGCTTCTTGTAACCATCAGTGACGATGGTCCAAAGATCAAAGTCTAAAGACTTGAGATAAAAACTTATTCTAGTCTTCCAATAGGTGTAGTTGGTTCCATCAAATAGGGGTGACCTATTTGTGGACTGTCCCTTACACATAGTTGGTAAAGATAGGCTGTGTGGTTGCCATGGATCAGCTCTAGGATGTTAATCCAATATAAGAGAACCGAGCTCTGATACCAATTGAAGTACGTGTAGGCAACTATAGATGGGGGTGAATAGAGAATGTGTCGGTAATAACCAAATAAAAATTAACTCTTTCACCAACAGAATAATTAATCAGAGTATTAATACGAAAATAAAAGAGATCAGAAAAGCATACGCAAACACAGCAGTTTTAACCTTGTTTCCCTCGTGGAGGACTAGTCCAGGCCTGAGAACTCTAGCTCAGGATTGAAATTCACTATTTATGAAATAGAGGTACACCACGTGCCTTTACTCAGAAGAGCATGCCAACTTTTTACACTTTCGCTAAGGCGAAACTTGGAATTTTCTAAGCGACTACTTTCAAACTCTTGTACAGAACTTCTAGCTGAATTGCACTTAGCACCTTGGGGCTTAGGAAGTTGTGTGGCTAGTAGATGGGAAGAGTAGGCTTAGACTATATAAGGCTATAGAAGATGAGAAGATGAGATGAAGAGAGGAATGAAAATGAAAGAAATCATGTCCTATATATACTAGTCCAGGGAGGCAGAGTTCGGCCAGAACTCTGTCCCAAAATTCAAATTTTTGGCCGTTGGACAACTAGCAACCAGCAAACCCTAGAAATTAGGATCTTGAATTTCAGGAACCAGAGTTCGGCCGAAATTCTACTTTCTTGGGCCAGAATGTTCAATTGGGCTGGAATGTTCAAATGGGCTTGGTTTGGTTTGGTGATTGTTTGGTGGAGCTTTGGATAAGTGATTCTAGGTTTAAGACACTCAGTGCTACTCAGCGTACATAATCCTAGACTCAAATAAATGTAAAAATACAGACATAGAATACAAGTAATCGCAGCATATGTTGATGACGTCCGTCTTGAACCGATATGTGATGATGTTCTGACTTTGGCTTGATATGTCATATTGGATCATAACAGATAACATTTTTGTTAATACTCAAAATTAGGTTGATTGTGATACAGTTTGGTCAACACACACTACTAAAATACCCCACTTTACAGACGGAAGTTTAGCGACGGACGTATTCCGTCGCTAATAGCGACCAGTTTCCGACATCTTAGCGACGGATTAGCGACAGACAACATAACATAATTTTTTCCAATTTTAAATGTAAAAATTTGTCGGGTTTCCGTCGCTAAGTTGACGAACGTTAGCGACGGATTCTTTTTCGTCGCTTATTCGTCGCAAATGTTGGCGGTAAAATCTTTAAAACATTGGCGGGAACTTTAGCGACTAACTGGCGACGGATATATCCGTCGGAAAATACCTTTTAATTGGCGACGGTGTAGCGACTAATTTATTCCGTCGCTATTCCGTCGCTAGGTTCTGTGCCCTAACTTAAATTGAACCGACGGAGGGGAATTTTTCATTCCCCCCAAAACTCTCTCTCTCTCTCGCGGCTCTCTCTCTCTCTCTACCAGGTATCTCTCTCTCTCTCTCTCTCTCTCTCTCTCTCTCTCTCTCTCTCTCTTTCTCTAATTTTGGGTTTTGGGGCCGGGGGGGAGAGTGGGGGGGGGTCGGCTTCGCGGGGGGTGGAGAGGGCGGGGGGGGGTGGTGAATGGGGTCAGGGGGTCGGGGGGTGTTGGTAATGGGGGCAGGGGGTGGTGGGTGGGGAATGAGGGTCGGGGGGTCGGGGGGGTGGGGAATGGGGGCAGGGGGGTCGGGGGGTGGGGGTGGAGAGGGCAGGGGGGTCGGGGGGGGTGTTGAATGGGGGCAGGGGGGTCGGGGGGGGTCGGGAATGGGGGCAGGGGGGTCGGGGGACGGGGGGTGGGGGGTGGAGAGGGCAGGGGGGTCGGGGGGGTGGGGAATGGGGGCAGGGGGGTCGGGGGGGTGGGTAATAGAGAGGGCAGGGGGGTCGGAGGGGTGTTGAATGGGGGCAGGGGGGTCGGGGGGGTGGGGAATGGGTTGCATTCCCCGATACGGATACGGTTTGGCATGTCCCGATCCTAAGAAATAATACTATTTCATTTAATTTAATTTCATTTAATTTCAAAACTACTAAGAAATAATACTTAAAACACTTAAAATTATGCCTAAATATATAAATTATATGTTTTTAAATGTAAATAATTTATTAATAATTATTTGTTTTCCAATACCAAAAAAATCCGATACTTCGATCCGATACCGCCGATACTACCGATATCGCCGATACCAATACTAGATTGCTTAGACTTATATTGCAAGGTAACTAGATACAAGTTATGATACAATGTAAATGCAAGTATACATGTTAGCTAGATAGCTTAGACTTATATTGCAATCTCCTATTCACACGAGTATTGATATCGCCGATGCCAATACTCGTAGGAATATATAGTCCGATACCGATTCCGATACCGATACTTTGAACCTTGATTTAAATACATGTTAGTATAGTATCTTCACATATATGTTAAGAGTATACATGATTAGCAAGGTAACTAGATACAAGTTATGATACAATGTAAATGCAAGTATACATGTTAGCTAGATAGCTTAGACTTATATTGCAATCTCCTATTCACACGAGTATTGATATCGCCGATGCCAATACTCGTAGGAATATATAGTCCGATACCGATTCCGATACCGATACTTTGAACCTTGATTTAAATACATGTTAGTATAGTATCTTCACATATATGTTAAGAGTATATACATGATTAGCAAGGTAACTAGATACAAGTTATGATACAATGTAAATGCAAGTATACATGTTAGCTAGATAGCTTAGACTTATATTGCAATCTCCTATTCACACGAGTATTGATATCGCCGATGCCAATACTCGTAGGAATATATAGTCCGATACCGATTCCGATACCGATACTTTGAACCTTGATTTAAATACATGTTAGTATAGTGTCTTCACATATATGTTAAGAGTATATACATGATTAGCAAGGTAACTAGATACAAGTTATGATACAATGTAAATGCAAGTATACATGTTAGCTAGATAGCTTAGACTTATATTGCAATCTCCTATTCACACGAGTATTGATATCGCCGATACCAATACTCGTAGGAATAGTCCGATACCGATATAAATTGTAGAGCTCTGTTTTGCTATTCTGGACATGTTGTGACCTGTGCTGTTCTAAATAGGAGCCAGACACACTCCTGAGACGGGGGAGTATGTATAGTGATGTGGATTCTTACTAACTTATCATGTGAACCCATTTATGGGCCCTTCATTGAACCTTCTCATGTGCAACTTTCAGTCCATTCACAGTTCCCTATATTGTACTCTACATCACCTAGTTCACTTATATCTAACATCCTAACCCTAATCCAAATTTATGAGTATCGGTATCGGGCTATTCTTATGTTTAGTTTGTCTTACGATACAGATTTTCACATCCAAATTGAGGATGAGTCGTTATTTTGTTGATCGTACATGGATGTACAAACGGCAACACGAGAGTAGAATTGGTGTGAGTGACGATTTTCAGGCAGGCGTGGAAGTATTTCTTAATTATGCAATGAGCAAAGCTCAGTACATGGACGGTAACAAAATTAAGTGTCCATGTGTTAAATGTCACAATAGACGTTACGAAAAAGTGGTGACTGTGAGAGATCATTTGACCCGTAAGGGTTTCGTACGTAATTACGGCCTGTGGTCATCGCAAGGTGAACTATATTCGGAAAGACAGGCTGCGGAAGCTGCTACTTATGCTTTTGATGATAATGCTGCAACGGATGTCATCGAAGACCACGGATGCTCTGTTGATTATGGAGATCTGCAGAACCTTGCACGAGATATGGTGTATGATGCGGCAGGGCCTAATTTTGATCCGGAGGATCCTAATCCCGAGGCGAAGGAGTTCTATGACATGTTTTAGGACGCAGATACTTCTCTATATCCTGGTTGTGAGACTCATTCCGCACTGTCAGTGACGATGCGGTTGTTGAACATAAAGTCTGATTTTAACTTGCCACAAGCTTGCTATAATCGGATCACAGAAGTAATCAAGGAGGTGTTACCGAAGGAATCAAAAGAGCTACCAAAAAACTTCTACAAGTCAAAGATGATGGTCCGACAACTGGGACTGGGGTACGAGAAGATAGATTGTTGTCGCAACGGATGCATGTTGTACTACAAAGAGAATTGCGTATCAGAAAGTTGCAGCTTCTGTAATGCGGATCGTTACAAGCCAGTACAGGGAAAAGGAAAGTCGACTAGAAAACGACGTCCTTACAAGTATATGCATTACTTGTCGATCACGAAGCGCTTGCAGAGGATGTATATGTCTCTAAATACAGCAGAACACATGACGTGGCACAGCGAAGAACGCATAAAGGACGAAGGAGAATTGTCACATCCTTCGGATGGAGAGGCGTGGAAACATTTTGATTTGTGTCATCCAGATTTTGCTGCAGAGCCTAGAAATGTACGCCTGGCGCTATGTGCTGATGGCTTCGCCCCTTTCGGACAGTCGGGATCTCAGTACTCATGCTGGCCGGTCATTCTTATCCCTTACAATCTGCCACCATGGATGTGTATGAAGACTCCTTATATGTTTCTGACAGCTATCATACCCGGTCCTAAAAATTCGACGAAGAACATCGATATATATTTACAGCCGTTGGTGGATGAGCTAAAACAGCTGTGGGAGATCGGCGTCACGACCTATGATATTTCCAGGAAACAGAACTTTCAGATGAGAGCTTCACTCATGTGGACAATCAATGATTTTCCAGCATACGGTATGCTGTCGGGATGGAGTACGCACGGCAACATGTCTTGTCCGATATGCATGGAAAATAGTAAGGCGTTCCGCCTTAGGCATGGAGGAAAAACTTCTTTCTTTGACTGTCACCGTCAATTTCTGCCCGCGACCCATCCTTGGAGAAAGAATAAGGACGCGTTCAGATATGGAAAACAAGAATTTTCTCAACCTCCTGGCAGATTTTCGGGATACGATATTTGGGAAGCTGTAAAGGAATTGCCCACCGCAATGGAAGATCCATCGAACCATCGTGTCGAGGGGTTCGGACAAAGCCATAACTGGACCAAACGGAGTATCTTCTGGGACTTGCCTTATTGGAAAGATAATCTTATAAGACATAATCTTGATGTCATGCATATCGAAAAGAACGTGTTCGATAATGTCTTCAATACCGTCATGGATATTAAAGGAAAGACGAAGGACAATCCAAAAGCAAGACAAGACATAGCCGAGATATGCAAGCGTCCTCATCTGAACTTGATACAAAGGGGTGCTGGTGGACAATTAAGTAAGCCTATAGCGCCATACACATTGAGCAAGGAAGATAGATTAATAATCTGCAAGTGGATATCTAATTTAAGATTTCCCGACGGCTATGTTTCGAATTTGTCTAGATGCGTTGATCTCAATGAACGCAAGCTAACGGGAATGAAGAGTCACGACTGCCACGTGTTTATGGAAAGATTACTGCCCATTGCTTTGAGAGAGTTGTTGCCTTCTGCTGTATGGGTTCCGTTGGCCGAGCTGTCTACATTCTTCAGGGATATCTGTTCAACTAAGCTGACGGTGCAACATATGGTACAACTTGAGGAGAAGATTGTCTTAACAATCTGCAAGTTAGAGAAAATATTTCTACCGGGCTTTTTCGACAGCATGGAGCATCTACCGATTCATCTAGCATACGAAGCCCGTGTCGGTGCATCTGTTCATTATCGATGGATGTACCCCTTTGAAAGGTAAATAAAAATCGATATAATTTAAGTAAAATTTAAGTGGATTTTACAATTCATTGTTAATTCTCAAGATAATTTGTCTCTTTAGGTACCTACACCATCTAAAGAAGAAAGTTGGCAACAAGGCTCATATAGAGGCTTCGATATGCGAATCATATCTTATCGAGGAGGTGTCAAATTTCTGCTCCATTTATTTCGATACTCATGTCGAGACAAATCGAAATAGACCTCAAAGGAATGAAGAAGACGTTGAGGATGGAGGTATATTCAATTTAAGGGGCAAGCCTATTGGGGCTAGTAAGAAACGGTGGTTGACCGACGATGAGTATGATACCGCTCACCGATATGTCTTGTTAAATTGTGACATACAAGAAGTGAGAGATTTGGAGAAGTAAGTGACTACGCCTCGTTATAATCTCTAATTTGGTGAATTAAGTGACTACACTTATTTTTATTCTCTCTAACAGTGTATTTAGAGGTGAAGTCAAAATGAGGACACCATATATTACAGATGAGGGACTTCAAAGAGAGGTTGATTGTACCTTTCCGTCCTGGTTTCGTAAATACGTAAGTAACTGAGATAATATGTTATGCGGCTACCATTAAAATATATGCAGCTAAAATATTTAAATTATCAATACATGTTTACAGGTTTTATTGCCTGAAACAACACTCATAAATGAGAGCATTCGTTATTTGGCATTGGGACCGAAGAAGCATGCAAAGACTTTGTCAGGCTATGTCGTTAATGGCTTCAAGTTTAAGTCAACTCAGCATGCTATAAATGTCGAATTTCTCAATGACGGCTTCGATACCAAGAATTCTGGTGTTTGCATAAGAGGCACCATCTATGACGACGAGCCGGACTTTGACTATTATGGAGTGCTTCGGGAGATTATAGATTTACAATATAGAGGGTCCGACACGTTTGCGATAGCAAGTCAGGCTGTTCAAGTCTACTATACAAGCTACCCAAGGCGTCGTAGAGATCGATTTGACTGGTGGGCAGTATGCAAGATTAAATCTAGAAATACATTCAACGTTGGAGACCCAGCATACCAAGAGGACCAGATCGAGAAGCCCCAATACATGGGACAACAGTCGGATACCATGGACGTGGAAGATGTCGATATACCTCATGCTGAGGAAAATAGAGGGGAGGAAGAGGTTGATATACAAGACTTAGCTGTCAACCAGGGGAGAAAGAGGCGTCTTGTCCCAAGTATTGAGCCTGAAGAAGAAGAAGAAGAAGAAGAAGAAGAAGAAGAAGAAGAAGAAGATGAGGATGAGGATGAGGATGAGGATGATGATACAGATGAAGTCGACGATGAGGATGATGATATAGATGAAGTCGACGATGAGAATGAGGATGAGAACGATGACGATGACGATGAGGACGAGGACGATAACGATGATTAGATTAAATATCGGTATATATTAGAAGCACTTACAACTAACTTAGTGAATTCAGTTTAGACGGACACATTCTTATTTCAGTTTATGTTTTTGTCGTTCGATCATCTACTTATTGTATGATTTTCTTTTTACAGATGGCACTCTTAGTTCTCATTGTCTTGACGGCACTCGCCGCCCTGCTGCTGGTATATATATTTTAGTTTAGTTTTATATTCATTTATACTTCTATATTGTTAATTATATTTATGTGTTCTATTTACAGGACATGGTCACTACCACTCGTGCTGCTGGCAGTGGCCGTGGACGTGATGGTAGTGGTGCTGGTGGTGGCGGTACTGGCCGTGGTGGGCGTGGTGGTAGCGGCACTGGCCGTGGACGTGATGGTAGCGGTCGTGGTGGTAGCGGCACTGGCCGTGGACGTGATGGTAGCGGTCGTGGTGGTAGCGGTCGTGGTCGCCTTCCACATTCCCCGGATATAGAGTCCTCCGATCCCGACCTGGAGAGCCCGGCCACAGACTCTTTCCGCCGTCGATCTATCTCTGCGCATGGACCTTCATCTTCATCGAGGCCTGAGACTCCATCCGCTAGCGGATCCGTTCCGCCCCCGGATGCACCAGCGGGTACACCATCAGTTACTGCAGGGTGGGCTCCGGAGTACCCCCGGATTCAGCTTCATCCTGCTACCGGTGAGTACATCCGCGGACCCGCGGATCCTCCGACGCCTCCAGAGAGGCCGATAGGCGAGAACCGACGAGAGCTATGGCCCGCGGGTGATACGTAAGTAAATTTAAGTTAATTTATTAAATTTGTTTCATTTATTCAAGTTAATAATCCAGTCTTTGCTTCTTTGTAGGTTTTTCCCGGATGATGCTGCCCGGATACTCGGGCAAATTATCCGGGAAAACTACCATGGCCCCTACCTCAATTTTTTTGAGGTACCTCAGAACATGCAGTACGTCTGGCTCGAGGAGATGAAGGTATATATATATCTTTTGGTTAATTATTAATTATTCTTTAATCCACTAATTTTTTAATTACGTGATAATTTAATTTGTATGTCAGACGACGTTCTGGTGGCCCCCCCATCGCGAGGAGTTGATTCGCAAGGCCTACAAAGCCGCCGCCGGGAAGAAGATACGGGATGCGGTGTACGACGTTCGTACGGCGCATTCGAGGAAGAAGTGGCTCCGGGAGGAGTACTATGAGCAGATGTTGGATAAGATGAATACTGCTCAGTACTATGGTCTGTATACGGGAGGTTCAAGGCCCCACGCAGCGACGCGTGCAGATTTGGTGAGATACCGCAAATTTATTTCACTATTAAATTCGGTACTATTAATATACGTAGTTAATTAAATTCGACGTATATTTCGTATGCAGGCACAACGGGCGGTAAAGGAGGGGAAAGAGCCGGAGTCGGTCACCGCCTACGATGTATTCCTGCATACACACATGAGGCGGGCAGACGGGAGCTTCGTCGACGCGAGGGCCCAGACGACTGATGTAAGTAATTACGTTTATGAGATTTATATTAGAAATATAATTATTGTTAACTTAATTAGGTGAACGTAGGATTCAAATTATAACTTAGGGAAACATAGGATTTAGATTATAACTTAGGAAAACTTATAGTATAAACACATTCATTGGATAGGCTGCATATCGTGAGGCCCTTAGTCAGATTGAGCCCCCTGCCGAGGTTGTCGGCGAAACGACGCCTACCCAGACGCCCTCTTCTATGGCCGCTCGCTACGACGACGTGTTCGTAGAGTCTGTCGGCGGCTTTAATAAAGGGCGCGTCTACGGCGTAGGTTCCCTGGCGGCGTCGTTGCAGGGCGCGACTCCGAGATATCCACCGCCCCCGCCTCCTTCCGCGCCCCCGTCAGACGATATGAGGACGCAGCTTGCGACTCTCACCTCCGATATGTCGAAAATGCGGAGTCTAATGTCGGATATGCTGGAGCGCCTTCCGCGTCCTTCTTCTGCTCCCGGTCCAGATCCGTCTGCTCCCGGTCCGTCTAGTACGGTTGCCGGTCCTTCCGACCCTGGACGTTATTCATTTGACCGTTCTGCCGAGGTCCGCCTGGTACCGGATACTGCGCTCATTGGGCTCATGGACTTGATGTCGCCAGAGCAGCTCCGCACGCTTCCAGAGCATGTGTTGTCCCAGGTGCCGGCGTACATGGTGGAAGAGTACATCCGCAGAGCCGAACGGCGACGCGATCCATCTCAATGATATTTGTACTGTTTTTGGATATTTGTACTGTTTTTGGATTTTGAATTCTGGATATTTTGGAAGCGTACATGAATGTTTGGATATTATGAATTTGTGTATTTGTGTTTGGATATTTGTACATAGATGTTTGGATATTTCTGTTTGATATTGGATATTATGAATTTGGATATTTGGATATTTGTTGATCGTACATGGATGTTTGGATATTAGATATTATGAATATGTGTAATATTTACGAAAAGGAAATAGAATGTTTCTGTAATTTTTTTTATTAATGTTGCATTTAGCGACGGACTAGCGACTAATTAGCGACGGATATTTCTTTTTAGCGACCGATGAGCGACTTACTAGCGACGGAAAATCCGTCGCTAACTGGGTTATATAAATATTTGCAGTTACCGACGGACGAGCGACGGACAATCCGTCGCTAACTGGTTGAAATAAATTTGCAGGTAGCGACGATCTAGCGACCAACTAGCGACGGCATGTCGACTACCTAGCGACGGCAAATCCGTCGACATGGTTCTGGAAATATGGTAGGTTTCCAGAGACTTAGCGACGGATAATGGGTCGCTAATCCGTCGCTAATCTGTCGAGGATGACGACGGACTAGCGACGGCTTAGCGACCCATTATCCGTCGACATGGTTCTGGAATTATGGAAGCTTTCCAGAACCAGGCCGACGCCCTACCCGTCGCTAATCCGTCGCTATAACGTCGAGGTTAACGACGGGATGGCGACGGAATAGCGACCGATGTTGCGTATCAGGAACCTCTCTGATACGCTTTTACCGACCTATTTACGACGGCTTAGCGACGGATATTTTAATATTATATGCCATGTAAACCGACGGGAACAAGTCGCTAATCCGTCGCTAATCCGTTGAAAGGCAACCGTCGGTAATCAGTCGCTAGTCCGTCGGTTAATCATTTGTTCGACGGCTTAGCGACGGACAAATATTAGCGACGACGTATTTCCCGACGGCCATTTTCATTAAATATCCGTCGCTATGTCGTCGGTAATTTATGTTATCGACGAATTCGCGACGGATGTGGCCGTCGCTAAAGTTGGTTATTTTGGTAGTGACACTTGACGATGGAGTTTGGTGAGAAGCTCATCCTTAGGGGTGTGTGACATGTACTGAGTTTGCGCTACAACCTGGTTTCGGTAGGGAGGGTGGCAGATAATGGTTGTCACAGTCTATTTGGGAACAAAGATTAGATGCTTGCAAAGGGTTCCCAACTGCTTACTCGGGGAGATTTGTGTTATGACATGTACAGGCTCAAGCCGTTGAGGTGTACAGGTAGACCACAGACACCGAATGGAGGCTCGAGGGGTGATCGACAAGAGGTAGATTGTCGACAACTTACTGATGAGGGGATTCTTGATGCTTTGAGGAATACAGAGGGTTTGGTTCATCAATACTGTAGAAGCATGGAAAATATGGGGTTCATACGGGTCACAATTTGTCGCATAAGTACTTTGGGCCAAACTGGTCCGCATAAAGGAGAGCCGCATGACAGATTCAACACCATGTGCGGTCCGTCGACAACCAGACTGATTCAAGCCGCAGAAGAAAGATATGCGGCCAAGTTGATCTGTTCGTCTGATAAAGTTGACAAATTCTGTCAAAACTGTCAAAAATGACAACTCTGACAAAAAAAGATAAGACGTGAGACGTGAGGAGACAAAATGTCATGTCATCAAAGGCAGGATTCATGCGCTTTCATGCGGCCAAAAGGAGTGTTACCCAAGCTGCATGAACCTATGCGGCTCAAACATATGCGCCCCCAAGGTCTCCGAACTTCATACGGCCAAGGATGGTTGTAACCCAAGCCGCATGAGTTTTATGTGGCCTAAAATACAGAATCTATACGGCTTAAAAATCCTTAAGTTATATGCGGACTAAAGAAGATTGTGGCTTAAGCCGCATGTGTCTCATACGGCCCAACGTGGTCAAAAACTGAGAGACTCATGCAGCTCAAAATGATTCCTATCTTGTGATAGGACACGTGGCTGGCTGACCAAGTCTCAACCACCCAGATTTGCTGTAACAAAATCCTAACAAATCGACAGCTGGCGGCCAAAGAGCGGGTCTTCACGTGCTGATTAGCCACGTGGCCACAGGCCATCTATGCGGCTCAAAATACATACCACTATAAATAGTAGGGTGCCACACCCCTGTAAATGGCTGGCAACCTTCAAAAGGCAATTTCTTCAAGAGCTAAAGACTGCGTCGGATAGTCTAAGGAGTAAGGAAGAGTTGATACACTTTTCCAAGCCTCCACTGTCACCCCCAGAATCAAAAACTAAACAATTATACTTAGATTATTTTCTAGGATTTCTTTCTAGGCTCTTCTTTGTACAAGCGAGTTTGCAATCAATTTTAGTGTTTCTGTAATACCTGTCTTTGATATTTAATGGCAAACGCGATGGCGACTCTGCTGGGGACGTCCTTCTCCTCTGATGAGAAGCTGGGGATGCAATCTGACGCGTCCAAGCTCGGCTCTACGCAGCAAATTCTTATGGTTCGTTTTGACCAACAAGCCTTCGAAGAAATGCTCTCTGAAGGGAGTGCCAGCCCGTCACAGAAGCTAGCCAACCCAAAGAGAACTCGCAGGACGTCGGCGCGCAAAACTGTTGCCCCCGACCAAGTTCTCGAAGAAGCTCCTTCTGCAGCCCAAGACGGTGACCAAAGCTCTCCTATGGCTTTGCTTTCGACCGCAGAGGACCCCACTGTCCCCAAATCCAGCAAAGAAAAATACTACGATGCTGAGTTTTTGGGGGCACAAGAGAAATCCATTCGGACAAAGAAGAAGCCGCATAAGAGAGATGGGCAGTCTGTCCATGCGGTAGCCAACTCTGGCCGCAGGCAGACAACTCATGCGGCAGCCAACTCTGACCGCATGAAAACGGCCCATACGGCAGCCAACTCTAGCCGCAGGAAGACGTCCCATGCGGCAGCCAACTCTGGCCGCAGAAAGATGGCCTATGCGGCAGCCAGCTCTGACCGCATGAAGATAGCCCATCCAGCAGCCAATCCTGGGCTCAGACAGGATGTCTCATGCGGCCCTGTCAGAAGCTCTGCGTTCGACCGTCTCTCATGCGGGCCCGACTCTATGCGGCCCATTAAGGATGTGAAATATTCCAATCAGGACTCTTCTTACTACTCACCTTCAGGCGCTAAGTTGAAGAAGTCCAGGACAGTGCAGGCCCAACAATCCCAGTCAATTATCCAAGCTACTAATCGTCAGCGGACACTGTTAACTGTTATGCGGGCTCCTGACAAAAAGTTGTACAGAACCACCCGCGTCCAGTCCCCTAGGGCTAACGGACAGGGTGGGTCTTTAAAGTCTCCCTCCAACGATCGAGAGCAAGTACTTTTACTAGCCTCGGATCAGGGAGCAAACATGATACCTACGCATCTGTGTGCTTGGGATACCCGAGTCCACAAGTTTGATAAAAAGGTAGATCAGCCTGCTATCGACTTGCGTGAGGTGATTACTCACAAACGCAATGAGGCAACCTTGGCATACGATGAGTCCCTCTCGGGAAGTCGTTGCACCCAAGTCATCATCTGCTGCTGCTGTTACGAGTCGGCAGCACCTGAAGATCGGTAGTCGATTTTCCAACGACTACAGCAGCCAGCACCTGTCTGACAACAACTCAAGAAACAGGTGCAAAATCTAGAAGACGAGGAGTTTTCTTTAGCTTCATGTAATTCAACTCAGACAGTTCCTCCCGTCAAAGGAGGAAAGAAGACCGGCTCTTCCAGCCCGACAATCTCGGCCAGTATTGCAAGGAAACTCTCATCTGGAGGGTTGTCGCCGACAACCACAGGGGGTATCTATTTAGGCACTCGATCCAAAAAGAAACTTCCAGCACCTAGGTGTGCACCTTCAGCCTCCTTGGGAGTAGATGAAGCTGGGCGTAGCAGTCCCCTCAATATATGCGACAACCCGGTGTACCAAAAACACACACAGGGGTAGAGATCCCCCAGAACTGTGCAACAGACTTGGACTTCCCTGAAGGCCACCACCCTCACCAAGATAATACGGCTTCCTGTACAGGGGGTAGCACCCCTTCCGAGTCCGAGGAAGATGACATTCCGACATTCTCCGATGATTTCTCTGTACAAGGGTACGATACAGAGAGCACCTCTGCTACGGTCCCTTCCACCTCTACCCACGTGAGGACAGTCTTTATGGATGATGAGGATCATGAACCGCCTACTGACCGACAACGTCTAGAAGTACTTGAGGCCTTGCTCCTGTCCTTGGTCAAGTCTATAGACGAAATCAAAGCCGCCTTGCCAACTCAACCAGCAAGGACGCCCGGACAAACAAGCTTGGGACCCGCGGTTAACGTGGACTCCAACACAATCGCCCCTCCTTTGGGTGATGATCCTTTAGGAGCATCCATTCCTTCAGCCGTAGACGAAGCCAAGGAGGTAAGGAGGGAAGTCCAGGAGCTTCGAGCAATATTCAATGCCCGAGACTCCTTTCGGGACCTCAGAATACGACAGCCGTATCCCATTGCATGGAGAGATGTGCCTTTTCTATCATGGTACAAGCCATTTTATATCGATTCATATGACGGAAAGACCTCTGCTAGTCGGTACATGACTTACTTTGAGGTCACAACCGACCACTTGCCGCATAGTGATGCCATCCTCACACGATTATTCATCGGAGCATTGGAGGAGATCGCGTTCGACTGGTACCGCAACCTTTCCGACAACTGTATCCATTCTTTTGACGGTTTCAAGCACATATTCCTGGAGAGATTCTACAAAGTGGGGCATGATGTGACGATGTCATCTCTCATGTACGTCATTCAGGGAGAGAAGGAGCTAACAAGAAACTATATCGAGCGATTCTGCCAAACCGCAATGAGATTGCCCCAAGAAAATCCCGAGAGCTCCTTGATTGAAATATGCCAAAAGAAGTTGCTCCCCACGATTAGCCTCTGGATGGGTGACGATCAATTCAGGGATTGGACGACCTTCATCATAAGTGCTACCAATGTAGAGGCAAAGTCGAAGAAGGCTCGCCAGCTGGGATTATACATCCCAGATGGAAAAGATAAGGGCAAACGTCCTGGTTCCACCTCCAGCAACAACAACAGTAGCGGTACCTCCAACCGGGACAATAAAGACAAACAGGCCATAGTCGCTGATGCGACCCAGAAGCCCGAACAAAAATAGATGGAAGGTCAGTGGCCCAAGGTGAATTACTCATTTGAAGATAGTCATATCAAACCTATCTTCGATATGCTCTTGCAAGGGGGTAGGATCCAACTCCCTCCACCAAGGTGCGAGCCCCGAGCGACAGAAATGGAGGACCCAAAATATTGTCACTTCCACCGCTATGTCCATCATTCCACTCATGACTGCTTCCAATTAAAGTGGTACATCCAGAGTCTTATCGACTCCAAAGCTCTGTCGATAGATTTCGAAGAGGTTACTGTGGCGGCGAACATAGTATCAATTCAATTCGGCGACTTCCCTCTAATAAGCACTCCAGACGGGGTAATACCTGTCCCTTGGGCAATGATGGAGGTTACTAATCTTTCACCCATCCGGAATCAAACATCTGGATTGGTACCTCTCACCACATCGCGAGGAGAGATCATGTGGGTGCATCCGGACTTAGTGCCCGAAGTTATCCAGGCGGTATCATCTTCTACCAACGAGAAGAAGGACAGAAAGTCTAGATCCTGTCACACAAATTCAGTCGAAGCTGGAGAAGTGGCAGCCATTGTTACCCGGTCTAGGGTACAAATCCAGCCCACACTGGACAGCTCAAACGAAGATCTTCAGCCGACAACGTTGCCTTCCTCTGATGTTCCAAGGCCATCTCAGCCTCCACTGGCAGATAAGTCCAAGCCAAAGGAAACCCGCTTCGACAGGCCACTTCGTAACGATGCACCTCAAGGGCTGGAGAAACCTTACAACTTTGACATATAAGCACAACTGGCTCATACGCCGGCAAAGCTGTCGTTATACGAGCTCCTAAGGCTCTCCAAGGATCTTCGTGTCGTATTGAGCGAAGCACTCCAAAATGCTGACGCCTACTTAGTCCAGGTCAAGCCTCCAGGAGAAGACTTATCATCAGATCTACAGGGCAGCGATAGCGCAGATGTAATACCCAACATCATATTTACTCTACAAGACATGTTGATCAAGACCAACATGCATGATCGTCCCTTGTACTACACAGGATACATAGGCGACATCAAGGTGGATCAGATGCATATCAACCCTAGCTTGTCGATAAGCATCATCCCGAAAAGCTTACTTCAAGTCTTGGGCATCCCTATGCACCGTCTAGCGGCGACTAACACTGCCATTAGCGGTTTTAACTCAGGAAGGAGCTATCCCCTGGAGAAGATCCGATTGAAATGTCAGATTGGTGACCTGAAAATGGAGGTTACCTGCTATGTCATAGATGCAGACACGTCCTACAACATTCTCCTGGGGCATCCATAGATACATGACTACATGATCGTGCCATCCACACTTCACCAGTGCTTCAAGTATGTCAGTAAGCATGGCTTCGTGAAGACTGAATTCGCCGACATCGATCCCTTCAAAGGGGTTGAATCTTATTACTCTTCGGAGGTTTGTCTATATGAAGAATCCAAGAAGTTCATAACTGACAAACTGGAGACCATCACAGGTCCAGAGGAACCCTTGAGAATTCATCTCCAGGCCCGTAAATCGGGCAAAGTCGTACCCCTTGTCGCAACTTTACATAAAGTGGCGTCCGGTTCTCTCGTCCAAGCTGCGCAGTCGGAACCAATAGTCATCCGACTCCCAAACCAAGAGCCAAAGCCCGTCATAGGGTCGATGGTGATCCAGTTGCCAAAATTCAATCAAAGGCAACCAGAAAACACAAAGTTCCTTGCCAAGCCAATTATCATCCGTCTTTCCAAGACAAGCCGGCAACCGAGTGTCGATCCGACACACTCAGGCAAGCCAATATCACAAACTCAACCCTTGGTGGTCAAGTTGCCCGTGTAACACCCAGTTTTCCAAATGAGAGCAATTTTGAAATTTTATAATTATAATCATTTAATAATGATATTTAAATCATATTGTGATTTTTGGTGATTTTTAATTAATATAAAACTATTTAAAATAGTGATTGGTGATTTTGATGGTTAACTAGCTAAACCCCAGTATTGCTAAGCCTAGAGACTAACCATGACCAAAGGAGCCTAGTCATGTGATTAGGAATTCAAATTACCTATTTTTAGCCTAAGGGTATTTTGGTCATTTTGGCAATTTTATGAATTTGTAGTTTATATTAATTAAATATTGTGCTAGCCTTTTTGTAAAACCTTAACCTAGAAGTTAACCTAACCTAGATTAGTCATGAGGTTAAAATTAGGGTTAGAACATTCCTACTAAGTGCCAAGGTTAGTAATATCTAGATATTATTAGGATGAGATATTTCCTTTTGAGATATTTGTGAAAAGAAGCCTCAACCAATAGGAAGCCTTGGAATTTGTTGGAGCAACCTCAACCACTCATCTAAAACCCTAACCCTACTGATTTCAACAGCCATACAAGCCCCCTCCCTCCTATAAATATCCCACTTAGGAAATAATTGCCTCCTTTAGAAAACCTAGAAAGAGCCTCACTTGTTCTTCCCTAAAACTCTCCCCATTAATCCAAATTGAGCCCAAATTGAGTCAAATCAATTACATCATCATCCCCAACAGTAGAGGATACTTGTGGGTGCTTGCTAGCAAGGTTCGAGGACGATTGAACCGGAGAAAATCGAAGAAGACATCGAATCGAGGCTCTTTACATTGAGATTCTAGCTCTCAATAGGTAAACCTATCTACACCCATTAAAATCATAATTTTTCTTCATAGATGCATTCATTTAGGGTTCCCCTAGGTGTAGCCCAAGTTTGGTAGGAATCCGTGTCCATTTCGTGTCCGTATCGGACACGTATCGGTGTAATTGAATGGGTGTTTGATGAAATGCTTGAATAAAATGAATGCTGTTAATTTTCAAAAATAATTACATGATTTTGTAGCCCTATAGATGCTGATCATAAAACCCTAGGACTGAGCACGAAACTGTGTCGTGTTCGTGTCCAAATTTGACACGAACACGCTGCACGACACTGTCGTGCAGTGTCCTGCTGCTCGATCACGTTTTCTTCGTGTCTGTGTCACTTGGACACGTGAAATTTGACACACAGCTGGGGGACATGACTGACATCCTACCCACAAAATTTCGTGGGACCTCGATGTGTGTGCGCGAAGAAATTGCGTGTGCACGTGTTTTGCCCAACACTGTGCACGTGTTTTTCGTGTCACTGATACGCATGCTTAACTTCGACACAGCGACACTTGGACACGGTGCAGGGGCATACACGTGTATCCCTATAGGTGGCGAACACGTGGGCACGAGCACGAGTCGTGTCGTGCCCCGTGTCATGCGCAGGACACGCGTGCATGCGTGCACGAGGCATTGTCTATGCATGTATCAGTCACACACTGACACTTGGATTTTGGACACTGTTTGGACACTTGGTGGGACACGAGTGACTCGTGGGACTGGGGTACAAGTGGGGAATGGTTTACCAACCATTTATTGCTTATTTTAGCACGATTTTTGGTGTTTAAATTTTGAATTCCTGTTTTTACTGATACCATGTGTTCTTTTGAGATTTCTGAATTTAAATTCTGTTAACCCAATTTAAATTGGTGTTTATTTGTCATACATTGATTCATACCTGTTTAATAGGACTGATAGGTGGTTACATGTGAGATTGAGTATGGTTTGATTATGGAATGTGATTTCGAGTATGGAGAGGACTGAACTCAACTGATTTTTATATTGAACTCCCTAAGTTATTATTAACTGTCAATAACCTGAGAAATGTCCCTGTGACACTATCACTTGTTCTCAGGTTTCTTGGGAACAGTAAAGGGATGCTATTCCCAGTTATTCCTTGTTCTTTTATGATTCAATGTAGTTCACTGAGATGAAGAAGAACCTGAGGCATCCTCATAACTTCACTTCTATGTTAACTGTCATTTGTTCTCAGGAAATCCTGAGCTTAAGGAATAGGTTGGTGACTTGGCTTAATGTGTTGAAAACTGAGTTTTGAATGTTAAAAACCTGAGAGACAAACTGAATTGATTCTAAATTTCCATGTTATTCCTATATATGTTGTTGGTTGTTTTAAGTATTAGTGAAATTGTGTTAAAGGGGTTTTGATATGATTCCTGAAATCCTGATTTTGATTAATATATGAAAACTGAGATTAGAGAGGGACCCTTTTCACTGAAAATTGAGAATTGGTTTGTTCAATTTGAAATGCCTATGGCCATCTCATTGTTCATGCAATGACACATTAACCCCATATTCCCTGATTTTCCCTGAACTCCACATACTATTTCCTGTTGAGCACTGACCTGAGATTCACTATGTATCCACACTCTCTAATTCCTAATTCATGTTCTTCCTTTTGACACATATATTATGTTACACACTCACACACATATGCCTATACAACTCCCTGTTAAGCTATCACCCTTTCCCTATCACCCTCTAGCCCTCTCACACACACATGCCTTTTCATCACACACACAGGCCTTGTCTCTCTACACACACACATTACTGTTTTACACTGTGCTACACACACACACACTCCTATTTACTCCTGTCAACATACACACATTAATTTCTGATATTAACCCACTGTCATGTTGCCTGTTAACATACTGTTTTCCAGATTTCAAAGACACTAGCACACATACCCTATCACTCTATGTATATATATATATATATATATATATACATATTTCTATATGCTAGATACAATAATGTGGTATGAATACATATATGTGTATATGATAAATTATATCAATTAGTGTATATATAAGGTGTGGGTATATGTGATATAGCCCTTATGGCCTATAGGCTATGTATATGGTACATGGCCTATGTGTATGGCATGAATGCCAGTCAATGTGTGTTGTTGACTTGTATAGCCCAGTTTTGATGTGTGCTTGCTAGTCTAGGCTTGGTTAGCCCTAGTGAGACTTGACTAGACTAGGATTGACTTAGTTTGACTAGTGTAGTTGACTTGGGTTGACCCAGTCTGACTTGGACCTAGTTTGACCTAGACAGTTGAACAAGTTTGACTTAGAGTTGACTTTGACCTAGACTGGCCTAGAAATCATGTAGATTGCATTGTAGCTTTCATTTACCTTATTTTAAACATGTCATAACCCATACTGCTCTAATTAGGACCTTGTGACTCCGGTGCAGACATCTGATATTTCACTACTCTTCTCAGAGTAGCAGGCGAGTACATTCTCTGATAGTTCTTTCATTTACTTGTCAATTACTGTACTTCAGTTCTAGATAGTTTTATGTGATTCTTACAACACGTATGGATATTTCTGAATTCATGTATGCGACACACATACTATTTGTCTGGCCTCTATTTCTAGAACCACTACTGGCATCACCTTCTGGAACCACTACTAGAATCACTACTGGAACCACCTACTGGAATCACTCTGGAATCTTTTGCTGGTATCATTATGTTTGGCTGGACTCATCTCTATTTCTCGTGTCGTTTCTGGATTCACTTGTACTTGTGGGCGGGGAAATATTAGAGTAGACATGTGAACATTTCCAAATACTGGAACCACTCCCTTGGAACTATTCTGGAACGATAGCCATCCCACACTTGGCCAAGTGTGCGGTGTGCCGTATTACCTACAGCCGTTTACATGTCGATCTCGGTATTTTAAAACACACTATTAGAATATAGGCTGGACTCACCCTGGAATCATTGATCACTATGACTGGAATCATCCCTTATGGGATTCATCTTGTATGAGATTCATCCTATACTGGACTTACATTGGAGTTACACTGGTCTACATTGTTGTCTGGACTTTATATCATATTACCCTGGTTCAGCTAGTTCTATTTTTACAGTCTTCATTGCTATGATTCTTCCCTTGTTTAGTATTTACTTTCCTTGTACCTTAACTGTTTCTCTATACCATCACCTGTATACAAACCACCATATTCATCAATAAAACTGTCTATAACTGCTTTATAGTTCTCTGTCATTTACTTGGAATTTCTTGATGATTTGTACTCGTTCCTGTCCTGACTGGACCTGTTGAAAATATTACAGATGACTGCCCTGAGGACGTTTGCCCTACTTGCCTTGGAGCAGGAGATGGCTTAGCGACCTATGGCCCCGACACTCAGGAGTGATCGGGAGACTAGCTAGTAGACTTGGTTTAGTTTTCATGTTTTAGAATTTGAATTGTAATAACTTGAGATACGAGTTTGTTTTTGAGTTTGTTTGAGATATTATTTTAGTAGTTTATAAATGTTGTTGTTAGTCTTTAGTTATAAATTTTTGTGATATCTAATCGTTCTTAGACTGTGATTGAGATTCATTATATCTATACTTGTCCTCCGTTCGGAGTTGAGATTTGACAAGTACATTATATAATTGCGTGAGTTGTTGATTAGATAGTAACCTAGGACAGCGTTCTACCGCCGATACTGCGGCGTAGGCTGGACGTACCCACTTTTCGTGCCCTTACTCTAGGGTACGGGTCGTGACACGTTTTTAGTGGTGGCCCATGCAGGTCGAGTTTATATAGTGGTATTCGAACTAGAGTATCACTACAGCCTGCGATAGGATTGAGAGATAGGCTTTAACGGAGAGGTACTCAATCACAGTTAGGAAAAAAAAATTCTGCTTCAATTCATGCCATCTACATATCTTACTGACTTGTCTTCTTTGCAATAAACTATCTTCCTTTGATTTATCGATTCCTGCTCAGTATTGACTTCCTTTTCGATCTGTCTTCAGGATGGTGGAGACACGATCACATCGCTCTGGTACAGTAGCCGCTGGAGAGGGGTCTGCCACCTCTCGTCTATTGCAGCAGCCTGTTGAGACTGTAGCACCTTCTGTTCCTGATCAGACAGGAGCTGCTGTAGCCATTGGGGGTATGCCTCCACTTGTTCAGAGGACGACCCCAGTCATTCCTGAGACGTTTCAGCAGCAGCATCAACAGCCACCTGTAGGATTGGTTGACGCTGCGCACCTGTTTTCATTTGTGGAGAGGATCATGGAGTCCCACCAGCAGCAGCAGCAGCGGCAGACTGCCGATTATCGTCAGGGGATTGACGAGGCCCACCAGTTGGTTCGTACTACAGTAGAGATGGTGACTGCTCGGGGGGAGCATCAGCAGCCTTACCGGAAGGAGAAGGATATCCAGGATTTTCAGAAGATGCATCCTAGAGAGTTCCTGGGCACAGAGGGCATCCATTTTGCAGACGATTGGATCGAGCACATCGAGGAGATATTTCGACTGGCGGAGATACCAGCTCGACTCCAGATCGAGGCAGCGGGCAGCCAGATGCAGGATTTGGCCCGTACATGGTATCAGGCAGATCCCAGAGTAGGGGTTGAGGGCCAGACTTGGGCCCAGTTCAAGGAACTGTTTAAAGAACAGTTCTTCCATGATGTGGCCTTGGGAGGTATCGAGGCACAGTTCGAGGCTTTGGCTCAGGGGAACCAGACGGTGGCAGAGTATGCCGGGGAGTTCTGCAGACTGGCCCGGTTCATTGATGATTTGTCTGAGAAGACGAAGGCGAGGAAGTTTCGCCGGGGTTTGATTAGAGAGGTTCGGTCGCTGACTAAGAGCGACCGGAACGCTACCTATGCGGAGATATTTTCTGGGGCTATGGCAGCGGAGGACGACCTGGGGTTGAAGTTGAAGAGGGGTCGGGACTTCCAGGGTGGTAGCAGCAGCGGGGGTCAGGCCAAGAGGCCCCATATGCAGGCTCAGCAGGCACATGCACCAGTGAGAGTGCAGCCGGCACAGCATCAGCATAGAGGACAGGACCGCAGGGTGCTGACTTGTGCCTACTGCAAGAAGGCAGGGCATGTTTGGGAGTCTTGTAGGAGGAGACTGAAGGTTTGTCTATTCTGTGGGTCTGGTGCTCACAAGATGATAGATTGTCCCGTTGCACCTCCCCTTGGGGGAGCTAGGCCACCTGTAGCTCGGCACCAGAGGGGTAGAGCTTTTGCTATGGCAGTCGAGGAGACTGACGTTGCAGGTGACGGGTTAGCAGGTTTGACTTCCTTGTTCTTCTCTTCCACCTTCATGTGTGATTTCCATTAGTACCTGCCAGGATATGTTTGTGATATGCTAGATAGCGTAGTTACCCTGTTCGAGACTGTGGAATCACGACCAGTAGGACTGTGATTGCATGTTATCTTTCGACCTTGTTGTTTGGGATTTTGACCTAGGAGGAGTACGATCATCTTAAATTTCGAGGACGAAATTCTTCTAAGGGGGGTAGACTTGTAACACCCAGTTTTCCAAATGAGAGCAATTTTGAAATTTTATAATTATAATCATTTAATAATGATATTTAAATCATATTGTGATTTTTGGTGATTTTTAATTAATATAAAACTATTTAAAATAGTGATTGGTGATTTTGATGGTTAACTAGCTAAACCCCAGTATTGCTAAGCCTAGAGACTAACCATGACCAAAGGAGCCTAGTCATGTGATTAGGAATTCAAATTACCTATTTTTAGCCTAAGGGTATTTTGGTCATTTTGGCAATTTTGTGAATTTGTAGTTTATATTAATTAAATATTGTGCTAGCCTTTTTGTAAAACCTTAACCTAGAAGTTAACCTAACCTAGATTAGTCATGAGGTTAAAATTAGGGTTAGAACATTCCTACTAAGTGCCAAGGTTAGTAATATCTAGATATTATTAGGATGAGATATTTCCTTTTGAGATATTTGTGAAAAGAAGCCTCAACCAATAGGAAGCCTTGGAATTTGTTGGAGCAACCTCAACCACTCATCTAAAACCCTAACCCTACTGATTTCAACAGCCATACAAGCCCCCTCCCTCCTATAAATATCCCACTTAGGAAATAATTGCCTCCTTTAGAAAACCTAGAAAGAGCCTCACTTGTTCTTCCCTAAAACTCTCCCCATTAATCCAAATTGAGCCCAAATTGAGTCAAATCAATTGCATCATCATCCCCAACAGTAGAGGATACTTGTGGGTGCTTGCTAGCAAGGTTCGAGGACGATTGAACCGGAGAAAATCGAAGAAGACATCGAATCGAGGCTCTTTACATTGAGATTCTAGCTCTCAATAGGTAAACCTATCTACACCCATTAAAATCAAAATTTTTCTTCATAGATGCATTCATTTAGGGTTCCCCTAGGTGTAGCCCAAGTTTGGTAGGAATTCGTGTCCATTTCGTGTCCGTATCGGACACGTATCGGTGTAATTGAATGGGTGTTTGATGAAATGCTTGAATGAAATGAATGCTGTTAATTTTCAAAAATAATTACATGATTTTGTAGCCCTATAGATGCTGATCACAAAACCCTAGGACTGAGCACGAAACTGTGTCGTGTCCGTGTCCAAATTTGACACGAACACGCTGTACGACACTGTCGTGCAGTGTCCTGCTGCTCGATCACGTTTTCTTCGTGTCTGTGTCACTTGGACACGTGAAATTTGACACACAGCTAGGGGACATGACTGACATCCTACCCACAAAATTTCGTGGGACCTCGATGTGTGTGCGCGAAGAAATCGCGTGTGCACGTGTTTTGCCCAACACTGTGCACGTGTTTTTCGTGTCACTGATACGCATGCTTAACTTCGACACAGCGACACTTGGACACGGTGCAGGGGCATACACGTGTATCCCTATAGGTGGCGAACACGTGGGCACGAGCACGAGTCGTGTCGTGCCCCGTGTCATGCGCAGGACACGCGTGCATGCGTGCACGAGGCATTGTCTATGCATGTATCAGTCACACACTGACACTTGGATTTTGGACACTGTTTGGACACTTGGTGGGACACGAGTGACTCGTGGGACTGGGGTACAAGTGGGGAATGGTTTACCAACCATTTATTGCTTATTTTAGCACAATTTTTGGTGTTCAAATTTCGAATTCCTGTTTTTACTGATACCATGTGTTCTTTTGAGATTTCTGAATTTAAATTCTGTTAACCCAATTTAAATTGGTGTTTATTTGTCATACATTGATTCATACCTGTTTAATAGGACTGATAGGTGGTTACATGTGAGATTGAGTATGGTTTGATTATGGAATGTGATTTCGAGTATGGAGAGGACTGAACTCAACTGATTTTTATATTGAACTCCCTAAGTTATTGTTAACTGTCAATAACCTGAGAAATGTCCCTGTGACACTATCACTTGTTCTCAGGTTTCTTAGGAACAATGAAGGGATGCTATTCCCAGTTATTCCTTGTTCTTTTATGATTCAATGTAGTTCACTGAGATGAAGAAGAACCTGAGGCATCCTCATAACTTCACTTCTATGTTAACTATCATTTGTTCTCAGGAAATCCTGAGCTTAAGGAATAGGTTGGTGACTTGGCTTAATGTGTTGAAAACTGAGTTTTGAATGTTAAAAACCTGAGAGACAAACTGAATTGATTCTAAATTTCCATGTTATTCCTATATATGTTGTTGGTTGTTTTAAGTATTAGTGAAATTGTGTTAAAGGGGTTTTGATATGATTCCTGAAATCCTGATTTTGATTAATATATGAAAACTGAGATTAGAGAGGGACCATTTTCACTGAAAACTGAGAATTGGTTTGTTCAATTTGAAATGCCTATGGCCATCTCATTGTTCATGCAATGACACATTAACCCCATATTCCCTGATTTTCCCTGAACTCCACACACTGTTTCCTGTTGAGCACTGACCTGAGATTCACTATGTATCCACACTCTCTAATTCCTAATTCATGTTCTTCCTTTTGACACATATATTATGTTACACACTCACACACATATGCCTATACAACTCCCTGTTAAGCTATCACCCTTTCCCTATCACCCTCTAGCCCTCTCACACACACATGCCTTTTCATCACACACACAGGCCTTGTCTCTCTACACACACACACATTACTGTTTTACACTGTGCTACACACACACACACTCCTATTTACTCCTGTCAACATACACACATTAATTCCTGATATTAACCCACTGTCATGTTGCCTGTTAACATACTGTTTTCCAGATTTCAAAGACACTAGCACACACATGTCCCTACCCTATCACTCTATGTATATATATATATATATATATACATATTTCTATATGCTAGATACAATAATGTGGTATGAATACATATATGTGTATATGATAAATTATATCAATTAGTGTATATATAAGGTGTGGGTATATGTGATATAGCCCTTATGGCCTATAGGCTATGTATATGGTACATGGCCTATGTGTATGGCATGAATGCCAGTCAATGTGTGTTGTTGACTTGTATAGCCCAGTTTTGATGTGTGCTTGCTAGTCTAGGCTTGGTTAGCCCTAGTGAGACTTGACTAGACTAGGATTGACCTAGTTTGACTAGTGTAGTTGACTTGGGTTGACCCAGTCTGACTTGGACCTAGTTTGACCTAGACAGTTGAACAAGTTTGACTTAGAGTTGACTTTGACCTAGACTGGCCTAGAAATCATGTAGATTGCATTGTAGCTTTCATTTACCTTATTTTAAACATGTCATAACCCATACTGCTCTAATTAGGACCTTGTGACTCCGGTGCAGACATCTGATATTTCACTACTCTTCTCAGAGTAGCAGGCGAGTACATTCTCTGATAGTTCTTTCATTTACTTGTCAATTACTGTACTTCAGTTCTAGATAGTTTTATGTGATTCTTACAACACGTATGGATATTTCTGAATTCATGTATGCGACACACATACTATTTGTCTGGCCTCTATTTCTGGAACCACTACTGGCATCACCTTCTGGAACCACTACTGGAATCACTACTGGAACCACCTACTGGAATCACTCTGGAATCTTTTGCTGGTATCATTATGTTTGGCTGGACTCATCTCTATTTCTCGTGTCGTTTCTGGATTCACTTGTACTTGTGGGCGGGGAAATATTAGAGTAGACATGTGAACATTTCCAAATACTGGAACCACTCCCTTGGAACTATTCTGGAACGATAGCCATCCCACACTTGGCCAAGTGTGCGGTGTGCCATATTACCTACAGCTGTTTACATGTCGATCTCGGTATTTTAAAACACACTATTAGAATATAGGCTGGACTCACCCTGGAATCATTGATCACTATGACTGGAATCATCCCTTATGGGATTCATCTTGTATGAGATTCATCCTATACTGGACTTACATTGGAGTTACACTGGTCTACATTGTTGTCTGGACTTTATATCATATTACCCTGGTTCAGCTAGTTCTATTTTTACAGTCTTCATTGTTATGATTCTTCTCTTGTTTAGTATTTACTTTCCTTGTACCTTAACTGTTTCTCTATACTATCACCTGTATACAAACCACCATATTCATCAATAAAACTGTCTATAACTGCTTTATAGTTCTCTGTCATTTACTTGGAATTTCTTGATGATTTGTACTCGTTTCTGTCCTGATTGGACCTGTTGAAAATATTACAGATGACTGCCCTGAGGACGTTTGCCCTACTTGCCTTGGAGCAGGAGATGGCTTAGCGACCTATGGCTCCGACACTCAGGAGTGATCGGGAGACTAGCTAGTAGACTTGGTTTAGTTTTCATGTTTTAGAATTTGAATTGTAATAACTTGAGATACGAGTTTGTTTTTGAGTTTGTTTGAGATATTATTTTAGTAGTTTATAAATGTTGTTGTTAGTCTTTAGTTATAAATTTTTGTGATATCTAATCGTTCTTAGACTGTGATTGAGATTCATTATATCTATACTTGTCCTCCGTTCGGAGTTGAGATTTGACAAGTACATTATATAATTGCGTGAGTTGTTGATTAGATAGTAACCTAGGACAGCGTTCTACCGCCGATACTGCGGCGTAGGCTGGACGTACCCACTTTTCGTGTCCTTACTCTAGGGTGCGGGTCGTGACAGCCCGAGACAGCATCCTGACCTTTGGGCTCATAGGGGGTAGCCGAAGAGGACGTAAAACTCGCCAAGTACCTGGTGGCACAGACGGATAGTACCTCTCCTGATGATGTAATCCCCATGGACAAAGTTCCTTATTTCATCAATAAGAGGCTGTCGATTAGATCATATATATATATATATATATATATATATATATATATATATATATATATATATACATATATATATACTGCCTAGAGTGTCGAGTTATGTACATCAGGTACCTCTGAACTTACACTCTATTCCCCCCGAGGGCACTCGTATTGCATCTCTCCGAGTGACAAGTCATGTACATTGATACCTCTGAACTTCTGCTTTGATGTTTCGATTGTCATATATCGTGTCCATATTACCTCTGTTGGGTTTTGTTTCAAAATCTATTACCCGTACCACCAGTGCGCAGAAGGGTAATAGGTCCATAAAACTTATCCTAATCTATTACTCGCACCATCGGTGCACAAAAAGGGTAATAGGTCCACAAAATTCTCCAACAGAAAAAACAACTACGTCCATATTACATCTGAGTTGTTTTTTCGTCCATCACAAACAAACCACCCGATACATAGAACTTCCACGTTGATAGCACCTCTGAGTTGTTCTGTGTATCCCCATTAGGCCCACTCCTACTACATCCTCATTACCTCTGAGTAGAGAGGCTCTACTTTAGACCCATATTTACCACGTCCTCATTACCTCTGAGTAAATATGTTGGTTTTCTTTCCACTTATTATCAGTACTCGCATCGCCAGTACACAACAAGGATAATAAGTCCATAAAAGTTATCCTAGTCTATTACTCACACCATCGGTGTACCAAAGAGTAGTAGGTCCACAAAATATCATTCAAATATATTTGCTCGTATTTTCAAATGCACGAAAGGACAATAGGTCCACAAAAAGTCCCCCAGGGGGATATTCTTTATCAAAATGATGTATTGAACCCTCTAGTACAAGCTCCTCAGAGTGGAGTGAATGTATCCTGCTCATTCAAAATCAGTTATATTCACAAGACTACAAAAAAAAGATAAGAGATTCACTACTCATCAGCAACACATAGCTTGGTGAGAACGTCTTCCAGCTGCACAGTTGAGCGCCCAGTTCTCAGTCTGGCTCGACATTCAGCTTCCTGGGATAGCTTTTCAGCATCCTCAAGATGTGCATGAGCCTGCCAATTTTTCTCTAGTTTCTTCAGTGCACCCTTAGAGTAACAGAGGTTCGTATGAACTCATCAGTCTCCTTACAGATCTTCTCTCTTTCTTCTGACGAGTGGCTTGGAGCTCAGTCCCCAGAGATGTCAGCCTGGCTTGGAGCTGGAGGAGCTGCTCGTTAGTTTCGGTCATAGCACGAGTGGTGGTCTCCTCGCGAGTCAAGCAAATCTCTCCCCCTCGGCTCAGCTTGTCATATTTAAGGGACAGCTTCTGGAGGTCCTTCTCCAAAGTGGCTTGGTCGCCTCTTGAACAGCCTTCATCTTTTCTACTGCTTCTATAAAGAAAGCACGCTCCTGCTCCATCGCAGCAGATACATCGACTTGCCGTAATTTCTACAACTGGATTAGGCACTAATTAGCCTCTGTCAGCTTGTGCTCCAGAAGGACGGCCACCCCTTCTCCACCCGAAAGCATCTTCAGCAGGTCAATCTTGCCTTGGGCGTAGTGACGGGCCACGGCAAATGAAGTCCCTCTCCTTGAAGTAGCTTCAAACCCTCGTTTTAGATGACGGTAGAAGCTCTCAACTATATCCCTCGACGATTCATCTAAATTCTCCAAAAATAACGGTGTCGAAGGAATATCAGCCAAGGAACCTGAAGATGTGTGAGAAGAAGGCATAGCGGAGCTTAACGACCCTGTCAAAAGGGAAACAAACTCCGAGCGATGAGACTCCTACACAGCAGCAATCTTCTCTTCCGCACCCGGAAGAAGCTGAAGACTAGGCAGAATGGAGAGTTCAATCTCCGGGGAAGAGGCAGCTTCAATCAACCCTGCATCCACCGATGCGGGTATAGGAATCACCACCTCTACCATTGGTACTTTTGGTATAAACGGCTCTGAACTCGGCTCAGTGGGGTTCTTTTCGATTTGAAGGAGAGGAGGTCCATTTCTTCTCTTCGGTAAGAGGTCCGCCCCGACATCATCCGCTATCTCCTCCTCCGCGGTCACATCTACCATCGGTAGCGGAGAGGCAGGTCCTGTAGGTCCGGAACAACCAACAATCAGCTTGACTCGAAGGATATGAAGAAAGAGCGAATGAACCTCCTTGTCGGTAAAAATATGACATAGCTTACCAGGGGAGGGTGGTGGAGACCGTGGCTCGCTCTGGACAGTCATAATTCCTTCCACTGCCCCCATATCCTCCTCTACAGCAATATTCGAATCACCTGCATCTGTCACTCCAGCCCCGGTCAACCCGAAAGGAGTTGTAGCAGGGTTGGTTTCGACCAACTGAGACCCTATAGCCTCGATATTTGATTCTGTAATGCTTGCACCTTCTTCGACAAGAGTGCCCGTAACTGGAAGAATCTCAAAAGCAGCATCGGGCTCCGGAGGGTTTATGTCTTCCAAAGCCTGCACAAAGGAAAAAGAGAGAAACAATAAGATAAAATCCCAAAAGTAATATGATGGTCGGCCAGAATGAAACTTACCTCCGGGAGGGTTTCGGCATCACTGCCCTCTCCCGCGAGGTCAGAACCTCGATTCCTAAATGCAACCCGTTTTTGAGAACGAGGCCTAGTAGAAACAGAAGGTCCGCGCTTACTTTGCTTAGGCGAAGGACTCGGTACAGGGGAAGGCAAGCGCATCACCGGAGTACTTGCAGGGGGCAACAGATCGTTGTATTCATCCTCTTCTTCCGTATCAGCAAAATCAGAGTCAGAGACTTCAACGGCCTTCGCCTTCCCTGTTGTGTTCCTCTTTTTGGACTCCTTGTACTTTTCTGCCAGCTTAGTACCGGTTATGAAACTGGTACTCGCATCGAAGTCATGGGGAGGCCCATTCACAGAGACGTGGTGGAGGCCTGCCATGTACGAGATACACACCAAGCCCCCGGTATCGGGAAGAGAGAAGATGGTTTGAGTACAGACAGCACTGTAATAATGTCAGGCCCGGATACCATCTAGGACGTCGTCCTTATAATCCAAACAGGGACTCGGGTTATCCAAAAACAACTGGCAGTACCCGAATTGTCTAGAATACCGGCTGGGCAAGTAAGGTTCCAAGAAGACAACGTTACGGTTGCGGTACACCAGATGTGCAGGACGGATATTCTGCAACCAGCGGAACATCTTCTAGGATAGAATCTGGGGTACGACACAGCCATCAAGATAAAGACGCCTCATTTCTTCATCAGTGAAAGGCGGGACCGACACAAAAAAGGAGTAGCTGTCTACCCGTGCGAACAAAACATGGCAGTCAAACATGGTCAAACAGGTCCAAGGAATATCATGATACTGATAGATGAATGCATCGTTAATCGTCGTATTTCCCTCAGGGCTAGGTCGCATCAGAGAGGGGCAGTGCATTAGCAGCCATCCCATCAGATAGTGGTAGGATAGCTCAATTCGGTTGAAATCCTTCGTAATGTCATGAGCTATGGTTCTGTCCGTAAAGATATGAAGGCCCCGATGGATGCTGTACACCATGGCTGGGAGTAGAGCTAGCCTGCCTCCGAAAACCAATTTGACAGCATGGAGGATCAGGTTGCGACTGATTCTCTCAATCGAACCAGCACCCCCCGAGACCACACAAATCCTCAGCCATATCATCAGAAATCCAGCCAAGATGGCCTTATTGTACAAAGGTTGGGTATCTTGATAGAAGTAGCTGAAGTAGCTGAATGTGTCAAATTGGCTTCTGAATCTGTCACCAGAAGCTTTGTTCCTCTTGGCACTTTGCACCTGAGCATCCACTCCTGCATGAGTCTGAGGGCTCCGAGGGACAACCCGACCTGAGGCGCCAAGGTCGAACAAGTAACTGACCCAGGCCTTGGTGTGAGGAAGGGTCCCCTCAGAACTTTCATCCTTCTTCTTTGACATTTGTTGACAAGTGCTATGATGACATAACACCTCCCGGTAAACGACAAGGAACCCGGGAAATCGCCGCTCTAATTCCTCAAACTTCTCATTCGTGGGGGTATACTCTTCATAAACTTCATCTCCCCAGGGCAACTTGGAGACGTCATGCATCTCGTGAAGGGCGAGCCCCATCTCTCCAGCAGGTGTATAAAAGGTTCCCGTACGACAATTGTACATCTCGAGGAGCGCTATGAACAGCCTTGTGTTTATAGGAAGACCATAGCAAGTGCCTCTTATGGCATAGTAGACGCCGAGCTGCTGTAAAGTATCCCCATAAGTCAACAGAATCCAGAGCGTCAAGTTGACCCATGGAGGGGAACGACACATCCAATTATGCAGCGACAGTCTGCCCGTGGGATATGATCCTTTACGGGCAATATGGTTTAGGAAGGTATCGGCCTCAGAGAATCGGTTATTGGGCCTTAGGTCATTTATAAAACTCCCGGGGGCTAGCCCGACGACAGAACAACTGACCGACTCCCTGGTCACGACCGCTGACTGCACTCGTCGATTACAATGGATATTGCCTACGAAGATTGCTTGTCGGTCCTGAGTTATGGGGTCCGCCATTCGCCTCTCGATAGGCACCATGTTGAAACTTGACGGAGAGAAATGGCGTTCCATCTGAGGAAGGTAAATCGATAGCCTGTTGGAAAGAAAATCCCAGCTCTCAGATAGCTCCAGTATGCGGGGGTTCGAGACAACTATAGCATCTCCGAACAAGAATGTGGGCTTCAGATGAATGTCCCCTAGCTTCCCGAAATTCATCATACTGAGTAAGTAAAAAAATGATTGGTTCCTGATCTTCCTTAACCTGGCCTCAGGTTGATTTCGGATGATCTGAGTCGACACGCGTTCGACTATCTGGTCAAGTCTCACACCCAACACAGATTGGGTATATCCTATCAAGAGCTCCCCTGATGGAGCTATAGGCAAGTTCACTACAAAAGACAAAGAAGAAGTAAAGTTAGAAGAAGTTCATCTCTTCAGCCATGCGACCTAGCCAAACAGAACCTATACGGCATAGCGGCTTAAAGAAACATGAGACGCATGCGGCTCAGTCATACGGTGCTCATACGGCTCAGTCGTGAGGCTCTTATGAGGCACTTATGCGGCTCAAGTCATGAAGTGCTCATACGGCTCAGTCATGAGGCACTTAGGGGGTTCATGCAGCTCATTCATGAAGTGCTTGTAGGTCCTAAAAAATCAAGTTGCATCAATCAACAAAATCAAGAAATCAAAATATACATCATCTTGTTGAATTGCGCAGACAACAGATTGCGCAGCCAACCGATTGCGCATTCTAATTTGCGCACACAACCGATTGCGCAAGCTGACGTGGCAGGAGTCATCATTACTAAATCAAATCAAATCTTTTTCTGACAACTGACAGCACGGATAACAAGGAGTCTGTTCGTTTCCTGCGCCGCACAGTGCTCGAGGGCGGCTGACAGCTGGCAGCACAAACCAATCCTGCGCAGTTTGAGCTTGCGCAAACCATGTATGCGCAATTCAACTCTGCGCAATCTATCAAACGTAACTGTTAAGTTACACGTGGCATTCATGCCATCGATTGTTCATTACGTGGCAACTGTTTATGCACGATCATGCGCATTTCTATCAAATCATGCCATGTGTCCATGATAGTCGGCCCACGATCCAGTAACTATCTGCGCAAATCAATGTTGCGCAAACCAATGCTGCGCAAATCATCATGCGCAGTCCAAAATAACTGAAAGTTAGTTATTTCCAGAACTCTATAAATAGAGTTTCAAGTCTTCATTCAAGGGGCAGAGATTAGAGATCAGATATCAAGATCAGAAATCAGAAATCAGAGAGTCCAGGAGTTCTTGCCAAAGTGCTGCTGCATTCTTCCGAGACTTTTGTCTTCAACTTCAGAGGCTTTTGCCTTCAGTTTCCAGAGTTGTTTTCAACTTCAAAGGCTTCGTCTTTACAGTTCACATCGTCCAAGGGATAAAGCAATCGTCATCGAGATTGGATTCCTACAGTTGTAATTTTCCCAGAATTCTTGTAATCTTTATTACAGTTTGTATCAATAAAGTTCTATACTTTTGTTTTTGCAAACAAAATGGCGACTCTGCTGGGGACAACTTTCTCCTCCGACGAGGAAGTAGCAACTCAATGTGACGTAGCGTCTATCGGGAAGACGCAGAAGACCCTGGTTGTCAAGGTCAACCAGACAGCCTACGAGGCAATGCTCAACTCCAAGACCATTCCCCGTACTGCAGCCACTTCTGCCAAGAGCAAAGTGCGCTCAGTTTGGGTCTCCAAGACTGCTGCACAATCTGGCAGTTTTGCCACCAAAGGTGCTGCACACTCTGTTGCACAATCTGCTGGCCAGTCTGCTGCGCAAACTGCTGTGTCAACTGCTGCACAGTCTGTCTCAGCAACTGCTGCACAATCTGTTGCAGTCAATGCTGCGCAATCTGTTGCAAAAGTTGCACAAGCTACTTCATATGCTGCCTTGTCAAAACAGAAGACTCCTATGACTCTGGCGCAATTGGCAGTAGCTTTTCCTGCGCAAAACAGCATTCCAGCAACCAAAGTGCATCCTAAGCATTCTAAAGCAAGGACTCCTACTTCTGTGGCCAGAACCAATGTACCCTCCACTCATGCGCAAATCACTTCTGCGCAAACTAAGAGAAACAGCCCTTTGGCTAGACTCTCTCCTTCTCATAATCAAGAGAAAATATCTGATTCTCCTCTTAAACATCCTGCTGTTCTAGCACAATCTACTGGGGGTAGTCCTTTGGCTATTCCTCCTCCTTCTCAGATCAAAGGAAAAGGCCCGTTGGTCTTTTCTCAAACTTCCTTGTCTCATGACTTGGAAGACAATAGAGGGAAATGCTCTTTAGTTATCCCTTCTTCTCAGAACAAAGGAAAAGGCCCTTTGGTCTTTTCTCAGTCTTCTTCGGTCTTTACTGAAGCAGATCAAATTGCACGTGTTTCAACACCCGTCAGCACAAGATCTCCTGCAAACAAAGATTCTTCTTACAAAGGAACTTGCACTGATCAAAAAGGTATTCTGCCTACCCCAGTAGCAGAATTCCAAGACCTCCCAACTTTCAAAATATCTCGTTCCAAACAAGGAAAACTGTTGGTGTCTCAAACAGAAACCTCTGGGGGTGAATTTGCAGACCTACGAACATATCTTAACAGGCCAACTTCAGCAAAACGTAAACAGCCAATGCCGAAGGTTAAGCCTCAAAGACAAATCTCCAGAAACATAAATTCTGATACCTATGCCAATGAAATGAGTACTTCCTTGTATACACAGGGGACAAAACATTTGAAGAATCGAAACCATGTTCCAAATATTGTTAAAGAACACATTCCTCGAACTTTTCCCCGTCCCGGCATGGTTTCTGATCTTCGAGAACATCTCAGACAAAAACGGGATAATGTCTCAACTCCTTTAAATCAACCATCTGATCATCATTGCAATCATAAAGTCATCATCCAATGTTGTTGTCAAACAACAAAGCGATCTATCTTCGATCGTCTGACTTTTGTTAAAACAGAACCAATGTCAGAAGAAGACGAAGTGTTGTACGCTTCTGTCAATATGGCTTCCCGAGACACCGGGGGTAGAAAGTGCTCCAAACATGGTAAGCCTCGCAGACCAAGCCAACGATATTTGGATTTACTCCAAGAATCCTCTGAAGGAGTATTTCAACATACTCGTTCCCATAGCCGAGACACAATCGGTCAAAGGAATCTTCCTCAAGATCCTTCAGCTTATCTTCCTACTTTTCAGTCAGGAGACGAATCTTTCTCTGATTATGATGCATATAGTGAAAACTCTGAACAAACAGTTTCGTCTACTGTGCCTAGAGAAGTGACGGCATATGTTGTTACTGATGATCCAGATGCTTCAACTTCTGTAAACCAAGAACAGCGGATTGTTGCACTGGAGGACAAATTGAAAACCATGGCTGAAATGGTCGCCAGTATGTATTCTATCATTATGGCACAACATGCTACCCCACCAACTGTACCGGCTGCTATAAACCCTGAAATCATAGCTTCATCGGTGCCTGTCAATACTGGGCTGGGGGTAGTACCTCCTCAGATGCCTCCTGTGCAAGTACAAGTTCAAACTACACCCAGTCAATCAGGTGCTGGGGGTAGTGCTTATAATGCTGTCCCTCCTCCTACCACGGCTCCTTCCTCTTCATCTGAAGATGCTAATGAAGCAGTCAAGCTTTTACGAACTCAGTTTGAAGCTTTCAAAGAGAAAGACAACTTGCAAAGGTTGGGAATCAAACAGCCATATCCCGTCGAATGGAAAGAAGTTCCATTTCCTCCCAAATACAAGATTCCAACAATCGCTCTCTTTGATGGTAGTACCTCACCAAGTCAATTCATCAATCACTTCGAGGTAATGACTGTTCAACTTCAACCAAACGACGCTCTTCTTACCAGAGTGTTCGTCGGTTGTTTAGCCGGCGTAGCATATGACTGGTACAGAAGTCTGCCCGATGGTTGTATCACTTCTTTCTCAGGTCTCAAGCAAATCTTTCTAGAACGATTCTATGAGGGATTCAATGACATGACTATGTCAGCCCTAAATAAAATCAAACAGAAACATAACGAGACTGCAGAGAGTTTCATTGAACGTTTTCGCCGAGAAGCCCTGAAAATGCCTCCAGGGACTCCTGCTGCTGTTACTATAGATACTTGTAAGGCAAATCTCTTGCCTATTATCAGTATGTGGACAGGCTCAACTCAGTTTCAAGACTGGCCATCCTTTATTGTTAATGCCAAAGCAGCTGAAGTAAGTGCTGATAAATTCAAACAGTTGGGGGTACAAATGTCTAACCCCGATCGGGATGAACATCAAGCATCAGGCGGTGGTAATCGCCAAAACAACCGCAAGAACAAAGAGACTCTGAACATTAATCTGAAAAGCAAAGAGTCTTTGGCTGTCAACGTAGCTCAGCCTACGTCCACTTCTACTCCTTCTGCACCACAACCGAGGGAACCTCGTCCTAAGGTAGAGTATTCTTTTGACGAGAATGACACGGCAAGTATCTTCGATTGTTTACTCAAAAGCAATAAGATCCAGCTCCCAGACCCAAAGAAACCTGATGAAGTCGGTAAGACCGATCATCCTAAGTACTGTGTTTACCACCGATTCATTGGACATCCTACTAGAGCATGTTATGTGCTCAAGGGCAAGATTCAAGAGCTTGTTAATGCTGGAGTTGTTACTCTGCAACAAGATGAAAAGACTGTCACTGCCAATATGGTTTCAGTTCAGTTCGGTAACTTTCCCCCGCAGATGATACAGCATGGTGTCATTCCTATTCCGAAAACTACTCTTGAGATTGAAAATATTCCTTCTCCACCAAATGAAGGTCTCGTTCCTTTGTCTCTAGACAATGGCGAGGTTATGTGGATTCACCCCGATCTTACTTCAGAGTTCGAGGATTCTTCTTCTTCCAAGAAGAAAGGTCGCTCCAAAGGCAAGACGAAGATTTGCAACATGGTATCTTTTGATCCCATAGTTGACGAAGAAATTCTATTAGGCACCAGATCAGGAAAGCCCTATTTGAAGGATTACCCTGAAACTCAAGAGAATCCTACTTCTTCTCCTGAACCTACCTCAGCACAACCTGCTCTAGCTGAAGAGAATCCTGCTACACCTTCACCAGTTGTGATTCCTATTCCTCCCAAGCCAGTGACTGCTGATAAAGGCAAACAACAAATCCGCTTTGACAAACCTTTGAAGAAATTGTCTCCTACAGGACTCGAGAAGCCTTACAACTTCGATATATTGGCTCAACTAGCCAATACTCCAGCAAAGTTGTCTATCTTTGAACTCTTGCGTCTTTCCAAAGAGACTCGAGAAACCCTCAGCGAAGCTCTTATGCAAACAGAAGCTTGTCTAACCTTTCTCAAAAAGCCCGAAGCAGAATCAGTCTCTTGTAATAGTGTTCAGGAATTCATTCCGAACATAACTTTTACGCAAGATGACATACTGATGGAAGACAACAGGCATGACCGTCCTCTTTACTATACAGGATATATCGATTCGATGAAAGTCGATCGTATTCTGATAGATCCAGGGTCTGCTCTTAGTATCATGCCGAAGACAATGCTCGATGCTTTGAAAATTCCTGTGCATAGTCTCTCCACTACAATCACTACCATCCTTGGATTCAATCAAGGAAAGAGTGAACCTTTGGGCAAGATTCGCCTAAAACTTCAAATTGGCAATCTTCGCACAAAAGTTACATTCTACATTATTGACAATTTTGGTTGTTCTTACAACGCTCTATTGGGGAGACCATTCTTACACGAGCACAATGTTGTTCCATCAACCCTTCATCAATGTTTCAAATATGTTGATGACAAAGGCGTAGTTCGTAAGGAGGTTGCGGATCTTTATCCCTTCAAAGGTGTTGAAGCATATTGCAACGACGCTCGGATGTATAAGGATGAATTCATGAAAATCGTGTTAGCATTAGACACTGAAGAAGAACAAGAAACGACGCCTAAAGACACTCTAATCATACCCGTTAAAGGGCGAGTTTCTCATCCTCAATCTTCCAAGCCATTGGCTATTCATTTATCAGCTCAAAAGAAGTTAATTGATGCTGATCAAGATCAAAGGGAGCTCACCTCTTCTGAGCCACTTGTTATCGATTTACGTCGTAACAAGGACAAAAAGCAGCTCACTTCTTCTGAGCCAATTGTTGTTGATCTCATTCGCAACAAAGAAAAAAAGGAGCTCACTTCTTCTGAGCCACTTGTTATCGACCTCCGTCGTAACAAACCGCCTCCACGTTCTTCTTCTCCCCCTCTTATAATTAATCTGACTAAGCCTGCTAAGGCCAAAGGTCCTGTTGTAAATACTGATGTACAAATCAATGAAAAAGCACCTACTTTCCAGTATACTGATGTTATTTATCATACTAAATACTATTTAGATATGTTAGATAGCTTCCAATCAATTACAATGGGAGTTGTGCAATCTCTTCATACAGAGGTCTTATTCGAACACTCAGATGATTCATACTTTGTTGTCTCTTCTCGAAAGAGAGGCGAAAGTCCAATAATTTTTATTAAAGGACCAGAACAAAAATTCAGTTATACGGATGACAGTAAACTTAACGACACGGGGCGTATCCAACTCCATCGTTATAGTCAACAATCAAAAGACATCATTCAGAAAATGGGTTATGATTTCAAAAGTGGCTTCAATTACGGTAAGGGTAGACGAACTCCTATTCGTACAACTGTTCCGAAAGGAAAGTCAGACATGTACTATAGCAGGACTAAGAGAGGTCTCGGATATGCTTCTCCTCCATTGTTATCCCCAGCAGTCTCCGAATCCGACAGTGAAGAACGCTCTAACTCATCTGATTCCAGATCTTGGGATTCTGATACTAGCATTGGTGAAGTCCATAGGTTGGTCGTATCATCTAACATGGTCTCCGTTGAACTTCCAGAAGACTATGACGAGAATGTGGAAGAAAATCCTGAAACAGATCCTTGGGCTCAGCATATGGACAATCAGTGGGTACTTCGCTTTGAACAACGTGAACCACCTACTGAAGATCAACTACTTCAAATTGATGTAGGAGAAAGAGATTCACCTCGGCCAATTTTTATTAGCAAAAATCTTCCAGAAACAGACAAGGAAGAGTTGATTCTTCTTATTAAAGAATATATTGATGTCTTTGCTTGGAGTTATGAAGACATGCCGGGTTTAGATCCCAAGATTGCTACACATAAATTGAACATTTTGCCTAATGCAAAACCTGTTAAGCAACAACAGCGACGCTTCAAACCAGAAATGATGGATGCGATCGATGACGAAGTCAAAAAGCTCATTGCTTGTGGCTTCATTCGAGAAGAACAACATCCTGATTGGGTAGCCAATGTCGTCCCAGTTCTGAAGAAAACTGGCAAAGTTCGAGTCTGTATTGACTTCCGGGATCTTAATGAAGCATGTCCAAAAGATGAATTTCCTCTTCCTATTACGGACGTCATGATCGACAATACTTGTGGGTTCGAACGAATATCTTTTATGGATGGATTCTCTGGATACAATCAAATCAAGATGCATCCTGAAGATGAAAAGCATACTTCTTTCCGCACTCCTCGTGGTGTTTATTGCTATACGGTGATGCCATTTGGTCTTAAGAATGCTGGTGCAACTTACCAACGTGCTATGAGTACTATTTTTAAAGATCATCTTCGCAAAACTGTTGAATGCTATGTTGACGATATTGCTGTCAAAAGTCGTTTAAAGGAAGATCACCTCCAAGACCTGAGAACTATCTTCAATCTCATGCGCCAACATCAACTCAAGATGAATCCCACCAAGTCGTTCTTGGGTGTCTCTAGTGGCAAATTTCTCGGCTTCGTCATTACCTCTAAGGGTATACACGTAGATCCCGAGAAGATCAAAGCCATTCAAGAGATGCGTCCTCCACGCAATTTAAAAGAGCTACGAGGATTCCAAGGTCGACTTGCGTACATCAGGAGATTCATCTCAAACTTGTCTGGACGTTGCAGACCATTCACTCAACTAATGAAGAAAGGTGTATCTTTCGTTTGGACTGAAGAATGTCAACAAGCATTCGATGATATCAAGCGATATCTCATGAACCCACCAGTCTTGGTGCCACCTATTTCTGGTATTCCGTTCTTAATGTATGTCCGTGCTATGGATCATTCATTGGGTGCTTTACTTGCCCAAAAGAACAAAGAAGGTCACGAACAGGCCATTTATTATCTTAGCCGTACTATGATTGGTGCTGAACACCGTTATAGTCCAGTTGAAAAAGAATGCTTGGCTCTCATGTTTGCTGTACAAAAGACGAGGCATTATATCATTGGTCAAACTATTCATGTTATATCTCGAGTTAACCCTCTCCGGGTACTTATGAAGAAACCAAGTACACTTAATTCTCGGTTGGCTACATGGGCAATCCTGCTAGCTCAATATGACATGGTGTATGTTCCACAAAAGTCTGTTAAAGGTCAAGCGCTGGCGGACTTTTTAGCGGCTCATCCTGTACCTGAGACATCTAAGCTCTATGACGAAATTCCAGACGAAACATTGGAAGTCAACATGATCTCCGAAGAATTTCCAACCTGGCGTTTATTCTTTGATGGTGCATCAAGGATTGGACCAAATGGTGCTGTTGTGGCAGGTGTTGGAGTGGTCCTCGTTTCTCCAGACGGATCAACTATCCAAAGAGCCTACTCTTTAGATGAACCTTGTTCTAACAATGTAGCAGAGTATAATGCTCTACTTATTGGCCTTCAGTTAGCTAAACAACTGAACGTTGAATATCTTGAAGTATACGGTGATTCTAAACTGGTTGTTAATCAGGTTAGAGGAACCTATGAAGTACGTCATCAAGACCTAGTACCTTATCATGAGGCGGCAATCAATTTAGCTATATCATTCAAAGATTTCTTCATTGACTATGTGCGGCGGGCTTGCAATACTGAAGCAGACGCTTTAGCCAATCTTGCAGCTGTCTTAGCTATCCCTATTAAAAGACAGCAGGTGGTGGTTATCTCCAACCGAGAACTGTTCTGTATTGAAAATAATCGTAATATTGAATTCAGCAATTTTGCTGAAGTTAATGTTATCGATGATGACTGGAGAACTCCTTTTATCGACTTCGTGGTACATGACATACTTCCCGAAGATCCTAAGGAGGCTACAAGTGTTCGTCGACGATCTCTCCGATTCTATTATAATCAAACCACCAAGACACTCTATCGGCGAACTTATGACGGTCTTCTTTTACGCTGTCTCGCTGGTGATGAAGCTAAGCAAGTACTACGTGAAGCTCATGACGGTGTATGTGGAGCACATCAGCCTGGTCCTAAGCTACAGGACCGCATTAGACGCATGGGTTACTACTGGCCCTCTATGGTATCGGATGCCATTGAGTATGCAAGGAAATGTCGAGCCTGTCAAATCCATGCAGACTTCATTCATCAACCATCAGAATTTTTACACCCGACGGCTGCTTCTTGGCCTTTTGAAGCTTGGGGTATGGATATCATAGGGCCCATTAATCCTCCTTCTTCTAGAGGACATCGGTTCATATTGGCGATAACGGACTATTTCTCCAAGTGGGCTGAAGCTATACCACTGACTGAGGTTAAGACTAGTAGTGTCATCAACTTCGTTAAACACCACGTCATCTATAGATTTGGTGTACCCCGAAGAATCATCCATGACAATGGACCTCAGTTCATCAGTCAGAAGTTCACTAGATTCTGCGATGATCACCGGATTGATAATGTTGCTTCAACAGCATACAATCCTGCCGCTAATGGTTTAGCTGAAGCTTTTAACAAAACCATCATTAAACTCCTCAAGAAGTTTGTTTCCACTAACAAACGGAACTGGAGCGAGAAACTTGGCGAATGTCTTTGGGCCTATCGAACTACAGTCCGTAATCCAACAGGCTTTACACCTTTCTCTTTAGTGTATGGCTGTGAAGCCGTTCTTCCTTTAGAGCTGCAAATTCCTTCTTTAAGGATTGCCGTCGCTAACGAGCTTACTACAGAGAACAACGATCTTCTTCGACTTCAAGAGTTAGAAGCGTTAGATGAGAAGCGATTAATGGCTCAACAGCATATTGAGCTATATCAAGCCCGCATCTCAAAGACTTTCAATCGCAAAGTTAAAGTCAGAGCATTTCAGCAAGGAGAACTTGTTATAGCAGTCAGACGTCCTATGACTATGACTCATATGAGCAAAGGGAAATTCGATACGAAATGGGAAGGTCCCTATGTTGTAAGCAAAGTCTTTTCAAATGGAGCCTATCAACTTTCAGAGCTCGATGGTCGAATTGCCATGATGCCTATCAATGGCAAATTTCTCAAGAAGTATTATGTATAAATGTAAATGCTTGTAAAATCGGATCAGGTTCATAAATAAAATGCAAATTTTATTTCATCATATGATAGTACATAATATCAAAGGTCACTATCATCTTTTTCTATATTCGGACGTGGGCCACTGCCGTCCTTCTCGAAGACATGATCAGCAAAAGAGCTAAGAACCTCCTTGCTGGAACCCACGAGGAATTTACAGGCGGCCATCCTCATGGCTTCTTCTTCTTCAGTCTTTCCTGGTTCGAGCAGGAAGTCCAAGATATCCCGTGGCGGCTGGGGTGCAGACGGACCTTCGCCCGCTTCTGCCTCCTTCGGCTGGATTGGATCGGCAGGGCGCTCTTCAGTGCTCTTCTCAACCTTTGGGGCGATCTCGGCCTTCTTAGAAGCTTCTCCGGACGACATTTTTATGTTGAAAAGCAGAAGTGTTCATTACTGTCAGACTTCTTTTATATTTATAGGCAGAAGTTCCTCAAATAACGAAGAGACGGTTCATCCGTTCATTTATTACATTCATCAGACGGTTCATCCGTTCATTAATACCCGACGGTTCATCCGTTCATTTATCATATTCATTTGACGGGTTCATCCGTTCATTTATCATATTCAACCGACGGTTCATCCGTTCATTACTATCACCTGACGGTTCACCCGTTCATTTCACCTGATAGTTTATCCATTCATTTCCATTTAATGGTTTACCCATTCATCACCACTTGACGGTTCACCCGTTCATTGTCATTCATCATTTGACGGTCTTCCCGTTCATTTATTTCACAAACATTGACGGTTCATCATAGTTCATTATCTATATCAGCAACTGGTTGTTTTCGACTAAGTTGTCAAGTCGAAGTAATAATATTCAATATATTCTGCCATGTCCATATTACCTCTGAGCAGATATAATGAATATAATTATTTTCTACAAAATTATCAAGAAATATATCATGTCTTGCACCTCTGAATATATTTTCTATCTCTATTATTTATATCTAATAAGATATGCAATAAATAATGGAGCCACAACAAAAAAATGTCTTTTATTTATGGAAATATGAGACATTACAAAAATGCTTCCATAGCAGCAAAAGCAAAGATACAAAAAAGTTCTAATCAAGAAGGAGGAATAATTAAATTGTCGATTTGCTGCTTCAATGTCCGCAGCTCTTCTTCATGTGTTGATTCTACTATTTTTCTTGCTTCCTCCATCCCATTTTCTTCATCAAAGATAGGCATATCTACTGTCCTGCGGGTAATTTCAGCACTATGAGTCTCGTCATACTCATTTTTCTCCTGAATTAGGGCATTGAGTTGTTCAATCATAAATCGTTGATTGGCAGTTTCTTCTTCAAATTCCTTCTGAAGGCGAATAATTTCCGCTTTCAATTCAGCAAGCCTCTGTCCTTTGTTCTCAGCTGCCAAAGTAACTGATTCTATCTTTGAGTTGAATTCAGCTGACTTTGCAGAATAAGCTTCTAAAAGGTTCTGAAGGTTTATCCTTTCCATATCAGCTTCTTGGGCTAGTCGTTCATATTCAGCTTGCACCAGAGAGTCTATATTCTTCTTCTTGAGCTCTTTATATTTCCTTATGGATACTTCTAACTCATCTAATATATGTTCAAGAAGAACGGCTTGGGCTTCGTCTCCTTGGCCTCTTATGGCTTTTATCAGGAAAGAAGTGGGGTCCCTAACCATAATGAAGTTAGCTCCTTCCTTCTCTATCATTTTACGGACAAGAGATCCCAATGACTCAAAGAAACATCTGGTAAAAGATTGGACAACTTGCTGATTGATGGCTATGGTTCCAGGAGTCGAAGCTACCCCTGTTGAGGATGGAGTAGTCGGTTGCTCAATCCTTTGCTGATGAATGATAGGCTCTTTAAACAAAGGAGCCAGAGTAGAACTAGCTGCTCCTCCTGTTTGTTCTTCTGCAAAAAGTAAAATTATTATTTTACTAATTTGCCAATAAACAAAAAGATCAAATTAAAAAAAGCAGCAGTCTTACCTTGATTGGATCTAACAACAACTGCATTTCCTGCTGGAATAGACTCCCGTTGAATGGAAGTAGCTTCAATTGCGACAGCTTGGCTGCTGCCCGCTTCAGAGCCGCAAGATAAGTGATGGCTACTACTAACAACTACCGTTGGAATAGGCATCATAGCTAGGTCCCTCGGAGGTGTTGGTAGAGTATCAAGACCTGCAAGAACTACAAATGAAGATATTAGATATCAATCTATTTTAAAGAAAGAAGATTGTTAAATATCATTTTATACCTTGGGGATCGGTAGCGGGACTCTCTTGCTGAACATCTTCACCAGCCACTTCTTCAGGGGATATTTCTATCTCGACGTCTTCATCAGGGTTAACAACCTTTTCTACTAACGCCTCTACTTCAATATCCTTTTTAGGATCCGAAGCATCGTCGGCGGTTTCAAGAGATATGTGTTCTTCGTTGTCCCCTTCAGGATTCTGTATATACTTATCAATATTTCCAGACGAAGAGCTTTCTTCATCCTTATCTTCTTCTTCTTCTTGGGCTACATTCCCACTGTCAGTTGCGGTGAGATCCTCCTGCAGGCTATAACAATCTTCTAAAGCTTCGATCATTTTATGCTCTTCTTCTTCACGAAGAGTCTTTGGGGTAGGAGGAAGCTGAGTCGTCTCCACGACAGGTGAAAGGGGTCGTGTAATATTTAGCTCCTCTTCAATGATGTTTTCTCTGAGTATTTCAACTTCAGTTCTGGGGTCAAGATCTCCCCTTTGTTCAGTCTCTTCAAGGATTTTATTCCCTGATTCAGAAACAGGGGTGGGAGATGGCATTATAAATCCTGCTGCAGCATCTACTGAAGTCAGGAGTTGTTTGGAAGGAGAGGCTTCTAAATTTCTTCTGGTAACCAACTTCTTCTTCTTTCTGTGTAGAGGTCTATCGGGACTCTCTACATTTATTGGTGCTGTTTGCTTCTGTACAGAAGTTGGTGTAGTAGTAACTTCTTGATTTGTCTCGGCTAGCTACCGAGATTGGGATCTTGTAGTCACTTTATCAGAAGAATGCTCCAAGACCAATTTCTTCTTTGCTGCAGGAGCAGGAGGCTCCTCTCTTCTTCTTTTCTTGGCAGGAGACTTTCCCACTCTTAGAGAGATCCGCATTGCTGCGTTTATCTCTTGTTGGAACATCATTTCTCTTGAAGTTTCTAGGGGTTCATCCGCCGGTTCGTTTGCCTCATCATTGGCAGGGATTGATAAAGCTATCCTCCCTTTCCTCAATCTTATCGCAGAAGCAAAACTATCGGCGAGATTAAAGTTCTCGGCAAAAGTATTTGCAGATGTGTAGAATACCGAGTATGTAAAGAGCATCCGAGGCCCTTGAGGAGTGCTCTTTGGTGGCATAGAGAAGGTAGCCTTTGTGTCACGGGCATTGTAGTAGGCCCAAGCTCGGGCCCCGTCAATCAAGAAACCCTTGCCCTGAAGGCAGGTGATTGCGTTCCCTACGTGGAACTGATCATACCCAAATTGTCTAGCAAAACGGCTAGGGAGGTATGGTTCCAAAAAGCATTCTTCTTCAAAGCGGTATACTAAATGAGATGGTCGAATTGTCTTCAACCATTCAAAGGCCACACGGTTTAAGGGCTGCAGTTTTGAATCTACCATGTTGGGTGGCATCTGGTCATGACCGGCCGGGAGAGGGGCGCAACAGAAGTTCTATCCTCTGTTCAAATTTAAAACAAATCTGCACTCACTCAGAGAGGTGTACTTCCATTTACCCTGAGAATATCTGCGCAAGAAGCTGCCATCTACTGGTCCCATACCAGGGTCCATTAAAGTTGGATAGTGGAGGAGTAACCATCCAAAGAGATAAGTGTACGACATTTCGAGACGGGGGAATTCTTTCTCTCCCTTTGCCTTCAGCATCGAGTCAACATACAAGCGAAGACTCGCATTCAATCTGCAGGTCATTGCCGATAACAAGTCAACCTTATAACCGAAGACTAGCTTGACGGCAGCAAAAAGTACACCGCGATGAAAACGGTCCACTGCACTAGATCCCGGGACCACGAATCGTCTGAGCCAGTGTGTCAGAAACCCTGCTAACTGGGCTTCTTTGGACATGGGTCTGTAACCCATTCTCAAAAAACTCTCCAAAATGTCACCTTTCTTTAAAGGTGGACATTGATAATCATCCTTCATTTCCTTATCATAATGTTTACTTTCTTCCATCATCTTCATGACTTCCGTGTTAATCAAGGGTTTAAAAAAATGAGGGTAACATTTGTCATTTTCCTTGGTTTTCTTCTCTTCAATATGATTTAAGAACAAATATGGCAACCACTTCGAAGAATAGCAAGTGTTGGCCGTAGCACTCTTATAGTACAAAGAGCAAATTTTGTAATGGCATAGCAGTTCTTCAAACACTGCTACCATTTCTGCATTTTCTTTTCTGAGTTTCTCCAACTCGTCATTTGTGGGAACAAACTCCTCATATGGAGCATCCGCCATGGGCAAGTATGAGATGTACTTCATCTCGTGGAGTGCAAACCCCATCTCTCCACCCGGGGTCATGAAGGTTCCTGTTCTGTAATTGTATCGCTCAGCCAAGGCCAAAAACATTTGAGGGTTAGGAGCAAACCCGTATACAGTGGCATGCACTGCTTGAAACAGGTTAATTTGTTGAAGTTTATCTTGGAAGGTTGTCAGAACCCAATTTGCAATGCAATTCCATCGTTTGTAATCTGGATTCACTAATCCAGTCATTCTGATATCCTGTTCAGGGTATCTTCCTTCTTCCTTCGCAAATTCATTTGCGAATATAGGGGTTCTGACGGGCATCAGCATAGAGGAGTTTTCCGGTGGGATGCAGCTGGGTCTTAAACCTCTCAACATAACACTGTATCTGTCAGAAGAGCTGTAAAACATATCTTTCCCGTTAACCTTCTTTACAAAGATCTTCCCTGCACGAGCATCCTGGAGAAGGGTGATGTTCCAATCCATTTTCCTTGGGTAGCTCGCATGAGCATACCGTGACAAAGGAAGGCATCGAGCAATTTTAGGAATGAAGAATGATCTGTCTTCCCGGTGGACTACCATCTCCTCCATCATTGGCCTAGGCTGGGAGACTTTTTCAAAGGCGTCACCAAACAAGAATAAGGGTTTCTTGTGGATAACAGCATCTGCTGATTCCAGAGGCTGTCCATTCATCAGACACATTAAAGTTTCGTTGTCCTGAGAAATCAATATTGCCTGACGAGAAGTCGGCAGATCGTACTGAGGATAATGGACGTGAGACAAATCTTCTTTATATTCAGATTCAGACAAAGTTCCCACAAAATGTTCATAGTTTGGATCTTCATTGGTTTCAACTGCATCAAAAACAGAGGAAGATCAGTACAAGTCAAAAACTCTATTTTTCAGACAAGCAAAAAAGAAGAGTACACAATCCTCAGATTGCGCTAATATGGATTGCGCAACATTAGTTTGCGCATCATAATAGGGTGTGCAAACCAATCGATTGCGCTGACATTCAGCGCAAATCAATCGATTGCGCTGACTTTCTGTCAGCACAATTCGATAGATTGCGCAGGATTACAGTCTTCATAAAAATGAAGACTGACTGTTTATGCAACCAAAAACCCTAAAAAGGGTGGCGCAAGTTGAACTCATCTCTAAAAAGAAATGAGTTTCGAAGATCGAAGAAAGTCAAAACACCCTAAAAAGGGGTTTCGATCGGTTTTACTACCTATCAGAGCAGGGTGCGCAGACTCATGTCGAGATGCTCGCCGAGCAACTCTGTCAGAGGATTCGGCCGGAGCTTTTCCCTTCGCAGCGGCGGTGGCGGCAACATTAGATCGTCGGGGCGCCATGGAAGTCGTCGGAGAAAGAAGACAGAAAGGGTTCGGGAATTTTTCTCTCAAAAGCACGAAAGAGGCAAAGTAAAAAAATGAAATGAAGAAGTGGGCTATTTATAGCCTTTGAACTACGAAACGGCTGCCTTGGATTGCGCCTAAGATCGGGGAATACTTCGCTTTGTGCAGACAACCCATCATCATGCGCAACTTGATTCAAAAATTCAAAAATTCAAAGTATTTCGAAACTTTGAATCAAATCAACTTTCGAAAACTTTGAAGGGGGTCTTGTAGGTCCTAAAAAATCAAGTTGCATCAATCAACAAAATCAAGAAATCAAAATATACATCATCTTGTTGAATTGCGCAGACAACAGATTGCGCAGCCAACCGATTGCGCATTCTAATTTGCGCACACAACCGATTGCGCAAGCTGACGTGGCAGGAGTCATCATTACTAAATCAAATCAAATCTTTTTCTGACAACTGACAGCGCGGATAACAAGGAGTCTGTTCGTTTCCTGCGCCGCACAGTGCTCGAGGGCGGCTGACAGCTGGCAGCGCAAACCAATCCTGCGCAGTTTGAGCTTGCGCAAACCATGTATGCGCAATTCAACTCTGCACAATCTATCAAACGTAACTGTTAAGTTACACGTGGCATTCATGCCATCGATTGTTCATTACGTGGCAACTGTTTATGCACGATCATGCGCATTTCTATCAAATCATGCCATGTGTCCATGATAGTCGGCCCACGATCCAGTAACTATCTGCGCAAATCAATGTTGCGCAAACCAATGCTGCGCAAATCATCATGCGCAGTCCAAAATAACTGAAAGTTAGTTATTTCCAGAACTCTATAAATAGAGTTTCAAGTCTTCATTCAAGGGGCAGAGATTAGAGATCAGATATCAAGATCAGAAATCAGAAATCAGAGAGTCCAGGAGTTCTTGCCAAAGTGCTGCTGCATTCTTCCGAGACTTTTGTCTTCAACTTCAGAGGCTTTTGCCTTCAGTTTCCAGAGTTGTTTTCAACTTCAAAGGCTTCGTCTTTACAGTTCACATCGTCCAAGGGATAAAGCAATCGTCATCGAGATTGGATTCCTACAGTTGTAATTTTCCCAGAATTCTTGTAATCTTTATTACAGTTTGTATCAATAAAGTTCTATACTTTTGTTTTTGCAAACAGTGCTCATGTGGCTCAGTCATGAAGTGTTCATATGGTTCAGTCATGAGGCACTTAGGGGGTTCATGTGGCTCAGTTATGAAATGCTCATGCGGCTCAGTCATGAAGTACTCCTGCGGCTCAAAACATGAGACACCCATGCGGCTCAATCAGGTGGCACTTATGCGGCACAGTTATGCAGTATTCATGTGGATCAGTCCTGGGTCACTTATGCGGTTCAGGTTCGAATGTGCAGCGCTTATGCGGCTCAGCCTATGTGGCCCTATCATACAGAACACATGCGGTCCAACTAAGATAGGGCATGCATCGACCAGGCTTAAAGCACCAAAAGCGATATAACACAGGCCCGCACATGAAATATACGATATGTCCATCCAAAGTTTCAGTCGTCGTCTTCCCACTGTCCTTACCTTTGATAGGGGGTTACACGTCAGAATAAATGGAAGGAGAGCCCGCCACTCTCGACGGAGAGGCAAGTCCTTTCCCTTTGGCCGCAGCACCAGTCGACTTGGAAGCATTTGGATCCATTGAGACAGAAAGATGAAGACGAAAGAGAAGAAGGTAAAAGAGAAAAATCTCTCTTCAAATGACCCCTATTTATAGAGTTTTTGAAAAGTGCCACTTCGATTCTCGAAATCATTAAAGATAATGATGACGTTTGGGAATTTTATCCCTAGTAACCGTCGGCTTTATCTCGAAAAAAGAACCCAAATCCAAAACCAAATCAAAAAAATTAAATACAGCAGTGACAGCTGGCAGGCTGGATAGGGTCTCTATGCGGCTCAAGATTTTCCAGCGGCTCAAGATCTCTCTGTGGCTCGAAAATTTCCTGCGACTAAAGACTCCCTGCGGCTTGACATATTTCCATGCTTTTTATTCAAAATGTTCCAAATTTATAATTTGAAAACTTTGAAGGGGATATTGTAGAAGCATAGAAAATATGGGATTCATGCGGGTCATATTTTGTCGCATAAGTACTTTGGGCCAAACTGGTCCGCATAAAGGAGAGCTGTATGATAGATTCAACACCCTATGCAGGCCGTCGACAACCAGACTCATTCGAGCCGCAGAAGAAAGATATGCGGCCAAGTTGATCAGTTCGTCTGATAAAGTTGACAAATTCTGTCAAAACTGACAAAAATGACAGCTCTGACACTCTGACAAAAAAAGATAAGACGTGAGACGTAAGACATGAGCAGACAAAATGTCATGTCACTAAAGGCAGGATTAATGCACTTTCGTGTGGCCAGAAGGAGTGTTACCCAAGCCGCATGAACCTTATGCGGCTCAAACATATGCGGCCCCAAGGTCTCCGAACTTCATGCGGCCAAGGATGGTTGTAACCCAAGCCGCATGAGCTTTATGCGGCCCAAAATACAGAATCTATGCGGCTTAAAAGTCTTTAAACTATATGCGGACTAAGGAAGATTGCGGCTTAAGCCGCATGAGTCTCATGCGGCCCAATGTGGTCGAAAACTGAGAGACTCATACGGCTCAAAATGATTTCTATCCTGCAATAGGACACGTGGCAGGCTAACCAAGTCTCAACCACCCAGATTTGCTGCAACAAAATCCCAACAAATCGACAGCTGACGGCCAAAGAGCAGATCTTTACGTGCTGATTAGCCACGTGGCCATAGGTTATCTATACGGCTCAAAATAAATACCACTATAAATAGCAGGGTGCCACACCCCTGTAAATGGCTGGCAACCTTCAAAAGGTAATTTTTTTCAAGAGCTAAAGACTGCGTCGGATTGTCCAAGGAGTAAGGCAGAGTTGATACACTTTTTCGAGCCTCCACCGTCACATCCCAGAATAAAAAACTAAACAATTGTACTTAGATTGCAATCAATTTTAGTGTTTCTGTAATACCTGTCTTTGATATTTAATGGCAAACAGATACAAAGCGACAGATGGTGATGAGTCAAAGATTAAGGATCAGTCTGTCGGTCCCATGATAGCTTGGCAGTCTCCAGGTGGGGGTTGCTCTACGGGTCCAGTTTTGGCGACAAGTGGTTTGCCAAAGCTTCACGGAGCAACATCGATTTCAGTAGTTCGAAGCCAGTGAGGAGATCAAGGTTTGCAGCAAACTCAATCTGAGACGGGAGCATCATCATTCTGTAACTACGTAGAATTCAAATTTCTATTTTGAAAACTTTTGAGCTAATTTTTGAGTTATAAAATCATTTCCTTAGATTTAAAATTCTATTTTGGGAAAACAATGTTATAATTTTTGAGAATTTATAAATTTATTTTCGTATTATTGTAAATTTATTTCAAATTCTTGTTATTATTATTTAATTAATTATTTTCATTTTAGAATTATTTATTAATTAATTATTGAGAGTCTACCAAGCCTTGGGCTTGGATTGTGGGTTAGCTATTCTAATTGCCTACCAAGTCTTGGGCTTAGATTGTGGGTCTATGGATTTTGAGTTAGAGAGTAATTAATTATTAGTAGGCTTTATTGATGGTTAGTTAGTCCTAATTAGGAGTTAGTTGTTGACTACCATATTAGTTATGGATTAGTTAGTGTTAGTGGTTAGTTAGTTAGTTAGTTAGTAGCCTTCACTAATTGACCCTAGATCTATTATAATTTACACTTTTTGGCATCTTGGCTTGGAGAGTGTAGAAGCATGAAAAATAACAGCACCTCCAAAAGTGCAAGAGACAGCAATTACTTCACAAACTTCAAAGAAGCGCAGAATATATCAAGTTGTTGCGCACTTCAGAACACAAACCATAAGAAAAGTGTAGTGTATAAAAAGAGATACTTTATTAAATCATGATTACAAAGGTCTATTACAAATTCTTCATGATTACATACAAAAGCTGTCTACTCAGCCTACAAGTGCGCAGCCTACAAAATTGCAGCCTACAGGTGCGCAACCAGAGCGAATCACTTTCTAGTCAGGAGCGCAGCACTTTCCCGCTCCAATATGGCTAATAAAGCATTTATTGAGCAGAACGGGGATGCAGCTACTACACAAAGCTCATAGTGCAACCTGTGGCTCTTCCAGCATAACGAAGGGCCAGCCGTCGACCCAAATCCAGTATCTTGGCCCTCGAAGACCTCCAAGATGTTGTTCAGGTTCGAACCCACTTTGCCAAACGTTCAAGTGCATCTCAAATCTTTGAAGTTGTTCTCCACCAATGTCACGTCCGGCTCCCGTAGGAGTGATCGTCCTCGCTAAGGCGTGATGCCGCACGGGCCTAGGTTGCGCCCGTGCAAGGCCAAGTCCAGAAACGGCCGATTTGAGCTAGGCCACAGAGTCGTACAGAGTGTCTCCATTTGCAGCGGAAAGTAAATAAACACAAGTGGAAGCAAATTCAAACTCTTTTATTGATATTCACGAAGTTTACAAGCAGCGCTAGACCGAGTTTACAAGTCTCTCAAGCTCTCTATCTGAAACATAAAAGGCGTGCCAAGTGGCTTACAACATGGAATAATTCATGGCGATGTTCCGATACATTATGTCCTGTATATGGTGCTTCAGCTCCTTGTAACGCTCCAAGGCTCCAGAGATAGCTCCGCGCCTTAGCACGTTCGAGGGAAGCTCCACACCCGATGACGTCTCCTGCATCCTGCAAGCAGACTGTAGGGTTATCAGTATATTGTTATGCACTGGTGGGGAGACTAGCTCGCCCACAATGCTATCATTACCAAAACACGTTCTATTTACTTTCGTGCACCGTCTATCATTTATTGTCTTTCTAATCTTGCCTTAGGATCAGTTTTATGGCATATCCAAACCTATCTCGTGTTGCCGAATTCAAGTATCGCATGAAAATACATGCATTCTTATCCATACTTACCGTCCGACCTTCCCTGTCCAAAGTAAACCAAGTTAGTCAACAATTCATAAGGAATAACTTAATGTGTCTCATGTAAACTTTCAATATCAAGAGCGTGTCCCTGCCTCGGGTCCTAGCATGTCGTAGGCACGTTCTCTAACTCATTTTGCATGAATTCCTCTTATTCACTTGGTGTGTTACGTTTCCAGCATGCTCAGAGTGTTACATTTCTAGCATGTTCAGAGTGTTACATTTCAGGCATGTTTAGGACGTTACATTTCAAGTATGTTCAGGACGTTACATTTCAAGCATGTTCAGGATGTTACATTTCCAGCATATTCAGGACGTTACATTTCAAGCATGTTCAGGATGCACTTCATTTAGTTAACTTAGATTACTTGTTTCAATACAAGGACTTGCACGTGGATTGCCACCAGCATAGTCCACTTAATCTACATGCATGGGTCGCTGGCATCACAAGCCATTTTGGACATATCACGTGGGCATTCTCACCTATCGAAGCGTGATGGCTGGTACACCTTGATAGTCTCTTGAAATGCCTGGCCTTACGTCTTCTTGAGTGGCTGAGCCCCCACTCAAAGCAGTCCGTAAGCCCCATGTCTGATTTCGCCTAGGCCGGCTACGGTATTCTCCCCCATCGCCCGTGTCGCAGAATCCTTCCTCATGACGGTCACAGTATTCCCCTCCATCGCCCGTACCGTTTGTCCACGACCATTTTGTATTGACTTGTCATTTAACTTAACGGCTGTCTTTAGCCATAATGCGTTATCGACCAGGTTGGCGTCCGTGCAACGCGGGTAGCGAGCCCCGTTGCACGTTCCCGTCATACCTGTCGCTAACGTCTTTCATGTCTTATCTTTTATTCACTCTTTCATTTCTTTCTTTTACTTGTTCGTTCATTCATTCATTTTTCACATATTTATTCATTCATTCATTCATTATGCAACTCCCCGTGCGGGAGTCGCCTTGGCGACCCATCGGTCCCGAAGTCTTTCAATGTTGCTATACTCTACTCGGAACGACTATGTCGATAGTCTTCCGTTTCATTGTTGTAACCCATTCATTGTTTCATTGTTGAACGCGTAAGGGACTTGAACGTAAGCTTGTGCCTTAGCACGAGCGTGGAGCGCGGTGCGAGAGTTCACATTTTTCAAGTTTCTTTCCATATTCTATACAAGCATACAAGATGGGATTATTCCCTTAGCTAGGTGCGTTTAGTCATTTATTAGCATACGCGGGGTTATCGCCTAGCGATTCTCGTGATAGTGTCCGCATTGTTATGTGTCTAGGCTAAGCAGAGACGGGTTCATCGGAGCCACCCACCTTAGCGATGTTCGTATCGGCCGAGCGATACTCCGAGAGCGCCTTTGAAACTCTAAGTCTGGATTCATCTTGACGGGCCAATGTAAGCCTTGCATCGATTCTTTATCAGGTCGATGCCAACTCTTCGGGTCGACGGCTCGTTTGAGTCGTTGCACTTGCCGTTTGAATCGGCATTCCGCTAGGACGGAGCGGGTCATTACATAATACACCACTCAAAACAAGTCTCATTCTCGAGACTTCCTGAGTGCAGGTCATCCTACCATTCCTTAACTCATGTCGTCGTGTTTCTTAGACAATTCTATCGAACGGCTCTATCTTTCGATGGCATCGAACCATGTTCGGTTATCCTTTCAAGTTTTATGTCGCATGGGTTTGGTGAATTTTTATTAAATGACTGTCCATTCATTTTAGACTTTATGGTGCTTATTCAATTGTCGTGTTTCTTCGACTTGGTTGCTATCTCTTCGTGTCATGGGACTAAAATGGTCGCACGAGGTACGTTATAATTTGTCAAATGCGCGAGTCGTGGGCTGAGGCAAACTTACTTTCGTTTATCTCGGTCATCAAGATGACCCGATTCGCTTCTCAAGCGTTCTTGTATACGAAATCAGTATGATTTCTTCTTAGCGGGGTCGACCAAGTCTAAGTAATTTTCGTCCGATTTAAGACCAAGTATTGCACTATCAATGGTTCAATTCGTTATATCAACTTTTACTTGCACGATATCGATTCCATATCATTCACTTGTTTAGGGCCAATCTCGTTGTCGTTCACGCACACTCCACCTACACGTTTCTTTGATTCCAAGCCACGCTCGTACTAGTATCATTCCTTTCTTTTAACACGATTTCGAGTTCTCGACACTCTTCCATTCCTCAAGTCATGCTTGAACTCAATGTATCACTTGGCTGGATCGTGCACGCATTCCAGGCGTCCCCAAAATACATGCATTCAGCCATGCCGCATGATAGAGAATTCGTCACTCTCACTCGAGTCGCATCGTGCACATACTCAGGCGTCCCCGAAATATATGCATGTCAGCCAAATCTCGTGAGCAGGGTTTCCTATTTTTGTATCATTCAATCCATGTCAATCCTCAAGATCAATCTTTTGATTGCTAACACTTGAAACAGGGCGTCTCGCCTAACCGCTAGACCATTTCTCAAGGCTAAGTCAATGTCAGGATTGGAAACATAGTTCCCCAACAATAATGCCAACACTGACCCCAATCCTAGAGTCAAACCATACTCGGTAGTACGAGGTTTTCTATCCAACCTCGCGTCACTCAGATTTCTAAACATCGAGCACGATCACCTATTCGCATCAATGCATTCATTGCGCGTATTCGAATCCATTCAAATCACCAAGTCTAACCAATTTATGTATTCGATCACGAGGTCGTCTAGCTTTGACAATATCTTGTGCCCTAATCTCACGTGAGTCCGATCATCCATAGTGGTTCATGAATCACCATGCAACGCTCCCACGGAATAATCATTCTCATCGGGGCGTAACTCTTGTTTGAGTTTAGACTAACTCATTCTCGATACGCGGATTGGACCTACTCAAGTATAGCATCCAACGGAATAATAACATTTGTACGATTGTCAATCGTCGAGTCAGAGTACCCCCGAGTTATCGTATATCGATCTTTGATACGCCTCAATACCATCGACGATATGCGTAACCTGACGATCTTCCTTTGCAACCGATTTCGAGTCGTGCGTTGATGCTGTTGTCCGAGTTGGATATTCCACAATTTTATTTAATATTCAAGATCAAGTTCAACTGCTATTCCTCAAGCTAGTTTCAAGATCGTTGTTCAAACTCAAGTCATAATTCATTTGAATCAATCCGAAATCGTACGCGCGATCCTCTAAGTTTTTTCGATCAAGACCATTCATTTTCATTCATCGTTCCGAACCATTTTCTAACTCGCGTTGCCCATTGACAAGTTGTCCAACGACATCTCGTTCGGGACTTTTGAAGTCACGGCCAACTAAGCGTGACACGTTCTAAGGCTTTGTGCGATCGCATCGCTTGCCGACATACTCATACGATCCGTAAATCCTTTAGTCTCGCTCGAACAATTTCTATGACGTCCATACACCACACTCAGGGTTCGAGCCACTCGACTAGTCGTCGACACTCATTCTTATTCTTCTCCGAACTTATCATATACACCACTCGGATTCAAGCCATACGATCTAGTCCTCAATCACGTTCGCGTCATACGCTAAGACATCCTTCAGATTCGTTCGACGAATCTCTAGCGTAATCGCTCACGTCGCCTCGACGTACTAAGTCGTTCGTACTAATCCTCAAAATCCAAGCCAATCTTTCGGATACGCCTAAGCGTTAACTAGATAGTTTTCCTATCGATAGACACTCAAAGTGTATCTCCGTTCTCGATCGAGCGATACTTGATATCGCTCGCAACCCGATTGCACCCAAAAGTCGAGGTACACGACAGCGGCACAACTTAGCCAGAAGGCCGTGTGCATAGCTATCCCGTACGGACTATATTCAAGTTTACACGCTCACTTATTCTCGTTCGAGCGATAACCGATCTCGCTCGCATCTCGTTTGTACCGGAAGGTCTAGGTGTGCGATACTCCGCACAACTTAGCCAAAAGGCTGCGTACATAATCATCCTGCTCGAACTATACTACGATCTCGTGTACTTCATTTGCTATTGTCAGCATAAGCTTATTCAAGCACGCACTGCGTTTGCTAACTCTTAGCATCGGTTCCTTCCAACTCAAGTTCGTCGTGGTGGCACAAAGGCCTTCGCCTATCGATCCCGTCCAACCGAGTACCCGTACGAGCTTTTGAAAATATTAGACTTATTGTATGGAACATCCCAAGACACAATGAGAGAGAGCGTACACTTCTTTTGTTTTGAAATCGAGCTTTCAAAACTGAGAGATCGACGTGAAGTCCAAGGACGTAAAGTCGTGCTCGGATACCAATCTGTCACGTCCCGCTCCAGTAGGAGCGATCGTCCTCGCTAAGGCGTGATGCCGCACGGGCCTAGGTTGCGTCCGTGCAAGGCCAAGTCCAGAAACGGCCGATTTGAGCTAGGCCACAGAGTCGCACAGAGTGTCTCCATTTGCAGCGGAAAGTAAATAAACACAAGTGGAAGCAAATTCAAACTCTTTTATTGATATCCACGAAGTTTACAAGCGGCGCTAGACCGAGTTTACAAGTCTCTCAAGCTCTCTCTCTGAAACATAAAAGGCGTGCCAAGTGGCTTACAACATGGAATGATTCATGGCGATATTTCGATACATTATGTCCTGTATATGGTGCTTCAGCTCCTTGTAATGCTCCAAGGCTCCAGAGATAGCTCCGCACCTTAGCACGTTCGAGGGAAGCTCCACACCCGATGACGTCTCCTGCATCCTGCAAGCAGACTGTGGGGTTATCAGTACATTGTTATGCACTGGTGGGGAGGCTAGCTCGCCCACAATGTTATTATTACCAAAACACGTTCTATTTACTTTCGTGCACCGTCTATCATTCATTGTCTTTCTAATCTTGCCTTAGGATCAGTTTCATGGCATATCCAAACCTATCTCGTATTGCCAAATTCAAGTGTCGCATAAAAATAGATGCATTCTTACCCATACTTACCGTCCGGCCTTTTCTGTCCAAAGTAAACCAAGTTAGTCAACAATTCATAAGGAATAACTTAACGTATCTCATGTAAACTTTCAATATCAAGAGCGTGTCCCTGCCTCGGGTCCTAGCATGTCGTAGGCACGTTCTCTAACTCATTTTGCATGAATTACTCTTATTCACTTAGTGTGTTACGTTTCCAGCATGCTCAGAGTGTTACATTTCTAGCATGTTCAGAGTGTTACATTTCAAGCATGTTCAGGACGTTACATTTCAAGAATGTTTAGGACGTTACATTTCAAGCATGTTCAGGATGTTACATTTCCAGCATGTTCAGGACGTTACATTTCAAGCATGTTCAGGAGGCACTTCATTTAGTTAACTTAGATTACTTGTTTCAATGCAAGGACTTGCATGTGGATTACCACCAGCATAGTCCACTTAATCTACATGCATGGGTCGCTGGCATCACAAGCTATTTTGGACATATCACATGGGCATTCTCACCTATCGAAGCGTGATGGCTGGTACACCTTGATAGTCTCTTGAAATGCCTGGCCTTACGTCTCCTTGAGTGGCCGAGCCCCCACTCAAAGTAGCCCGTAAGCCCCATGTCTGATTCCGCCTAGGCCGGCCACGGTATTCCTCCCCATTGCCCGTGCCGCAGAATCCTTCCTCATGACGGTCACGATATTCCCCCCCATCGCCCGTGCCGTTTGTCCACGACTAATTCGTATTAACTTGTCATTTAACTTAACGGCTGTCTTTAGCCATAATGCGTTATCGACCAGGTTGGCGTCCGTGCAGCGCGGGTAGCGAGCCCCGTTGCACGTGTCCGTCATACCTGTCGCTAACGTCTTTCATGTCTTATCTTTTATTCACTCTTTCATTTCTTTCTTTCACTTGTTCGTTCATTCATTCATTTTTCACGTATTCATTCATTCATTATGCAACTCCCCGTGCGGGAGTCGCCTTGGCGACCCATCGGTCCTGAAGTCTTTCAATGTTGCTATACTCTATTCGGAATGACTATGTCGATAGTCTTCCGTTTTATTATTGTAACCCATTCATTGTTTCATTATTGAACACATAAGGGACTTGAACGTAAGCTTGTGCCTTAGCACGAGCGTGGAGCGCGGTGCGAGAGTTCACATTTTTTAAGTTCCTTTCCATATTCTATACAAGCATACAAGATGGGATTATTCCCTTAGCTAGGTGCGTTGAGTCATTTATTAGCATGCGCGGGATTATCGCCTAACGATTCTCGTGATAGTGTCCGCATTGTTATGTGTCTAGGCTAAGCAGAGACGGGTTCATCGGAGCCACCCACCTTAGCGATGTTCACATTGGCCGAGCGATACTCTGAGCGTGCCTTTAAAACTCTAAGTCTGGATTCATCTTGACAGGCCAATGTAAGCCTTGCATCGATTCTTCATCAGGTCGATGCCAACTCTTCGGGTCGACGGCTCGTTTGAGTCGTTGTACTTGCCGTTTGAATCGGCGTTCCGCTAGGGCGGAGCGGGTCATTACAACCAAGGCTCCGACTTTTTTGAATGAAGAGATCTACAACCAACGGTCGACTCATGCAATGCCTTTGGCCGTACGAAGCTAAGTCAAGATCAAGCATGACAGGGGAATGCTAAGAGGTAATGAACGATGGCTTCCTCAAAAGCTCTCCTTTATATAGGCTATGTATGGTCCAACCCGCCTGCCATGTGGCAGCTAGTCAAAAGCTCCGAGTTAATGGGATGAACCTAGAACTCAGCACAATGAATCTCATTTAATGAGCTCATTTGACTAAGTTATTAGTCACCGCTTCTCAAGCCTCCCCCCCCAAAGTGGCAGCAATTAAGGAAACGTTGACTCGGCCGCTCAAAGGCAGTTACTAATCCCCCTAGAAGTGTAGCTCCTTCACGGCCCCCCCAGAAGCGTAGCTCCTTCATGGCTTCCCAAAATCGTAGCTCCTTCGTGCTTCTCAAAAGCACAGCTCCTTTAGAGCTCCTCATAAGTACAGCTCCTTCATGACCCCCCAGAAGCACAGCTCCTTCGTGGCTTCCCATAAGTGCAGCTCCTTCGTGGTTTCCTAAAAGCACAGCTCCTTCAGAGCTCCTCAGAAGTGCAGCTTCTATGGTGCATAGATCAAAATTATAGTATTTTGATTAAACAAAACCAAGACCCAGTATTGTACAAAAGTGCAGCCTTAGTGGTGCGCAGCTCACTTACAGCATGGCACTTTGCTAGAACATGCTAAGCAGCCTTAAGGAAGCTCAAGAGCATAGTCACTCGTCGCCTCAAAAGTGCAGTCTACTTGTCGCCTCAAGAGCATAGTCACTCGTCGCCTCAAGAGCATAGTCACTCATCGCCTCAAAAGTACAGTCTACTCGTCGCCTCAAGAGCACATTCGCTCGTCGCCTCAAAATCGTAGTCGCCTCGATGCCCCAAAAAGTGCAGCTCATATAGCGCACAGCTCTGCCACAACGTGGCATCATGCCACCTGGCCAACATGGCAGCCGTATCTCTTCAGATATAGCCACATCTAATTTGTTCACATGGTCGTATCTCTTCGGATACAATCGAATCTGGTTTGTTCAAACTGCTGCTACTTCGATAAGATCGAGATCCAGTTTGTTTAAACTGATGTTCTTTCAATAGGAGCAAAATCTAGTTTGTTTAAACCGAACAAGATCGTCGAGCAGTACGTGCATGCCATGTATCATTGATAATGAATGGTGTCGATCGCCCAAGATCTCAGCAATAAAGGAATCCCAACAACTGCCATGTGTCAGCTCAGCAGCAGCCCCCACAGAGCGGTTATAACCGAATCTTCTGAAATCTCGTGCGTGCAGCGCTCCTACGCACTAAAATCCCCTACGCACATCATATATGTGCTCGCCTATAAATAGAAGAAGTCTTCCTTCATTTAGGGTCTTCGACTGCTTTTTTATTGGCAACCCAGATCACTACTCACATGCATTCAGAAAAAGCAAGTTTATTTCGTCGTCAGATCGTCAACGGAGTAAAGGAGCTGCTGCAGTACTCGATCTCTATCGTCATACTTTTCCAAAATCAATTGTACTTAGTTTTTTTGTTTAGGATTTCTTTTGTACTACAAAAGTTTTTTAACTTTTCGTTCATGGCAAACAAAATAGCGACTTTGCTGGAAACTTTCTTCTCCTCCGACGAGAAGGTTATGACACAATCTGACAACAACTTGCTGGGGTCTTCTCAAAAGATGATGGTCGTACGCTTCGATCAGCAAGCTTTTGAAGATCTTCTTTCTGAAGAAAAGTCGAGACCTTTAAAACGGCTCGTAAAGTCGAAGAAGACTCGACGTATCTGGGTGCCCAAGACTGATGCGATGAGCAGAAAGGCGGTAGGGGATGTGCTCCAAACCCTCCTAAACGTCGAAGCATCAAAGACACCTTCACCCGCTGCTGCTCATACAACTTCAGTTGCTGAAGAGCACAGCGAAGGCTGTCGCTCCCTCGCTATGCGCTAGACAAAGGCACAACGCAGGAACAAAAATACAGCTTTTGTCTCACACAGGAAGATGGCTGCGCAGGATGGAACTTTTATCTTTGACAGAATTGCCTACTCCTTGTTTGAGGCTATGTTGGATTCTGAATGCTATGCACCTTCTAGGGGTAGCAAGAAGAAATCCAAGGTAGCATGCGCCTTGCACAACCAACGGGCCATGCTGACAACCATGTTGGTATGAATATTATGCACCTTCTAGGGATAGTATGAAGAAGTCCAAGGCTGCATACACCTCAAACGATCAATATGCTACGCCAACGGCTGACTGAAGACATGCGTTGACAGTCACACGCACGGCCAACGAAAACTGTACAAAATTGGTTCGAGTGCTTCGACGCCTCGACTAGAAAAACCTTCTCTATCACTTGAGCGCTCATGCGCATGATTCAAGCTAGAGGGCACATACTATGGGGACTGACTCATACGAGTAGCATTTCTGTAAGCTTGAAGTGAGTCTGCCTCACGGGTAACTCTCTGGACAGAACCTAAGCGGGTCTCATGCCAGGAACTGAGTAGAAGGAAGCTACCTTCCCATCTTTACTCATGCGCACAGGGTGACTGCGCATGCGAAATTAGTGTAGATGTGGGAGCCTTTGACCTACACAATGTGATCTCTCACAAACGCAAGACGATAGAAGACTCGATTGCGCATAATATGCCTGTTTCAGGGCACACTTGTGCCAACATTACCATCAACTACTACTGCCGCCAGACAGCAGCATCTCCACCAAGGAGGTAGTCGATTTTCCAATGACTGCGACCAGCGGCACCTGTTCGTCAAAGGCTCGACAAGGGATTATCAGTCGAAAAAGAAGATGAACTCTTGGTTGCCTCATGCAATACAAAACGGGGTTCACCCTCTCTTAAGAAGGTCTCCAAGAACCCTCCCATCTTGGCTAGCAAATCCAAAGGCTGACCTGGGGGTAGCAAGCTGGCAGTTCCCAATACGATTGTGTACCAAGACACCCGTACCAAAACTAAACGCTTATCGTAAGGGACTGTCGCTTTAACCAAAGCAGAGGTTAGGGGTAGCCAACCCCCTTTTATCCATGGCAACCCATCATTCCAACCGGGCAAATGTGTGTACGGGATCGACACAGATGCCTCCGAGAGTACAAGCTATCAACAAGCTGGGGGTAGCAACTATTTCGAGTTGGAGAACGATTACAACTTACCCGTCTTCCCTCAGGAAAGCGAGACTCAAGGATATGAGCCGAAAGCGAAAGGTCCACGATGCCCTCTATTTCCCCTACCTGATGTTCGTCTACATGGCCAAAGGTGACAATACAGAAACCAGTGAGGGATCAAACTTCCAAAACCGTATAGAGGCTCTTGAGACGGGCATGAATATGTTGACTGAAACCAGGCAAGTCTTGACTTCTGTGGTTCTGGATATCAAAGACAAATTGACACCCAATGTTCTGGCTCCATCAAACCAAGATCCAGGAACGAATGCGGAGTCCAATGCACCTCTTTATGTGTCGTCCCCATCATAAACTAAGGGATGCCACGGTCATCTGGTTTGCCAATGTCTAGCCCTACAATGTCAAATAACATGCAACTAGATCTTAGGGAGTTGTACGCTCGTTTCGACGCCCGAGACAAGCAAGAATCATTCCAAAAGTTGGGGATCCGACAACCATATCCCCCTGAGTGGGATAATGTGATATATCTTCCCAACTATAAGCCACAAATGCTTGCACCATTCGACACGAAGGAGTCACCCCGTCAATATCTGAGGTACTTCGCCTCTGTGACGGGGCATCTGCCGAAGGATGACGCTCTACTCACGAATATATTCGTTGGAGCATTACAGGAAGTAGCATATGAATGGTTTTGCAGCCTCTTCGATAACTGTATCACGTCTTTTGATGACTTGAAGCGTATATTCCTTGCTCGGTTCTACGAAGGAGGAATGTATATGACGATGTCCTCTCTCATGGACATTGTCCAGAAGGAAAAGGAGCATGCCCGTGCTAATATCAAGCGCTTCCGACAGGCGGCCTTGAGGCTACATCCCGGTATCCTCGAGTCTGTGCTTATAGATTCATGGCGCAAGAACATTCTTTAGGCAATCAAGTTGTGGCACAATGCTCCTTGCATCGAATGGACGTCGTTCATTACACATGCTGAAAGGAACGACGGGATGCACGCATACTGGGGTTGAACTTCCCTACGATTGAAGACAAAGGAAAACGCACCTCCAGCAACAACCCGGTCAGCACTAACAAGTAGAAAAGGGGAAGCAAGTCCTGACCGTCAATATTTCTAAGGGTTCAGCGTATGTAAACCAGAAGCCGGCAGAAGCACCAAAGCCGAAGAAAAACTATTCCTTCAACGACGAAGATGTGTTGGAGCTCTTCAACGTGCTGATGAAGGGTGACAAGTTGCAACTTCTACCTCCCAAGTGTCCTGACGAGGTGGACAAAGTGGACAATCCCAAGTACTGTCACTATCACCAGTACATCCACCACTCAATACGTGACTATTACGTATTGAAGAAGCATATTCAGAGGCTCACTAATGCCAAGGTCCTCTCACTCGACTATGAGGACAAGACGATCACTGCCAACATGGTGACCATCAAGTTTGACAGCTTTTCGAAGACGGAGACCCAGGATGGTGTCATCCCCATCCCCAAGACGACGATGGAAATTGTCAACCTTTCACCGGCCCGTGACAATGCGCAGGGCCTGGTCCCACTAACAATGACGCAAGCCAAAGTTATTGTAAAAGTATGAAAAATCTCAGCTGATAACATTTCTCTACTATAGCGTAGATGATACAAAGACACAGACCGAATATTAAAAAGACAACAGAAGATACGAAAAAAAGTTCTGTTATTATTATGCCTACAAAGATCTAGTACAGATTCATCAAGGCTATATGTAAAAGACTAATCCTACTTCTTCTACAAAGGATCGATTACAGATTCAGCAAAGCCTAGAGAAGTCTACAAGGGCTTTAGCCTTCATAAAAGCATAGTCTCCCTTCTTCTCGGTACGCATACTGGAAGATTGATCCTCATTGAAGCGTATTCTGACTTTCTTGTGGGCGCAACCCTCTAAAAGTGCATCAGCTACTCGACTGAAGCGAGCAACTTCCTGAAGCAGCAATTGGGTCAGGTTTTCAAAAGGCGTAGTAGGTCGCAAAGCCCAAAATGGGCAGGGCAGAGCACAACCTGTGGCTCTTCGGGTTGGCCATCCACCCACAAGCTAGGTCATCAGGACCTCGAAGACCTCTAAGGCGTCGTCCAGGTTCGAACTCCTCATGAGAAGCATTCAAGCACGTTCCAAGGCTCATCAGCAGTTCTTCTACAAAGGCATAGCCCCTTTGAACGAAGGAATTCTCAACCAAAAGTCGACTTATGCAAGGCCAACCGCCGCTCGAAGCTAAGTCTGGATCCAGTATGGTGTTGAAGGACAAGAAGAAGAAGAAGATGTGACTCTTCAGAAGAAACTTTTCCTTTATATAGGGCAGAAGTGGTCCAAAATGTAGGCCACATGGCCGACGGTCAAAGTTCCCACATTAATGGAATGAACCTAGGACTCAGCACGATGAACCTCATTAAATAAAGTTCATTCGACTAAGTCCTAGATTATCCTAGGACCCCTTGAAATTCCCCAAGTAACGGTGGCAATTAAGAGTGAGTCGTTCATTGAGGAGCGATCATTTATTGCTATTTAAAAGAAGACTTCAAAGCTAATGCCTTCAATCCAGAGGCGCAGCTACATTCCTGCACAGACTGGTGATGTTTTTATACCACCTCAACTCCAATGGCGCAGCACTCTGCTCCAACCCAAAAGCTTAGCTACCTTTTATCAGAGACTTAGGAGACACCGTTTGTCTCCAATACAAGCCCGACTGCTACTCTAAAGCACAGTAATATGGTCTATCTGAAGGCGCAGCCTACTGGTCACCCTAAAATACAGTAACTTTACCCGAAACACAGCCTACTCGTTGCCCCTAAAAGCACAGAGGCCCCGTTGTCTTCGAAACATAGTCCACTTATCGCCCTAAAGCATAGAGGTTCTGTCGTATCCAGAAGCACAGTCTACTCGTTGCCCCAGAAGCACAGCCAGCCTTATCTGAAGCACAGACCGCATGGTCCCACCCAATTGGTTTACTTAAACTGCCTCTCTCAAAGATAGGATTGGGATTGAACAAGTTGATAAATGCAGATTGATTTAAATCTCAGACGAAGATTACACAGAATCCAAATCTGAGATAAAATCCCAAGATTTGCTCGACTACATCCAAACAAGCAAATCGGCACATGCCACGTGTCACCTCCTTCGGTTATTTTGATAACCACCAGAGATCTTGTTTGAAAGAAATTTCAACATTCGCTACGTGTAAGTGCCACAGAAGCCTGCACCATACAAGGATGGCAGATTCTTTCATATCTCGAAACCCTAATGTACATCGCATATGTGCCCCTCTCTCCTATAAATAGAATCCTCCAACAACATGATCAACGAGGAGAAGAAGATCCACAAAATTATCAAAATCTTCAACTTCGGCGTCCTCCTAATCGGAAACCTTAGAGTTCCTTCGAAGGAACCAGAAAGTCAGAGCAAGTCTCATATCATCAACGGAGTAAAGAAGCCGCTGCGGTGCTCGATCTCCAGCGTCACGCTTTTCCAAAAACTTTTGTACTTAGATTTTTTTGCATAAGAATCGATTATACACTTTTTTACGTTCATAATACAAAAAGATCATTCAACCTTTTGTTATGTCGAACAAGATGGCGACTCTGCTATGGACTACCTTTTCCTCTAACGAGAAGGTGGTGATGCAATCCGATGATGACTTGCTGGGATCCTCTCAGAAGATATTGGTTGTACGCTTCGACCGACAAAATTTTGAAGATCTCCTTTCGAAGCAGTTCATAAAATCGAAGAAGACTCAACGGACCTGGGTGCTTGAGGCGGCTGCGACGAGCAGCACGACGGAGGGGACTGCGTCTCAGACCCCCCTCATCGATAAAGTCCCGAAGATCCCATTCGACCGATGATTCTAGGCCATCTCTCTCAGATCCCATGCTCGGGAAACACAGAGAAGATTACGGGTATCCTATGGCAAACGTGACAAAGGCACAATGACGAAAGGAGCAGATGATGGCTCGTCCGCTCGTGGAAGATGCTGCACCAGGGAGAACTTCTGTCTTCGACAGAATAACCGGTCCATCAGGTATGGCTATATTGGATTTCGAATACTACACATCATCTAATCGTGGTAGAAGGAGATCCATGGCAGCACTCATCCCATGCGATCAAAGTGCTACGCCGATGGCGGAATGGAGGCCTGCGTTGACAGTAACGTACGCAGCCGATGAAAAGCTATACAAGACCATCCCAGACTCTCCGAAGCCTCATCCAGCGGAACCCTGTCATCTTTTGAGCACCCACTCGCATTACTCAAGGATGGGGTACGTCATCAGTGACTCTCTAATCGAGGCATACTCGGACCTTACCTACAGGAACTCGAAGGAAGAATGCCTTCTCCATATCTCTTCGGCTGCACACAGTGCTCCTGTGTACACGAAAGAAGTAGAGGCATGAAGACTTAGTCTGCTCCCTGTGAGCGTAGGATGAGAGAAGAATCTGAGACACAATTGGTGTCTAAATCAAGACCCAATTGTACTTAGATTACCATCAACTGCTGTTGTTGTTAAGCAGAGCCATCACCGCCAAAGAGGAGGTCCGTCTTTTAAAGGCTGCGACCGAGAACTGGTGAGAAAGAAGAAAATCTCTACGTTGCTTCATGCAATCTGGCTCAGGACTCTCCATCCCAGAAGAAGCTATCCAAGAAACCCCTTTCCTCGGTTGGCAGGTCCAAAAACTGGCCTGGGGGTAGCAAGAAGCATGAGCCCAAAGGAGGCGTATTCCAACACACGTGCTCCAAGGATGGATCATCGTCGCAAGAAGATGGTTCAACAACCGCTGCACCTGCTGGAGGTAGCTAGCCTGCTATGGTGTATAACAACCCTTCGTCACAGCATGACGAAGAGATGTATGACATCGATGCTTCTGCGGGCGCAAACAGTCAAAAGACTGGGGGTAGAAACAATGTCGAGTCAGAGGACGATCGCAACTTGCCAGTCTTCCTACAAGATGATGAGCACCAGCACTCCGAACCAGAAAGCGAAAGATCTACCACCGCTTCTACTTACATGTACATAGCATCTGTGCACATGGCGACTGACGACAACAAAGAATCAAGCGAAAGTGCTGATCAGCAGAAATATATTGAGGCTCTCGAAGGAAGTCTTAATGCGTTGAACATATCCATGCAGACTTTAGCCTCTGTCGTTCTGGAGATCAAGGACAAATTGGTTCCCACTGCCTCTACACCTGCAGCTCCGATGGTTCGTGATGGGTCTAGTACCCTGCCCGTTATAAACTAAGTCGTGTAGTCATCAGCCACTCCGTCAACCATCAATCCAATAATGTCCAATAAAATATAGCAAGCACTCGAGGAGTTATACGCTTGCCATGATGCCAAAGAAAAGCGAGCCATACTCCGGAAGATGGGCATCCGTCAACCTTATCCTGCTAAGTGGGACAATGTGGTTTATCCTCCCAAATATAAACCACATACTATCACCCCTTATGATACTAAGGAGTCGCCTAGACGATACTTGAGGTACTTTGTCTCAGTAATAGGACACCTGCCAACGGACGACGCCCCTCTCACCAATATCTTCGTTGGAGCACTACAGAGGGTAGCCTATGAATGGTTCTACAGTTTGTCCGACAACTGCATTAAATCATCTGAAGACCTGAAGAATATGTTCCTGGAACGGTTCTATGAAGGAGGGCTGGACATGACGATGTTTACTCTCATAGACATCATTCAGAAAGAAAAGGAGCCCGTACGAGCGTACATTAAAAGCTTCCGCCAGGCCGCCCTAAGGCTACCTCCAGGCATGCCTGAGCCCATGCTCATGGATTCATACCACAAGAATATGCTCCCTGCCATCAAACTGTGGCACAGTGCTCCCTGCACCGAGTGGATACCCTTCATTACTGAAGCAGACGTGGCTTAGAAGAAAGCACAAGACGCACAACTCTTGGGTCTAAACTTCTCCTCTAGTGAATACAAAGGGAAGTGAGTAAGAGAGGGTAAAGGCAAACAAGCTATGGTCGTCAATATTATAAAGGGTCCAGCGCTCGTGAGCTCCAAGCCATCCGAAACGCAGAAGCCGAAGGAAACCTACTCCTTCAATGACGAAGACACTCTCGAATTATTCGAGATGCTGACCAAGGGCGGCAGGCTGCAGTTTCCACCTCCCAAGCGTCCTGACAAAGTGGAAAAGGTGGATAATCCTAAGTACTGCCATTACCACCAGTACATCTACCACTCAATACGCGACTGCTATGTGTTGAAAAGACAGATTCAACGTCTTATCGACGCCAGAGTCATCACCCTCGATTATGAGGAAAACACTATGACGGCCAATATGGTCACGATACAGTTCGGGAGCTTTCCGATAGCCGAGACTCGAGACGGCGTCGTCCCCATCCTAAAGGCAATAATGGAAGTCGTCAACCTTTCGCCCGCCAGGGACAATGCTCAGGGCCTCATCCCCTTCACAATACCGCAAGGTAAAGTAATATTGGTTCATCCAGATCTCACTCCTGACATGACTGCACCAACAGCATGCCCGGCTAAAGAGAGGAAGGTCAGGACATGTCGTATAGTCTCCTCCTCGACAGAAGACACCAGGATGGCCACTCGTTCGGCTCTCCAACGAAAGAAAAACCAGGTTCTTGAAGAAGAGACGTCCCCACCGGCTCAACATTCTACCTGACGCCAAACTTGTCAAATAGCAGCAGCATCGCGTCCATCCCAATATTATGGACGCTATCGAAGAAGAAGTCGACAAACTCTTCATCCGTAAAGAACAGCGCCGGAATGGGTGGCCAATATCGTGTTGGTTACCAAGAAGAACGGGAAGATTAGAGTCTGCATAGACTTCCGGGATCTCAACTCGTCCTATCCAAAAGATGAATTTTCTCGCCCAATCACAGACGAGATGATCGACAATACTTGTGGCTTTGAGTATATGTCCTTCGTGGATGGCTTCTCAGGCTACAACCAAATCAAGATGTTTTCTGAAGAAGAAAAGCATACTTCGTTCCGGACTACGAAAGGGATATACTGTTATATAGTTATGCCCTTCGGATTAAAGAATACGGGCACAACCTACCAGCAGGCTATGAGTATCATATTCCGCAAACATCTTTGGAAGACGATGGAGTGCTACGTCGATGACATTACCATCAAGAGCAAAGTCAAGTCCAGCTACTTAGACGACTTACGAACAGCTTTCGACATAATGTGTAACGACTATGGTTCGTATTAAGTATTTTGGTATACGTATATTGCATATTTCTGGCATGGTTTATCTTGGTATTTCTCTTGCTTGGTTTGGCTTGGTTGGCTTGGTTCGATTTGGATTGGTTTTTCTTCTTGTGGACCAAACCCCCACCTACCCCCACTCTTCCTTTATAGCCGCCCACTATTTCTCTCTCTCTCCTCATTACTTCTTCTTCTTCACCATTACTATCTTTACCTACCAGAGAGAGAGAGAGCCTAGACAAGTGCAGCTTGCTTGGAGGTACTCAGTTTTTATTGTTCTATTCTCTTCCCCACGAGATTCTAACACACTTTAATACTTAGCATTTCTAATTTCTATGGTTCAATTTGTGTAGATCTAAGTTTATTATATTTTCAGATTTTTTGGGTTTTAATCTATTTAACCTTATTATTTATCTAGTTTTGATGGTTCTATGTTGTAGAAAATTTGATTCTGCCCCATTTTGACTTATGGAAGTCTGGATTCTGACCTCGGGTGAAGGATTTAGGAAGCTTTGAAGCCATGGATTCATGGCTCTGCTTCTTCTTCTCGGTTCAGTGGGTAAGAAGAGCAGTACTTGACCACATAGATTTTCATACGATAAGTTTTTCCTGGCCGTATGGCAATATTGGCCGCATGAACTCAATTATCCTCAGCCGCATATGACCCGTCTCCCCGCAGCCGCATAAGGCCTTGGCATTACTTAGCCACATAGCTATCATTTGTCCCAGCTACATGAAGTCGATCTCCCGCAGTCGTATATGCTTGATTGTTCCGCAACCGCATAAGTTGTCCTTGGTCCTTAGCCGCATGAACACCAGCATCCTCAGCCGCATAAGCCCGCATGCTCCCAGTCGTATGGCACCGTATCTCCTGAGCCGCATACACTTGTTTCTATCCTGCCGCATGAAGTCATTCTCTGTAGCCGCATATGCATGCATTACTTAGCCGCATGGCGTTGCTCCCCTACAGCCGCATAAGCTCATCCTTCCTGAACCGCATACGCCCGCCCACTTCCAGCCGCATGAGCTCGCAGTTTCCAGCCGTATGAGCGTGCATCATTTCTGCTACATGAATCTAATTGTCCCTGAGCTGCATGAGACCCGCATCCTTAGCCGCATGCGCCCGATTCCTTTCAGCCGTATGCCATTGCTTCCCCACTGCCGCATGAGCTTATTCCATAGTCCTTGTCCTCTTTTATTATATTATTATTATATTTAATGCTATATTTATGCTCATGTTTTCTGACTCTCTGTGAAGGCTTGTACTATATAGATTTTGCACATATTCCCTGAACATGACAGTGGTCTGCCATGGCGCACTCTTGACAAGTAAACCTGACATGATATATCTCGATATACTGTTATGACAGCTAGCCTGATATGGCAAGAATGATTGACCTGGACATCGTGGGCGATTGTGTTTGTACAAATAAATCAGTATTGTCTTGCATCATGTCTAGGATAGGGTTTCCCTGAATACCACGGTCAGGGGTACCTACTGAAATCGACTAAGGCTAATAACTAAAAAATCCAGTAGTCATAAAGAGATTTCCCAGCTACAGGCAATCCCGTTATCTGGGCGTCCATCATAGGATTTGTAGCTTACCGTCGAGTAGGGCACATTCCCAGCACACTGACATGTGTTGCACCCACCAAGCAACTTAAGGGTACATGCATTTCTTGGACGATGTACCCATATGAATTCAATCCCCTAATTGCGTCTGGATAATCTGGATGGTCTGCAGGGCTTGTGGCTTTTGGGATAATCTTATTGCATTTGCTAGTAACTAGGCCTGTGATAACCCTAGTTAGTTAAAGTATCAAGCCGTACTCTTTGCTTGGCCGTGATTGATTGAATGGAGTCTAGCCCAGCTTTGTCTTGTCCTGATCCTGTACAAGATTATGACATGACGGGATTATTTATGCTTGCCTTAACAATAATGATCAGGGGACCAGTTCTGTTCAGGCGAAGGGTTACAACCCCGATCCTTATTTAGTTTAAGGGTTGTAACTTGGCTCCCGGAGCAGTTCTGTGTCCTCTCTTCGTTATTGTCTTATTGCGTCCCATGCCATGCTCGTCATGTTTTATCTTACTTCAAGCATAATTATTTATACTGGCCTTAACAATAAAGATCAGGGGTCCAGTTCTGCTCAGGCGAAGGGTTACAACCCCGGTCCTTGTTTGGTTTAAGGGTTGTAACCTGGCTCCCGGAGTAGTTCTGTATCCTCTCTTCGTTTATTGTCTTATTACTTTATCAATAGTATTAAGACGGGTTTCTATTCAAGTGAAGGGTTGTAACCCCGGTCCTTGTTTGGTTGGGTTACAATCTGGTTACTTGAATAGTTTCCTCGTACTCAATTTATTATTGTTATCTCTGCTATTATCAGTATCTTTATAATTATCTTTAATATTCATTTAAGATATACTGGTTTAGTTTCTAAGTGAAGCCTCCTTTATGGCACTTGCTCTTCTGGGGTCTGACCCAGCTGGTTTTGTATGGCCAGATATCCGAGCAACTCCAAAGGATCTACCTACCTTCCAGCCAGATGGTGACCACCAGGCGTAACCCTGGCAACGAGTGGGTTCCTTTTGTTTTTTCACTCTATTGTAAAAATATTCTTTTGAGGCATTTAGCCGACGAGCACGTGTTAGCTCGTATTGCACATTTATTTACTGTCTGCCTACAGACTGTAACATGATTGGCAAATCCTAGGGTTGATCATGTATGACTAAAACTCTTGCTAGTCTTGATATTTTGTACGACTAGCTTCATGATCATCCAAATATGTAATGTATGGGACGCCTTACTATTGTATATTTGGTGCTCTGACATCTTGTAACTATTATTGCTTGCTTGAGATTGAGACAATAGGCTTATTCATGACCGTAGGAGACTGATAGCTTGTAGTTAAACCCTCATGTATCTAAACAGTCGTGACTATATGGTGAGATGGATTCTATTTCATTATATGTACCTGGCTATGTATGCCCCCGCTCTCTAGTATTCTGGATCTGGGGTGTTACATGGTTTAAGTGGTGGTCCATGCAGGTCTTGTAAATCAAGATATGTGAGAGTTTACCGAATAGATGCCTCAATCAGTACCCGCCCTTGATCTCTGTTCGTATCTTCTTAATCCCTAAAATCTTGACCTGATCACATGCTTGTATCGTTGCTCTGTCCTGGTCCTTCCTTATTGTTCCCTATGTCATCTTCTTCAGCGGCATTGTTGCTGGACCTGTCGATCAGCAAGGCAGAGCACCTCCCGTAGACCGGCAGCAACCTGGAGATCATGCCCAGCATTCAGGAGTAGCCTCCAGAGTTATGCCTAATGAAGGAGAGCCACCAGTTCAGCCGGTCCAGCCTGTATATCCTAATGATGGCACCTTGGTGGGTCTCATCAGGACATTGTTCGCTTTCCAAGATCAGCGAAGAGATGCATTGCACCAGGCAGTGACAGATGCTCTGACCACAGGAGGTCATCAGGGTAACAGCACGGCCAACAGCTTCAAGCGCTTGAACCCTCCGTTCTTTGACGGCAGTGAAGATGCTATTGCCATGGACGCATGGCTTCATGACACAGAGGTGATTCTAGAAGCAGCCAGGACTCCAGAAGATGAGAAGGTGGCCGTAGTGCGTGTAACACCCAGTTTTCCAAATGAGGGTAATTTTGAAATTTTATAATTATAATTATTATTTAATGATATTTATTTTATATTATGATTTTTAGTGATTTTTAAATTATTTTAAACTATTTAAATTCATGACTTGTGGTTTTGACGTTTTACTAGTGAAACCCTAGAGACTGTTTGACCTAGAGCCTAACCATGTGATTATGATATTTTAATATCATTTTTGGCCTAAGAATATTTTTGCATTTGACCTCTTTGAATTATTTTGATATCATTTTATTATTTATGATATTGTTTTGGGATTATTTGAGTCGGGTTCGAATTTCAACACAATCCGACTTGAAACGGAGACCCGGAGGTAGTTTGACTCTAGTGGGACCGACACACTAGTTAGGCATGGCCCACATGATATTAAATTTAGTCCACATGATAGAAATATTTTAGTTAGAGGTTAGACTAATTATTATGGATAAGGTTAGTGTGATTAGAGACTTTAGAATGACTAATTTAGCCCCAACCAATTAGTCCTTTTCTAATACTCATAGAATAGGTTAGTGGAGGCATTTTGGACCTTACCATAATAGGACAAATAGCTCCATATGGCCAGCTACTTTGGGAGAGGATAGGCTCAAGTTCATTTCATTATTCTCATCCACACTCTCTCTCTTGTTCTTCCCCAAATTCTTAGAGAGCAATCCCTAGCAATTTCTCCACCAAATCCTTCCATTTCGCCACCAAATCTTCTTCTTTCCTTCTCCATTCTAGCCAAGGAGGAAGCTACCTAAGTTTGGGAGGATTCGGAGCTCGTTCGTGTCCTTTTGGAATCTCTACGTGTCGGTGTCGCTCCGGGAAGGCTTCTCTTCAATTCGATCTACCGGGAGGTATAAATCCCTTCTCCTTTTCATTTCCTCATGCATATAGGTCTATTTTGAACCCATAGGAATGACCCCCATGGTTGCATCTCCATTTGTGTCCATTTCGTATCTATTTGGAGGTCATAGGAGTGTCATTTGTGTTGTGGTTGTGTCCATGTGGAAAAATCCCAAATTTGGACACACTATGTGTTATTGTTATGTATGAATGAATTATTACATGTTTAATCTCATATTTTTGTATTGGAGATGTGTTCTATAGTGTCTCATATATATATATATATTAGTGTAGAGAGTGAGTTCTTGATATATTATGTTATATACTTGTGTTCTTTTGTCTCAAACTACCCAAATCCGTCATAATTTTTATCCACGTTTTTAATTTCAGCCCTAACTTAGAAATGTCATAACTTCTAGCTCAAAGCTCGGTTTAATCTTTCATTTTTTTTAAAAGAAGCGTATTGAAGTTAGCTTTCCAAAAACATGTATTAATGGCCTAATTCTTTCTGTAACTTTCTGGAGAATTATTTGAGTGTCAGCTGTACGAAAGACAAACGCGTTCTCGGTGTTTTTGCGATTCTGGGAATTTTCGGAAACAAAAATGCGATCCGTTTGAAGTTTCGGAAAGCTAACACATAGATCTATAACATACTTTAATCCTAGATTTTAATTCATGCTGAGATGGTACAGTATTGATTATTAGTAGGAGTTACTATTCGACATATGTATTTTGTGCACCCTTGTGTGTAATATAATATTCTATTTGATTTTAACCCATGTTAATGTATATACATTATGTAATTAAATAGAGAATACAAGCATGAGTAAATGTTTAAATAAATGATGTATGAGGTGTAAGTATCCTATCTAATGTAAGCATGTATAAGTATGGCTTGTAATGAATATGTAGGTTCCATAGTATGTAATATATGGTACATATAGTGGTGCAAGAGAATAAATAAATGATGAATGAATGCAAGCATGAATGTAATGTAATAATAGATGTAATATATGTAGCCTTGTTAGGAATAAAACTGGAATTTAGTTTTGTTTCACTAAATAAGAGATACATGAGAACTCATATATGTGAATATTAACTTCCTATTGACACTTTGCTACACAACTGTCATGCCTCACTATCACTCCACACACAATGCACACTACACTATATAACCCTCATACCCTCACTCATTGACACTCTCACTCACACATTGCCTAACACTCATTCTATGATAACACACACATGTTCTTATGCACTTTCATGACATACACACACCCATGAACACATACACATGCTCTTCTCTCTCTCTCTCTATGTATATATATACTATACATGACTAAATGTGTTAATGTGGTAAATAGAGTTTTCCTATAGTTATATATACATATATGTGATATAGGGCCTAGTATTGAATTCTCTTTTCATGTACACCTCCATGTTCATACACACACATAGCTTTACATGTTAGCTTCCTTTCTCTTATGTATAATATTGAATGTGATGGCTTGTGTTTGGCTTGTATAGCCTTGTGATTGGTGTGTGATTGCTAGACTAGGCTTGGTTAGGCCAAGTGAGACTTATTAGACTTGTTGGGCTAGGATTTAACCTAGTTGACCTAGTTTGACTAGTCTAGTTGACTGGAGTTGACCAAGTGTTGACTTTAGTCTAGTTTGACCTAGACAGCATGCAGATGTATTGTAGATTATATTTATCATTCCCTGTGTACATCTTGACTTGTGTTGCTCTAACTAGGAGTCAGGTACCTCATCTCGGACAGTATATTTACTTCAGACATTCAGATACAAGGCGAGTACATTCTCTGACCGTTTCATACTAGTCTGGATTTATATTCTTGCTCTAGATTACTGTACTTGATGCTGACACGATCATTATTACGGATTGGTACTATACGGATCTTCTTCTGAGATATTATCTTCTTGTATTCACTAAATACATATTGTGATGTGCGTTTTACTTACATATTGTATTTATTGAATACCCATATCCTTGTATACTCCTTGTGCATATTGTACTCTCAGTATCACATGAGTCCCAGGGATAGACCATTGTACAACTATTGTATAATATTGTACATCCATTGTATAATATTGTACATCCATTGTATAATATTGTACATCTATTATATAATATTGTACATCTATTGTATAACATTGTACACTATTGTGCAAGATAACGTAACCGGAGTAGATCCTTGTGTATTGATTTGGGGAGGGGGAGTAGAATTGGTTATGTAATCAAATCCTATTGTACAACATTGTATAACTATTGTATATGTCTATTGTATACCCACGTACAATGGAGTTACCATTGCATTTTTTTAGACCGTTTACATAACCATATTGTACTCTAAATCACAGTAGGCTTACAGTTCTTATTTATCATATTTAGATATTTCCTGTTATCAAATCTCTACTGTTTTTATATACTTCTTACTTTCAGCATTTTATGTACCTTACTCTATTACATGCTTTATATTTCCTAACATGATATGAACTGCGTAAGATGTTTTGTGCTCGCTCCTGTCCTGACTGGACCTGTTGAAAATTTTACAGAGGATGATGAGGCACCCTGCACCCTTACTTGGAGTTTGCCTAGTTGACACTCGCGACCTGGACCCCAGGGGAGGTTCAGGCAGCTGCTGAGGACGATACCTTGCTTAGTATAGATAGTTTAGACTGTTTTTCCTTTTATGTTTAGTTGTTGTTCCTGATTCAGAGTTTGTATATTGTAGAGATGTTGAGACTTGTATTTTATTTCTGTTGTACCTCGGTTGAGGATTCTCTTATCTATTTTATCGTGCCATATTCTATCTCTAGATTATGATTGAGTTGTACCTCTGTGTTGGCCTCCTTATGGAGAGCATTCATATTATGTTAGTTATAGTTCATGACCTAGAACAGCGTTCTACCGCCGACACTGCGGTGTAGGCTGGGCGTTGTTACGCTCTCGTACCCTCACAGTGGGTGCGGGTCGTGACAGTACGCCTGCAATTATTGGATCTTGCCCGCAGCTGGTGGACGGTACAGGCCGTTGGATTAGTGGTATCCATTGCTTAGGCAGTATTCAGAAAGAGATTCCAGACCAAGTATTTCGATGCTGTAGCTCGGTACGATCTACAGACGAGGTTCACCAATCTGAAACAGATGGGCAGGACGGTCGACGAATATGCGGCCGAATTTTCGAGACTTAGTCAGTTTGCTCCCACCTTGGTAGCAATCGAGTTCGATAGAGCCCAGCGGTTCCAGCAGAGGCTCCATCTAGAGATTTTATTGGCCGTAGAGTAGTTTGAGCATCAGACTTTTGATGCGGTATTGAGAGCTGCGAGGAGGCATGAGTATACCTTCCAGAGGATTATGGACAGGACCGGGGGTCGGAAGGGATCCCATAGTCAGATGAACCAGTCTTCAACACCAGCCCCGGCAGCTAGGGCTTTAACTATTGGAGCTCCGAGGCGGGCGGCCTCAGTGACGTCGGTTCAACATCCAACTCCGACGTACCCTCGGCAGCAGAAGCAGAAGTACTCTTCCGCAGTGGGATGTTCACACTGCGGGAAGCTAGGGCATGTGATATCAGAGTGTCGCAGAGCATAGGATTTGTGCTTAGTTTGTGGTGCCCCGGACCACAGGATTGGGAACTGCCCGAATAGGAGGAGTTCATCTTCATCAGTCTTCTCTAGTCCTTCAGTTAGAGGACCAGCACCAGTCCTGCAGCAGCAGCAGCAGTACCCGTTCCCGAGGCCCTTGCCGACGCAGGCCCAGGCATTCCAGCAGCAGAGACCGTAGCAGTATGCCCAAGCCCAAGCCCTGATCCAGAACAGACAGAAAAGTTTTTAGCAGAGGGGACCCGCACCCAGAGGACATGGTCAAGTACTGGCTTTGACCATAGGAGAGGAAGGATTAGCACCAGGTGAGGTGGTGGCAGGTACTATTCTCGTCAACTCCTTTCCGGCTTCAGTATTATTTAACTCTGGTGCCTCGCATTCATTTATGTCTGCACGATTCGCGACACGGATAGGACTGGAGCCCGAGTTATTATCAGTAAGGCTCAATGTACTTACTGGTAACGGACTTATGGGAGTAGATAGTGTATTTTTCTCGTGTCGGATCGTAATTAGCGGTAGAGAGTTTCCCGCTAGGTTGATAGAATTTTCGATGGCCGACTATGATGTGGTCTTAGGGATGGATTGGTTGAGAGACTAGTATGCTAGGATAGACTGCCATATTGGCAGGGTTGTTTTTAGCATTCCCGGCGAGCCAGAGTTTTTCTTTTCCCGAGGCGAAGTTGAACCTTCTCCTCCAGTATTGCGGATGGCAGTAGTAGCAGTGCAGTTGCCCCGGATAGTTGAAAAGTTTCTAGATGTTTTCCCAGAAGAGCTTCCAGGGATGCCGTCGGAGCGAGAGATCAAGTTCACTATCAACTTGATCCCAAGGACAGCCCCAGTGTCAGAGAAAGTCTACAGGATAGTGCCGTCAGAGCTAGAGATATTGTACAAGATGATTGAAGAACTCAGAACCAAGGGATTCATTCGTGCTAGTGGATCGCCTTGGGGAGCCCCGATGCTTCTTGTGAAAAAGAAGGATGGTACATCCAGGTTATGTATAGATTATAGTACCTTGAACTCAGTGACAATCAAGAACAGATACCCTCTTCCGAGGATAGATGACTTATTTGATCAACTCAAGGGGGCAGCAGTATTCTCGAAGATTGATTTATGGTCAAGATATCATCAGATCAGAGTCAGAGAGCAGGACATCCCGAAAACAGCTTTCAGATCTAGGTATGGGCATTGGGAGTTCCTTGTTATGCCATTTGGAGCAACCAATGCGTCGGCCGTATTCATGGACCTCATGAATCGTATCTTCATGCCTTATTTGGATCAGTTTGTGATTGTGTTCCTAGACGACATCCTGGTCTACAGCAAGAGTGAAGCGGAGCATGAGCAGCATCTCAGGGTTGTCCTCCAGATTCTCAGGGAGCACCAGTTGTATGCCAAGTTTAGTAAATACAAGTTCTGGCTCGATTGCATTTCGTACTTGGGTCATATCATCACCAGAGGAGGACTAGAAGTGGATCCCCAGAAGATCATGGCCATTGAGATGTGTCCAGTGCCTAGCACAGTTGCAGAAGTTTATAGTTTTCTTGGCTTGGCCGGCTACTACCGACGATTTATTTTAGACTTTGCTCGGATTTCAGCGACATTGACCCAGTTGACCCGCAAGGATATGTAGTTTGCTTGGACAGCAGAATATCAGGATTCTTTTAAAAAGTTGAAGCGAGGCTTGATGACGGTACCCATTCTCACGCTTCTAGATGGGACCGGGAGATTCTCAGTGTATTGTGATGCTTCCGGCAGAGGTTTAGGATGTGTTCTGATGTAGCATAGGAAGGTAATAGCTTATGCGTCACGACAACTCCGTGATCATGAGAGAAATTACCTAACCCATGACTTGGAGCTAGCGGCAGTAGTATTTGCACTTAAGTTGTGGAGGCATTACCTGTATGGAGATAGGGTAGAGATTTTCATCGACCACAAGAGCCTGAAGTATGTTTTTACCCAGAAGGATCTTAACATGCATCAGAGAAGGTGGCTAGAGCTACTTGTAGATTATGATGTCAACTTGTAGTATCATCCTGAGAAGGCCAACGTCGTTGCAGATGCATTGAGCAGGAGAGCCAGAGTTTATTTCCTAACAGCACAACCTGAGTTATTAGCAGATCTTCAGAAGATGGACATAAAAGTTGTCCTTCATACCAATATGGCATTGATAGCCAGTATACAAGTTCAGACCACTATAGTCAAGAGGATCCGGATGGCGCAGTCAGCAGATTCTAAGCTTCAGCGACTCAGAGCATAGTGTGAGGCAGAACGAAGACCAGAGTTATGTATCCATGAAGACGGTACACTTCGGCATGGAAAGCGTCTTTGTGTACCCAGTGGAGATATCAGACAGGAGATCATGACAGAAGCTCACAGTTCTCAGTATTTCATTCATTCCGGCAGTACGAAGATGTACCGTGATATCCGACAGCACTTTTGGTGGAATGGCATGAAGAGGGAGATAGCCCGGTTCGTCTCTCGATGTTTGGTTTGCCAACAAGTTAAAGATGAATATCAGAGGCCAGCTGGACTTCTTCAGCCCTTGCCAATTCCAGAATGGAAGTGGGAGCATATAACCATAGATTTTGTGACTGGCTTACCTAGGTCCCCGGTCGGTAAAGATGCTATTTGGTCAGTCGACGGCTCAGCTAGAAGAGATGTACCTCAGGCAGATCGTTAGACTTCATGGCGTACCAGTCAGTATCACCTCGGACAGAGATTCTAGATTTACGTCGCACTTTTGGCATAGTTTGCAGGAGAGTTTGGGAACTCACCTCCAATTCATCTCGGCTTATCACCCACAGACAGATGGTCAGTCAGAGCGTACCATACGAACCTTGGAAGATATGTTGAGATCTTGTACGCTCGACTTCGGTGGTTCATGGGAAGATCACCTACACCTGGTGGAGTTCTCGTACAATAACAGTTTCCAGGCCAGTATCTAGATGGCACCGTTCGAGGCACTGTATGGTAAGAAGTGCTGATCTCCGCTAGCATGGAACGATATTGGAGAAAGGAAGATGCTCGGTCCTAAAATGATTGCTCTGATGGTGGAGGTGGTCAGGAGATCAGAGATCATCTTCGAGTTGCACAAGATCGCCAGCGTCATTGGGCCGATTCTCATCGGCATTCCCTTGAGTTTTCTGTCGGTGACCATGTATTCCCGAGAATTTTGTCTAACCGTGGCGTCATTCTTTTCGGCGTACGGGGAAAGCTTAGTCCTAGGTATATAGGACCGTTCGATATTCTGGAGTGAGTAGGAGATATATCATATCGTCTTGCTCTTCCGTCGTCGTTACATGAGGTGCATGATATTTTCCATGTATCCCAACTATGACGATATATTCCGGACCCGGGCCATAACCTGGATCATTTGGAATTGGTTGTTGGTACCAACCTTTCGTATGAGGAGAGGTCCGTGTCTATATTGGACCGGAAGAAAAAGATACTCAAGAACAAGACTATTAAGTTAGTCCGTATTGCTTGGGATTATCACTCTTTGGATGAGTCAACATGGGAGCGTGAGGATGATATCCGATCGCGATATTCCGACCTATTTGACTCGTAAGGTATAATATCTTTCTTATGCCTTATGCTCTCAATTCCTTGTTTGAATGAATGATTGCTTGATTGATTGCCTTGTTATAGCTTGCCTGTGATTAGTATAGCTTATCCTTGCTTCTCTAGCATCTTGATTAAATTTCGAGGACAGAACTCTTTTAAGGTGGGTAGAGTTACAACGACCATGGTTCGTATTACGTATTTTGGTATACGTATATTGCATGTTTCCTGGCATGGTTTATCTTGGTATTTCTCTTGTTTGGTTTGGCTTGGTTGGCTTGGTTCGGTTTGGATTGGTTTTTTTTCTTGTGGACCAAACCCCTACCTACCCCCACTCTTTCTTTATAGCCGCCCACTCTTTCTCTCTCTCCTCATTACTTCTTCTTCTTCACCATTACTCTCTTCACCTACCAGAGAGAGAGAGCCTAGGCAAGTACAGCTTGCTTCATGAAGGAACTCAGTTTTTATTGTTTCATTCTCTTCCCCACAAGATTCTAACATACTTTAATACTTAGCATTTCTAATTTCTATAGTTCAATTTGTGTAGATCTAAGTTTATTGTATTTTTAGATTTTTTTGGGTTTTGATCTATTTAACCTTGTTATTTATCTAGTTTTGATGGTTCCATATTGTAGAGAATTTGATTCTGCCCTATTTTGACCTATGGAAGTCTGAATTCAGACCTCGGATGAAGGATTTAGGAAGCTTTGAAGCCATGGATTCATGGCTCTTCTTCTTCTTCTCGATTCAGTGGGGAAGAAGAGCAGTACTTGACCGTATGGATTTTTATGCAGCATGTTTTTCTGGGCCGTATAGCAATATTGGCTGCATGGCAATAATTGTCGCATGAACTCAATTATCCTCGGCCGCAAATGATCCGTCTCCCCGTAGCTGCATAAGGCCTTGGCATTACTTAGCCGCATAGCTATCATTTATCCCAGCCGCATGAAGTCGATCCCCCGCAGCCGCATATGCTTAATTATTTCGCAGCTGCATAAGTTATCCTTGGTCCTTAGCCGCATGAACACCAGCATCCTCAGCCGCATAAGCCCGCATGCTCCCAGCCGCATGGCACCGCATCTCCTGAGCCGCATACACCTGTTTCTATCCTGCCACATGAAGTTATTCCCTACAGCTGTATATGCGCGTATTACTTAGTCGCATGGTGTTGCTCTCCCGCAGCCGCATAAGCTCATCCTTCCTGAGCCGCATGCGCCCGCCCACTTCCAGCCGCATGAGCGTGCATCATTTCTGTCGCATGAATCCAATTATCCCTGAGCCGTATGAGACCCGCATCCTTAGCCGCATGCGTCCGATTCCTTTCAACCGCATGCTATTGCTTCCCCACTGCCGCATGAGCTTATTCCATAGTCATTGTCCTCTTTTATTATATTATTATTATTATTATTATTATATTTAATGCTATATTTATGCTCATGTTTTTTGACTCTCTGTGAAGGCTTGTACTATGTAGATTTTGCACATATTCCCTGAACACGATAGTGGCCCGCCGTGGCGCACTCTTGACAAGTAAACCTGACATGATATATCTCGATATGTTGTTAAGACAGCTAGCCTGACATGACAAAAATAATTGACCTGGACACCGTGGACGATTGTATTTGTACAAATAAACCAGTATTGTCTTGCATCATGTCTAGGATAGGGTTTCCCTGAATACCACGGTCAGGGGTACCTACTGAAATCGACTAAGGCTAATAACTAGAAAATCCAGTAGTCATGAAAAGATTTTCCAGCTACAGGCAATTCCGTTATCTGGGCGCCCATCATGGGATTTGTAGCCTACCGTCGAGTAGGGCACATTCCCAGCACACTGACATGTGTTGCACCCACCAAGCTACTTAAGGGTACATGCATTTCTTGGACGATGTACCCACATGAATTCAATCCCCTAATTGCGTCTGGATAACCTGGATGGTCTGCAGGGCTTGTGGCTGTTGGGATAATCTCATTACATTTGCTAGTAACTAGGCCTGTGATAACCCTAGTTAGTTAAAGTATCAAGCCGTACTCTTTGCTTGGCCGTGATTGATTGAATGGAGTCTAGCCCAGCTTTGTCTTGTCATGATCCTGTACAAGATTGTGACATGACGGGATTATTTATGCTTGCCTTAACAATAATGATCAGGGGGCCAGTTCTGTTCAGGCGAAGGGTTACAACCCCGGTCCTTGTTTGGTTTAAGGGTTATAACCTGGCTCCCAGAGCAGTTATGTGTCCTCTCTTCGTTATTGTCTTATTGTGCCCCATGCCATGCTCATCATGTTTTACCTTACTTCAATAGCATGATTATTTATACTGGCCTTAACAATAAAGATCAGGGGTCCAGTTCTGTTCAGACGAAGGGTTACAACTTCGGTCCTTGTTTGGTTTAAGGGTTGTAACCTGGCTCCCGGAGCAGTTATGTATCCTCTCTTCGTTTATTGTCTTATTACTTTATCAATAGTATTGAGACGGATTTCTATTCAAGTGAAGAGTTGCAACCCCGGTCCTTGTTTGGTTTAAGGGTTGTAATCTGGTTACTTGAATGGTTTCCTCGTACTCAATTTATTATTGTTATCTCTGCTATTATTAGTATCTTTATAATTATCTTTAATATTCATTTATGATATGCTGATTTAGTTCCTAAGTGAAGCCTCCTTTGTGGTACTTGCTCTTATGGGGTCTGACCCAGCTGGTTTTGTATGGCCAGATATCGGAGCAGCTCCAGAGGATCTACCTACCTTCCAGCCAGATGGTGACCACCAAGCGTACCTCTGGCAACGAGTGGGTTCCTTTTGTTCTCTCACTCTATTGTAAAAATATTCTTTTGAGGTATTTAGCTGGCGAGCACGTGTTAGCTCGTATTGCACCTTTATTTACTGTCTGTCTACGGGCTGTAACATGATTGGCAAATCCTAGGGTTGATCATGTTTGACTAAAACTCTTGTTAGTCTTGACATTTTGTACGACTAGCTTCATGATCATCCGAATATGTAATGTATGGGACGCCTTACTATTGTATATTTGGTGCTTTGACATCTTGTAACTATTATTGCTTGCTTGAGATTGAGACAATAGACTTGTTCATGACCGTAGGAGACTGATGACTTGTAGTTAAACTCTCATATATCTAGACAGCCGTGACCGTATGGTGAGATGGATTCTATTTTATTATACGTAGCTGGCTATATATACCCCCGCTCTCTAATATTCTGGTTCTGGGGCGTTACATAATGTGAGCGCACCAACTAAAGATGAATCTGGCCAAGTCCTTCCTAGGCGTCTCCAGCGGCAAATTCTTAGGCTTCATCGTTGTTTGCCATTGATTGTAAAAGAACAGAACAATTATCGGAGGACTGAACTTAGACTCACAATACAAACTCGCTCGTACAAAGAAAGCCTAGGGACGAAAACCGAGGTACAGCAGACTAAGTACGATTGTTTATTTTTGATTTTGGAGGGTGACGATAGAGGCTCGGGAAAGCGACGGCCGCTCTGCCTTACTCCTTGGACGATCAGTATGCAGTCTTGGCTCGGGGAAGATCTGCTCGACGTTGATGAAGAAACGCTCTTCTTACTCTCCTCGGATTGCTCTCCTGGCTTCTCTCTCTCTCTCTCTGTGATTATCAAGGGGGAGCTCTCTCTGTGTAGATCTCTATCTTCTTATTTCTTTTGATGCCGACCTCTCTCTCTCTTCTTCTTCTTTTTTTTTTACAAGGGAATGATGCTGGCTATTTATAAGAGTGGGGGGTGATCATTAGGGTTTGCTAATGATTATCTGTTTGGAATGTCGGCGCTCCTTCATTCTATCTGAACCCTTGATCCTGATTATAGTGAATCTCGGCCATTAATGCGGATAGCATCGTATCTCATGATCAATTAATGCTAGCTGCTTTAAATCCTCGTGATTGATTATGCCAATGTCTGATTGCTCGCCACGTGTCCCATTAGCTTGATGATAAATGATATGCCCTGATCTCAGTAATTATGACGATGATGTCAAATATATTTGTTGAGATTCGGTTAAATCTCTTATTGATCCCATGCCACGTGTCTTAATTGTGAGTCCTGTCAGAGCCGCATAGGATTGACTATCCTCGAACCGCTGAGAGATACTCTTCCTGAGCCGCATGAGACAATGCCTCATCGAGCCGCAGGGGATGAACCTTCCGTGAGCCGCATATGCATAGTCTTTGCGAGCCGCATGAGCTGGTGTTGTATTGAGCCGCAGGGAATGTATTCCTAGGGAGCCGCATGAGCTAGCGTTGTATCGAACCGCATGGAACGGGTTCTCAGGGAGCCGCATATGACTGATTGCCACGTGGCAATCTGGAACTTCTGACGGATTTGGTCAGAGATTTTCTTCTTTTTCCGAGGAGTCAGTCATTATGGCAAGGCCATTATGAAACTTTATGTCAGGTCTGTCACTTGTCAGGTCTGTCAGCCGTCAGAGCATTAAATGCGTCCACACGTTGGGCACAGCTATTTTTGAAGACCACGTGGCCTCTCTCTCTGGGCCGCATGGAGTTTACTCGAGCTGCCTATGTGCGTTGAGCCGCATGTCCATGTTGGTGACTTTTGAGCCGTATGATACTCTTGAGCCGCATGAAGCTCGTCTGATTTTGAGCCGCATGAAGCTTCCTGGGTTCTGTGCCGCATGAAGAATGTCTCATAACCGAGCCGCATGAAGGACGTCTCATGACCGAGCCGCATGAAGAATGTCTCATGATCGAGCCGCATGAAGGACGTCTCATGACCGAGCCGCATGAGGAATGTCTCATGACCGAGCCGCATGAAGGACGTCTCATGACCGAGCCGCATGAGGAATGTCTCATGACTCGCATGAGGAATGTCTCGATCTGTCCGTGCACTCGCTTTGTGGGCCCGGGTATCCCGAACACACGAGTGCGTAGGTATCATGTTTGCTCCCTGATGTGGGGGCTAATAGAAACACTTGCCCTCGATCTTTGTTGGGAGACACTTGAGAACCACTCTGTCCGTTTGCCGCCGGGGGCTGGACACAGGCGGCTCTGTACAACTTTCCATCAGAGGCCCGCTTAGCGGGATGCTCTTGATGGTCAGAGGTTGGGACAGCTGACTGAGCCCGATGAGCCCGCGCTGCCCTAGACTTCTTCTACTTAGCACCCGAAGGTGCGTAATAGGAAGAGTCCAAGTTTGGAAGGAGGGAAGAAAAGTTGGTGCCCTTTTCAAAGAAGGTAAGGGAGCTCTATTTATAGAATGGAGTAAGCCCTTTCTTCTTTTCCTTTTCGATGTGGGACTAAAAGCAATATTTTCCATGCTTCTACAGGACCCCCTTCAAAGTTTCCAAATTACAAATTTGGAACACTTTGAATAAGAAGCATGGAAAGTAGATTTGTTTAGGTGTGGCAATCCAATCAGAGGTAGCATGGACGTGATAGGTTTGGGTACTTCCGCTGGGGATTTTATGTGGACTTATCATCCTTGGCGTACCTTGGTTTTAGGTACGGATAATAAGTTGAGAGAGGGAACCATCATATTTACTCAGAGGTGGTATGGACGTGGTAAATATAAGGTTGATGGTAGAGCTTTCCTACTCAGAGGTGATATGGACATGGTAGGAGCGAACTCGAATGAGGATACATAGAACAACTCAGAGGTGCTATCAATATGGGAGTTCTATGCATTGGGTGAAAGAATGCTATGGAACAGCTGGGCTCCGAAAGCATGTGATGATGAGGAAAGATGTGGATGTACTAAGGGACCTAGTACGGCATTTGTGGTCAGCAGAGGACATTTGTGGGCCTATTATCCTTAGCATACCTTGGTTTTAGGTACGGATAATAAGTTTGATAGGGATACCTAGGACAACTCCGTGGTAAGGCGGATATGGAGGTTCTTGGTATCGGGTGAAAGAATACCATGGAGCAGTGAACAGTTTTCTATTTTCTTTCACTGTTTTTCTTTTCTTTTTGTCAAGGGATGTGATCCCAGATGATGTAGTACTTTGAATTTTGAATAAATGAGCATGTTTCAACTCATCTTCTCTTTCTTGTACTTGTGGTGTTTGTGGAATTGGACCTGCTGGGGGATTATTTGTGGACCTGTTACCCTGGGCGTACCTTGGTTTTAGGTACGGATAACAAGTTTGGTCAGGATATCCGGAACAGCCATGGCAAAGTGGTCATGGGTGCTCTCGGTATTGGGAAAAAGAATGCCGTAGAGCAGCTGGGCTCCCGGGGCATGGTGAGATGGTAGATTTATGCTAAGAAGCTTAGCAAGGGATATTTGTGGACCTATTATCCTTGGCGTACCCTGGTTCAGGATACGGATAATAGGATGAAAGGAAACCAACATATTTGCTCAGAGGTTATGAGGACATGGCAAGCATGAGGGTTTTACCGTGGAATCTTCCTGCTCAGAGGTAATGAGGACATGGCAGGGGAGACTTCACGGAAGATATTCGTGGTCAACAGCGGATATTTGTGGTCAACAGAGGACATTTGTGGGCCTATTATCCTTGGCGTACCCTGGCTTAGGATACGGATAATAGGATGAAAAGGAACCAACATACTTACTCAGAGGTAATGAGGAAATGGCAAGCATGAGGGTTTTTGTTTCATCGCGGAATCTTCCTACTCAGAGGTAATGAGGACATGGCAGGAGAAAACTCAACGGAGGATATTTGTGGACCTATTATCTTTGGCGTACTCCGGTTGTGGGTACAAATAATAGGTTGAAAGGGAATCAACATACTTACTCAGAGGTAATGAGGACATGGCAAGTATGAAGTTTTCTTCGACGGAGCCTTCCCACTCAGAGGTAATGAGGACATGGCAGGAGTGGGCTCAATGAAGAGGGGTATATAGAACGACTCAGAGGTAATGAGGACATGGAAGTTCTATGTAAAGGGATGATTTGTTTTTGGGGGAAATGGAACGACTCAGAGGTAATGAGGACATGGCCGTTTTGGAAATTTGTGGATCTGTTACCCTTTTTGTGCACTGGGAGTGCGGGTAGTGGATCATGAGGGAGGATCCCTTCCAGGAAAAAAGTTCAGAGGTATGTTTATACATAACGTTCTCCCTAAAAGAGTGACCGGGATGTAAGTTCAGGGGTAGTGGGTACATAACTCGACAATCCATAAATTTTGTGATCAAAGTGTAAGTTCAAAGGTACCAGCGGGTACATGACTTGGTAGTTTGGGATTTTTGTGGAAGGAGGAGGTGAGTTCAGCGGTACGAGAGGGTACATGACTCGGTAGTTTGGGATTTTTGTGGAAGGAGGAGGTGAGTTCAGCGGTACGAGAGGGTACATGACTCAAAAATCTGGAATATTGTGGATATGAGTTCAGCGGTACCAGCAGGTACATGACTCGGTGATCTGGAGAAAATGTGGATGTGAGTTCAGTGGTACCAGCGGGTATATGACTAGATAATCTGGAGTGGATGTGAGTTCAGCGGTACCGGGGGGGTACATAACTCACCAATCTAGGAAATTTGGAGGCGGAATGTGAGTTCAGCGGTACCGGGGGGTACATAACTCAATCATCAGGGATTTTTTTTTTTTTGGGTGTCGTTTCGGACGTAATACTTCTTCAGGAAGTTGCCGTTGATGGGCAACATGAGCAAGTCTCAGTGTGAGCAGCCACATACTTGGCCAGCTCCAACTCTTCTTCAGCCACCCCCTGTGTAAATGCAGACTGAGAGGATGATTTGGGCAACTTGATCATCAGGGGTTCAGTTGATGGAGTAGATCGTGGAGTTGTTGGCAGACTAGCGACCCCCATTTTGGCACTTGACGTGGAGCGAGGAGTGGCTGGTTCACTAGAAGTGTCAGACCTTGCATCGGGGTGACGACCCTTCTTGGGAAGGCGTATCGTCAGTGGCCGATCGGAGGGATTGAGCTTCTCCGTTTGGGGTTGACCGACTCTCGGCAATCTGATTGTCAGTGGCCCTGTTGTGGGTCTCGGCACTTGGCCGGACCTTGGCAGCCGGATTATCCTTTGCTCCTCCTGCGCTGAGAGGCTGTTTGTGTCCTTCCGTAGAGTGGCGGTAAGGGGTGCAGACTTGCCCGGTTTGTGAGCTTGGAGGTGGATCGTCAGGGGTCCTTCTGATCCCGTGGTTGTCTCGGTATGAGTTTGTGCGTCTCCTTCATCAAGGTGCCTTTTCGACTTTTCGTATAAGCAGGAGTCCGAGTAGTAAGATTCGACCCCTTTGAAGGGATCGATATCACTAAATTCTGTCTTCACGAAGTCGTGTTTGTCGACGTATTTGAAGCACTGGTGTAGTGTGGAAGGCACGATCATATAATCGTGTATCCATGGGCGCCCCAAGAGGATGTTGTAAGAAGTGTCTGCATCTATGACGTAGCAGGTGACTTCGGATTGGAGATCGCCAATTTGATACTTCAGACGAATCTTTCCAATAGGGTAGCTCCTGCCCGAATTGAAACCGCTGATGGCGGTGCTTGTAGGTGTCAGACGATGCATCGGGATACGAAAATGATGCAGTAGTCCTTTTGGAATGATGCTTATGGAAGACCCAGGGTCAATGTGCATCCGGTCCACCTTTATGTCGCCGATGTAGCCTGTGTAGTATAATGGGCGATCGTGTAGATTAGTCTTGATGAGCATGTCTTGTGGAGTGAAGACGATGTTGGGCATTGCTCCCGTACAGGCACTGTCTTGGAGGTCTGCGGGCTGATTTTCTCCCGTGAGGTTGACCTGAGCCAGGTACGCGTCGGCATTTTGAAGTGCATCGCTCAAAGCTGTGCGGACATCCTTTGAGAGCCTCAGGAGTTCATATAAGGACAATTTGGCCGGTGTATTGGCCAATTGCGCCAAGATGTCAAAGTTGTAGGGCCTCTCCAGCCCCTGAGATGTTTTCTTTCGGAGGGATTTGTCGAAGCGAGTCTCCTTCGGCCTAGGCTTGTCGGTCGTCGAAGGCTGAGCCGGTCCCGGAGCATCCGTGGTAATGGGCGGATGATCATCAGTCGAGTTTTCAGCCACAGGTTGAGATTGTGCTCCGGATCGAGTAACAACGGCCGTGACTTCCTCTTCATCTGCTGAGGTGGTACGGCAGGATCTGACTTTTCCACTTTTCTTTTTAGAAGATGGAGTGGACTGAGTTACCTCGTGGACTAGGTCCGGATGGACCCACATGATTTCCCTTCGTGAGGTGGTGAGGGGTACTAGACCAGCAGCTTGAGCAGGCGGGAGATTAGCAATCTCCATCGTTGCCAGAGGGATGGGTATAACCCCGTCCTGGGTCTATGTTGGAGGGAAGCTGCCGAATTGTACGGACACCATATTGGCTGCCACGGTTACCTCCTCGAAATCGATGGCCAGAGCGTTCGAATCGATGAGGTTTTGGATATATCGTTTCAGTTGGTAGCAGTCGTGCGTAGCATGGTGGACGTAGCGGTAGTAATGGCAAAACTTTGGGTTCTCCAGATCAGCCGGCCGAGGCTTCCGTCTTGGTGGAGGAAGCTGAATCCTATCTCCTTGTATGAGCATGTCCAAGATAGGCTTGACGTGACCGTCTTCAAAAGAGTAGGTGATTTGAGGCCATTGTTTATCTGCAGGTTGCGACTCAGGCTTCTGGGCTGTATCGGCCACCATAGCCTGCTTGCCTCTGTTGTCTCGGTTGTTGGAGGGGCTACCCCCATTGTCGTTGGTGGTGCTGGGACGCTTGCTCTTGTTCTCTCCCTCTGAGATATGTAATCCTAGTTGGCGAGCCTTCTTTAATCGTTCTTCGGCACTTGTAGCACTAATGATAAAAGCCTTCCAGTCCTTGAATTGACTCTCGCCCATCCAGAGACTGATTGTTGGGAGTAGTCTCTTTTGGCAAATTTCGATCAAGGAGGAGTCCGGGTTGCCAGATGGTAACTTCATTGCGGTTTGACGAAATCGCTCAATGTAATTCCTCGTCAGCTCTTTCTCTCCTTGAATGACATCCATGAGGGTAGACATCGTGACGTCCTGCCCTACCTCATAGAACCTCTCCAAGAACAGGCGTTTGAAGCCAGCGAAGGAATGGATGCAATTGTCCGGCAGGTTGCGGTACCAATCGAAAGCGACTCCTTCCAATGCCCCAATGAATAACCGTGTCAGGATAGCGTCATCATGGGGCAGATGGTCGGTAGTGACCTCAAAGTAAGTGATGTATCGACTTGCTGAAGTCTTGCCATCATATGGGTTGATATTGAACGGCTTATCTTGGCGGAAAGGGAACATCCCTCCATTCATCAGGATATGGTTGCCGTATTCTGAGGTCTTGAGAGTTTTCTCGGGCGTAGAAGATTGCTCGGAGCTCCTGAACCTCTCTTCTTACTTCTCGGGCCTCATCTGTCGCGGTAGGGGCCGTTATCTCGGGAGGATTATTGCCCTGGTTTGGCGCCGCTGAATTTGAATCTACGTTGATTGCGGGACCCGTGCTTGTCTGGCCAGATGTCACTCCCTGCAGAGTAGGAAGTGCCGCTTTGATCTCGTCTACAGACTTGACTAAGGCATGCAATATGGCCTCCAAAGTGTCGATGCACTGGCGATCGCTGGAACCGCCTTGATTGCTGTCTGTCATGAATACCGTCTTCACGTGAGGAGTGACGGAGGGAGTGGTGGAGGATGTACCCTCCGAGTCGTACCCATGCGTCGAGAAATCATCTGGATATGTGGGGATGTTCTCTTCAGGTTCGGACTCGGAAGGAACACTACCCCCAGCTTCGGAGGTTGCTTCGTCTAGAGAATCATGGATGTCCTCGGGGACATCAGCATCTGTTATACCCGATGGGAGGGTTGTTTCTCGGGGTTCGTCTCCTTGAAACATTGGATTATTGTGGACGTTCGGAGGAGTACTACCCCCAGCTCCTACGACCCTCAGGGTCGGGGACGATGAGCCTCCTGTTGCAGCAGATTTTGTCTTCGAACGGGTGTGTTGGTATACTCCGGTGGAGGATAACCGTTTAGCCGACAACTTCTTAGCTGTAGTGGCTGATATCTTTGGACTGGAGATGCTTGTCTTCTTCCCTCTCCCCTCGGCGGGGACCTTCTGAGCGGAATTGCAGGAGACAACAGGAGGTGCCTCATCTTCTGAGTTCGGGTGCTGTAGTCTGTGGAAGACGGACGGACGATCTTCCGTCACTGCCGCGTTGTTGCAGCAGCAGTTGACGATGATCTGGGTGCAGTGACGTCCATATGGGGATTCTTTGCACGCCGAGGCCCCTTCTCTTTCCTTGCGTTTGTGGAGGATCGCCTCACGCAGGTCAAAGGAACCACTCTGTCCGTTCGCCGTCGGGGATTGGACTTGAGCAGTTCTGTACAACTTCCCATCAGAGGCCCGTGTGATAATCAGCGGGACGCCCTGATAGTCAGAGGTTGGGGCAGCTGTCCGGGCTTGATGAGCCCGCGCTGCCCTAGACTTCTTTTTTCTAGCACTCGTGGGTGCATAATAGGAAGAGTCCAAGTTGAACATCACAGAGTCTGGCTTATCATCCAGAGAGTCATCAGGGTTCAGATCGTACGAGAGACGGTCGAAAACTGATCGAGATGAGCATAGAGCAGATGCTATGCGGCTGGGAGCGGAAACCGTGCAGGCTGTCTGCATGCGGTTGTCTCCTGTCGTCGGACGAGTTCTTATGCGGCTAGGGGTCACGACCGTGCAGGCTGGCCGCATGCGGTTGGCATCTGTGGCCGCATGGGTTTTCTACAAACAATTGACTTTACTGGCCGTATGAGTCTCATCCATGCTGTCGGGAACTGTAGTCGCATAAGTTATGCGGCTGACAGAAGTAGCCGCATGAGTTTTCTTCATACGGTTGGCGGATGTAGCCGCATGGGCTTTCTCCTTGCGGCTAATATTCTTCTACGGTTCGGTCCGCGTAGAGTCCCTCTTTGTCCCTGCAAGTCCAGCATCATAATGTTTTCTTCTGCCGGACTTGGGGACAGCAGAGTTGTCTACGACCTGAAGTGGGACCGCAGGAGAATCCTTCTCGCCGTCTTGAGCAGCAGAGGGCATCCCATCGAGGGCTTGAGGAGGAGCAAATGACTTCGGTCTCCATTCTTTGCGAGCCTTCGTGGTGCGGGTGCGCTTCTGGGCTGGGCCAGCGCTGCCTTCAGAGAGCATCTCTTCGAACGCCTGTTGGTCGAAGCGGACGACCATCTTCTTTTGTGTGGAGCCAAGTTTGGATGCATCTGATTGCGTCACCAACTCCTCAGCCATGGAGAAGTTAGTCCCCAGCAGAGTCGCCATCGTGTTTGCCATTGATTGTAAAAGAACAGAACAATTATCGGAGGACTGAACTTAGACTCACAATACAAACTCGCTCGTACAAAGAAAGCCTAGGGACGAAAACCTAGGTACAGCAGACTAAGTACGATTGTTTATTTTTGATTCTGGGGGGTGACGATAGAGGCTCGGGAAAGCGACGGCCGCTCTGCCTTACTCCTTGGACGATCAGTATGCAGTCTTGGCTCGGGGAAGATCTGCTCGACGTTGATGAAGAAACGCTCTTCTTACTCTCCTCGGATTGCTCTCCTGGCTTCTCTCTCTCTCTGTGATTATCAAGGGGGAGCTCTCTCTGTGTAGATCTCTCTCTTCTTATTTCTTTTGATGCCGACCTCTCTCTCTCTCTTTTTCTTCTTTTTTTTCACAAGGGAATGATGCTGGCTATTTATAAGAGTGGGGGGTGATCATTAGGGTTTGCTAATGATTATCTGTTTGGAATGTCGGTGCTCCTTCATTCTATCTGAACCCTTGATCCTGATTATAGTGAATCTCGGCCATTAATGCGGATAGCATCGTATCTCATGAGCAATTAATGCTAGCTGCTTTAAATCCTCGTGATTGATTATGCCAATGTCTGATTGCTCGCCACGTGTCCCATTAGCTTGATAATAAATGATATGCCCTGATCTCAGTAATTATGACGATGATGTCAAATATATTTGTTGAGATTCGGTTAAATCTCTTATTGATTCCATGCCACGTGTCTTAATTATGAGTCCTGTCAGAGCCGCATAGGATTGACTATCCTCGAACCGCTGAGAGATACTCTTCCTGAGCCGCATGAGACAATGCCTCATCGAGCCGCAGGGGATGAACCTTCCGTGAGCCGCATATGCATAGTCTTTGCGAGCCGCATGAGCTGGTGTTGTATTGGGCCGCAGGGAATGTATTCCTAGGGAGCCGCATGAGCTAGCATTGTATCGAACCGCATGGAACGGGTTCTCAGGGAGCCGCATATGACTGATTGCCACGTGGCAATCTGGGACTTCTGACGGATTTGGTCAGAGATTTTCTTCTTTTCCCGAGGAGTCAGTCATTATGGCAAGGCCATTATGAAACTTTATGTCAGGTCTGTCACTTGTCAGGTCTGTCAGCCGTCAGAGCATTAAATGCGTCCACACGTTGGGCACAGCTGTTTTTGAAGACCACGTGGCCTCTCTCTCTGGGCCGCATGGAGTTTACTCGAGCTGCCTATGTGCGTTGAGCCGCATGTCCATGTTGGTGACTTTTGAGCCGTATGATACTCTTGAGCCGCATGAAGCTCGTCTGATTTTGAGCCGCATGAAGCTTCCTGGGTTCTGTGCCGCATGAAGAATGTCTCATGATCGAGCCACATGAAGGACGTCTCATGACCGAGCCGCATAAAGAATGTCTCATGATCGAGCCGCATGAAGGACGTCTCATGACCGAGCCGCATGAGGAATGTCTCATGACCGAGCCGCATGAAGGACGTCTCATGACCGAGCCGCATGAGGAATGTCTCATGACTCGTATGAGGAATGTCTCGATCTGCCCGTGCACTCGCTTTGTGGGCCCGGGTATCCCGAACACACGAGTGCGTAGGTATCATGTTTGCTCCCTGATGTGGGGGCTAATAGAAACACTTGCCCTCGATCTTTGTTGGGAGATACTTGAGAACAACTCTGTCCGTTTGCCGCCGGGGGCTGGACACAGGCGGCTCTGTACAACTTTCCATCAGAGGCCCGCTTAGCGGGATGCTCTTGATGGTCAGAGGTTGGGACAGCTGACTGAGCCCGATGAGCCCGCGCTGCCCTAGATTTCTTCTACTTAGCACCCGAAGGTGCGTAATAGGAAGAGTCCAAGTTTGGAAGGAGGGAAGAGAAGTTGGTGCCCTTTTCAAATGAGGTAAGGGGGCTCTATTTATAGAATGGAGTAAGCCCTTTCTTCTTCTCCTTTTCGATGTGGGACTAAAAGTAATATTTTCCATGCTTCTACAATCGTCACGGCGAAGGGAATCTGTATTTACCCGGAGAAGACGAAGGCAATCCTGGACATGGCTCACCCGAAGAATCTTAGGAAACTTCGAGGCCTACAAAGATGTCTGGCATACATCAGAAGATTTATAGCAAACCTCTCTGGTCGATGCTAGCCCTTCACCAAATTGATGAAGAAGGGGGTCTCCTTTGTATGGACTGAAGAGTACCAACAAGCATTCGACGACATCAAGAAGTACCTCACCAGTCCCTCTATTCTGGTAGCTCCAGTAATAGGAAGACCATTTCTACTCTACGTCCGAGCCATAGATTACTCTCTCGGGGCATTACTGGCCTAGAAAAGCGATGAAGGACATGAGCAGGCCATCTATTACCTCAGCAGAACCATGATTGGAGCCGAGCACCAGTATAATCCTGTCGAGAAGGAGTGTCTTGCTTTACTCTTCGTCATTCAGAAAATACGTCACTATGTGACCGGACAGACGATCCACGTTGTCTCCCAAATCAACCCCTCAGGGTCCCCATGACCAAGCCAGGGGCTTTGAACTCGAGGTTAGCCACCTGGGCCATACTCTTAACTTCTTATGACATGGTGTTCGTCCCTCAGAAGGCAGTTAAAGGCCAAGCGTTGGTCGATTTCCTAGCAGCACACCCTGCGCCAGAGATGTCAAATCTCTACGATGACATCCCCGATGAAGTCTTAGGATCTAATGCCGTCTCAGACAACCCCGTATGGCAACTTTTCTTTGATGGTGCTTCAAGGATAGGACCCAAGAGTGAGATTGTAGCAGGAGTGGAGGTTGTCCTCATTAACCCCGATGGCCTGATCATCCATCATGCCTACTCCCTTATGGAGTCATATACCAATAATGTAGCTGAGTACAATGCCCTCATCATTGGGCTACAACTCACTAAACAGTTGGAGGTTGACTACATCGAAGCCTATGGGGACTCAAAGCTGATCATTAGCCAAGTTCGAGGGAAATATGAGGTCCGTCATGAGGACCTAATCCCCTACATCAAGCGGCGATCGACATCATCTCCATGTTCACATGTTTTTTATAGAACATGTGCCATATTTATAAAATTTGGAGGCCGACGCCCTCGCCGGTCTCGCCGCTTCTCTCGCAGCTCCTAAAAGATCCTAATACACCGTTACGGTGATAGGGCGAGAACTTGTCTGTCCGAAGAACATTCTGTACACATGCTAAAGTTACTCAGTCCAAGCGGAGGCTAATGTAGATGTACGGGACTGGCGTTTCCTGTTCATCGACTACGCGGTCTACGGGATTCTACCCGAAGACCCAAAGGAGACGGCTTCCGTCAAGAGATGTTCCCTTCGATTCTTCTATGACACAGCTACCAAAATATTGTACCGTTATTCATAGGACGGACTCCTCCTCAGGTGCCTATCCCAGACAGAGGTACATGAAGCGCTTCAAGAGGCACACGATAGGACCCGTGGAGCTCATCAACCCGGGCCCAAGTTGTAAGACCGACTGCGCTGCATGGGCTATTACTAGCCCACTATGATGGCAGACGTCGTAGAATATGCGAAAAAGTGTCGAGCATGTCAGTTGCATGCAGACTTCATTCATCGACCTTCGGAGCATCTACACCCTACTGTGGCCTCCTAGCCATTTGAAGCATGTAGAATGGATATCGTCGGGCCAATCAGCCCGCCTTCCTCCAAAGGACATCGATTTATCCTTGCCATCATGGACTACTTCTCCAAGTGGGAGGAAGCAGTATCATTGGCAGAAGTAAAAGCCTCGAACGTGATCAGCTTCATCAAGTACCACGTTATCTACCGGTTCGGGGTCCCCAGAAGAATTGTCCATGACAATGGCCCCCAGTTCGTGAGCCATGCCTTCCAGCGGTTCTGTGACAAGAACCAAATACAGAATGTGGCGTCAACGGCCTATAACCCGACGGCTAATGGGTTGGCCAAAACATTCAACAAAACTATCGTCAAACTACTCAAGAAAGTCGCATCCTCTAATAAACGCGACTGGAACGAGAAGTTGGACGAATGCCTATGGGCATACCGTACGACCGTGCGGACACCAACGAAGAATATACCATTCTCCCTGGTCTACGAAAGTGAAGCGATGCTCCCCTTGGAGATTCAAATCCCGTCCTTATGAGTAGCTATCACCAATCAGCTGACTGACGAAGATAACCAGTGCAGACGGTTACAAGAGTTAGAAGCGTTGGATGAAAAATGCTTGCTAGTACAGCAAAGAATCAAGCTTTACCAAGCTTGTATTTCTGGGGCCTTCAACAAAAGAGTCCGGGAAAGATCATACCAAGTGGGTGACCTCGTCTTAGCAGTGCGAAGGCCGATGGTAATGACTCACAAGACGGCTGGAAAGTTCGAGCCTAAGTGGGAAGGACCGTTCGTCATAGAAACGGTATACTCCAACTGTGCTTATTGACTAGCCAAACCCAATGGCGACTTGCTAATGATGCCCATCAATGGCAAGTTTCTGAAGAAATATTACACCTGAAGATGAAACCGGCATAAGCTCTCGCATCCTCTAAGAGTGCCTATGAATTCTGGTAAGGGGATTCCTTTCTTCTATATCTTCCCTCCAGTAGATGAAGCACTTCACGTCCATATTACCTCTGGATTGCTCCTCTACACCCTGACGATGCGGCTACCACGTCCATATTACCTCTGAGTAGTTGTTCTTGTCACGCCCCGCTCCCGTAGGAGCGATCGTTCTCGCTAAGGCGTGATGCCGCGTGAGCCTAGATTGTGCTCACACAAGGCGGGTTCCATAAAGTTCGATTACAAGCTAAGTGATGGGGTCATCTTACAGAAGTCCCAAGCAGAAACATTGATACAGTAGCGAAAATTTGAAGCAAAACATAAGTCATGTAAAATACTCTTATATTGATATTGAAACAAAGATTACAATGTGGCACAAGGCCAAGATTACAATCACTCAAGCTCACTCTTCTCATATTACAAGTCATTCTGCTCTCTCTCATCTCTCAATACAATTTGAGTAGGTCAGCGAAAGCTTTAAATAGGCGATGTCCATACATTATGTCCCGTATAAGTCCAGACTCTATGCGGCTGCGTGCCTCAAAATGCCAAGGAACTCCATGCCTCGATGCATCCAAGCGAGCTCCACGCTATGAGCTTCTACATGTGCCTGCACATGAAAACTGTGTGGATGTCAGTATTCAACTGTACTGGTGGAGTGAGCTCCTCGCCCACCCATAACACGTTCATTTTACTTTGTGCAATATAGTCCTTTTTTATTGTCTTTCTACTCTTGCCTTAGGTTCAGTTTTAGGACATAGACTCTCGACCTATTTTGTGTCTCTAGACAATCTCTGTGCCTTGCACTAGCAACTTACTTATACCTTGCCTCTAAATCCTTCTCGTGTCAACAACGTCAACTTATCAAGTCGTGTTTGCCTTTCGGCCCATACTCAGAGACGCAACTACATGATAGTACCCAATTTCTATGTGACCGTGCTACAAGTCCATTGTGCCGTCAATATGGTCGTATCATGAGACCCATTCGTGTGTCCATATTAGGGTCGTGCCTTACAACTCAGTATGACTTAACCATAGTGCTGCCTCGCGGCCCTTGTTGTTTTAATCACCGACTGACCAAATCTTAGACTTGTGAACTTAGTGTCACATAACCAACTTTGTCTTGCGGCAATTTCCTGACTTAAACTCGTAACGACTCAAATCCAACTTGTGCAACTCTATTCCAACAACTTAAGACTCGACGCCATATCTCGTACCGAAGTACGGTGTCTACGTTGCAGCCAAATCTTAGGCCCCAAATATTGTCTTCTGATCGTGCACCTATTCAACTCGACTCAATCCAAAGGCACATCTGCAGATTGTCGCCCGTGCCGACCCATCTATATGAAAGGTCACTAGCGTCACAAGCTATCCTGGACGTATAGTTTTGTTAATCGGGGTCCTTTTAACGCAAGTAGCTAGCCCCGTTGCAAGTCTCCGCTTAACCTGTGCTATTATCCTCGTACGACTATACCATGTTTCCTTCTAGGCCAAGTCGGTCCCGTGGCCCCGGGTTGCCGCTCAAGGAACCATCTTGTCGACAAGTTGTCCATGACCATGCAAGACTCGACTCGAACTGACGTCTCACACAGTCATTCTTCTTCCAATGTTACCATCCTTTCAGGACCAAGTTCAAGACTTCTAACATTTGAGACCGCCTCGACGACCCATGGTTGCGAGCATTCTTCCTTGTTGTCCTATCATTTTTACTCAACTCAGGAACGCCTATTTAATAGCCCTTTTTCCAAACTCCATTTGAATCTACCGTGGCTTGTGCAATAAAACACTAAGTCCGTGACATCGTACCTTAATCCAACTTATGTTCTATGCGACACTACCGCCCAACTCACACTCCATATGACTAGCTTTGAGACCGTAGGACTTCGTGGCTATACCCAGCCGTAGAACTCGTGGGACCGTACTTGCTACTACTCCGATAGCCTAACATAAATTTGCCTAACTTAATCGTACAACAACTAGACGAGCAAAGACTGTGTCAAGTCTTGCATCGTGGGAACGTGCCGTACATGCGTTCGACTTTGAACAACCAAGTTCTTTGGGTGCCTAGACTTATGCCACAAGCCGTACAATGCAATTTAATCTGTGGGGCGAGCAAAGGCTATGCCAAGCCTTGGACGATGGGACCGTACATGCTTTATCAAGCGTTATGCGGGTGATGCCTATGACTTAGGCTAACTTTTAGCTTTGTGGCGAAGACCAACTTTTCTCTCCTAAGCTACGGGATGAAGGATCGAGTGCTATTTTGAAAGCCATCGTGCATCGTTTCTAAGCCGACCATGGGACCTTTTTTCATGTTCTAACTCAATCGACCCAACTTGGGATTATTCCCTTAGCTATGTGGATTCGTCTCTTTTATTATCAAGCCTACGGTGCATTGAAAACTTTCGTTTTATTAGTGCGAAGGCCAAGCTGAGGCAAGTTCACCGAAGCCACCTACCTGAGCGAGGAGTCGCCTCGACCGAGCGGATCTTCGAGTAGCCGTTGCATGCCTAAGTCCAAACGTCGTCGGCATTTCGATTCCTCCGATTGACTGAGCCGGATGGGGCACTACAATTCTCTCTGTAATGATCCTATGATTATCATGGCTATCTAGAAAATAGTTCACGTTCATACTACCTTTGAATTATTGTTTGCTAGCGAAGATTAGGCCTACCATGTTCATATTACCTCTGGTTAGGTGTGTCTTCTATAATGATCCCTCCTTATGTTGAAGAAAAAAATGAGGGAACAGAAGAGTTTCTATACAGAAATAAGAATTTGAAACATCACCAAGCACGTACGCTCAAGCCACATGTCATGCTTCTGTTCAAAGTATCCCGAGCTTGACTCAAGTTCGGAACACTTTGAAGGGGGTCTTGTAGAAGCATAAAAAATCTCAGCTGATAACATTCCTCCACCACAGCACAAATGATACAAAGGCGCAGACCTAGTATTAAAAAGACAACAGAAGATACGGAAAGAAGTTATGTTATTATTGTGCCTACAAAGATCTAGTACATATTCATCAAGGCTATACGTAAAAGACTAATCCTACTTCTTCTACAAAGAATCGATTACAGATCGTCGAGCAGTACGTGCATGCCATGTGTTATTGATGATGAAGGGTGTCGACCGCCCAAGATCTCAGCAACAAAGGAATCCCAACACTGCCACGTATTAGCTCAACAACAGCCTCCACAGAGCGGTTACAACAGAATCTCCCGAAATCTCGTACGCGTAGCGCTCCTGTACGCCAAAATCCCCTACGCATATCATATATATGCTCGCCTATAAACAGAAGAAGTCTTTCTTCATTCAGGGTCTTCGACTGCTTCTTGATTGGCAACCCAGATCACCACTCACAGGCGTTTAGAAAGTCAGAGCAAGTTTATTTTGTCGTCAGATCGTCAACGGAGTAAAGGGGCCGCTGTAGTTCTTGATCTCCATCGTCACACTTTTCCAGAATCAACTGTACTTAGATTTCCTATTTAGGATTTCTTTTGTACCCTTTTAATGTTTGAAATATAAAAGTTTCTTAACTTTTTGTTTATGACAAACAAAGAGCACTCCAATTCTTTTCTACTAAATTATTGGAGACTCTCTAATATTTAATTACATTATTTTTTTTGCTCTTTTTATCTCTTTCCCCTGCCATCAACCCATATCCTCGTCGCCCGCCGTCGAGCTCCGCCGGCTGGACTCCGACGAGGTGCTCGTCGCCACCACCAAGTGCAGCAGCACTACCAGTCCTGCTCCGCCACCCCTCCTTGACTACTCTGGCCATCTCTACACCCAGATCTGCCGCCTCATTTTCATGTAATCGCCTCCATAAAAACCTCTCACCAACTGAGCTACATTACCAATTCCTCCACCTGACCGAGCCAGCCATCTACCGTCAGCTCCGGCATGTACATACCACTCCGGCCACGACCAGGCCAGTCCCCAACTACCAGTTTCATCAACTTGATCCACTACGACAAACCAGCACCCCATACTCCAACATCATCTCTCCGACCTCCTCCTTCTTCTTCGGCCGACCATCACCACCGCCAACCCTAGTTCTAGATCTACACACTGCCTCCGTCTCAACCACCACCAACCTCGCCGACGACCAACCCATCCTCGCACATACAACTACCACCATAATCAAGACAGTACTCACCTGAACCCTGCTTCTGGACGCCGACGTTGATCCGCAATGATGCTACTCCTTCTAGCACCTTCGTCGGTGCAGCGTCGACGTTCCTTCGATTCCAGAGCTGGACTCCTTAAAATCTCCATCGCCTCTTCGATCTTGGTGTCGACTCTTCGAGAGTAGTGTTGACCCGTTGAAGCTCGAGCACCGAACCCGTCAAGTAGATTGACGTCCGTCATGCTTGTTCTCTGGTCCAGAGCTGGTTCCTTCCTCTAGTGATCTTCACCACTGCGTCGGGTAACCATCTTCGCGGTCACCGATCTCCTCCACCTAGAGCACCACTGAGCTCCTCTCCGCTCGACCTCGAGAACCACCGAGATCGATTCCCATCGCCACCTTATTTTCTTCCAGATCTACACGTGAGCTGCCACCTGAGCCGTCGCAGCCGTTCGAGTCTTTTCCGTCGAGTCGAGCCGGTTGATGACCAGATCTGGCCGTCAATTTTTAGTCAGCCCTGCCACTCACCAAGCGACGTTTTTCTCGAGGTGAGCTCCACTATCCTCTACGCCTCCTTCTTCTTCTTTCTTTTCTTCTGTTCTTTGTGAAGGGGACGGTACTGAATGTTATCTCTCTCCATTAGAGAGAGATGACATTAGAGTTAAACCCTAAACTGCCTTGAGACTTGGGCTAAAGCCCAAGTATAGTTTAGATAGTTAAAGGAGTTGTTATGCTTGGGCCGGGCTTTAAGCCCATTAGCAGGGTATTGGATGATTTTGGTTGTTTTAATAAATGGTGATGGGTTTGGGCTTTAGGTTGTTTAGCTAGATGTTTTAATCAGTTAAATTTGTTCTGTGGGCTTGGGCTTAAAAAGCCTAGTACTATTTGTTCTGTGTAAATGCTGGATTAGGTCTTAAGCCCAGGCCTAGTAGATTTGTATATATATATATATATATATATATATATATATTTATATATATATATATATATATATATATATATATATATATATTTATATATATATATATATATATATATATATATATATATATATATATATATATATATATATATATATATATATATATATATATATTAATGCAATATTATATATATATATATATATATATATATATATATATTTATATATATATATATAATATTGCATTAATATATATATATATATATATATATATATATATATATATATATATATATATATATATATATATATATATATATAATATTGCATTAAAAAATATATATATATATATATATAATATTGCATTATTTTTCTGGTAATAACTATTATTATCTAATTGTATCTATATTCAAAGTATGCTTAATGTTATTATAGATCATAATTTCCAAATTAATTTTCATATATATCTATATATGACTTCAAGTATTACATGTTTTAAGTATTTCTAAAATTGTTTCTAAATATGTTATAGAAAGCTATTTGGATTGGTAATTTCTAAAAATAACAAGTAAATATTTTAAAAGCCTTTTTCTAAATAATAATATGATTACTAACAGAGTATTTGTTTATATGATTAAGTCTTTAATAAATATTAATCCTAAATATTTTTGACTAAGCTAGAATATATTTGCTAGACTATTATTATCATATTTTGGTAGCAAATATCCTAGTATATCAAAATGTGTATATTTCAAAAATAATAATATGTTTTACTAAATTATTTCTTGCTAGCTAATGTATGTATATATGGTTTAGCTAGAATATATTAGTTAGAGAATTAGCTTGTTAGGAGATAGCTAGATAATGTCATTGTTTGAATCTAACTAATTCTTAGCCCTATTCTAGGTGGACATTTACGTTCCTATTCTCGATCTTCCAGGACAAGGCAAGTACTTCTATGATTTTGACTAATTTACTTCATGTCATGTTCTTTTCATATTGGACACATTGTTACACGACTTGGTCTAAATTCTAGTTCATGATCTTTACTTGTATCTTGGGGAGGGAAAATACTACGAATATGTAACCAAAGCCAACATTACGATTGTATGATAGCTTAAGTCTCACACCTGTGCACGTAGGATTGAAGCCGTACCATTACATTGTTCTTATTCATAATCTTTTTCCAGCCGATCACATATTTTAGTAGTTATTTTAAATTCACATGTCATGATCTTTTGGTTACATATTTCAGTCTGGTAGATTATGCATTTACAGTTCATGTTTATCATGTTTCATTATTCCTTTACTTGTTCACATGTCGTACTTGTTTCATTATTGTAGAATGTACTTTGCTCTGCTCCTGACTAGATATGTTGCAGGTAAACTTGAGACTCGATGTTCTAACTCCTATGGGTAGGAGCCCGAGACCTTAGTTGAATAGGACGACATTATAACTCAGGACCTAGAAGTTGCTGTTGACATTTAAACCTAGCTTTCATTTTGTATAATGGACTTTTGGACATTGTATCATTGTATGTGTTGTACTCTGGGACGTAATAGATGCTGTGATGTTGATTTCATGATATTACATTGAGTTCTTAGATACTTAGTACAGCTTACAACATCGAGTCTCCAACGTAGGCTGGGCGTGTCCGACTCGTATCCGATTATTCGGGAGCGGGTCGTGACACATTCACACAGTTCATGAGGAGTTGTGGGTCATCGACGGCATACACAGTGCATGATGTTATGCTCGAGGATGCATGTGTATGGGGGAGCTTCAAGTTCGGACACGAAGGTGGATAGGTTCAGGAGTTCGAATCTCGTAAGAACCGTACCGTCCACTTGGTTGGGCCAGCCAAGGGTGAAGAAGCTTGTCGGAATATTAACACTTTCCAATGGAAGATAAAAGTCGGGGACAGGCAGCCAAGACTTACAGTACGACTAATCGTTAGAGACTTCGATCTTGGTCGTATTATTAATATCAGCAGGATCCCAGTGGTGCAGGAGGTGCTACGCATGGCAGGTAGCGTCGATGTGACGGTCGAGGAGCTGGAGACAAAGGAAGATGCAAAGCAGCTCGGGAGGATCGAAGATCAGTGGCATGAGAGAGCAGGAACTCTGTCGCAGGACGACGGGCATAGAGTCCAATTGAGGACCCATGGGTGAATACCCTCTCATCAGACTGGAGGAAGAGATTGTTGGAGTCCAGTCTGAATTTGGTAACAACGTATTCGTGAAATCCAAATCTAGTTAAATATTTAATTTGAATAGATTTGGATGTCCATAATTGGTGTTGTGTTATTTTAGATATAATAGGATTCTTATTTTAGAAAATCCTATTATGATCTAAAATAGGATATTGATGGAATATTTTAGGCATAATAGGATTCATATTTTATTCATATTTAGAAAATCCTATTATGACTAGAACATGATTTTCTCATTCTATATATATGGGATGGGGGTAGAGGCACAAAGTGGAGATTCGAGGTACTCGTCCACAAGAAAATCTAAGAGAAAGTTCGTACTTTCCTGTTACGACTTCGCCATCCAAGACAGAAGGAAGAAGATAATCTAATCGAGGAGTCGTCAACTTCGATTAGGGTGATTGCTACAGGTTGGTGAGTGATCTCAATTGTAATCTTCTATTTTTCTTTTTGAGAGTGGTGAGGGAGTTGAACCTGTTAGGGCAAAGGGTTCAACGTGAGTTATGTCAATCTTGTAATTTCATCTGAGTTATTAAAGGTTGAGATTTGTTCAGGTGATGCACATCACCATCACTGTCATATACTTGTATTCATCTTGTGCTTGGTGTCCGTTAGACGAAAGTTGGTTTTGATCAGGTGGGTTGGCAAACGCTTTCGCACACGCCCAACAATTAGTATCAGAGCGAGGTTTGTTCGTTCTGGTCTGATCCTAACAGATCGCCTGCAGGAACACCGACTTCGACCCCGACCGCAACCCTAATGCCCGTGCTGGAGCAATGCCTTTGAAAGTCGACGTCGTGATCTGATGTCCCGTACGGTAGCCTTTTCGAGTGGCGCACCGGCTGTCGACCTCCGCGCCGAACAGGATAGCCCCAGTGAGCTCCTCTCCCCGATCCCTCTCTTTTCTCATTCTCTCTCCTTCCTTTGAAGAATGATATTCTAGCAACTAATATACGGGTTTTTTTTAGTGTTTTGGCTTGGACATTAAGCTATGTGCTTGTGCCTGGGCTGAAGCTATTCAAATCATATTACTGTTTTGGGCATGAGTATTATATAAATTGTTTTTGGTTTTTATTAGTAATGGACTTTGTGGTTTAAACTTCAGGGTTTCTAATGGGTCAAAGTATAGGGACTTTTGATTTGATTAAATTGGTTTTGGACCATATATATATATATATATATATATATATATAGAGAGAGAGAGAGAGAGAGACACACACACACACACACACTAAAGTTGCTTAAATATTTATTTAGGTTTTGGGCCTATATGTTGGGCCTTAAGAATTTCTTTTTAATTTCAATTATTTGATTGGACTGAGCCAATAAAGTATAAATATGGGCTTTATGTATATTAATATATTATTGGACTTGTATATTAAAAAAATTTATACTAAATATTTTTGACATGGGTTTTAATATATAAATAATTACTTGTAGGCTAAACAAAATTTATATTTGGGCCTTTTAAGGAATTTTATAAATATAGTGTTTATATATTATATAAGTATTTATAATGTCCTTGCTAAATGGGCTTATTTATTATATATTATAATGTGTTTTAGTATCAATATTTCTAAAATATCTATTATGATTTTAAATATGCTTTATATATACATAGTCCTAATCATTCTCCTAATATAATTTGGCTAAAAAAATTACTTTTCAAAACAATTTCTTTGTTATATGAGATTATTTTCGATCATGACTAATGTAATATATCATATTTTCTTGCGAATCCGGACTTCTTCATATCGACTCTGGCTAACTGGACTATTATGAACTCAATAAAATGATATGTTTCATCATTTGGTATCATCTTGGAAAGTGTAGCATCTGAATCTATTCTGTGTTGATATATTCGTGTCGCACACTTCGACTCCAAACTAATTGAGGCAAATACTTGTTGAATGCTTTCATGTGCATTTACTTTATAGTGTTAATAATCCATCTATGCATGCTACCTTTCGTGTCTTGATTGTTTACACACACATGAGAGTGGAGTGATCTATTCACATTATTGTTAACTTGTTTTCAGTGTACGATTATCATGATCGTCTTTTATTATCGTGACAATATTATCGATGGTGAGATTGGGGTGTGGAGGAAGTATGGTTAGTAGATGTGTGGATATTAGTCCTATCGTTGGCATTTCTTCCATTTACGGGGGCGAGCCCTTTCCTATCGTTTTTACCTAAGCCTGATCCACATGTCCAAAGCTGGCTTCCAATGACACATGAGCACTTATTGTATATTCTTGAGTTTTCTCAATCTTATCATACTTGTCACTTGTTGTTATCAGTTTATCTTATCGCATGATTTTTTTGTTCATATCGTACATGCTTCTATTGATCATTGGTTCACATGTTTAGTATTTTACTGCTTTATATTGTGATGGCTTAGACTTGTACTTATTCCAATCCTAACTTGATTCGTTGACAATTTTAGGTAACTTATTATTTTGCACCATGGAACATTTTGGTGGAGAGAGATATTTTGGAGGCCAAGCATGGTGATTAGAGAGTTAAGAAGTTCATAAATTTGAAATTGATATTTAGAGGGTTTGTTCCTGAATTGTGATCTGATTGTAAATTGAGGATTTTATAAATATTATAGTTATTGTGAATGAGCAAATTAATATATGATTTTGTAATCAAATATTGTTATTTGGATTGATAATTATTATTGAGGTCTAGACAGCATACTACCGTCAATGCTGTGGCGTAGACTGGACTTGGCCATACACTCGTATCCCAAAATGTATTTTTTGACACTACCCATGTAAAAGTGCCTTGCCAACCTAACACAGTGTGCTCAAATAGACATGGCTTAGGACTAGGGGTGTGTCTATCTCTGACTAACAGTACCTGCAGAATAATCTGACAGGGTATATAATGGAGGCATCAGGGGATCTGAACATGCTCCAAAATGATCCACGAGTTCTTGTATAAACTCACATCCCTTTTGACACATATAACTCTTTGGGTTTGGGAGTGCTTGTTGTATTTAGGACGCTAAAATTTTAATATTTTCTAATTTAATAAATATAATAAAATCTAATATGGATTAGAAAAATAAATGAAAAACACGTACCATCTTACTAACACGGTCATAAAACACATGCATGCTAGAATCATCTAGTGGTCGAGTCTGGAATCGGTACTCCTCAAATCCATATGCTATGTTGCTTATACGAGGGACTCCCCACTAACGTATGTAAGCGATATTATCGAGTGTTGCATAATTTAAACTAAATATTAGCACAACACACTTCCGTACTTAAATAAAATTTATAATTAATTATTCAATAGCGTATTGTCATCCATATATAACACATGGCGAGATATGTGTGTCACGCTATATGTCTCAAATATGGAATTCCAAACATAAATCAAAGAACCGACTCGACAAACTACAATACTGGATGTACCATGACTCACATGTGGTAGATCATCGAGAATTATATGTGTCATCCACGGCCGGCCCTGGGGTAAGCCGGACAAGCCTTGGGGCTTGGGCAACCCCCCTCTGCTAGGACAATTCCTCTCTGCTAGGGCAACCCCTTAGGCTCATCATAACCCCACCAAAGGGTTAAAGGGCAACCAAAATTAGCTTCAGGATAGGGCAACCTAAACCTCCGGGCCGGCTCTGGTGTCATCCCCAACTAATGCAAAACACGATCAACTTGATTGTACGTGGTGTGCTTGTGGTATACGATACAATACCTATAAGGACTAAATTATAGGATGTTCTCTGTATCTCAAGAGCACCCACACGAATATTATATTAAACCTATTAAAATATCAAAAAATAAAAAATGATAAATATAATAATTAAAAAATAACTAACCAAATAATTAAATAATTTACCTCCAAGTATTGTTGTAGCATATCAAATTGGGCTCGATAAATTGAGGCCACCTGGTAAACAGAGTGTGCCGAATCCACTAAATATGTCGTCCACCGAGAAGCGATTGAAAAGACACCCACGTCAAAACTAATTATGCGGGTCACTGGCTAACCAATAGAGAAATACACGTAGGAAAAAACTTACAAAGTTTGTTTAGTTTATACATATATTAGTGTCATATATATGTTAATATGTTTGTCAATTTTGTTTGTTGAACTCACAAATTATGTCATGTAGCCATATACATATTAGGTGCTCCAATGCATGATGGGTATGTTATACAAATTATCCAAAAATGATAAAAGACACGTTTGGCTCACCCATCGGAAGTTATAATATGTTGAATGCTCAATGAGACTTAAAGATTGAGTCTCTATTGTGACATAGGAAATGCAACTTGTCAATGTAGTGAAAGTTAAATGCATGCACCAAGGTCATTTGGAAGCTAGTTAGCTCTCATGCACAACAATTCTTCTGGTACAGCCACGTGCCATGCTCTCACAATCACATATCGTCATTATAATTATATAACTACATATATAATATATATTTTGTTATTGTTAGATCTGAAAGTTTTTTTATACGAATAAAATTACTATATGTTCATATATAAACAAAAAGATCTCGAGTGCGAGAAGTGCCACCTAATCCACGCCTCCCTCATGAGGTAGAAGTCCATATTTAATCAAAATAATAAAAACACATAAATAGTAGAAAGGCCTCGTTGAAAGTAGGAGACAAAGATTTTAAAAAATAAAACTTACCGAAAGAAAAAAAAAAATACGGTAGAATATTAGTAGTTATAATTATATATTATTGGTGATGATATAAATAGAATAAAATAATAAAATCTCTCAAAATCTATCGATTTGGGGTGCTTATAAAGTCACCAAATTATATTATACCAATTTTTGAAAAATTTTGAGCCAACCAAAATCAGTACCTCAAAAAAATTAACAAATTTTTTATAAACTTCGATTCAAAAATATCCCAAAACCGATGTAAATACAGTTACCAAGCAGACCCTTAATGTTGTCTCAAAAAAAAAACCTGAAAAAGTAAAAGTTAAAAATATTCTGAGGCCCAAAGATGAACTTGCTTTTGCCTATAGCCTATTTTAGTTAGCGGACGAGTAACCAGAAAGTTACAATTGGAAAATAGATACATTTTGTTACGAGCACTCGTACAAAATTGAATAATGAAGAGGGTGTAAGTACGTAAAACCTTTCAAAATAATTTATAAATATAAGAAATCACAAATAGAAAGGCCATTATTATTCATTCCTCTTCGTTTCATCGTACTCTCGTAACCCTAGCCATGGCGGTTCCGATCGGTCTCGATCGATACTAGGTTTCTCCGGGAGATGGACGGGGCCGCCGATTCGTTGTTCCTCTCCTCGTCGTTGGTTAGGGTTTCTTGCCCTTCGTCTCCGCCGTTGCCGCTCACGCCTCGGCCTCCGCCGACGGCGAATTGGTAGATCAGGGTTTCTAAATTTGAAACGTTCGAAATTTTGGAGCGCCGTCTCCCGCCATGGCCGCCGGAGGAAAGGGGAAAGCGGAGAGGATCCGGAGGGGGCTCCGGACGCTGTTCTTCGTGCTGACGATGGTGGCGTCGCTGCTGATGATGTCGGCGCCGGTGATCGTGTCCGTCGGCGACGTGTTGGTGTCGATGGTCCTCGCGTCGAGGTTCGCGTGCGCGAGGTGCTACGAGATGAGGGACCATTTCGGGAGATACGGGTTCAGGAGCTCTCTCATGGACATACCGCTCGTCTCCGTCGCCCGGTCGCTCGTCATCACCTGTACGATCGAAAGATTGGATTTTTTTTAACATTATTTTGTTGATATGTTAATTAATGATTTGGGCTATTTTCTGAAATTGAGTAGAATTTAGGGAAATTTTCTTATGTCATGCATTTTCCCAACTTTTTTAGTTGCCATCTCTTAGTTTTTTCATAAGAAAGTTCTTAATTTAAACTTTGGATCAGCTTTTCTTCAAATAAAAAGTTTTTTTTTTAAGGATAAAGAGAAATCTGCTTTCTTTTTCTTTTTAAAAAAAAAATCCTTTTTGTCGTAAAAATTTCATCTTTGGAATAACTGCCATAATAGTTTAATACAAACCCAAATGTTTTGGAATTATTTTTTCATAAGAAAGGATCCTTTCTTTCTTCATTCCTTTTTCCGGATATTTTCTTTTAATTTGAATTTAATTCTGCATCAAAACATCTTTGCAGAACATGTACATTTTATTTGATGGCGCTTTCCTATGCTCCATATCCGACCCATTCAAATAGACATTGTTCTCCACTAAAATTATTTTGCCATGTTTAAATGTTTGATTCCATTTTCTCCTTACGCAAGGTTCCAAACGGCGGTAGGTGGGTGCACTGCGGAGAGGGTCCACCTAGGCCGCCTAGGTTGCGTAGGTGCCGCCTACGCGCTTGATACATTTTGGACATTTTTACTATTTTATCATTATTATTTTTAACATAATACATATGTTAAGGTTGTTTTATGCATGATTAAGTTATAGAACAAAGATTTATGAAGTTTCGGTCTTGTAAAAGTGAACCATATGTCAATAATGCTTGCAAAACTGTTTTGCCAAAACATCTAGTCAGGTATTGCTCTGCCTAGGCGCCCACCTACGCCGCATCACCTCCACCTACACCTCCTCACCTCCGTTTACGCCGCCAAATCTCCGATGGCTTCCTACTCCACCGCCTACGGCAAAAGCGGTGCGGAGAGCGGCCGCCTCGACCTCCATTTGGAACATTGTCCTTACGTTTACTTAAGAAGTGGTACCCAATGGTTGGAGTTCAACATCAATCAATTTTTTAGATAAAACCGTGGAATAAATTCCCCATCATTAAAGATAATCAATGAAATAGATCTTAGTTACGAAAGGAGATTGTTCTGCAAACACATTGGAAGAAAAGAAAAATAGTAACTCCTACAAGACTTAGAACAATGGTAGTTCCGTTGGTGAGTTGCAAAGCTTGCCGCAGCTAGAATCTGTCAGTCTTCCAACATGTCAACATCTTGAAAAATCCTTTATCGTCAATGAAACCTCTGCTCAAAAGTCTATGCTAGGAGTGAAAAGATCATTAACGGGAAGACAGAAGTAGGCATATGTGAGCCTGTCCGGTTCTAAAGCTTTGAAGAAGAACTAGGCTGAGTTGAAGATTCTTTTATCTCCATCTTGGATAAGCAAGAAATGATTGATAGACGTGTAGAGTTTAAATCTGCTGAGTTGAAGTATATATACACTTATTTGTTGCTCTAGTATTATTGTGTTCGACATATTAAAGAGAAATGACTCTACACTATGTTTTCTTCCTTGTATTCCGGTGATAGTTTCTATTGAGAAAGTAGAATATACACAAGGCCACATTCAACTTCCTAATAGCACTTGATGCTTCTTGGTACTTTCTCACATTAGAATATTTCGTTTTCAGGTGTTTACTCTTTGTGTGATGGACCAGGGCTTTCTCATGGGCCATATCTTGGAACGGTGACTCTTTGTTCCGTTGCCTCTATTCTACTTCTCTCAGTGAAGGCTTGTCTATTTTCACCTATTCTAGATATGAATGAAACTGAAGCAGCACCTTCGTTGATGGGCGAGAAATTGCATTCGAGGAAATCATGGGGAATGCCTGTGCTTTTCCTTTCTTCGTTGGTTTTTGCCCTGGGCCACGTTGTAGTTGCTTACAGGACAAGCTGCAGAGCCAGGAGGAAGCTCTCATTCCACCGTATAGACCCAGAATCAGTATGTACTGTTTCCACATTCTCATAACTGTTGTACTTAGTTGAAACTGTCAGTGTTCTGATGATAGGATTTCATGGTCCTTATAGTTATATAGGCTAGTAAAAAATTTCATTTCATCATTCTGTTGAATCTCGATTAATACAAAGTACTGAAATAGATTGCAATAAAGCCTGTATTGGCTTATGTTAGCAATGGGAGATACAATGAGCCAAATTAATTTGGTACTAATGTCAGATTAATTTTTATTTACTACTTCTAGTTTCTACATTAGGTTCTTTCCTGCAAGAATGAGTTTTCTGGATTTCAGAAGATCCCTCGTTCTCCCACACCTTATTCTGGAAAGAACTCAAAAAGCGACAATGAAGCAAAAAGAAAGGCCACAGGTCACGATGAACGTGACCTTCCCGTGAGTTTACTTGCAGATGCTGATAGTTTATTTATTGTGTGCCAAAGTCTCACTGTTCATTACAAGCTCAGTTTACCAGAATCACCTCTTTCTCGTTCTTTAGTCTCTTCACCTTTCCATGAACCTAGTCCCACTTGCATCCCTCCAAGCATTTCCTCTGGAAGGCTTAAACTTGAGAAGCCTTTCACACTACAACCCAAAACCCAGTACCATCACTATAGGAGCTCTAGTAACAACCAATCTCAGAATTCCTCTCTGTATGCTCCCCTTTTGGCAGATTCTCCAATTCCACCCACAACCTCATATGAGGAAATTCCTGTTCTGGACCTGGATGACAGTGATGGGGATGGTTGTCCATCGTGCGCTTTGAATGTGGATGTTGATGTGTTAGAAAAGGGCAAATTTGCAGTGGTCTTAATACATGGGTTTGGTGGAGGAGTGTTCTCATGGAGGCATGTAATGGGTGTCTTGGCTCGGCAGATTGGCTGCAGGGTTGTGGCCTTTGATCGTCCTGGGTGGGGATTAACATCTCGTCTAAGCAGGAAGGATTGGGAAGACAGACATTTGGCAAATCCATACAAGCTTGAATCTCAGGTGATCCCTCTCTTCTTTCTTATAAATGATTCTCGGCTTATGTAAAGAAATTTGATGGCATTTATAACAGGTGGCTTGAAAGACTCGGTAAATAACATTAGAAGATTTATATTTACTTTTCTTGTATGTGCAGGTTGATCTTGTTATATCTTTCTGTTTGAAAATGGGCTTATCATATGTGGTTCTTGTTGGTCATGATGATGGAGGCCTTCTTGCTCTGAAGGTTGCAGAGAAATTGCGTGCCTCTTCGGAGCCTGCTCTAGTAAGTATTTTAATGTTATAACTTATAAGGTGTACCTCATATGTCACCAAGTTCTAGATATTGCTGTAAATTCTATGAAGTAATACCTTGATGTTACCTCCAGTTTATTTATTGCTATTTAGAGATTTCAAGATGTTATTCTTTGATATCGTATTCCTTAACTGTTACAAAAACAATTCTACAGTAGCTAAAGTAAAGCTTGAGTTTATGCCTTTCCTGTATCGACTACCTGGCTTATCCTCGAGTCTTCTTAAAATCATCTTTTTACGTCTAGTGATCCAACTGTTACGGGTGCCAGTTCCAAGCTCGGTTCACAATCAAATTGAACTCAAGTCCTTCGTTGTGAATCAAGCCAAGCCTATTCTGCCTGAGAATTCTCAAGGCATGCAGTGCTCAGAACAAGTGTGGTTCAGATTTTTTTTTTAAACACTAATTCTGTGCACTTTTATGTTAAGTCTTTTGCATATAAACTCATTGAATGCTTCTTCTTTTGCATTCTTTTACCACTTGTAGGCAGAAGTACCTAATGATGAATTTAGTCAAACTTAATCTTCATATTATGCATGTGTAGCATCCATTTTAACATGTATAACTATTGCTTGCTATGTGTTTCCAATACCAATTTGTGGTTTCCATGTTCCTTTTCTTGCATTTTGAACTAATTAATTTGCTTGAACTAATTAAACTATGGAAGTACGGACCACGGGTTTCCTCTCGTAGCCTTATTTTAATTGTATCAGATCATAATCTACAAAATGTTCCATTAATTTTATCTTGATCATAATTTAACATGATGAATGTCCATTTGGTTATTTAGGTGTAATAACATGTTGTGATATTATGCATATCTTAGGTAGAAATTAAGGGAGTGATACTTCTCAGTGTCAGCTTATCAAGAGAAGTTGTTCCTGCCTTTGCTCGAATTATTTTACACACTTCATTGGGGAAGAAGCACGTGGTCCGCCCTCTGCTGCGTACTGAAATCACACAAGTAATTAACCGCCATGCATGGTACGATCCTACCAAGCTAACAACGGAGGTTTTGAATCTCTACAAGGTGAGTTTGTTTAAGTTTCTAACATCTAACGTTATTGAAAAATTGGAAACTCAATATAACACATGACATCACACTTAAGTGCATTCTTTATAGAGATCTATTTGATGGCTACAGAAATATCTATTTATGTGTTATGTGACATTTTTCTAATGCAAGTCATATATAATATTTGTCTGTAATGTATCATGTCATAGTTTCTCAAACAACTGTGATATGTGACCTTTGAAAGGGGAAAAAAATGACAGCTTCTTCCTTCACATGAGCCGAGATATGCAAATTTTAGCTAATTAGCACATTATATTTTTGACAGAGAATGAAATAAGAAGCAAATGATGTATATAATTAATAGTCATGAAGTATTCTCATTCTAGTGTATTGTCAAAATGATCAAACGTTTAAGTGCAAATGTGATATGTGACCTTTGAAAGGGAAAAAAAAGTATACAGTTTCTTCATTTGCATGAGCTGAGAGATGCAAATCTATACCTATACTACTATATAATAAGAAAAGTAGGCTTCACCGTGAAAGTTTTTGTTCCAAAAATACCCTTATCTATATTTACTAATTAAAATTTCATTAAATTTAATATGGGTAGTTATGTAATTATGTATAGAAGAAGAAAATAATTAATGAAGTTATCGTTTGCTCTTCCAAATGTTATGAAATACGTTCAAGGCACGTGCCATATATACTAGTTTTAGCTTTAATTAGGACATTATATTTTTGACAGAGATAATGAACTAGGACACAAACAGGGCCGGCCCAGACGTTTGGGTTGCCCTAGTCGGAGCTAGATTTGGTTGCCCCTTGTCATACTCATAAAGAAGATATCAAAAATTTGACATGTTCTAGTGACATCATGGATATCAGATTCCGAGTTCCTCCCCTTGGGCTACTCGAGTCATTTCTAATATAAACTCAAAATATGGATCTTGTGTGCTAGTTCAACTAACAAAGAGGAGTTGGGGTGGACCGCATAGGCTTTATTAGCGAAGAGGTGGGGATTAGGGGTGGGGTAGAGAAGGGGGGTTGCCCTCACCAGGGGGGTTGCCCAAGCCCGTTGGCTTGTCCGGCTTACACCAGGGCCGGCCCTGGACACAAATCATGTGTATAATTATTACACACATGAAGTATTCTCATTCTAGTTTGTCAAAATGATCAAACATTTAAGTGCAAAAATATTACCATACTACCATTTTGAGAACGAAATAGCTTTATAGTTCATATAAGTGTACTGTCGGAATGATCAGACTATTAATTACGGAATTCCTATGTTACACATATGATACATAAAGATATGCCGTTAAGTCGTGGTATATATGATGTAACTATAAATCACAGTATAAGAATTGTGTGGTAGACTGATGTTATAGAAATTCATATCACAACAATCTAAGAATTCTGTATTGTAAGCATCGAAATGTGGTACAATATGAAAAATAGACTATAGGGACTTCAATGTGTCACAAGAAATCAATGAAGAAGAAGGGTATTCAAGTGCCATGAGGTTCCCGCTTATTCATGGTCTGGAGAGGGTCAATATGTACGCAGCCGTACCCCGGTATATATGAAGAGGTGCGCCCACAACTCGGACCCACATTATTAAGAATGTGAACAACAATGTCTTACCACCGTCACAAGAAATCAGGAGTCAAAATCGAATTAAATACTCAAAAAATCAGCAGGTCTTACCACCGTCACAACACAAGAAATCAAGAGTCAAAATATCGACTTACATTGGTCTCACCACTGTCACAAGAAATCAAGAGTCGAGCAAATTAAATAAACTAGTCAAGGAATTTAAATAAACTAGTCCTTTATTTAAAAGACAAACTACAAACATGACTCTTGCTTAAATTAAAACTTCACTCTACTACATAATCATCTGCCAAATTAGACTAAGGGGCACTCTTAGAACTTACAACAGATAAAATGAACAAATATAGTTAAGTAGGATTTCATCAATCATGTTGGGGTTAGGTGCATGATTAATTAGGCTGACCTAGTACAACATGTTAGTCAACTAGGTTCATCCACCCTCTAGACATGCTTAATTGTCTCAATCCTAACCATAGTATAGATGATTTTTAGTTCTAAGTGGTCCCTTGCATGTAATCAGGCACATGTATCGGGCTGCTTTTCTTGGAGGCAAGTCTTGGGCTAGTTGCGTTGGACCTGCATTACAGTCCGGAAAGCCAGACCAGTCTATATCCTGTGTTTTCTGGATTGCTATCATTTGATTCTCGTGCACTTTATTTTGATAGCATTGTTTTAGTTTTATTTTGCATTTGTTTATCGATTATTTGCTATCAATCCTATTCACCCCCTCTATGGTTGCCATAGGCCTGAAAATATACAACATATATCATATGCTATTGGTTGAACAGTTAAACTGTCTTATTTTGTCATTGATTATGATCTTGAACCTGTTGCTGCTAACTATGAAGTTTCTACATAAATCAAAATTTTATACTATACTTAGACCACAAGCAATAGATGCCATAATGTGTTTCAAACATTAATCTTGCTTAACTACCGAAGTCTTTTCTTGTTCTACTTTGAACAGTAAACTTACCAAAGTCTTTTCCTGCTCTAGTTTTTCATATCTGGCAGAATTCTAATAGTATAATTGTTCTCAATTCCTTTAAGATTAATTTGAAACTGCATCAAGTTTCAAAATCTTCATCTATAGGATGCGTTTATGGATTATATCTATGGTGCATCAAATTTCACACACTTTATTAACTTGGGTTCAAGTTATATAACAGAACTTTTATTATAACAGAACTTTTATGATACTCAGATCCATGCTACTAGAAGTTTATACCTTCCCAGTTGTTTAATTTAAAATGAATTGGTTGCAGGTGCCATTATATGTTGAAGGTTGGGATGAAGCACTTCATGAAATTGGGCGGTTGTCATTTGCTACAGTCCTTACGCCACAAACTGCAGTTGAGCTACTGAAATCTGTTGAAGACCTCCCTGTTTTGGTAGTGGCTGGTGCAGATGATGCACTTGTATCAGTAAAGTCGGTCCAAACAATGGCTTCAAAGTTTGTAAATTCTGTAAGTTTATACCTTCATATATTTGGCTTGCATTCTTTTCATGGAGGTTTAAAATAGTTTTCTTGCATAGTTAAGAGTCCTTGTGGTGAAAATGGAACTATAACTTCTATGCTGTGCTGTAGCAACTTGGGTTTTCTGTGTTTTTGTTTTTTGTGAAATAGACATAGGGATGACTTTTCTCAAGTCATTATTCCACAAAAGTACATACCCTATGTGAAATCAACAATTTATATACACAGCATAAATTAGTACTTACCTTATGGATGGTGATGGCTGAGGTAAAGAGTGTAGGGTGAGGGTGATGCACGCCAGCGCATCTATGCTGTGCTGTAGCAACTTAGGTTTTCTGTGTTTTTGTTTTTAGTGAAATAGACATAGGGATGACTTTTCTCAAGTCATTATTCCACAGTACGTACCCTATGTGAAATCAACAATTTATGTACACAGCATAAATTAGTACTTACCTTATGGATGGTGATGGCTGAGGTAAGAGTGTAGGGTGAGGGTGATGCAGGCCGCACTAGGGAACTTTCTAAAATACCACAAGTCAAAGTAACAGAAAAGAATGTTCAGATTACCTAGGAAACAAAAAACCCTTAGGGGGCATTTGGTTCAAGTTTTGGAGGCTTGGGAATGGGTTTTGAGTTTCTTACCCATGTTTCGTATGTCTATGATTGGGAATTATGAGGGAATACGAGGGGCTTCATATTCCCATTGATGTATGAAAGCTATTCCTAAGCCCCCCTTGGGAATAGTTTTGCTTTCCTAGGAATGTTGTTTGGGTATTTTGTTTGGACGGTACGGTAGTTACCTCCATTTACTTTCTAAATTCCAACTTCTATCCCAAAAATGTGAATTTAGGTAATAGTAGCATCATGAAATTAATGAAAGGGTATTTATGGAAAACTAAACAAATTAAGATTCCCTATCCGTGTGTGAACTAAACATGGGAATGGAATATTTGAATTTTTTGGACTACATATTTCCAACCTAACCAAACATAGGTATGAGAATGTCGAATTCCTTTCCCATGGGAAAGAAATAGAAAATGGAGTCCCAGGAATACAAAAACTTCATCCAAACGAGCCCTTGTGTAGGGGGGAGGGTGATGCAGGCCAGACCTAAGGAACTTTCTAAAATACCTAAGTCACAGATCAAAGGAACAGAAAAGGCAATATTCATAATTCCTATGGTTTGGAAGAAAAAAAAAGTAAGATTGAAATGAAGAGAAGGAAACAAATACCACAAGTCATTTACCAATATCACTGCCAGAAAGATGAAGACTCCGCTCCTTCCCAGGCCTCGCACCCATTTCAAGCATCACGAGAAAACTCAGCAATTTTCTTCATTCACTCTCATCTTTCTAGAGAATTTTTTCTTCTTACTCCTTACTATTAACTACAATCCAGCAATAACTATTCATAATCAAGAGTAATTATCCACTACACTGGATATCTGCTGCTTTATCATTATTCTAATAGGTAATTTAGGGATTCCGATTAACTAACCTTACAGTGGCTGAACAAAATAAAGCCTTTAAAATAATTTTTTTGGCACCTAGCCTAAAAGACTAAAGGATATAGTATCTTTACCCTTTAGGGTAAATGGGTAAAATTAGTAATAATACAAAAAATCAGCTTTCGTATAAAAATATAATTAGTATCACATACTTTACCCTACTGCTTTATCATTATTCTAATAGGTAATTTAGGGATACCGATTAAATAACCTTATAGTGGCCGAACAAAACAAGGCCTTTAAAAGAATTTTTTGGTACCTAGCCTAAAAGACTAAAGGATAAAGCTATCTTTACCCTTTAGGGTAAATGGGTAAAATTAGTAAACATACAAAAATTGAGATTTCATATAAAATTAATAATTAGCATCACATACTTAATTTCTTTTATTTTTCTTATAGAACTGAAAATAAACATTTTTAATTTTTCGTATAAAATTAGTAATCATACAAAAATTGAGCCTTTGTATAAAAATTTAGCATTTTTATTCTTCTTATAAAGAATTGTATACAGATGGTTCTCTTGTAAGATCTAACAATCTGCCAAGATTAATGTGTATCAATCATATCTGATCAGGTCTAAGAAGACTCTGCATAAAAGTATTGCTATCAATCAGAAACACAAGAACCTAATTGGTTGAAACAGGCAGAGATGCTGAAATTATGAAATTACCATGTTATAATTTGGATAACATTTGGGTATAAGGCATGCAATGTACTTATTTCACTGAAACCATTATGCAATTAGATAAATAATGTTTATGTTCAAATTTAATATTTTATTTCTTAATACTTTTCTAAGTGGCACAACACAATACTTCAATACCCTTGTCCGACACTGATGATATTGTCGATACCAATAATCTTAGGGCACGTTTGGCAAATGGAAAGTTAAAAGGGAAACTGTGAACTAGTGGAAACTCTTGCTAGTTTCCATTTACTTGGTTGTTTGGCAAAAGAAAAGTATGTTAAGAAACTTGTAGGACCCACCACCAAAATGAAAACTACCCAGTTTTACTTTCCATCCAAATGGATGGAAAGTCATGGTAACTCATTGTGAGCAATTATGACAAAATCATTCAATAATATTTACTTCAAAATCAAACACCCAATTTTAAACCTACATATATACTTTTTTTTAATTGCATGTCATCATTAATGACAAGTTTGTATTTTATAGCAAACAAACAAGATTTTGTGATTGGAAATTTCTAGAAACCAAAAGAAACTAAGTTTCTTAGTTTCCAAAACTTCCCATTTGCCAAACAAGCCCGTAGAGAAGTTCTGATGGTGATACCTATAGAAGGTTTCTAACTTCTGTTCTATCCATGAAAATCTAAATTGAAATTAGTATATCGATCAGATTACTAAGCTACAATTTGGTAAATGACTGAACAGGAAGCAGGGATATACTCTTTTATCCTTAGTCAGTTTATGGGTGAAAGAAACTCAACCTTAGCATGCCCGTTTAATTAATGGTTTAGAAACTTAATGGTTACCCTGAAATCAGAATATAGTTGAATGGGCAAAAGTAACTTTCCCTTGCATTCCTTGTTTATCTACTGGGTGAGGAACACCCTAACCTTAAATTTCAGGGACTTAGCGAATAGAAGGCTAATACCCTCAACTATTGTCAACACTAGTGGTGGTGACATCAACTGGTGATAAATGAAGGGAAAATTGTTTGAGATGATTTGGCCATTTGCAGCAGTCAGTGGATAGCACCGTTTGCGAGTGATCGGATTGTAGCCGGGGAATTAGTGAATTATTAGGACTAGGTCTTTGCAGAAATTGATTTAAGGCAACAAAATAGGATACGATATTATTTTGAGAATAAAAACATGGCTAGGGGTGACCAAAGTATCTATAAAATTAGTAAGGACGAAAACTGAGTACATTAAATGTAACTTAAACCAAGTTAAAGAAAATTGAAAGAGGACATATAGATGAATAAGAGAGACCTCGGTGTGATAGTTTTCAGTATTTTGGATCAATGATTCATCATGATGGAGAAATTAGGAAGGATTTTGTTTATAGAATTAGGAGGATGGTTGAAATGGTGGGAGTGTTTCTGAAGTGCTGTAAAAAAATTCTCTATATAGGACAACTATAGAGACTAGACGTGCTTTATGGATGGGAGTTTAGACAATTAAGAAATATTATGTAAATTAGCAGTAGCTGAAATGAGGATGCTGAGATGGGATGAATAGCTATATATTAAAAGATATGATAAAAATGAGTGTATTGTGGGAAGTTGAAGGTAGCGCAATTGAGGACAAGATGAAAAAAAATCATCTTAGGTGGTTTGTGCATGTGCAACGTAGACCAATAGATGCACCAAGAGGAGCAGTAAGATAGTAGTTAAAAGGAGCGTACCACCTACACGAACATGGATTGAAGAAGTTGTAAAGAAGGATGTGATTTTGTTACTGTTGATGAGTATGGCCCTTAACAAAGCTGAATGGAGAAGTATTCAAACAGCAGACCCCAAAATTTTAGGATGCTAGTCACTAATATCATTGAGTAGATGACCCCTTAATTGAGCTGATGAATGAAATGATTCATCTTCCGCTTGAGGAATGTCTTCTGTTTTTGTTGCTCGTGTCTTTTTATTTGTTGAAAGTGTTGGAAGTGTACTTGCCCTGGGGCTATTGCAACTGTGGCGACGAGAATGGTTGAAAGTGTAATAATAGCAGGATTTTGTAATCTTCCCCATGATTTTTTACTTCCCCATATCACATTGTCTGACTGACCTGATTTGCTGTGCTATATTTTGCAGACACTAGTTGCAATATCCGGATGTGGCCATCTTCCACATGAGGAGTGTCCAAAGGCTCTTCTGGCAGCTCTTTCACCCTTCATAACAACATTAATACCGTTACCAGAAGCCTCACAAAACAAGTAGATACTTCAAGTTCTTGTCGCAAATCTCTTCTACGTCTAATTTTCTATTTATGCAGGGGTTCTACATAAATGAGTAGAACCCTGACTTATTTGTACTTCTTTAGGGTGGGACGGGGGAGTGAGCGTTGTTTTAGACTTGGAGCCAGACCCAATTCTCAGGGTTATTAGAGCTCTCCGATATTGTGTTTTATCTTTCATGTAGTTTGTCTGGGTTTATATGAAAACAAGTGGGAAATGGCATAAATATATATACAGTGTACAGTATTGACTGCACATGCTTGTTTGATGTTCTTATGACTATTTTTATTTTAATTAATAGTCTTTTCTTGTGTTTTAATCAAGTTGTATTGGCTGCAATTTTGTTGTTTATAGTCAGAAATGTTATTAGTATGTATAATGATTCATTCATAGATCTCATGGTGATTCATTCATAGATCTCATACTGGTTTTTTTCCATATATGTTATGTTTTTATTCCCATATATACTATGTTTCGACAAAATCATTATTTGATTGCAAGCAAGTAGAATGAATTGGGAAAAAAAATACTTCAGATTCTTCATTTTTTCAGAGAAAGAATATCTTTATTAAAAAGTATTCTTCTTTCTTTTTAAGTCTTTTTGACTCTTGTATAAAGGCTTTCTTAGTTGAAATTGGTTTTTGAGTTGTTGCTTATGTTCAAGAATGGTGTTTAGCTTAAAGAGACGAGGCCAACACAACACCCTTGTTGCCATTTGTAAATGGATTAATTTTTGGCAATTTTTTACTTTCGTCCAACTTATTAATATGAATTTATATTTACATTCCGATTTTTTTTATTAGACTTGTATTTCATTTTTTGTCACAGAAAATATTTGTTTTGTCACAAAAAAATTGGAATGTAAATACAAATTCATATTAATAAATGGGACGAAAGTAAAAAAAATCTCTCTCTCTTGAAAGTGTCGTATTCATTATTTTATCTATTTGGTAGTAATGTAAATGAAATATGTTTGGATTAGTGCACATGTCACATGTGGTATTTGGTTGCATGCGGAGTAAGGCAAAGTGATATCAAGTTGTCATCCGGGACGGACCGGCCCTTTTTTAACCGGGCCCAAGCGGACTTGGTCCGGGTCCAGCCCGGACGGGTGCAGAAGCGGGCCGGGCCTAGCCGGGCTCGGTCAGAAATTTTGGAATCCAGCCCGGCCCAGTGACCCGGGTAGGATAGGGCCGGGCCGGTTCGCGGGCGGGCCGGGCTCGGGCCGGTCAAGCAGGCCGGTCCAGTTATTTTATTTTTTATTTTTATTTTTTGTTTCACGTACAAAAAACAGTTTAGCCGGCCGGTTCGGGTCGGACTCGGGTGGGCCTGACCGGGCCAACCATTGCTTTAAAAAAAAAAAAATTCGGACCGGTCCGGGCCGAGCCTGGGCTCGGTTTGGAGAACCCAGCCCGGACCGGTCCTAAGGCGGGCTGGGTCTGGGCCGGTCCTGCAGCGGGCCGGGCTTGGAGCGGGCTCGGGCTGGGCCGGCAGTGAACCGGCCCAGGTAACACCTTGAAAGTGATATCATAGAACTTCAGGGCCTGTTTGGTTACCATTTAAAACTCAAATTTCTGAGTTATAATTTGAAGTCACCACAAAATGGTGTTTGGCGGTCAACATTCTAAAATAGTTTTCGGAAATTTCTTTTGAAAAACATCCATTATAAAGTAGCTTTGGCAGAGCAGCTGAGAGCTGTTTTGGAAAATAAGTTTTTTACTTTATGCACTGTTTTGCGGGCCCCTCCCCCAACAACTCTTCCAAATCTCTATGTGATTCTCTCTCCTGCCTTTTCTTCTTCTCACAGAACACAAAACAAAATCAGTCGTCTCCTCCATCATCTCTACTTCTTCTTCTTCTTCTTCATCAAAGTCTAACCCTAACCCTAGCCTAACCTAACCCTAGGAGACTCGACGAGGACCGACGACCTCTTGGAGACTCGACGAGAGTACGACGACCTCTTGGAGACTCGACGAGGACGACGACCGCGACGCCTCCCGCACGGCGAACTCAACTTGGCTCCTCCCCTGCGACTTCCTCCTCTGGCTGCTGCCCGTCGCATGCATGGTCGACGCTGGCGCCGCGCACCTCGACGACGTGGAGGCACGGTGGCGCGCCAGCTGGACTCGGCTACCCTCATGGAGGCGGTGAGGCCGTCGACGACGACGGGCGCGGTCCTCCTCGAGACGACGACGGCGGGCGCGGTCCTCCTCGAGATAAAGTCAGTGGTAGGTCGTCGACGAGGACACATGGAGGACTCACTGGAGGCGGTGAGGACGCTGGGGTCTTCGGTCGACCTGGCTCCCGCATCGAGAGGAGGACACAGGGAACATGGAGGACGCATGGAGGACTCACGGTTCTCGTCGTCGACGAGAGGACACATGGAATATGGAGGACACATGAAACATGACACAGAAAATGTGGAGGACACATGAAACATGATACAAAAAATATGACAAATTATTTTCTAAAATTTTATCACCAAACAGAATCCTAATTTTTTTCTTCCAGAAAACTACTTTTCAGATGAAAGTAACCAAACGCAAACTCACAATTTTTATACTCCCAAAACAACTTTATAACTTACTTTCAAAAAACTGTTTTCAGAACAAAATTTCAGAAAGTCTATCCAAACGGACCCTCACTTTTTTTAAGTGAGTTTTTGATATACTTTGTTTGGTTATAAAAGTTGTCCATTTGGAAGTGTTAATTATATCACTTTGTGTGTTTGGTAGTGTGCAAGTTTTGAAATGGATAATACCTACTTTATATCACATCTAAATGTAATATTCAAGCTTTGCTTGTTTATAACCAACTAAAAATATGGTAAAAGTATAACTTTATCACTTTCACTTCACTTGCTCGCAACCATAGACACCCAAGTAAATAGTGAGTGGTGAACAAAGAAGTACTTGGTCTCACTTTCATACAATATCAAGCTTGAAAGAGATAATGTCATCTTTCATTTTTAATGGGACAAAACTCATTTTGTGTCATAAATGAAAAGTAAGAATTATGTTTTAAACTTCTAATTATTTGTAACCAAATGAAAGTGCAATAAAAACGGTCACTTTCACTTCACTTTTTGCAACAAAAAACACATTCATTGGAGCATATTTATGATATCTTTTTTTAAAGCAGTCCAATGTTGTTTGTTAGTAACAACTTATAAAAAATAATTGAAAAGTCAATTCAATTTTGCCGCTTTTAACATAAGCTTTCCATATATTATCAAAAGCTACTTCAACTACCACTTTTTTTCAGACGAGCAATCCCAAACAGCCAAACTAAGCCTAAATACAAAATGACAAACCTACTAACTTAAAAATGTGTGATTCTCAAGAGGAACCAACCCAAACAAATTACAAGAGAAACAAGTGTCATTTTGTTGTGGGTCTAGTCTAGACCTGTCAATTGGGCCGGGCCGGCCCAGCCCGACACAAGTCTGGTCCAAAAAATTGGCCCATGTGCCGGCCCGGCCCGATTAATCGTGGGCCCGGGCCGGCCCGGTCCCGTATGTTGGGTCGTGCCGGGCCATGTATATTGGCCCATAATATAGGTTCGGCCCAGCCCGAAGCCTGACCCGGTTACAACATCCCCTACACAATCTCTTTGATTTGTCCCAAATCCTACCAGCTAACAGCAGTAATGTTACTTTCACAAGGATAAGAAAAGAAAAATATGTACGCAACAAACACTCTGCCCTCCAAATATGTTTTGTACCACTGCCTCAAGCAACAAGTGCAAGTGGTGGTGGCCTCTGTTATTATTATGATTATATAGTGCAGTAGTGAATTAAATTGAAATGGATGTTTGCACTGAACTGAACTGAATTGAAATCCAATTCAATTAATTTCAATATATATTAGTTGCAAGTTGCTGCAACAACATACATGAATGCATCCATACATCAGCTTAGTCAAAGTCGTAGTTGATTGCCATCAGCCATAAGCTTCACCGTGCATGTCTCACTTCACTTGGTCAATATTAGGCATAGACTTGATCAAGTGACTCTAGTCAATATTAGGCATAGACTTGATCCAAACCCTACATGTTTCATAGAGCCGTTCTACTTTTGCATACATGATCCTACATGCTTAAAGCCAGAACCAAATGCTGTTAGAATAAAAAAAAAAAAATTACCCCCAAGTTCTGAAATGAATTATAGGAAGCTCTAGAGTAGGAGTGAACGTTGCGTTTATTGGTTTCAGCCGAATAGCTAAAATCGAATAAACCAAAATTCTAAAAATTCAAACCAAAACGAAACCGAAGTTGGCCATACGGAAAGAAATCGAACCGATAATCAGTTCGATCTGTTCGTTTGGATTGTTTTTACTGTTTGATGGATCGGATTAAAAGTTAGACTTTGATAAATTATATAAAAAATATAAATTTTTATAAATATACAAATTATTTAGGATATTTATATAATTTTATAAGTTTTATTCGATTTTTAATTGTGAGTTAGATGTAATTTAATAGAATATATATATATATATATATATATATATATATATATATATATATATATATATATATATATATATATATATAAAATTAAGAATAACTACATAACTTTACGAGTCTTATTTGATTTTCGGTTTTGAAATGAAAGCAAAGTCCACAAAATCAAATAAAAAATTTGGAATATTTTCTAGAAACTAAAACCAAACCAAATACTTTCCAAACCCAACCGTGCCTTTTGGCGCGCACAGTATTATTCTAGTACTCGCACGAGCCGGCGAAGCAGGACGGAACAGAAGTGGGAGAGGTGGAAGAAGTGACGGAGGACGGCGGAGCACGAGAGGGGAAGGATGGGAGGGTTGGAGGCGCGACGGACGGTAGAGCAGGAGGGGGATGCGGCAACGGGCAGAAGCTTGTGCGAGTATACGAATACTGCGCGAGCCAGCGCGCATTTTGGTTCCAAACCTAACAGAAATCAATATTTGGTTTGGTTTGGTTTGCTTTGGTTTGGTTTTAAAGGAAAGAATGCTCACCCCTACCCAGAACAGAAGAGTGGCATTTCTGTAATATCATAGGCAACAAAGGGCAGCCTGATATATATTTGTCCACTCCAATCTCTGTAAAAAAAAAAAAAAAGTAAAGAGAGGGAGAGAGAGAGAGAGAGAGAGAGAAAAACCCTAGAAAAGGATGAAGACGACTATATCGCTCGATGGAGTAAGGGATAAGAACGTGATGCAGCTGAAGAAGCTGAACACGGCTCTCTTCCCGGTCCGGTACAACGACAAGTACTACGCCGACGCGCTCTCCTCCGCCGACTTCACTAAGCTAGGTCATCATCTCCTCCCGTTGACTTTTTTCCCCCCGTTTTTAGGGTTAGGGTTTCGTTTCTTCTCGTTTTGGCAAGATTGAGAGGGTCTAGAGTTGGCATTGATTGTTTATGCAGCCTACTACAACGACATTTGCGTCGGAGCGATTGCTTGCCGGATCGAGAAGAAGGAGGGAGGGGCGGCTAGGGTTTACATCATGACCCTCGGCGTCCTCGCCCCGTACCGCGGATTAGGGATTGGTAATTTCATTTTCTGACGCTTTAATTGTCTATACTAATGTTGTTTTTGTTTCTGACCCAAAAAAGAAGAAGAAGAAAGCCAGTGATTTTGACGGGTCAAAAAATATTCAGAATTTACATACTAATTAGGCTTTCGATAACGATTACCCATGTCACACAGAAACGAATACGGCACTATACGTCCGCGGCATTAATTTTGGCATGTCCTTGTATTTGGAGTGTCTGCGCCATGTCTGTCTGATACGTATCCAACAATAGGCAACACGAACATAGTTCAAAAACCTTTGGGAATGTAGTTATTGACTTTTGCTTTGTTTAATTGAAAGCCCTGCGAACCAACTTGAAAGAGCCTTCGGTTTGACCAAGTTTGTTTCGGAACTTGTGTTGCCACAAGAAGGTGAGGAGGATGTATAGAGGAGGATGGAGGACCACCTAAGCAACTCTAGAGGGAGATGAATAGAGTGTGTCACAATTTATCCAATAAATCTAAGGCTAGTTATCAACTTAAAAAATAATAACAAGAAGTATGAAAAGTAAACATAGTAAGAAGTCACAGACGCAAACATCGCGATGTATAATGGTTTTCCTCGTTGAGGACTAATCCAGTCTCGAGAACTTCCGTTCAATGTTAAATCCACTATCCATAAAAACACAAGTTTTGATCCGAAGGCTTGCAACTTCGTACAGATACATGCTTTGATTCGAAGAGCACGACGAATTCAACAACCACAAGCTCTTGATACGAAGAGCTTACCGACTTCAAACAACAAGTGTAAAGAGCAATACATGAAAATTCAAGTTTTACAACTCAAACAGAGTTCTAACCGAGATCGCAACTTTGGCACACTAGAAGGATGGGAGTTGGTTTCTTGGTGATGGAAAGGTATAGACTCTGAATATATAGGCAAGTGAATTTCTTGATGAATGAGTGGACAAGAATGAAAATTTCAAGGTCTATTTATAGGCTAGCAGGGGGACCATGTTCGGGCATAGTTCGGTCCCCTAACGTTCATAAATTTGAACATTAGAGCCTGGTCTTCAAGAGGAAGAGGCTGACTAGGGAATTAGGTTTTACCCTGACCGAGTTCGGTCCGAGTTCGGTCACCATAATTAGGATTTTAGATCAGGTCTGTATTTGTGGACTAGTTTATATGGTGGATAAAAATGTAGTGGATAGGATGCTTCCTAGTGCCAACTGCGAACTCGATGTACATTTGGTCCTATAAACAAATAGAAAATACAGAATAAAATATAAGGACACAAGAACATTGCAGACTTCTTGAATGATGACTTTTATTTTGACGACAGTTGTCCAAAGATAAACAAATATGAAAATCTGAATAACTTTTGGGCCTCGAGTGCGTAGCCCTGGAGATATTGTAGGCGGTTCAGAGGTATCTTCTAGTATAACGCCGTCTTTGGCTCATCATGATTTGTTTTCCATTGCATATGTCATGGTTCGATCTTTCTGACTTCTTGTCAGCAAATTCATGTTAGACGAACAAAGCAGTATGATATATTTAATGCACAGTAGGACAATGCTAAGTTTAAGTATCGACAATATAGTGATTGTATGAATACTAGTGATATCATAATGTTAAACTTAATCGATTAGCCATATTCAAAAATAGGATACAATCATTGAGCTAACGGAGGAGAGGATTATAACTAGCTATGTTGCATCATGTTGTTATTATTGTTACTTGTCGTGTTTCCGCTAGTGCTCTATTAGCACTGTTGCTGCTGTTCTAATCGCCTACATTTTGGTCTTATGGTCACAATCCTCCACGCTCAAGAGGAAGGTTTAGGTCACAAACTGATAGGAGGAACCCGCATCGCGAATCTTTATTCCTTACACAACCTACCCTTTTCAAATTCCAAGGCCTGTGTATATTGCACCAAATCCCAACTAAATTCGTTTCATAACCATTGGGTGGAAGAGTCTCGACAGGAACACCTCTTGCTATCATGCGACCTATGTCAAACAACCACAAAAAGGACATAGAACCTTTTTTACTTGCACAATTTTCCAGACTATCCAAATTACAGTCACGACCTGTAGTATGAGGTGCAAGGTTAATGGTGCTTTAAATAGTTGGACTAAAGTTTTGAATATTTTATTCAAAAATAAATTATCACCACATAGAATGTTACTGGTGTATACTAGATCATTGTCTTAATTTCTCACCATCACACCATCTTTGCACCCACATGAAATGCACCACACTTGTACTTTTATAAGTTAGTAATACAATTCTGATACCACTTAGTCTTCCATCTATGGTCATTAAAATAGGTCCTAGTAGATTGTCCCAGATTGACAATTTTGACACCCACATGACTTAAAAATGATATCATGGCCTTCTTGTCAAAATTTATGGGCTTCCTATCTTTATCTTGTACTGCCGCTTGTAAGCATTCAAAAGCAAAGAAAACCCATGTCTCTGTTGTTTGGAATTTGTCACTTCTAAGACTAAATCTTTGAAACTCATCGGTAGCACTTTATATTCATTTGTCCTTGTAGTTCTGGTGCATGATCTATGGTTACAGTCATGCATAAGTGCTAAGGTCCTCTAAAGCCTAGGAGCAAAGCACAAACACGAGGTGTACGACTAAGAAAATATCATAATAAACACATGCAAAATATAAAAATATGTACATGTCATAAATATTACCCATTTCATAGTCAACTAATGAAAAACACTATATTAATTGTATTGAGGAGGTGATTGATGTACGGCGAGGGGACATCGACTAGTATGGTCTGCAAGGAAACATTGAGGAGATATTAACTCTTACGACTAGATGTTGGCTTCTGAGGAGAAGTGGTGACTGTTGGAGGAGATGACTCTTGGAGGCGGCGAGTGCTTGAGAAGACGATTGTTGAGGACTGTCGGTGACGGCAAGGAGCTATTGTGACAAGATCAGTAGGAGAAAGAGAGAGGAGGTGATATTTGGTTCACGTTTGAAATAAAGCATTTGGCATTTCCGTTGGCCTTTTTGCTAAAATGTCAAATGGAACCTTGTTTGGCTCCCAGTGTTTAACAATTTTTGCCATGCAAAAATGACGAAAAAGGCAAACATCAAGAGCTCAAAGAGGCACTAGTTAGTGTTTGTCGTCTAAAATGGAGCGTATCCCGTTAAAATTTTAAGCAGAGTAGCATATACAGAGAGATTGCAGAAGTTACGGCATTTTAGTTAGTTAATGGGTTACATCTCGGCCAAAGGATTTTCAAAACAACATTTTTCTTTCCAGGTGCGTGCCTATGCCCCTCGCTGCATCGTGTAAGGCTTGTGCCTAGGCTGCACTGTTGCCATTGCCTTGTGCTTTCAATGAAGCAATTTTTTTTTACCCTTTAGCACACTTAGCCCCTAGGTGTGCTTTTAAGTTTTAACTACTATGTAAATATGTCCAGTTAATCACTAAGGATTATCCTACTTGTTAATAAAAATACTTTACTATTTACTCCTAATAGTTTCCTAATAAAAATACTAGACCATTAGAGCATCTGAGACTATAATTTTGATTATCATTCATAGTCTAATGCCTCGCCATGATTGACCATAGTTCTAGTAAAGATTTATTTTGGATCATACGTATTAGTGAATCTCCATGTCTGACATTGAATTCTCTTAATAGTGAAAAAAAAAATCTTGTTGAGCAATTAATAACTAGGAGCTAAATCCTAGATTAAAATGTTGTTGACCTCTAAATTATTAATAAGGTCGACATGCCAATTTTATGTCTCATAATGTACAACCTTTTAAAAAGATGCCATCTCGCTGCCTAGGCATCTCAGGTATGTTGGATCCTAGGCACAAGGATTTAGGCAGATTGGTCATTAGGCGTGCGCCATGAGTGCCTCAGGATGCCTAATTCTGCCAGAATTTGATCTCAGTCCACACACATCAACGGAAAAAATGCTCTAACCAAGCCCAACCACACATAAAATTAAATAGAAAAGTGAAATTTAGATCCCTAATTATTAGTCTCTCTTCTCGCTCTATCTCCAAATCGACTCCTTTTCTCACTTTTGTTGCCCAAATTCTGCCAACATGAGAGCAAGTTACTGACAATTAGAACCTATAGGTGTTAACTGTGCCAGGCTGATCAAGACCCAGGTTTGACCGGATTTGGGTGGGGCTGGGTTGGGCCAGCCCGGTCTTGAGCAGCGAGCCAGGCTGGGCTGGACATCATAACCCCAAAAGCTAGACTGGGCCAGACCCGGGTAGCTTCGGTCCAGGCCAAGTCCAGACTGGTCCGCGGACCCAATCAATTACAAAATTAAAATAAACTTTATTGTATATATTATATGTTTTTAAAACAACAAACTGGTGTAGGATTTGTGGTGAGCTAGTAAAGGCTAAGGATTAGGTTTATTCAACCCATTCAGAGTTTGTGTCCTACAAATTGTATTGTTTTTTTCTTTTAATATATATGGGCTAGGTTTCAACCGGGCCCTTAACAAGGGTGGGCTTGCAGGGCTACTCGGGAGGAAAACTAGGTCCGACCCATTAGGGCAACCGGGCAAGGCTTGCGGGTTGAGGGGAGGGGGGCAAACCCAAACCGATCCTGATCTAGTAGTAGGCCGGACGACCTTGGACTGGCCCAGTTCAGATTTGACCTGGTCTGGTCCAGGATGGACCCACATAACACCTTGATTAGAACCACATCATAACCCCAAAAGCTAGACCGGGCCAGACCCGGGTAGCTTCGGTCCAGGCCAAGTCCAGACCGGTCCGCGGACCCAATCAATTACAAAATTAAAATAAACTTTATTGTATATATTATATGTTTTTAAAACAACAAACTGGTGTAGGATTTGTGGTGAGCTAGTAAACGCTAAGGATTAGGTTTATTCAACCCATTCAGAGTTTGTGTCCTACAAATTGTATTGTTTTTTTCTTTTAATATATATATGGGCTAGGTTTCAACCGGGCCCTTAACAAGGGTGGGCTTGCAGGGCTACTCGGGAGGAAAACTAGGTCCGACCCATTAGGGCAACCGGGCAAGGCTTGCGGGTTGAGGGGAGGGGGGCAAACCCAAACCGATCCTGATCTAGTAGTAGGCCGGACGACCTTGGACTGGCCCAGTTCAGATTTGACCTGGTCGGGGCCAGGATGGACCCACATAACACCTTGATTAGAACCACATATGATTACACAACAACCATAATCCCAACCATAAACTACATGTTTGTTTTACGTGCTTTAAGGTGTTATGTTGGCAAGGTTGTAAAAATCGCTAGTCGGCCGCTAGTCGGTTCGTGGGGACTACGGATTAATCGGACTACTCGGGGACTAGTCGGATTAGTCGGTTTAGAATTTTTAATGAATATATATATATATATATATATATATATATATATATATATATAATATGACCATTTTTCAAAAATATATATATATATGTAATATGTTATAAAAATATTTTAAAAAATAATATGTTAATTGTTGTACTTTTAATTATCGCAGACTACAGTGCATTTTCTTATTCATTATTTTGCATAAATTTCTATTTCGATAAATATTTAAATAATATGTTAACAACTTACTATTTTGCACGGAGAGTTACAGCCGCAGTAGCAAGCAAAAGCAAAAAAATGTAACAAGCAAAAATTAAAAAAAGAGCCACAACAACAGTAGCAAAGAGATAACAAAGCAAAAGTAAAAATAAAAAAAGAGTAGGTTAGTCACTTTTTTTAAAAATAGAAAATGGCAGCAACAAAGTAAAGAGTCGACGATGGCTGCCTTGACGAAGTCGACGGCAGCCCAGACTAGTACCAATTTAGCTAATTTTTGGATGGACCAGCCCCTAATTGAGTCGACGGTGGCCGACAAGTGACTAGTCGGGGACTAGCCCCTAGTCGAGTCGGCGGCGGCCGACTAGCGACTAGTCGGGGACTAGTCGGCCGCCTAGAGGGATTTTTACAACACTGTATGTTGGTTGGGCTGCCCGAAGCCCGTCATGGGACCGATCCGGTCAAATCCAATCGAGTGGCTGGGTTGTACCGTTAACCGGGCCTTAGGCCGATCCAACTCGGATTTGACATGGCCGATCCCAGGGTAGGCTTCGGCTTGCCCGACTCACATAACATCTTGATTAGAATTCCACACGATCACACGACAACCCATAGTCCCAATCATAAACTATATGTTTGTCTTAAGTGCCTCAAGTTGTTATGTAGGCCGGGCGGCCCGAAGTCCGTCCTAGGACTGGCCCGATCAACAACCCGGCCCACTACTAGATCAAGATCGGGCTAGATTTGTCCCCACCCCTTCTCTTGGTCTGCATGTGCTACCCGGTCGCCCTAACGGCTCGAGCCAATTTTTCCCTCCCAAGCCTGCCCGGTTAAGGGTTTCCGTTGAAATCAGCGCCCCCCCCCCCCCCCCCCCCCCCCAAATACACACACACACTCACTACTATATAATAAGAAAAGTTAGGCTTGACCGTGAAAGTTTTTATTCAAAAAATGTCCTTACATATATTTACTGATTAAAAGTGTTCAATAAATTTAACATGGGTGGTTAGATAATTACACACGATCACACGACAACCCATAGTCCCAATCATAAACTATATGTTTGTCTTAAGTGCCTCAAGTTGTTATGTAGGCCGGGCGGTCCGAAGTCCGTCCTAGGACCGGCCCATTCAACAACCCGGCCCACTACTAGATCAAGGTCGGGCTGGATTTGTCCCCACCCCTTCCCTTGGTCCGCATGCGCTACCCGGTCGCCCTAACGGCTCGAGCCAATTTTTCCCTCCCAAGCCTGCCTGGGTAAGGGTTCCCGTTGAAATCAGCCCCCTCCCCCCCCTCCCCACAAAATACACACACACACTCACTATTATATAATAAGAAAAGTTAGGCTTGACCGTGAAAGTTTTTATTCCAAAAATGTCCTTACATATATTTACTGATTAAAAGTGTTCAATAAATTTAACATGGGTGGTTAGATAATTACATATTGAAAAAAGGAGGGTTGTTGTTTGCTCTTTCCAAGTAGTAAAAAATTTAAATAGTGTTGTTTTCTCTTCTCAAAAAGTAAACAATTAAGGCACTATTCTTTGCTCTTTCCGATTAGTATGAAATACGTGCAGCACACGTGCATGTATGCTAGTATATATAAAGAACAATATATGATTTGTGGGACTCGAATCCTAAATTGATTGAATAAACTCAATTCTTAGTCTTTAGTAGCTAACCACAAATCATATACCAGTTTGTTGTTCTAAGAACATATACATACGAATTTTCCAGTTGGAAAAAGTAAAGGAGAATCTTTATCCTTCCTAGAGGGTAAGAATATATGTAAAGTTCAATATATTTTTTGGTAATTGAATGGGCCCTCGGGCCAACACGGACCGAAGCCACCCGGCCTGGGTTTGGGGTTTTGATCTCTAGCCTGGCCCTGCTGCTCAAGACCGGGCTTGCCCGACGCGGACCCGGTCAAATCTGGGTTCAGGTCGGTCCGGCCTAGTTAACACCTTATAAGTGTCTACTGCACTAAACACGATTTCAGTCTTGAAACCCAGCGTCGCCCCCTTGAGGTCCCACCTATGTCTTTTGGGGCTTTACTGTTTGTGTTGACTTAACAAGCTTGATAATGTATATACTTTGCAAGCTAGAAAGAAGTCATATGCAGATAATGTACTTATTAAGAGGGCCGTTTGTGCAATGTTATGTTAAATGACAATTTCGGACTACAGAGATAGAAACATGTGCACATGCAAATATTATGCTTAAGAGGATCGTTCGTGCTTACTTCTAAGTTAAATATAGAAGTAGATGACGAAACCTACTTATAGAGATGTACATGCATGTAAAATTTGAAGTTCTTAGTTGCAAAATACTCTGATTATTTTACTTATAGAGGTATTGCAGAAGAAATATCCAACAACCCTTTTTTACTTGGTCTTCTCACTTTTAGTTATAGGACGATAAAAATGTGGTGAATTATGGTTGATGAGTTGGTGGATTGTCAAATGAGGCATAGCACCTCATCCCTTTAAGAAAGGCACCACTATATATATATATATATATATATATATATAGAGAGAGAGAGAGAGAGAGAGAGAGAAAGAGAGAGAGAGAGAGGGGGGGGGAGGGATTGGGGTTCCCACTCTTAAGCATCCTTACATGTTCTCCGAAACAGCAGCAGTTTTATTGTAGTTTTTGACCATTCATATTAGATTAAATTCTCGCGAGAAATTGGGTAGTTTATGGATCTAATCTGAACGGTCAAAAAAGACAATCCAATGATTACTTTTTCAGAAAACATACGGGATGCTTAAAAACAGGAATCCCGATCCCTTCTCTTATATATATATATATATATATATATATATATATATATATATATAATGAATGGTGCCTTGCTTTATATATATATATATATATATATATATATATATATATATATATAATGGTGCCTTGCTCCTTTGAGGCAGTGTTCTAAATGGCGGCGCCTAGGCGGTAGGCGGTCTCTCCCCGCACCACTTTTCGGTAGGCGGTGGAGTAGGCGGCCAACGGAGGTTGACGGCATAGGCGGAGGTGAGGCGGCGTAGACGGACGTCTAGGCGGAGCAATACCTAACAAAATATTTTGGCCTTGTAAGCATTATGGGCCTATGGTTCACATTTACAAAACTAAAATTTTATCAATCTTCGTTCTACAACTTAGTTATGCATGGAACACCCTTAAAATATGCATATTATGCCAAAAAAAACAGTGGTAAAATAGTAAAAAAATGTTAAAAATGTATCGACCGCTTAGGCGGTAGGCGGACTCTCTCCGCCACGCACCCGCCTACCGCCGTTTAGAACCTTGCTTTGAGGTGAGCATTTTCTTGGGTGACGCCTTGGACAATACAAACCGTTTGTAGCGTCTCGAGTGCCTTTTACATGTCCCTTTTGTGCTACTTAACTGGTGCTCCTGTTCTGACAGTTAGAAATGATCTTGTATAATATGCCATTGTTAATTGATCATCATGGATCAGTAATTGAGTTTGTCGACTTGTATTCTTGTCACGCTTCTCTTCGTCATACTACTTTTACTATCCTCTAGCTTTTCTTCCCATATATAGTCAGTTCTACAATATTCACAGCCAACATTCTTCTATCCAGGAAAAGTGGTGGTTCCAATTTTTGTCTAGAAACCGAAGAAGCTTGTCGATCTCGTCTTAATCCAGTTGGATATGTTTTGAAGCTTTTGATCTTGGTACGAAATGTTGCTTCTGGTTTGATTGTCTCAAGTCACCTAGTCTGACAGTAGTAACAGAATCTTACAATTATCATTAATAGCCTATTAGTATGCATGGTTATCTTTGTTCGGCCCAATTGGATCTAGATATTGTGGGATCCTTTGATTATCGATCACCTGTTCTGATTTCCGCATGACATTGAAGTTAATCACTTGTTGGGGTCCCAATATCTAAACAATATAAGGCCTATCTCTACAGACACTATTCCAATGGTTTTACCCTTCACATAATCAGGTTTATATCCAGTCCTTTTGACAAACTACGGCATAAATCTTCTCTCTATAGATGTGCACTCCTTAAACATATACTTCTATCCTATCAAGAGCTAACACGAATTTCAAGTGTCCGATACTGTTATAGGCGTGTTCTAGGAGTATCAGTGCTCGGAACAGTCAAACATTGGAATATCTTTTTGGATGTGTCCATCCTTGCAAAGTAATTAGAATTGCATATTGAATCTGCCTATACATTCAACGCCATTGAATGAGCTCAATTCAAAATGAAGAGCCACAAAGTAGCATGAGTTTTTGTAAATAGCTAAGGTGATATCCAACTCAATGTTTTAAAAACCAGATTGAACCAGTGAACTCAAACCTTATCAGTAGAACCTTTGGCTCAAAGACAATGGCGTGATAATTATTATTATCACACACACGCACACATTTATATATAATCAGAACCATCAGAAATGTACTATTAGAGTTGTACATAGACATCTTATTAAGAACACAAAACTACTGAACTATATATGTTTCTAAGCTGAGATGGACTATTAGAGTTGTACATAGACATCTTATTAAGAATACAAAACTACTGAACAATACATGTTTCTAAGCCGGTGTAAAGGCAATGAGAGCTAGCTCAAATAGAAAAATAATATAGATTGAAGACATAAGGTTGAGGCTTGGTATGTTATTTATAGGTCCTGTGTGCGATTCCTTCTACCCACAAAAGCTTTTTATAATACAGTTCAAGACTTCTGGTGGACCGTTTAGTTCCGGTTGAACCGTGATCGTGTCGGACAGTTCAATTGGTTTGAATGATCCGACTGGTGCAACCATTCAAGCGGTTCAACCATTCAAATCGAACCGAAAATATTGCCGGGTCACGGTTCAACCTCCCGTTCGAACTGGTTCTTAAAACACCAGTCCAACCCATACACTAGTTGATCATGTAGAGGTCAACAAGTCATAACGCCACCATGGATTTAATTCCACAGGATCCCCTTTGACCAATCATCCTATAAACTATTTCGAAACTGAACTAGGAAGTATTCTTGATTGTTCCACATGTATCAACCTCAATAATCCAAAAATTGTCCATTGTCATTGCTCAAAATGCAGTACCTTGTCACTTTTCCTAATCTGTGTAAAGCCTTCTCATTGATATTCATCTATCTTGAATTCTTGATATCTTACTAAAAGTGGTATATGATAATATTGTTCTATATAACAGTAGGATGGTTAATAGAAAAATAGTACATAGTTATATTATTATATTGTTGTATATGAGATTATAAAGATAGAGAATAGGAATTAAGCATATTTGAACAACTTATTCCATAGGGTTTAAAGTTTAAACATTTGGCATTGACCTCATTGTGTGTACTAAGTCAGAATAATCAATATAAGTTGCCCTTAGGATGAAGAGCACAAACACACAAGCAACATCCATCTTTCTTTCTTTTTGTCAGACAACTTCACATTTTTAGTGATTTTAGCGTCCGTCATATGCTCCTTTCTTCAGCTCCCCTTTTGGGACTTGGTTAGATTATGTTATTCTCGCTTCTCAAAAATCTCTTAGGTATACCACAGTTTCTTCTATGGTTTGTAATCTAAGAAATTTCTTGTCTTTCCCCGAACAATATTTTGATAGATCTCCAATATGGCAATGTCGCTGGATATCTAATTTGATTCCCAATGTTCCTGTTATTCAAGCTGACAGCTCTATCCTATTAGGCAAGCACCTGGACAAATGCCCGTTGTGTTTATCTCTAACATACAAGAATGTTCGCCTGAGGCCTTTCCTTTGTAGCCTCTTCCAGCTCCTTATGATGTGTTTAAAGTTATTTGTTTTATATTTTTCATTCTAAAGAAATTTCTTGCAATTTATTACATGCAGCTTTTACTGTTTGAAATTGGAACTAAATCATAAACATGCCTTTTGGAAGTCGCTAGTTTCTGCTACGACTCCCCTTGACTGAAACTAGTCTGTGGTCTTGAAGATGAGCATAGTCAGTGTACTTCAAGATTCAAAATTCGGTAACAAGTGAAGTCATTGGCCTGTTTTATGCTCTTAGATTTTTCTACTTTCAAGCTGACTTTTCTTTGCATTCTTGTATCTAACACAATAGGTTAAAGTGCATACTTATATTGCCTTGTTAAGTTAGTAGACTTCTCGACAACTTTTGAGGGACCTATCAAAGTTTAGTATGAGCAATTCGTACTTGAAGAGACTGAAGTCGGGTTGGGATCGCTTTGTCTAACGGATTCCGATATGGCTCACGACTCCATTTAGTGCCTACCTCTAAGAGTGCTGAAAGATTCCAATAAAGAGCCAATTATGGTGACTCTATTGGAAAACATTCGTCTGGAAGTAAGTTCACCAGTCTTCCATAGTATTCAATTGAGGGTGACCAATGAGTAATGATTAGATGATTGAGTCCTTGTTAGGTCCATTGCTTCTTGGGCAAAACATTGGCTATTTATATATCCCTTGATGGTGGAAACTGTTTTTCAGAGATAGATGTTCAATTTCTATATCCAAGTTTTGCATTCGAAGACACCACCTAATGTATGACCAGTGAAAGTAATTGTTATTGGGCTCCTAGATCATGCACCTTCCACATGCTTCCTTGATTGAATAGTCTTTGATAGGCTTACTAACCGCAGTTTCATCCGTGGCAATGGCTGAGAATAGTTATTCCATGTTCAAGCTAGTCCTCTTAATGTGCACTTTCTGTTAATTACCTGTTTTCCTCGAACAATTTATTTCTTCACTACGTCATCTGTTCCAAAACCTCTTGCTTATGTGAATATAAAGTTCTTTTATTGGCTTTTCTTTTTTTCCTTTTGACTTGCAACTAACATACCCGCTTGAGCTTTGCAGGCACGAGGCTGTTGAATCATGTTATAGATCTGTCTGCAAAGCAGAACATTTCGGAGATCTATTTGCACGTTCAAACAAACAATGATGACGCCATTGCCTTCTACAAGAAATTTGGGTTCGAGATCACAGATACCATTCACAATTATTATACGAATATTACCCCACCTGATTGCTATGTGGTCACTAAGGTTATTGCTCAAGTTAATCAAAAGAAGTGAGTGTTCAGGCCTATTTGTATAAACCTAGATTTTGAGGAAGTGGAAAATGAACATCCGAAGGCATTTTAGGTGTCCAAACAATTGAGTAACAAAAAAAATCCTGAGATCTACTCTACTCATTGGCTTTGTTGTTAGCTGGTGCTATTTACATGGAATATGTGACTGCCCCCGTCTAGTGACAACTTCCAAATATTTTCACTAGTATTTGAGACGTGCTTGAAAAGCAAAAAAAGTTGACCTTACTAATATTTATCTATTGCATTATCTGACTTGTATGTTTTTTTTATATTAAATATGCTTTACATTTGATCAGTTGAAGGCATCTAGTAGAGTCCTTCATACATGGCTGAAAGAAACCATATCTACCGACTGCTGATGTTTTTATAAACAAAATATAGTTGTTTTTGTCAATCTCTTGGGTTGCCAAAAAGGATGCGTCCTCTCTGATACCAGAAAGAATTGTTCAGATTTTGATGGAGATGCAGGTGAACCTACATGAGACTAACCAGCTACAGATTAACCAAATATTATTCTGATGCATTTGGCAGTCTTAATTTTGTTTTCCAATTATGCTCAAACCTTCTTTTCTAAACTCTTTTAAGATTGGAATATAGAAATGAGAGCTAATTTCTGAAGGACCACCAAGAGGCATACAATTCATGATACCTGATTATCAATTGGAGTTTGGCATCATTATTTGAGGAATTCTGAAACTCGGAGTTCAAACAAATTTCTTCCAGCAAATAGCTGATATCCGGGTTCTGCAACCAACATGGCAAGATGTTCTAAGCTTCTCCAGCTTTTGCTAAAACAAAGAAAATTTGTTCCTGCACGTATATCAATCTAGCTTGTGTATGTTCCGAGAAGTTCCTAGTTTCTCGCTATCCCTAGTTTCATTATCAGTGAAATTTTCAACTAAACAAGCTGCGTCGGGATAAAGTTAACTCACTTTTTTGAGTTTAAATGGAGGAATGGACCCAAAGAGTGTTTGGCATGTTATACTTGATGAGAAATTTTGAGTGGCACACCACTTTATTTAGCCATTTTTATGGTGCACCCCACAAGTTTACAATAATGTACAACACCCCCAACATTACACGTTTTTCATTCAAAGTTAACAGTTGACCGCTTTTAGATATAATTTAGGACCAAACTGTCCCTCACGTGTTGAGAGCAGTGAACTTAAAATTGGAAAACCCTAAACTACCCTTTAGGGGGCGTTTGGTACGCGGTATTTTTTTTTATTCCCGGAAAAATTTAAGATGGGAATATATTACCACGTTTGTTAGGGTTATAAAAAATTTATTCCCGGAAATTATAAATACCCGGGTAAATAGTTTATCCACAAAACATGAAAATTCTATCCCTTGAGAATAGGTGGGTTTTTTTTTTTTTTTTTTTTTTTTTGCCCGGGCAAAAAAGAATTGTCTTAATTTTTTTTCTTCGTTTTTGATCAATTTTGATTAGTTTTGAACATTTTTTTCTTTTTTTGTCGTTTTTATCGCTTTTTTGTCGTTTTTGTCGTTTTTACCAATTTTTTGTCGTTTTAAGCGATTTTTTGTCGTTTTTACCCATTTTGTCTTTTTTGTCACTTTTAATTATTTTTGTCGTTTTTACCCAATTTTTGTCCTTTTTGTCGCTTTTTTGTCAATTTTTGTCGTTTAAAGCGATTTTTTTTGTCATTTTTGTAGCTTTTTTTTTGTTTTTACCGATTTTTTGTCGTTTTTGTCGCTTTTTGGTCATTTTTTGTCGTTTTTATCGATTATTTTTCATTTTTGTCCCTTTTTGGTTATTTTTTGTCGTTTTAACCGATTTTTTTTGTTGTTTTTAACCGATTTTTTGTCGTTTTTAACTGATTTTTTCTCATTTTTTGTCGTTTTAACCGATTTTTTTTGTTGTTTTTGCAGCATTTTGGTTTTTTTTTGTCGTTTTACCTATTTTATGTCGTTTTTGTCATATTTTGGTTATTTTTGTCGTTTTTACCTTTTTTTTGTTATTTTTTGTCGTTTATACATTTTTTGTCGCTTTTTGGTCATTTTTGTCGTTTTAACCGATTTTTTGTCATTTTTTATCGTTTTTGTCGTTTTTACCGATTTTTGTCGTTTTTACCATTTTTTTTCGTTTTTACCGATTTTTTGTCGTTTTTACCGGTTTTTTTATATTTGTTCTTTTTTTTCGTTATTATTATTTTTTATTTTTTTTCGGGAATATTTATATTGTCACCAAACATGGGAATATAATTTTCCAGGGAATTTAATTCCTTGGAATTTGATTCCCGGGAATATAGAATTTTTTGCTATATAGTATTCCGCATACCAAACGCCCCCTTATTCTCTAAACGACCCCCCTCTTCCCTACAGAATTACAATCGCTCTCTCTTTCTCTTCCACTCCCTCTTCTCTCTCGTCGACTTTTCACCCTCACCGTTCGTCGACTTTTCACCCTCACCGTACTCCGGCGCCTAGGAGAAATTAGAGGTACAAACCGCACTCTCTCTCTTCTCTCTATTTTACCTTTTTTTGTACCAATTTTTGATCCACGCTCGATCTTTTTTCCTTTCGTTCAGATTTATGTAAGTGAAAGGATCCTCGAAATTCTATGGCGAACCAGACACCCAGGTAAGAAATTATTTATTTTTTCCTAAAGTGAATGAAAATTGTACACTGAAACTTTATGGGTTTTTTCCTAAAATTATTTATTTTTTCCTTTCGTTTAGATATAATTTAGGTTTCGTTTTTAGGGTTTCCCCTAAAATTGTACACTGAAACTTTATGGGTTTCCTTTAATGTACGAAACATATCATTTTTAGGTTTTGTTTTTAGGGATTTTCCTAAAATTGTACACTGCAATTAGTTGGTTTCCCTTTAATGCACTCTGAAATCGTTTTAGGTTTCATTTTTAGGGTTTGATTTCCTTTAATGCACTCTGAAATTGTACACTTCATTTTTAGGGTTTGTTTCCCTTTAATGCACTCTGCAATTAGTTGGTTTCCCTTTAATGCACTCTGAAATTGTACACTTCATTTTTAGGTTTTGTTTTTAGGAATTTACCTAAAATTGTACACTGCAATTAGTTGGTTTCCCTTTAATGCAATTAGTTGGTTTCCCTTTAATGCACTCTAAAATTATACACTGCAATTAGTATGTGTATGCTAAAACTAGGGTTCAACATGTGTATTTGTATGCTGTATATGAATTCATACCGGGATGGTACATGTGTCTTTGTATGCTCAAATTAGGGTTCAACATGTGTATTTGTATGTGTATGCTAAAACTGTACACTTGAATTAGGGTTCAACATGTGATATTTGTATTTGAATTCATACTGGGATGGTACTGTACAATTGAATTAGGGTTCAACAATATTGTAGGCTATTATGGTTCAATAACTGAAATTATGGTTCAATATGGTATGCTAAAACATGTGTATTTGTATGTGTATGCTAAAACTGTACACTTGAATTAGGGTTCAACATGTGATATTGTAGGCTATTATGGTTCATTTATGTCTATTTCTATTTGTATGATATTGTATGCTATTGTATGATATTTGTATGATATTGTAGGCTATTATTGTTAGAGACACTTATGTCTATTTCTCTTATTGTTATATGTGAAATTAAGGTAGTTCAATTGCTCTTATGTCTATTTCTATTTGTATGCTATTGTATGATATTGTAGGCTATTTTAAGGGTAGTTATGTGCCATTGTATGCTATTATAGGCTATTTTAAGGGTAGTTGTACTGTTATACAGGAAGTATGCTTATGGTCCATTTTAAAGGTAGTTCAATTGCTGTTGAAGTGGACCCAGACTTTATAAGTCTGTTGGATTTACCTTATACAGTTGAAAGTAACCATTTGGAGGGAGTTTATAAGTACTACTGGATTGATGACTTGAAGAATGGGGAAACAGTGGAGCTCCTCACTGATGCTGGGTTGTTGGATATGTTCAGTAAACAACTTCCTGACAAGAAAGGAGAGATACACATATTCTTAGAAGAATTTGGCAACCCTGCAAGTCAAGAGCAACAAACTACTGAGTCACTAACACCAAGCAAAACTAGGAGGATTAAGAAAGTAGCCCACAAACCAGTTAGAAGACATGTCAAGAAGGGTCTTCATGAGGAGCAGTTGGATCCACTACCTAGTGACAGTGATGTGGATCTTCCTGAGGAGCAGCTAGATCAAATGCCCTCAAGGGTCTTCACTGCTGGAGGGTCTGACCAAGGGGCTCCAACACAGACAGAGGGTGGCCAGGAATATGGCACACAGGAAGAGACACAACTCTATGGAGATGAACCACAGGGTGAGGAAGAAGCAGATGAACCACAGGGCGAGGAAGTAGCAGATGAACCATGGGGGGAAGAAACTGAGTTCCAGAGGGAAGAGATGCAGAGAAGAAGAAAAGTTGTAATTGATGAACTTGATGATGAAGAAGAATACCATAGTTGTGACTCAACTAATTCTGAACAAGGTGGGGATGAGCTTGATGATTTGTACTCTGATGCAAGCACACCTCAAAGCTGCAAAACAAAATGGCTAATAGCAAATTCATCTCTGAAGTTTTGGAAGAGGACATTAAGGCACACCACAGTTCATGGAAAGCAAAGGACATTCAGAAGCAGATGTGGGCCAAGTTTACAGTGAAGGTCCCATATTGGAATGCATACAAGGCATTATTCAGAGTGAAGGAGATGTTGTTTGGGGGTTATGATGAGAGTTATAGAAAAACTCCTGAAGTTGCAAAGCAAGTTTTGAGAACCAACCCTGGGAGTGTAGCCTATTGTGGAAATGTACCTGGGACAACAGAGTTTGGTTATTTATGCATAAAGTATGATGCAAGCTTCACTGGATTCATAAATGGATGTAGACCTTTAGTTGGTTTAGATGGGTGTCATCTGAAAGGGAAGTATGGGGGGGTATGTTTGTCTGCAACAACTCTAGATGGCAACAATGGGTTGTTCCCACTTGCTATTTACCTCTGCACATCTGAAAGTGAAGCTACATGGGTCCACTTTCTTAGTATGATCAAACACAAGCTGCTGCAACATCCATGAGAGATTTCTTTCATATCTGATAGGCAGAAAGGCCTAGGCAATGCTATTGACAAACAATTCTATGGGCATCCCCACGGGTTTTGCTTTAGACATTTCTACAAAAACTTCAAGTCCCACATCAATGGTAGCCTACAGATGAAGCATCTTACATGGGGTGCAGCTAGAGCCTATAGGCAAGTAGATAATGCTAAGTGGATTGAAGTAATAGCTCAACAATGTCCATATGGTCTTCAGTATATGATGAAAGAGCACATGAGCAGATGGTGTAGAGCATACTTTGACAAAACAACAAAGTGTGAGCACATAACAAATAATTTTTCTGAGAGCTTCAACAATTGGATAGGAGAAATTAGGGGAAAACCAATCACTATGATTGTGGAGATGTTTCACTTGATGGTCATGCAATTGACTTATGAAAGGAAGATTACTTCTAGAGCATGGGGTGAGCATGACTTGACTCCAAGGACTACAAAGATCATTGAGCGGAGGTCAAGGCAAGTCAACAAGTATCAGGTCAATGGTGCTGATGATGGGCTGTTCTGTGTCACTAGTGTCTTCTCCATTGAGAACAGATGGACAGTTGACATTAATGGAAAAAAATGTGACTGCTGTGTATGGAATTTAACTGGGATACCCTGTGTGCATGTTGTTGCTGCTTTGCTACCTAGCAGGCCTACATGGTCAATGTAATACCTTGTACACTAATATTTATTGTTATACCTGTCTTCTCCATTAAGTCTCTATCTTTTGTTATTGTTATACCTTGTAGTGGTGTACACTAATAGTTATTTGTCTTCTTGCAGGTTCACAGGTCACTACTATCATGCCAGTACCTACAAGAAGGCGTATGCTGGAAAGATTGTTCCATTGCCTCAACAAAGCCTATGGGATCAAGTAAGTCAAAGAATTCTAGTAGTAGTGATTCTCCTTGTTTTCAAGTTCTGTTGTCCCTTGTGTGTTTCACTTCTCCAGATTACATTGCTTTAATAATTTCAAGTTTTTCTCCCTCTATGTGTTTCACTTCTCTATGTTGCAGCTGAGGTTGGTCCACCTGCTAGACATAGGCAACCTGGGAGGCCAAGGGGTGTTAGAAGGAAGGAGGCAAATGAGGCACCAAGACCTGCCAAGAAGCAAAGGATTTGTGTCACGACCCGCACCCTGATTAGGGGCACGAGTACGTGGTTACGTCCAGCCTACACCGCAGCATCGGCGGTAGAACGCTGTCTAGGTCATCTATAAATACTACAACTAAACAGATAAAGGTACATGTGCAGTATATACACTCCGAATGGAGGTGACATAGCAATACAGTCTCAATCACAAGGCAAACTAGGATAGATAGCATGAAAGGAAATAAGTCCAAGATCCAACACAAGCCCAGATATATACACACATCACAAGGTCTCAAAATATAACATAGAAAGCTACAGTCTGATAATACTAGCTGGATCGCAATCCAGGCAACCCAACTAAGCTACACTACTCTTGGAGTACAAAGTCTAGTGGCGCTACTATAAGGCCACAGTCCAGGTCTACTCCATCAGACTCGATCCCATAATAGGTCGAGCAGTCTGCCTCAGAGTCATCTGAAATATATCAACGGTATCCTGTCAGGAAAATGAGCAAGTACAAACACTAACAGCAATTCCATGTGAATTGACAAATTCTATAAGAGACAGTATAATAAACTATGTGAGGAATCGAGGAATCGAAACGCCGACGGCGTTCGGCCTTAGCCTTGCAACGGCTGCTGGAAGACATCGCTCGGTCGAGGCGACCGCTCGCTCAGGTGGGGTAGTTTCGGTAAACTTGCATCATCTTATCCTTCACATAATAAATCGTGTGTTTTTAACTTGCACAATAGGCTTGATAATAAAAGAGACGAATCCACATAGCTAAGGGAATAATCCCAACGGGTCGAAATGAGTTAGAACATGGAAAAATGTCCAACGGTCGGCTTAGAGTTGGTGCACGGCGTGCTTTGAAAATGACACTCGGTCCTTCGTCCCGTGGCTTGGAAGAAGGAAAGTTGGTCTTCGGTGCAAAAGCTAAGAGTTAGCCTAAGTCATAGGCGTCGCCCGCGTAAATGCTTGATAAAGCATGCACGCTTCCACTGCGCAAGGCTTGGCATAGCCTTTGCTCGTCCCTCGGGTTAAGTTGTAGGCTTGAGTAAGTTAGGCAAAGTTATGCCGGTCGACCTAAGTCATTCCAAGTGCCGTCCCGCACATTCTGCGGTTGTCAAGTTAAGTAGTCCCACGATCTCAAGGCCCGTCGACTTGGGCAGGAGTGTCACGCAGAGCACGATTGGCTTAAGGCACGATGCACAGGCATAGTATTTAAGGCAAGGATCACAATTGATTCAAAGTGAGTTTTGAGAAAGGACTATCAAATAGGCATTCATGAGTTGAACCAAATGATAGGGTAACAAGGAAGGAAATGCTCGCGACCGTGGGTCGTCGAGGGGTCTCAAGGAAAGGAATGCTCGCGACCGTGGGTCGTCGAGGGATCTCAAGGAAAGGAATGCTCGCGACCATGGGTCATCGAGGGGTCTCAAGGATAGAAGTCTTGGTTTTGGTAGAGGAATGACTGTGTGAGACGTCAGTTTGTGTCGAGTCTTGCATGGTCATTTGACAACTTGTCGACAAGGACGATGAACCCTCGAGCGGTAACCCTGGGCCATGGGGCCGACTCGGCCTAGGAGGGAACAGGGTATAGTCGAGCTGGGAGTACGCTCCCACTCAGGTTAGTCGGGGACTTTCGGCGGGGATCGCTACCTTGCGCTGAAAGGATCTCGAATAACAAAACTATACGTCAAGGTATAGCTTGTGATGCTAGTGGCCAAGTTCATATAGATGTCGGCAAATAGCGGCTAACCGCGTGTATGCCTTTGGATTGAGTTGAGTTGAAGGTGTGTACAGTTAGAACACAAAGTTTGGGCCTAAGATTGGGTTTCAACATAGGCGTCGTGCTTCGGCACGAGATGTGGCGTCAAGTCTTGAGTTGTCGGCATATAAGTTGCTTAAGTTGGTTGAGTGTTTGAGTTTAAGTCAGGAAACCGCCGCAAGGCAAAGTTGGTTGAGTGACACTAACATTCACAAGTCTTGATTGGGTTAGTTGGTGGTCAAAGTAGCAAGGGCCGCGAGGCGGCGATATGGTTAAGTTTTACTGAATTGCGAGGCACGGCCTCAGCAAGGGTTTGTAGCACGGTCACACGAAAAATGGAGCTTAATCGCGTAGTTGCGTCTCTGATTTTAAGCCGTAAGGCAAACACGACTCGATAGGTTAACGTTGTTGGCACGAGAAGGGTCTTGAGGCAAGGTATGAGTTAACATTCGTTGCAAGCACGAGATGGTCTAAAGACACAAAATAAGCAAGGCGTCGGTCATAAAACTGATCCTAAGGCAAGACTAGAAAGACAATTGATAAGAAGGGACTATGTTGCACAAAGTAAAATAACGTGTCGGGTTTGTATGGGTGGGCGATGAGCTAATTCCACCAGTACAGTTGAGTACTGACACCCACATAGTTTTCATGTGCAGGCACAGGTAGAAGCTCGTGGTGCGGAGCTCGCTTGGATGCGTCGAGGCACGGAGTTCCTTGGCGACTCGAAGCGTGCGGCCGTATGGAGAAAAGACTTATACGGGACATAATGTATGGATATCGCCTTCCGAAGCTTCCGCTGGCTCAAGCAAATGTACTTTGAGAGATGAGAGAGAGCTGAGTGATTGTAATGTGAGATGAGTGGATTTGAGTGATTGTAATCTTGGCCTTGCGCCCCATTGTAACCTTGTTCCAATATCAATAAAAGAGCTTCTTTGAATAACTTGTGTTTTATTCTAAATTTCTGCTGCATGTTCAATGTCTCTGCATGGGACTTCTGTGCGACGATCCCGTCGCAGCCGCTGAAATCGGCCGTTATGGAACCCGCCTTGCACGAACGCAATCTAAGCTCGTGCGGCATCACGCCTTAGCGAGGACGATCGCTCCTACGGGAGCGGGACGTGACAGCCCCCCCCCCCCCCCCGGCCGAAGGCTAAGCCGTCTCAACTACTACGACGATGTTGACGTCCTCAAAGCCCAGCAGCTTCATCGCTGAGAAAACCACGTCAAGCTGACCATCCAGCATGTTCGTGTACAGCAGCCCCATGTTGCCGTCGTTGCTCCGGAACAGGACGCATTCGAGGGTGTCGACCGTGAACCCGGAAAATGGGTACGCGTTGACCATGAAAGGAGACCTTGATCTTGGACTTCCCTTTGGTCGTATCGCTCACCGACTATGGACTGGACACGATCGACGGTGGAATGGACTTGACACAGGATCTCTGGCTGGGACTGGATCCGTGTCAGATAGGTGTAGGTCACACATGAAACGGGACACAAGAAACCTGACACAAAATTTTGTTAAGTCAATATTTCATAAAATTATTTTACCAAACATAACTTTAATTTTTTTTTCCCCAAAAACTATTTTCGAGATAAAGTAACCAAACGCAGAGTCCGAATCTCAATACTCGAAAAACTTTATAACATACTTTCAGAAAACCGTTTTTAGAAACAAATTTCACTAAACCTATCCAAAAACATACTCGATCCCACCCATAGAGTAGTCTCGTCCAAATTCTGAGAAAATTTTGCATGATTTACCACGTCATGAAAACTTCATATAATTTGTTGTAGCCACCCATATGGTTGCACCCAGTTATGCAAGATCGAAAGGTAGCAAACGCATAAACGAACAAAATTACATATTCTAAAATGTTAACAGAATGATGAGCCAGCGTCAGAGTCCTAGATACTACTATGGATTATAGAGAACAAAAGTCGAATCATTGAACATGTTCTCCAGATTAATTAGGAAAATTCCTTTTAAACCAATCACAAGTTAGAACCCAAAGCTTGAATACATATATATACAAGATGAATCTCTATAGAAGGCTAACAAATGGATGGATAACATAGCCTCCTAGCATCTATAGAAAAGTTTCTGGAAGAAGCCAGCAGAAACAAAAGCACTAAATCACAAACTATATACACCAACTAAAACGAGGCCTATCAACACCAAGTACAAGGCATCAAACTGCTTTGATGATACAAACTGAGATGAACAAGACACCAGGTCATACTGTTAAAAACCAAATAAGATGGTTCTCTTTAGAAGGCTAGGATGATAGTCTAGCAGCTTTCTCATGTTGATCAGTTTTGCGCTTGGTCCTGTTCAATGAATTCGAGGGCCTGCTCTTTTGAAACCACATTCACATGGCTGACCCTGTTCTTGTGTGTCACACCATAGATCTTGTCGGCAACTTTCACAAGCTCTGGCCGGAATGTCGTGGTTATGAACTGAGTATTTGCCATATCAGCTAGACGACGGATCATATCTTTTCATACCACGAGTTAAAGAATTCCTCGTGACAAAGTTAAACTAACAAATCAGGATGACAGAACCAAATTCACAAGTCAAACATTATTATAAACGAGGTACTGTTAGTAAGATGGCAGACAATTTAGAGAATTCTGAAGCTACAGTGAACTAAAGCTTTAAACTTTAAAGGGGCATGGTGAATTCAGAAAATGGTGTGTACTATATAATGGTATATGCAATGTCCATGCAGATAAAAAATTGAGATGCAGCACCCAACTGGATAGGCCAAAAATTTGTAATAGTAAGCAAGCAATTAATCTTGATGAGTGCAGTAAATGTTAGTATAACATAGAACTAGGTGGATACTTCCGACAGCAGTCCTGTATTGTGGATCAAGTGCTGCATCTATCTCATCAAACAGATAGAATGGAGCAGGATCACAACGTTGGATGGCAAAAATAAGTGTCAATGCCACAACAGTTTTCTGACCGCCAGACAGTTGCTTCATCGATTGAGTTTCACCTTGGCCAGTGAAAGAAACCTAACAGAAAGAGAGATCAGATATGTGAGGAAACAGTAGATAAGAGAGCGAGGGATATAAGGCACACCTCCAAAATAGGACGAGGGTGCAATTTACAATCCTTCATATTCATCCCATGGACATGCAACTAATATCTCCATGACCTAACACATCTACCGGTTAAAAACTATAACGTGTCAAAGAACTCTCACATGAAAATAGGTCAAGTGGTTATGGAATGAACGGCTTTACAACGATGGTGTAATTGAGACCACATGCAATTACAACAAAGGTGTCAAAGAACTCTCACCTCTAGATGTTTTTGGATTAATTATTTAACTTTTTACTGACCTAAATTTGAAGTCTACAGTAGCTTGGGAAATGCCGACATCACTGATATTGTAAAGCTGATTAAACAGTTGGTATCCTTTTTTTTAAAGATTTGTTATCTACTTGTAGAGAAGGAATCATATATATCTGCAAGGAAAACATGCCTTCACTTTAACGCCGATATATTTCTCAACTCTTCCCTCAGGATCTGGATCACGAGGGCCATCCTCATCATGATCGTCATCAGCAAGGTCACCATCCTGCAAAAAGAAAAGGAGATCAAGTAATAGGCACTCAACGGAGAGAAATTTATCACAGATTTATAGACAAACCAAATTGACAACCAGAACTACTTTTATATAATCAAGCTATCCTGTAATTTCTTAATCGTATATATGTGGAAAGATTTTTTTTTGGATGCTCTCTTTTAGCTACCAGAGGCTCACTGATGGCCTATATATGCAAAAGTTACTGGAAATACTTGAACCTAACAAAACATACATTCAACTGTACTCCAAAACTAAAAAACAGCCCACCCACTTCGTATTCAGCAAGACAGATTCATTGTTCTCCCAAATCCCCGAAGTTCACTTGTTTATTTCTATTACTGCTAGATTCCAAGAAGGTATTTGGGTTCCTCGTGAGAATATTACTTCGGTCTCATATGAGAATATTATGAAAAATGAATTCTTACAACTAGATGTCATGTGTCTGTCAGACGAGCTGTGAACATGCAAAAATATGCACAGGTAAAATCAGTATCATGTCCATGTCGCAGTGCCCAAAGTATGTTCTGCGTCTATGCTTGCAATATAGACAATTTACCAAACTACTTTCTGAAAGTTGCTCCAAGACTGTTCTAAATTTTGTTCATGTCAAATATGGCACATTCTTCAGTCTGAAGGATGGTGTGATATTCTGGTAACGAAATCAGTATTCTAGAAGATAAAAAAGACGCTCCGTCATAGTGTAGGGATGAGCATATCCTTTCTCTTCATTATCTGACTATTGTAGTGTAGAGAAAACTAGATCCATATAGTGCCTCTATGGAATAATTGTCAGATGAAAATCATGAAATTGAATCGCAAAGCTTATTTTGTTACATACAGTGAAATTTAAGCCGCCGAGGACATTCAGAATAATGCACTAAGATTACTTTTATGAATTTATATATATATTGGCTGCCTGATGTAGACAGATTGACATTTATACATATTACTGATATTGTCCAATAACAACTATTTAAAATAGCAAGCATCTAAAATGAATCATTAACCGTAAGCAGGTACATGAATCATTTTCTCTACTCTACATTTTTATGGACCATCTCCTCTTTATAAATCAGTGAATTGCATCCATAGCCTCAATCCAAGTTCACTTCAGCCTGCGCATAGTTCTAGCAATTCCTTTACCAATTAATCAACTAGGATCCTACAACTGCCAACCGGTACATCTATTTGTTTCCATGGCACATGTGCACCCCATTTTTCTGAAGTGACCACCAACTCCCTACAATTCTTTATCATTGTATGTATTTTTGCAAGAAGCATCATGAACTGCAGAAGCAAAATTGGTATAATCGGGAAATCCAGGAATCTAACAGCTCCTTTGCCAACTACTGTGAACCATTTTGCTATACCGAATTATGTTCATCTCTATGACACATTAAACCAAAGAGTTAAAAGGAATGATGATCCAATAAGGCCATGGAAAAATCATATATAATATAAATCACAATTAGCTGCCATTTCTGAAGCCCACACATCTCAATTACAATTGTAAGTAGTGTACCATATATAGATTAAGAGCAAATAATGTATTACTTAGCAAATAATACAGTGTCATATCAATTTTTAGAAGTTAGAAGTAGAACCACATATGGTGCAATTTTATGTAATGTGTCAACATGTGTGGAGATAATGCAATCAGAAGTTTCAGAAGAAGAAATTTCCTTACCCAGCAGTGTAAATGAAAATAACTATAAAGGTACCTTTTTCTTCATCATAACCAAATAGCCATGGCCGCCTTGCACAAGTTCTGAAAAGACTTCTCGAAAATGCCTTGCAACACCTTTGAAGGTGCGCTCAATTGATTCATCCTTCCGCTGATCTAAAACTGATATCAGTTCTCTAATTTTCTGAAACGTTACAATTTTGTTAGATCCCAGTGGCTTGGAGGAACCAATGTGTTCTCTTTGAAGAGCAGCATCGTGATGTTGAAAAGAGAAAGCACCTGATCGCCTGCATCAAGTTCCGCTCGTCTTTTCTGTAGTTGCTCTCGTTGCTCAGTGAAGTTCATATATTGATCCAGAGCCTTCTTGTTGACATGACTAAATTGTTGTAACTGTTCATTGCACTTATGAAGCATCTTCTGTAATTCTTTCATGTTTTTTCTCCTATACCTTCAGTAAATCATAGAGGAGACATGAATATCATACCTCAAATTCAAATTTAAAAAGTTCTCTAGGAACATTATGGAACCACTATTTGAGTGTATAATCCACAGTTCAACATTGATGTATAAGCTAGAGTTCGACAATTGCGAGCAAGATGAAAAAGTAAAATCAAGCGTCCATTGACTTATTTCTATAATTTCTTCTTTGAATAATAGTTAATCACACATTGTCGAAACATACAGCAAAATGTACGAATTATGATTATCCTCCTCTTCATGTTGAAGACTCTTGGGCTTTGCTGACAGTAATATATTTTACCATGATGTGCATAATTCGAGCTGAATGCGCCAACCTTTCTACATGCCAAATCAGAATTCCAAGATTTCTTTTTGTTACTAAGTTAGATTTCCTTTGTTGAATGTGTGGAGTTCAATGTGCCAAACATTTCTTTTCTTTTATCTTAATTTGTGGTCAAATTCAGTGGCACTTACATTACATGTCAGACTATTTTGAAAATTCGCTCTCAACTAAGGAACAAGAAAAATGAATTGCACTAGATAATAAAAATATTCATCGTAATCGTGAACTTTTATTTTAAATTTTGCAGCACCTTATGCACGTCTAACTCAATGTTTCTAGTTCTACATGCCAAAGCAAAGAGAATGATCGTACTTCTTATATTTTGATTTGACTTTCATGATAATATAATCAAAGTAAAGAATGACCAACAAAACATAGAGAGAAGAATATGATGATTTTAGCTGCAAGCAGAAAACAAGCTATAATAGGGTTGTCTCAAAGAAAATTGCATTTTTGACATGAATTGTTCATATTGGATACAATGAAACGTTGTATAAATTCAAATTATGCAGTTCAGCCCAATATCCTAGGGAATGATATTAACAGGTCTAGTGAAAACACCAATGCAAGATTTAGTTGCAGAAGATGATAGGAACTCATAAAAACAATGATCATTCTTATGATTGAAATCAATGAATAGCAAATAACACATAAAGAGCAACCACCTATATGAACCATTGAGAGACTTATCCTAACTGTTATGATGACTGATATAATGATGTATAATGCAGACAAGTAACATGTCTTAATGGCATAGGTTATTTATATATTTTTTAAATAATTATAGCCGGCCCAAAAAACTTGGGTTAAAGGCTTTCTTGTTGCATTTTCTTAAAACACAATTTGTAGATTTAATGCACTATAACAGGAGTGAAACAGTCATAACAATCGCTTTGAACAACATAAGGGGCCAAATAAGGCCTTAGAATGTCATTATAACACTGGGAAAAACCCAGCATTAAAACGGCATTCTAGACCGTCACTCAGCCCATTACAACAGCCACTATGCCGTTGGAACAAGTGGAGCCCGCCCATACATAGAGACATTCTCTTCCCGATATGACAGCCAATAATGTTGAGAGGTGGGCCTATTACGCGCATTACCATTTGTAACACATGTTACAAGAATGATAAGTTTATTTCATAGTTTGAAGTATCGGCCGATAAAATAGGATACAGTCAATACTGATACGGTTTGGCATATCCCGATCCGATACCGATCGTTGCCGATACTAACTGGTACTGACCGATACCGGCATTGGAGACCTATTTTACAGTCAATCCAGTAAAGAAATTGAACAAAAAAGGCCAATCAACAAGGATGTAAAAGCATAGTATAGTAATGTTGTAAACAAGGTTTGTAATAACGAAATCGAAATCGGCATTTTCTGTGAGTATCTGGATCAGCGGTATCGACAGTATCGACAATTCCAGACATGGTTCACACTATCGATATTGGAATCGGTATAGGACCCTCAATTGACAGTTTCGGGGGAAGATTCGAGAGGTTTCAGTGGTTTTGAATATGTTGATTCCGATGATTTCCGTAGCTCATGTGGTTTCCATATCGATATCGATATCGGCCGATACTCCGAACTATGGTTTCAGATCGGAGTATCAAATTTTTTGCTATCGGGAAGCAAATAATTATTAATAAATTATAAAAAATTGGAAAAATATTTTAGGCATTTAGCATAACTTTAAGTAGTTTTCGTGTTGTTTCTTAATAGTTTTGTAATTGAATGATATGATAATCACCATTACTAATTGGTTTACCTACAATTAATAAGCTATATTTATTTACATGTTTTTACAATCTTACTATGCTTTTACATCCTTGTCGATTAGTCTTTTTGTTTTAAAATTTTTTTTGCCAAATTGAGTGGAAAAGAGACCCAAATGTCGGTATCGGTCAATATCGGTATCGTTCGGTATCGGATCGGAACATGTCACATTGTATCGACATCGGCCGTATCAGATCAGTATCGGCCGATACTGCAAACTATGGTTGTAGAAAAATATAAATAAAGAAAACTTATTTATTGTCAAGAGAAATAATGGAACAAATTATTATTGATGAGAGAGTTATATATATGAGAGGCTAACCCCTCTCACTAGTGTGCTATGTAATGTGGGACTAAAGCCCAATACTACTAATATTGATATCAATACTTAACACCCTCCCTCAAGCTGGAGCATAGATATCAATCATGTCCAGCCTGTTACACAGAAATTGAATCCGAGGACCCAAAAGAAATTTCGTAAAGATATCGGCCATCTGATCATCGGTCCTCACCTGGTGAAACATTATCATCCCCTTTTTATACTCATCACGGACAGTGAATGTCGATTTCAATGTGCTTTCTTTCATGAAATACGAGATTGATAACAATATGAATAGCAGGCTGGTTATCATACCACATATCTGCTGCTTTAGATCATGCTTCTTCTTCCAACTCTTGTAGAAGATGCTTCAGATATAACACATCTACTATGCCATGAGCAATGGCTCGATATTATGCTTCCGAACTTGATTATGCTATCACACTCTGCTTCTTGCTCTTCCACGATACTAAGTTTCTACCAATAAATACCGAGTAGCCAGATGTAGACCGTCTATCTGTCAGACTTGCACCCCAATCAGCATCGGTAAAGCACTCAACACGTGTATATCCATGATACTCCATCCGAATTCATTTTCCTGGATTTTGGACTCGATCTCGTGGAGAAGCCATAAACCGACTTGCGACACTCACGACGAAGGAAATGTTTGGACGAGTCATGACCGCCAAGTAGTTGAGTTTTACAACCACTCGACGATACTGATCCGGATTAGTCATCAGGACCCCCTTGTATGGGAGTATCTTTGCTCCAGGATCCATGGATGAGGTAGCTCCCTTGGCTTGCATCATTCCTGCATCATTTAGTATGTCCAGCACATACTTCCTCTAAGACATTACAATATCCTGTTTACCATGTATGACGTCAATGCCCATGAAGTAGTTCAACGATCCCATATCATTGGTCTGAAATTGTTCTCCCAGAAACTTCTTTAGTCCTTCAATATCATTGTTGTCGTCTCCCGTGATCACAATGTCGTCATAGACACCAAGTAGTATCCTTCCAACAGATGACAGTCGGTAGAATACCGAATAATCCTTCTTTGATTGACACATGCCACGAGATGATTGTTTGAGGCCGTAGAGAGCCTTCCGCAGATGACACACTTTACCCTCCCTTGCAACGAACCCGGAAGGTCGCACCAAATACACTTCTTCAATATCTATGTTAAGAAATGTATTTTTGATATCCAGCTAAAGCAATGGCCAGTCATAGAAAGGTTCTAAACGGTGGTAGACGGGTGCGCGGCGGTGAGAGTCCGCCTACCGCCTAGGTGGTCGATATATTTTGAACATTTTTTACTATGTTACCACTGTTTTTTGCATAATATGCATATTTTAAGGGTGTTTCATGCACAAATATGTTGTAGAACGAAAAGTTATAAAGTTTTAGTTTTGTAAAAGTGACCCATAAGCCTATAATGCTTACAAAACATTTTTGGCCAAAATATCTTGTTAGGTATTGCTCCGCCTAGGCTTCCGTCTACACCGTCTCACCTCCGCCTATGCCACCAACCTTCGTTGGCCGCCTACTCCACCGCCTACCGAAAAGCGGTGCAGAGAGAGACCGCCTACCGCCTAGGCGGGCTAGGCGGCCGCCATTTAGCACGCTGAGTCATAGCGAACATCGAAGGCCAAGAGTACGTGCACAGATGTCATCCTAGCAACTAAAGAGAAGGTCTCAAAATAATTCTCACCATAGGTCTGGAAATATCCTTTAGCCACCAGACGAGCCTTTGGACGAACAAGAGTGCCATCCAATTTCACCTCGATCGTGAACACCCATTTGCATCCTACTGTCTGTTTTTCAATAGGCAAATCTACCAAGTCCCAAGTATGGTTCTTCCGAAATGCTTTCATCTCCTCTTCCATAGAGGCACGCCAACCGGGATGTTTGAGACCTTCCTTGGCAGTATTGGAAATCTGAATCTCATCGATAGTAGCTACCAAGGACTAAGTGTGGCTCGTGAGCCCTTTGTAGTTGTCTACATATAAGGGATGATCACGACAGGCACGACGAGGTCGAGCTAGTGGAACAGGCGGAGGTGAATTAGTGGAGCTAGAGGAGGATGACGGCTCTGTGACCGTAGGTAATATCTGCGATGATCGTTCGGGCGACGACTACAGTGACTGACCCGGTGTTTGCGGACCATCGGACTGAGATAATGGCTCCGTAGGTGTCACGCTCCGACCCAGAAAATCGCTCGTCCTCGCATCGATTTATCTGAATCATTCGTTCTCGCTGGGGCATGATGTCGTACGAGTCTAGAGTTGCACTCGTACAAGGCAAGATGACAAGTTCTCAAATGGTTAATCTTTGATTTGATATTAGCATCGGAAGAAACAGAGTATACGAAGCAATTCTCTTTATTAATAATTGAACTGAGGTTACAAAAGCTTTCAATAGCCCAACTGAATTTGCTAGATTAGCTTACAACACTCAGGTTCTCTCTTGCCCACAAAGGATTTCACCATTCCATACATCATGTCTTCTTATCTCGACCGCATCATCATATTGCAAGTCCAAGCGTCAATGCGGTCACACGCCTAAATACGCTATGGCATTCCATGCCTCAGCGCGTTCAAGCGAAACTCCGCCGCGAGCAGACAATTTTCTGAACCTACGAGCAAACTAGTGGGAGATTAGTACTTTCGTCCTCACTGTACTGATCAAAGACCCACTTTACTAAACCGACATTAAGTAGTGTATTGAATCATGCAACATACAATTTAGTGATCTTTCCATCCTTGCCTTAGAATCAGTTTTATGGCATTTTCGAAAGCATTAAAACATGTTATCATAGCAAGCATGTTATCGTTGAATTTATATAAGCAAACAAACAAGCAACATACAATTCTCGTGTTCCTTCGTGGCGCGACTTCTTACCAACTCGACGCACTCGCCCTTGCACCGACGCAAGGAAAATACGCCTACCATCCTTTCCTGTCATGATATAAGTGAGCGTTGTGCAGGATCTCTATGCGCCTGCACTTTCAATCCATCGTTCCTTAACTATATGAAGGTCACTGACTTTAACACCATAATGGACATCAAGGTACGAACGGTGACTACTTCAGCCTGGGGTGCTAATCCCACGCCCTGAAGTACTCCCGAACAATACCGGTATTTGTGACGCTCTATTTCAATGGTAGGTCGCAAGCCTAACAGATTGAAATACCCCCACACAATACCCATCTCAAATTCCATTTCTATATCGAACGGGTTCCGGCAACCGGTCCACCACGTTTGAGGGATAAAACTTGTGGACAAGTTGTCCGTGACCATGCAACGCGTCAAACTCATACAACCAAGCAATTTGCCTATCTCTATTTCCATTGGCACAATGTCCCAACTCAATGTTCATCAACGAATTCGAAGGCACCATGCCACATTCGACAGTTCCGCCACATTCGTGCCACAACTGTTCTCTTCTTCGCAACGAAGTCATCTTTCATAAATCTTGTGCACGTACGCACGCTTTGATATAGTTAGTCGTCATTCCTTGTGTCGTGCATTCGATGCACGCCTCGATTCAGTATTTCCATGTTCTACGTCTTAGTGTTCAATGCGTTAGACTTATGTTCCTTCCCTCCGACTCGTACAACTGAGGCACGTCTCGATAGGGTATTCAATGTTCTATAGCTCGTGCACCGAGGCACTCGCGCCAATATAGTCCTTCAATGTTCTAGCATACTAACTCGTGCACGGGGGCACGAACGACTTGTGCGCCGAGGCACTCGTCGATACAGTTATCCCATGTACTTATCGCTTGCGCATCGAGGCGCTCGCCGTTGCGGTGTTTTGATGTTCAATAGCGACTTGTGCATTTGATGCACGTTTCATTTCGATTGTTCTATCTAGTGTTCGACACGCACTACGTTCATCTTTCGATCGATGCCATGTCCGTGGTCTCGATAGGTTAACTTTAGCATACAACGGTACATTTTACTTAGACATGAAGGAGTAGAAAAAAAAAGTCAAAGTCCTCGCACCTTAGCCGATACGTCTTGTCGTTTCGCCGAGCCGATGCGGCTCGATTTCATAACTTTATTTGCACGGCCAACTCTTCTGACTTGGTCATTCGAACACTTCGTGCTACGTTGAATTATCCAAGCAATTTGGCCTACCGTGCCTATACTTCAGTCCGTGGCAAGGCGACGATTTGATTTTGCGGACACCATTACAAATAAAGCAAAATGTCGACCTCTTATATTTCAGCGTAAACGTATAGTCTGCACACGAAACCAACTAAAATCAATACTGTCTGAATCGGAATAATGCCTTGCGTCAATTCGATTTATTGGTTCTTCGAACCGATTCAATGCTTTCTCTCGGGCCAACTTAACACTTGTATCGAACTTACTCGATGCATTCCTCGAGTCAACGTAACTCTTTGCATCGATTCGCATCGACACATATTTCAGGTCAACGCAACTCTTCGAGTCAACGACTCAGCATAATGCACCGTGCAGAGCGGGACATTACAGTAGAGAGGGTACCCTTAGCGGAGGGGAGGGAGGGCTGTTGTGTTTGAACCGTATTCGTAGTTTGTGGAAGTGGAGGAACTGTATTCGTAGTTTGGAAACTCAGTTTCAACGAAGGCAACGTCCCGAGAGAAAAAAAATCTCTTCAAAGTAGGAAAAAATACTGATACCCTTTCTGATCCTTAGGATACCCAAGAAAAATACATTTGATTGCCTTAGTATCTTAATTTAGAAAGGGTCAGTATCCCGAACATAGCACAAGCAACCAAAATCTTGAGAGAGAAAAAACGGCTTCGGTCGAGATATAACCGGGAAAAGGTAGTACCATTAAAAATTGACGAAGGCATGCGATTAATCAGATAGCAAGCTATAAGAACAGCATCGGACCAAAACCTTTTGGGAGTACATGCTTGAAACATAATAGCACGCGTTGTTTCCAAGAGGACGATTCTTGCGCTCTGCCACGCCATTCTCTTGTGGTGTGTATGAAAGAAAATTTGGTGGATGATGTCATTGTCGAACAGATGAGTATTGAAATCACAAGATAGATACTCATGATCATTATCACTTCGAAAGCATTTAATCAGAACACCAAATTATGTTTTGATTTCGGCATAAAAATTGCACCAAATTTTAAATAATTCGGAACAATTTTTCGTCAGGTGAACAAAAGTGACACACGAGTAATCAACAAATGTAACAAAATACTTGAAATCCATTATTGATTCAATCGGACAAGGTCCCCATACATCAGTATGCACCAACTCGAAAGGAGCAGATGCAAATTTATTATTACTCACCGGATAGGGAACCTGGTGATGCTTAGCCAAACGACACAAGTCACAATGAAAAGAAGCATGAACATCCAAAGATGGGTACATTGTCTAGAGAGCTTGAATTGATGGATGTCCTAACTGATAATGTAACTCGATTGGATCGACTTTCATGCCAGCACGGACCAATAGTCTTTCCAGTCTTTAGGTCCTGAAAAATACCATTGGAAACACATCCCACTGATACATAATTGCGTATAATACATGCGTCTCCAGTCATGTGAGAAGACGCACCAGAGTCAATCATCCATTGCTTCGACCTCACTATACATGCCGCTGAGTACCCGGTTGTGGATCCATATGTGGATGCTTCACCACGACGTTGAGCTTAAAAGTCAAAAAAAATATGTATACGACTCTGCGGTCACTTGAACAGAATGAACGCCATCATCAGAAGCATCTGATGTAACATTGGCGGTATGAGCTTTAGGACACTTGCCACTGGAAATGGCCTTGTAGACCACAGTTGAAGCATCTACGTGGTCTACCCCCATCACGACCACTATTACCTCGGCCATCATCACGGCCACCATTTCGGCCACCACGTCGGCCACCACGACCACTACGAAATCCAACACGAGCAGCACCAAGAGCGGATTGATCAGCAAGAGGATCACCCGGAGTGGTCTCAACGACTTTTGCTGTCCGTAGGACACGAAAGTGAGCTTCCATCAGATATGGAATATCATATCCAGCAATAATCTGAGAGCGAACAGAATCCGCATCAGGACGAAGAGGCAAGATATACCATGACATGAAACTGCTCATGTTGAGTCCTTGTTTCATTAATATCTGTCGTCAAAGGTAATACACGGTCGATTTCATCGGTCATGGCCTTAACGGTTGGAAGTGATCCTTATGAGATGTCTCCCTAATTTGCTCCGGTAGACGCCAACGATCGAGTCGTAGATACAAGACAAATCGTATTTTCCATCAAACGTTGCCGCTAAAATCTCCCATAATTCTTTTACCGTATTCGTATTTTGAACCATGTCTTCCACCGATAGTTCCATTGAATTCATCAACTGTGTGAACAGTCGACTATCATCTGTCTCTCACTGCTCAAATATGGGATCAGTCGCTACTGGAGGGTTGTCAGTCAGTTGTGCGGACAACCATATTCCCCGAAGCGTCTTCTCGACCTTCTTTCGCCATGTCGAGTAGTCCTCTGGTCAATCCAACCGTCAATCGACAAGTCGAATCGAGGAAATCGTCATGCCAGTGCCCGTTGGTACCGCTATTGCGTTTCCGACACTAGTATATGTAGCACTACTATTCGTCCCAGTGCTAGTCATCCTGCAGGTATTCCTGATTCGACCGTCGAATTGATCTTTCTAACTTGATAATCATATCAAGTCTGCCAATGCGCCAAAAACGTGGCCAGAACCGACACGGACATGGGAAGCAGAGTTGAATTTAGCTCACACAAGCCAAGACAGAGAGGCAACCCAGGTTACCCTCTGTTAGATTCTGATGTGAAGATCAAGGAAAGAAACAAAAATTCACGCAAAACAAGCAACTTGTCTGCTCTTCGTTAAATTTCTGAAGTCAACGTTGATAGTCAAAGGTTCCAGCAAACAAATCGATGTTTACCCTCTAAGGATCCAAAGTCAATTTTGAGAGTCAGAGGTTCAAGCAAACAAATCACTGTTTACCCTCTAAGGATCCCCCAAAAAAAATTCTTTTTTTCTTTTCTTTTCTTTTCTTTCTTTTCTTTTTTTCTTTTTATAGAAGGGGAAAGACGGGTAGGGTTTAATGTAGGTGGTGTTAGGGTTAGGGTTTATGGACATAAGTAGGTTAGGGTTTAGAAAGACGATTAGGGTTTGGGTGGAGGGGGCAGCAAGGGAGGCTAGCAGGAGGGGCGCCTGGGGAAGGGGGCAGCAACAGCAGCAGGTGGGGCAGGGTGCTGGCGGGGGCGGGGGCAGGGCGCTATAGTCTAGGGTTAGGGTTTTGGGGGGAGGGCAGCAAGGGGGAGGCGGCAGAGGGGATCTAGGGTTAGGATTTTTTTATGGAGAGGGCTGGATGGGTTATGGCTCTGATACCATGTCGAGAAATAATGGGATAAATTATTATTGATGAAAGAGTTACATGTATATAGGAGATGCTAACCCCTCTCACTATTGTTCTATCCAATGTGGAACTAAAGCGCAATACTACTAATACTAATACTAATACTTAACATTTAACGTAGGTAAACCAATCAGCAAGGGTGGCTATTAAATTTCAAAACTACTAAGAAACAACACAGAAAATACCCAAAATTATGCTTAAATGTACAAAATATATTTTCTAAATTTTTAAGAATTCATAATAATTATTTGTTTTCCGAAACCAAAAAATCCAACTCCGATCCGAAACGCAGATACTGCCGATACCCCTCTTATATATATATATATATATATATATATATATATATATATATATATATATATATAAATCTTACCAATACTTACAGGAAGGGTCCAATACCGATACTGAGAACCTTGGTTTATTCATGTCCATACCCAAGCCCATGAGACTCATAGTTACACCCTAACAAAGCAATGTCCTATTTACTTTTAACAGGTGAAACCTTCTCTCAATCTCTAAAACCCCAACATCCAGCAGACTGAAAGAAACACTACTTCCTCAATCATAAACAGAAGATTTTTTGAAGGAGAAAATACAACATTGCTACGAACATGAAAGATATAAGCATAAGCAGAAAAGGCATGATACTCCGATACCTATGAGACGTGACATACTACTGTGGCATTATTATTATTTTTCGTTTTGAGAAAATGGTGGTGCTACTGCAGCACTATGAAGAGAAAACTACAATCTGAAGACAAAATCAGTCCTAGACTATATATGTAGTTTAATACTTTGACAGAGAAATTACGTGTCAAAAGCATCGGAAGGCAGAGAGCCCAAGTCCCGAATATTTTTCTTGCAGTCCTCCTGTTTAGAAACAATAATGTTTCTCCTGTTCAACAGTTGTTCCAACTCTTTAGCCTCATCTTGAATCGTGCTTTCATAGTTCTCTTCAAGAGTCTGCATGATAGAATTCAACTGCAGACTTACGCCAAGACAAACACCACTGCAAGCAGATCAATCCTATATTCGTGTTGCTTACCTTCAGTTGTTCTTTCAAAGTTTTAATTTCCCTAGTTCTTTTTGTCAGGTTATCGATGTTTTCCAGAAAACCTGTAGAAGCAACATTTTGTTAGTTTGAAATAACGTAAATATAAGTCATGCAAGCAAACTTAAACATGAAAATGATACCATTGAGTTGTTGTGTCAATTCCTGAACACTTGCTTCTGAATATCTTAATTCCTGTCTTTTCACATCAGCATCGACCCGCAATGAGTCAGAATCAGCTGTTATAATCGACTCCAACTCCTTTTTCCGCCTATCAAGATTTGTTGACAGATTAGTCTCCAGTTCCTCTTTTCTAGTTTCAATCTGCAGGATACAAAATAATATGCAGAAAGAAAACATCAGCAAGTGCAAAATGAAAAGAACTTCGCGATAAGAAGGAAATATATACCAGTACATCAACATACCTCTATTTTGCTTGATCTGCAAGCCATAAGCTTCTCCTTCAGCTCAGTAATTTGAGGATTTAGTCTTGAAAGGAGATTCTTCTCCTGGGGTGTTAGTTGATCAATGAGATCTGTCCCCATTTCAGCTTGCTTCATTGCAATTCCAGCCTGGATCTGATTTATTTGGATATGAGCATTCGCAAGTAATTTTTCCTGATGTACACATGAAACATGACAACGAACGCCAGGCAGATAGTATTAGCAACAGATGTCAGCAGCCAAAGATTGAAATAGAAGTGAACAAACAACACAAAGGTTGAGCAAGAACTTGATAGCACCTTTTTATCCAGTGCTCTGGAAATTGATTGTTGCTGTTTACGAGCATTAGCGATGTCACTTTTAAGCTGATCCATCTCTGACTTGACATGACCACGATAAGCATCCATTTTATGTTGTTCACCAACAAGTCTGGTAATATCTTCATCAATCTGTGTGGGAAGTTAAGCGAAAACGTGCAAGCTTTGAAGTGCAGCAACCAAATTACCAGCAGGAGTGAGTATTAAACGATAGAGCAGTTGCACGTATCTTTTGGCTACTGACCAACATATGAGCTGGCTATTTACGTGTTACAGTCCCTGCAACTGCACCAAAACTCTAGAGTTTTGATAAGCTTCGAGGGTAAAATATTTATATTACTCCAACACACCCCCGCAGGTCGAAGAAGTCCATGTTGGGCAGAGAGCTGGATTCAGGCTGCAGTATAAAAAAATTTAATCCTCTTAAAAAATGGGACAGAATACTCAAACTTGGTTTGCTCTGAACCATGTTAAAGACCCTGCCACGGTACCGAAACTCTAGAATTTTGATGAGGGTTGAGGATTAACTATTTATACTATTCCAACAATCTATACGGCGTGTAGCTGATAGCAACTTACAGGTGCTGGGACATGTCAATGTCAAACAGCACAGAATTTTACCAAAACATGTGCTTAATCACCATATTGATATCAAAACAAAATATTCCATCAGAACCCAACATCAACTGATTGATTCTAAAATCTGACTTCAGCTCTCACATATACAGAATTCATATACTAGGCTACCATGAATTTGCCTTATTTCCAGTCACTGATCATGTGCTAGGTTATTCTAACTCTATCAGCCACACTCAGATGTAAGCGAATAAACATGCATATCAACAGTTGCACATAGATATTTCAATGTAACGTACCTTACAGTACTAAATGAACTCTCAAATAGTGCAAAAAATTGTAAAAGGTAAGTCGTAATCTACAAAATAAGAAATGAAGATGGAAAATTATGTCATTGAAACGTATCAAGGATATTCTTAAGTTCCTTCCCTATTTCCTCCAGCTCTGCTGTTTTTTCATGGATAGACTTTTTATTATCCCTTATTATATTCACGAACTTCAGCTTGGAACGTCTAAAATCATAAAATCCACCTGTCATCCCACCTTTCTTGCTTACTTGATCACCTGATAGAGCAAAAGGTAAGGGGGGAGCATTATTTTTTAAAAAAGAAATTACGTAAGTTGGGTTGTGTTATTATTTGCACCGTCCAAAGTGATACAATCAAATGTTTTTGTCCGAGCAAAATTTGTGGCTACATCCAAGTCCCGACATATTACTGTCCTGCCAAAAACCTGAGGGAAAACAATAAACATATGCAATCTTTTAGACGAGAAAAGTTTTAATATATATCAGAAGACTTGCTTTATAAAAAGAGGGTGCAATTATAGCAGTTAAAAGAAATACTCTCCAGAAGGGAGGAAAAAAACTTAGAAACAAGTGGACTTTTGTCTTATAAAATAGAAACAAATGGTCGAGAACCAGGTTATATATAATTGCAATATTTATTATATATGAAGTCTCTTCACAATTTCTAAAAATAATATAGATAAGTTGCCGATATAGAATATCCATGCATTTAGAAGAAGGCTGAGAACTGCATTCAGTCATTTACATATAGGGATTTTTTGACTTTCGTCCCACTTATTAATAAGATTTTGTACTTGCATCCCACTTTTTGTCACGAAAAATATTTATTGTCACAAAAAACAGTCGTCAAATGTTTTCCGTGACAAAAAATGGGATGTAAGTCTCATAAACACAAAAGGTGAGATGTAAGTACAAATTCCTATTAGTAAGTGGGACGAAAGTCAAAAATTCCGTTAAATATATTTGATCCTCGTGCCGAAGAAGATACATTCCCTCTAAGAAAAGTGTTGACATATATAACGGGACAACCTGCTCTTAACGGCATTAACACCCCCTTTGTTTCCTCGACAAGTGTGTCAGGGCACATGCTAACTTGCGATAATCCATGCATGCCAAATTATAAGTTTTAGTCAGACAAAGATCTACTTTGGTATATTCAAAGGATTCTTTAGGTCAGCCAATTTGAATCCAACGAAGATGTTAAGGCAACTACTGAAAGTTCTTTTATATGAATAAACTAAAGAGGCATCAAGAGAAGCAACTCTACCAGACATCCTGGCAAGGACATAAGTTTGTGATTCCTCAGCTATGTTCATTTACTGACATGTTAATACAAGAAACTCTTTGTAACATTTCATTGCCACAAACTTTTGGAGTTTTATCTTCATCTGACAGAATCGAGAATCGCAATTGACAAGTCCATCAGAACATCGCATTTGTCATTTGAACTAGTGACTCTTTGGTGTTCCTGGGCTAATGCACGTTGGTTATATTTTATGGTCCAGTTGATTGTATTTTCTCACCTTAAATTACTTCAACTTTTCTACTTTGTTTGACCATCAAGATAAGCATGCTCCAAATACTCACATTTTAAGGGATTTTGAGGGGATATAATTCATTATCTTGTACAACTTAGACTGATAGATGCACCGGTAAGATATAATATATTAGTCAAAGAAGCTGCTACAACTAGGGGTAGACCTAAACGAACTTGGATTTAGTCGGTTACAAAGGATGTCATGCTTGCTAATGTTACAGGCGTAGAGCTTAACAGAGAGCTGAATGGGAGAAAAGGATTCAAAAACCGATCAAAAAAATTTGGAATAAAGGCTTTGTTCTTGGTGCATTACTTCATTATATGGACTGTAAGTAGTAAGTGATACTATGAGCCAAATGTTGCTACATACAAATTCTCAACATCATCATGCCTTCAGCAGCATGGCGTACTATAACAAGAAAGCTTAAAAGAAAATTAGTTTGTAAAAAAGAGTGGAGGTTACATTGACGATATTGTTGTAGAAAGTTATGAACATTGAAACAGCATGTCAAACATAGTCTACAAAAAGATCATAGGTTCATGTATTGGGTTAAGAATGACAGATGTACAACATACCTGTTTAAAAGCAGGAGAATACTGAGGATGGAATCGCAACTTTTTCAAAAGAGGGACCACATCTGGACTCTGTGGATAATCTATATGTGGAACTCTAACTCTGTTCAGTGGTATAAAAGTCACACGTCCACCTTTCTCTGAAGTGAGGTGTCTAATAATCCTCGTAGACACCTCATCTGTTTCAACCACCACGTGAAATAGGCTGAATAACAAAAGAAGTATTGAAGTCACTAAAAAGCAATCCAGAAAATCTAAATCTAAATCTAAATGATAATATCATATAGAAAAGTTGATTAAATTGACCTATTTCCAGCAGTAACTTCAACTGCAGTGTAGAACTTCTCTTCACATTCAATTAACTCGATTATTGGACCAATAACTCCTTCAATGTTATATTCCTTTATTATTCTGTTGGCAGAATTCAGTCCCCTCCTGGTGTCCTGATTAGCGGGGGGGGGGGGGGGGGGGGGAAAAAAGAATTATTGGTCCGCTGAAAGGTAACTGCATCTAGTGGATAAAAAACTGAAACAATGTGTAGAGAAACTGGATTTCTTTTGTTTAAATTAATACTGTGGGAAATTTTATTAATTTGCATAAAAGATATTTAAGGGGCCCGATACAAATCTGAATTTAAATATCAAGCACTCTTCCAGATACCTATCATACTGGCCGTGATACAGTTTTTGAAGGTGACCAGAACGATACAACTGACAGTATGTGAAAAAAAGGGTCATGACCCATATTGTTAGTATCCAGGCCAAACCGGGCTATATCTTGGCCAATCGGCCGACATATCAACTAAATCGGTCATTATGTTAGCCTAACTTGTCATGGGTTGGATGATCATTCGGGCTTAAACTCCGTTACAGAATATGTATGTTTCATTAGTGTTTAGTGTGACCTAAAATATATATGTATGGATATTGTCATATTCTAAATCACACCAAAGACTAATTGTATATAGGCAAGGTTGCAGTTAGTACCCTCAACTATTCAGTTTTGGCACTTCAATATCACGTACTTCTTTTATTGACAAGTTTATATTTGATACCTTAAAGTTTGTATTTTCCTTTAATACTACGAACTACCACCTTGCAGTTAGAGAGAACAAGTACAGAAAGATCATAACGCCCTAACTCTAGTTTAAGTCTTCCCGATCTCTTCCCTTTTGTGTCCTTCTGCTCTCTTTTTTTGTTATTGGTTCAGTAAAGCTTGTTGAAATGTATCATATCCAATGTTCTAAAAATTGGCCTAGGCACTAGGCGGCCGTCCGCCGCACCGAAAACCTCATGTTAAACAGTCCTAGGCGCCTGCTTGGTCCTGTCTGGGCATGTACGGTGCCTAGACGAGCTTGTGCGGCTGTTCGATTTTTGAACCTTTCTGATTTTTTTGATTTTTTTATGCTTAATGGATATGTTATTAAAACACAAACAACATATTCACAATACAACTAAGCATTAAAAAATCAACAAAAAAACGAATAGCCGCACAGGGCCGAACAGGGGGGTTTCGGTGCGGCGGATGGCCGCCTAGGCCGATATTTAGAACACTGCATGTATACCACATATTGCAGCAAAACGCAACCAAGATAACTATGAACCAATTCATAGTTATCTTCATAGTAACTTGGGTCGTGATTCGCTTCGAAATTTGGTACGGCTAAAAGGTACCCTACTTTCTGCGGTACACATTATGAGGGTGTAGGCTTAAGTCGTATGATATGGATTGCTTAAGATTAATTTGTTTTTGTATATATGTGTGTGTGTCAACAAGCACCGGCCCAAATGGCCAGAATTAATCAGGTAACTTGCCAGCGGTACATGTTCATATATCCTGCAACAGCCTACTCTTTATTGCTTCATTTTGAAACTAATTGTTATTATTGTCATTTGTGTTCCCATTTAATTGATATCTTTGCTAAACTTTATTTTGTAAGACAGAGATAGCTCGAGTCACCAATTTTGGCTATTCAAATTAGGAATCTGTTGTATTTGGAGGAGTGATATCCGGAACGGAGTTCCTACTTTCTAGGGGAGTAGGGGGATCCCAGTAACTGTGATCCAACCTACTTATTTTCTTTTTCAAGTTAAGAGTAGTTACTTATTTTCTTTTTCAAATTAAGAGTAGTGGATCCCCCTCTCATTTGATCTCAAGTTGTTATCTTGTTTGGCGAAAGGGGGAAGGGGCAGCCAGCTACAAAAGCAACCATCAGAAGTAAATTATGATCGAAAGCAGGAATCAATAGATGGTACTTACTCGTCTCTTCCTCCTATTTCTCCTTTTTCGGTCCCATTAGAGTCGGGGTTTAATATTGTAGCTAACAAAGGTAAATCTGACTCATCTCCTACTTTTCCAATCTAGGTTTCCTAACTTCATGATAAGATAAAGGCATGACTTGCTTGGACAAACATTGACACCGTTCGGGACAACAGTGGATGGCACAATTTAAAGTAGTGAAAACACAACAATTTCAGCCAAATTTAAAACTGCCGACATGTGATTTATTCAGATAGAGCAAACTTCTTCTTCTTCAGAAAAAAGAAGCTTTCCAGTTAGGAAAGTCGTTCCAGCTCCCAGTGTCCTCTGGAAAATGACTCATCTGATCACTGAGAATTTGTTTGAGCCTCTTACTTCTGCACCAGTTTATACTAGATACTATTTTATTAGTATGGGATTGTCATTCCTTCACTTTTTGGTGTAAGGTGTCATAGAGATAGAATGTAAATTCTTATTGCAACTTTATCATCTTACCTCTTCATCTAATCTCTTTATAGTCTAAGGAAACCTGGAGAGTGTTCATTGGTTGCATGAGCTTAAACTGCAATTCAAAAGGTAGCTCTCCCTACCTACCAACTGGCCACCTAGGTTTTATGGTATGACTCTCTCATACTGATAGGTAACTTGGTTAGGAACTTGGCAACATCATAGAGGGTTGACGTGACATCATGTCGACTGCCAGTCGTAGAACTTTTGTCAAATCTTTTATAAAGCTTTCTTATGCTACATAGTTGCCCCATTATGATGAGAGAAGGCTTGGATGATATGGATGATGACTATTGTGTTGCAAACAAGGTAGTCAAAGGCACACTCACGGCACAAATGGTCAATATCATCCAAGGCGCACTTAAGGCACGCGTCCAAGCGAAGCGAGGCACAAAAATACCAAATAATAAAAATATGAATAAATAAATTAGTAATGTAAGAAATAGAACCAAATAACATATTAAAACCAACAAAACTATGTTAAAACTTAAAACATAACAAAGTGAACTAGCATAGCAGTAATAGCAGTCAACATAACTAACAAGAATTTGTATTCTTCCTACTACATTTTTAGTAAATTTAAGTTTTTCTAGTTAAATTGTAACAAACTATGACAATTGTGGAAAGGGTTCTCTCCCTCCGACTTGTATAAGAGTTATTTCCATGCTTCAAAGTTTTTTGTATATATATTAAAAAAAACATAAGACACGTTTAGGCGCGCCTTTTCTTGGTTGCGCATTGCAGCACGCCTTAGGCACGTCCAGGGTGCGTCCGGAGAAAGGTGCCTCGCTTAGTAAGATGCAAGACAAAGTTGTTGCGCCTTTCTGCAAGGCGCGCCTTTGACTACCATGATTGCAAAGCATATTAAATAGCTATTCATAAAATTCATTAGTTATAGTTAGTATTGCATCCAAATACTCCACCATGCTATTAGACCTACTAGGACTCGCTTGCCTACTCAGTCAACAGAGCATATTAGGCATATCCCAAGCAAGAAAAAAGCCAAGTAATGGTAGATTCTAATACACTAGAAGACCAACTGAATAACTTTTTATTATACAGAGCATATATTCTCTCATAATAACATTTTTATCTTCGAGTTTAACAAATATTATTATAATAATTACAAAATTATAAGCAGCTCTCCAAACAAGAAGTTCACAACAATAGCAGTAATGTCTAGAGTCTAGAGTCCATTTTTTCTTAATATAAATTATATATATATATATATATATATATATATATATATATATATATATATATATATGATATACTCACACCAGGTGTAGCATGGTCTAAACTTTTCTGTGCTTTTACTAGCTCTGATCTTAACCTATCAATTTCAGCAGTGAGGTCCCCTTCTTTCTTCCACTGAGATCTGAAACATAAATAAATCCTTAAAGGAATAACAATAGAGCTCTTTTACAAAACTAAGTAAACATAATAACTAATAAAGGCATACTTCCGCATATCTTGTAGATTATCTCTTTGTCGCCTTAGACTATTAAATTCATCTTGTCCCTTGGAGAAGAGCTCCTCCTGCCTCCTTAATTCAACACTCTGCTCCTCGATGTGCTTTTCCAACTTGCTATCCTCATCTTTAAGCTGATTGATTTCATCTTGAAGCTTCTTCACCTGGAAGTCAAATTTACAAAAAATTAATAATAAATAAATTACATGAAAGGAAATATCTACGTGAAACAAATGCATGACAGTTGACAGCAGCTCAAAAAATTAATCGATTAACAACATACTGAAATTGACAGAAAAATGTATACTCAAACGTCTTTATTTCTGTATGCTCAGGGGTTGCAGCTTCAAGGTTAATGTGGATAATAGATTCCACTTGATTCTATGTTGCTCGCACTTACTAGAGCAAGTATGCCACGATCATAGTGTCAATGCCAACTCCTGGACACGAGCAACTAAGATAGAACTCAACCAGCCAAGGACCCATATAATATACAAATGAAGTCTTGAAAGTAGGACCATAGGTTCCCTGTGTCCGTGTGCCAACTATTTGTGTAAAACTAGTCTCATGCTAGAACCATAAAAGAAAGGTTCTAGAGACTAGTTGAGAGAATCTTTGCCTACTTCAAACATGGGTCATTGCAAAAGTGATCTCTGATGAGTGATCCATCATAGTTTTTACATTATCATAAGGGAAATGCACGAAAATGATTTTATATGAAAACTACATACTTAGAGATGAACAGCCAATATAGAGATAGGTCTTGAAATGCAGTAAACAATGGTTGATGCGTTTTTAACATATTGAAGATTATAGCAATTATCCATTTCACATTGAAATCATTTGGAAAGCAATTTCATCCGTGCACTACAAGCCACCTCGACAACTTAATTTTGATATTGATTATCAGCTTCTTAGAATGTTTGCTCACTACTGCATTTTCAGACTTAAGCAAATTTACAAACCCAAGGAAAGAGTATTTAAATTTACAGAAAATGTGTTTGTACGATAATAATTTTAAAGAAAAATGCTCAAAAAAAAACTTTCGAAAAATTTAAAGCCAAGAAATATTCCGTCAGACGTACTAGCGGTCACAGATTCCGCCAGTCAGTCAATCATGCAGTTGGGGTTAGTGTTGTTTGGTTGAATTTGTTTGGAATTTATTTGGTTCGGTTTATTTGTTTTGGTTTGTTTGTTTTGGTTTGTTTGTTTGCAGTTGAAGGTTTGTCTAGTTTGATTTATTTGATTTTAGATAGCATTAAATTTAGTTTAAGTTAAGATTTGTTTTAATTTGAAAGGTTCGAACTTTTAGGGATTTTCTTCTATTCGAATCTCAGCGACTAACAGAGGAATGAGCTCGAATTTTATGTATTTGGAGGAGATGAACAGTAGCATGGGCTACTGTTCACTCAATTAATTTAGTTTTTCATTCTTTTCAATTCTTTTTATTTTTTTCCTTTACTTTTTATCCATAGTATTTTCTTTTAAATCTATTTATTTCTATAAGACTTATATTTATTATGTATAACTTAATTTTTTTTTCTATTTATTTGTTTATTACCCATTATATATATGTTTGCATTCCTATATATATTTATATATGTACATGTGTTCATATATAATTACATTTACCATTTTAATTGCTTTTACACACACACACTTTCCCGTATATATATACTTGTACCTATATGTATATACTCACATAGCTACCTAGGTTTATAAATCCATAATTTATTTTATTAATTATTAAATTCTACGAAAATAAATTGCATACTTAATTCATCTAGTTCATTAATTTATTCAAACCTATGTAATTATTTATTAGTAACTATTTATACTTGTTAAAATGGATTTACTAACAAATGAATAAAATTTTGTTAATTTTATATTCGGGGTAGGTATTTATACTTGTCAAAAAATAATTTGTAAATTAATTTTAATACTAACTTAAACTAAATTTAATCCTATCTAAAAACAAATAAATCAAACCAAACAAACCCCCAACTGCAAACAAACAAATCAAACCAAATAAACCCCAAACCAACCAAACAACCCCAACCCCCAACTGCATAATTTCCGCCAGACTAACTGTTGCCAGTCCAGTCCGTCTGGTGGAAAATATCTCGACTTTAAATTTTTCAAAAGTTTTTTCCTTTGAGTGTATTTCTCTAAAATTATTATCGTACGAACAAATTTTCTATTAAATTTACATCACATCTACCAAACAAAAAAAATCATATTTTCAAGTGTAAAAATTTTCACAGGATAAGATTGTCTAATATATCAATATGCCATAACTACCTGAGTGATATTTGAAGAAAGAACTCGTTGCAGATCATCAACTTCCTTCTGGAGCCAATTATCGCGAGCAGCTTTATTGGCAAACTGGGTAGCACGACCTTGTTTTTGGTATAAAATACTAAGCTGCTTTTCACGATCCATTATGCTGTCATCCAAGTAAAAATATTTCCATTGGTCACCCAAAAAAAATAAAAACTAATCTGAGATACACTTTATGCTTAAGTTGAAAAAAGAAAGTAGATAAAGAGTACCGTTTAGTAATTTCTTCCTCCTCCTTGACTTTTGAATCATGTAAAGGTGTGATTGTATCAAGTTCTCTCTTAGATCCCTCAATTTCTTTCTTCAGGCTCTTTAACTGCCTTAATGCTTCTTCCTGTGAGCCAGATTTATTAGACAGAACATGAGTATCATTTTTAGTCCCAAAAAATAATAATAATAATTTACACACTGAACTTGAGAAACACGACTTTTCTCATTTACGTAAACATCACACAAACCTTAGCCCGGGCATTCCCAGAAATTCTTTCCTCTATGTCTTTCAAATCAAGTTCAATCTGTGCATGTGTTTTCAATGCTTCAGTACGTTTTTCCTCTACTAGATCTTTTTCTTTGTTTAGACCTTGGATCTCTTTCATTAAAACTTTATATTCTTTTTCGTATTCTTTAGAGCGTTCATGTGCTTTTAAGACTTTATTATGCATGGCAGTTGACTTATCAGAAACCTTCTTCCTGGAATCCTCTATCTGCAAAAGGAAGTTAAACAAAGTCCAGAATTAATTCAAAAAGGGGACAAGTGACAATTCATGGACAAAGCATATTTAGGTACTATATGTTATCCTGCAGTAAGCCGTACATAATACATAGTTTTGCTGCATTTGAATTGGACGAGCAATGTCTCTTAAGGTCAGAGTCCATAAGTGTGTGCACAAGTGCTCCCAATCAATGTGTGTGTGTGTCTGTGTGTGTGTGAGAGAGAGAGAGAAAGTATGTGTGTGAGAGAGAGAGAAATAGAGATTTATAAGATTTAACTAAAATTGTTTTTGGCCAATAAAAAAGTGGAGTGTTGACATTTAAAAATAGTGCCAGAGCGAGCAAAAAAATATCATTCCACACCAGTGACTGCACTAGCGACTTGTTCATAATAAAATGACACCCTAAATAGCAAATAAAAAGAAAATAATCCTGAAGAAGTGGAGTTTTGCCCATTAAAGATGGTGCTAGGACGGGAAAATTCTCATTCTGCACCAGTGACTGCACAACTTGATCACAGAAAATGACACCCAGAATAGCAAGGAAAAAAACAGCTAATTTGGTCATGAATCCAGTAGCCCTCGTAGAGTCTCATCTGTTAGTCAGAAAACCTAACAGAAAATCTAAAACATAATATATTGCCGATATAGAAGTTCTCTACACCAAGATTGTGCTTCTTTCAAACATTCCTGCAAAAATGCTATCAGACATCCTCAGATTATCTAACTTTCACAATTTAATCGGTCAAGCCTGTATATATCGAAAAGTGATTGCAAGTTGTTCAAAATTCTAAAGCAAGTACGATCTGTGAAATAGACAGCAATTAGTTGCATGTGGCGGTTTAAGTAACATGCAGCTCTCCATGTGGAGGTGCAAAATTCTACCAGACAGCTCACGGCAAGGTTGTGGCTAGACATGAAGTCTACTAAGTGATTGCCAGCACCTCGCCGTGAAATCATTCCTCTGTCGGTTATCAACTCTTCCTCCTTCCTTGCAAATTTTTTCTATTTTGTATTGCTTTATTTTCTTCTTCCAGCAAATGAACTTACGGATCTAAATCTATCCGCTACTAGTCTCTCACAGAAGATTGAAGATGTGTCACTTACCTTAAAATTTTAATACCCTTCAAAAAAAAAAAGTGGATTATTAGCCTCCATTTTCATCTCTTTTGAAAATCAAATCATTATAAATTAATATCAACTAATTTGATAATAGATTATTTTCCCAAGCAAAGGTAAGTCAGTTTCCCACATCATCCTCATTCCTATACTTGAAATAATATGGAAATCCCTGAAACTTCCTCCAACATAGTCTATAATCTTGAGCTACATCAGCAATACAAGACTTGAGAAAGCTGATTCCAAAGCATGGCCAAGTGCACAAAGTTAAGGTTTGCTTAGGCTTACCTCTTATGTAATGTTTGTAGAAGTGGCTTGATATGCGTCAAACTGACAACCTTTATCAAAGTGTATAAGCAAGGGCTGCAGCCTGCAGTTCCTCTAAAAGTTATATGGGTGGGAAACAGACCATCATGGAGGCCATTGATTGTCTTGCATATACTCTTTGGAGACTAGCAGACAATCATACTTAGTTGTGAACTTCTGGATAGTCTTGACTTATGGGCCCACTGGACATAGATTGGCCTCTAATTAGAGTGTGCACAAGACAGTCATGATGGAACTACTATGTTGTGGCATTTGGTATATTGGCCTAGGATCTCTAGGACAGAGAACATGAAAAGAGAGAAAAGGGGCTCGAGTCATGACTATTTATTATTTTACCCTAGTGACTGCTTATTAAATTTGATAGTTTGAGAAATCATAACAGCAATATAAATAATATTGTGTAATGAACAGTGGACCATCTAGCACCTGACCTTAATAATGGCTTCAGCAGATGACTGCTTTCAACTATAGCAGTCGCTACAGCATGTTCAAGACATCACAATTTGACCTCTACACTGCTTGCATTTCCTTGTCATCCACTAACGTGCTTGCATTTCCTCGTTATCCATTATATTATAGCAAGAAAGGAACTTACAGAAAATATTTAAATATGTCCATATATTATAAATTTCCATCTTATTTGTTACCTTGAGATCACACTTTAACAACATTCCATTGTAGATTCTTCATAAACATATCACAAGTAAATAAGTGTAAAAATAGTCTTATATTAACTGTATAGCATATACTATTCCTATCCTTTGTCTGAGAGCAGAAAGAGGAGAGTTAACTAAATTAAAACGAGTTTCCACCTACACTGATGCTTCTGAAACATATGATACAAGAAAAGGAACTTGATTAAGACGAAGTCTTCATACAGATGAAGGTAAGACCTCCAACATAAGTTTTTTATTTGCTTAATGGGACTGACGCCAAATGAAGTTGTAACTAAGGATATGGTTTTCATTAATGTTACAGAGGAATGGCCCTTTATAAAGCTGATGGAAGAAAAGGATCCTAATAGCAGACCCCAAAATTTTGGGATAATTGTTGTTTAGCTTATTATGTTGCCCCCAAATCAAAGTTCATCAAAATTCCATTGAGAGTTTTCACAAGCATACCATGGGTAACTGAGTGCAAAATTGCCTTGTTTGAAGTGTATACAATTCCTATCCTAAGTATATCATGGCTTGTCTGACAGTCTGAGAGAAGACAGATGAGAGTTAACTAATTCAAAGCAAGAATATTCATTGTACCTTCTAAACATATGATACAACAAATAAGAATGGATTAAGACATGCCAGTGTGCTGTCATACAGAGGTAAGGCCTCCATGAATGTGTATTTGCTTGAGACTGACCTCTTCTAATTTTGCACTACAATCCTTGAGTTCTTTGTCAAAAATGGTATACTCGAGTGATCTACGCTGTTTGTCAAGCTGCTGGTACTTATGCAATTCTTCTTTTTCTTCATCCAGTTCCCTTAACCTCTCCTCCAAGTACTGAACAACCTGATCAATTTGCCTCCTCTTGTTCTCTGGTTGGCAGACAACATAATGCAAGTAAGAGGAATGAGATTACAATAATAACATACTTGAGCAAGAATTCGAAATTACCAGTTTCTTGCATTATTTTCAAGCTCTCACGGCGTCTTTCCTCATATACTCGGGTACCCCCAATCTCCTTCAGCAAGTCCAGCCGTTCAGAATCCTTCATTAAAGTAAGAGATGCTATCTGCAAATCATCAGTCAAATTTGTAAGGCAATTATCCAACTTTGTGACGAGTATTAAATAAAAAATCCACCTGCAAAAATGAATCATACTTTTCCTTGCTGAACAACGTAGTATGGATTAGACCGCGAGAAACCAGCGCTTTCCAGCAAATTCATAACTTCTGTTTTACTATTTTTTATTTAAAAAAAAATCTATCAGAATAAATATTATAGTATCAAGTTACAACAACAACAATAATAATATCCTAAATATGTAATATTAATATGCATAGTTACAGAAGAAGATAAAACATACGTGACATGCTTTGCATCCAAGAAATATTCATCCTTCTTTTGACCAATAGTCCGGCGTAAACGCACCTCCTCCTTATCAACCTGCAACAAGTATGAGCTCATACATACACGAACACAAGCAAACACTCATGAATTAAACAATGTCAAAAAATAGGAATTTTGGTATATCCTTACAGGTTGTGTCCATCAAGTTTCCCTAACTTGGAATTTCTATTTATAAACGTGTAAGAGCAAGAAATGAGCAGTATTGTACGTAGGCAATATGCTAATTCATATAGATGCTCGTTTCATTTTTTGTGATGCCCCTCATCATATTAACCAAATCTCCCGTTTTTGGATCTCTCATTTTTCAGATTTTTAAGAGAAAACTCTCCCGTTCTCTTTTTTCCACTCTCCATTTTGGTTCTCTTATCTTAATAACTTCTCATCCTTAATCAACAAAACCTAGACAAAAAATAATACCATATAATACCTAATCAAGTCAACAGATTCGTAAATCATCTAATTTGATCTTCTACCTTAAATTTCTCCCTTCCATAAATAGTTATCCAAATAGTGCAAATAATCAAACTCAATGTCCAAACATTTTTCTAAGCTACAAAAGTGAATACCTTCCTCTAACAAGGAAAAGTATGTGGTCTGTACACGGATGGATTATAACCTATGTTGCACGGTGACACGAACATGGTACCTATATTGGTGTCTGTCCTAGTGTATTTTGGAGTGTCCGTGGTGTGTCCGATGCCTGTCCGTGGAGTGTCCGACACGTCCACATTTTGACTGTTTGTGCTTCCTATATTAGAACCCTTGTTCCAACAGATTACCACAATGCAAACAGGTGGATAAGTATGTAGTCCGTCCATTCCATGTTCACAACAGTTATCCCAAATATGGAAAGAAAAAAAATTGATGAAGAACTTACTGGGATACGGTTGTCAGAGTTATCAAACACTATCTCGACAAAAGCTGAAACTACTTGGTGGCCAGCACCTTCCTAATAAGTATCTCAACAGGAAAAACAAAAGTCAGTATAACTATCACCATAGGTTACACGAGAACACAAATAAGAACAAAGGATGAGCAGTACATGGAGAAGGGCATTTCTATCCTCGACACGCAAGTTCTGAAAGAGATCGCTGAGGACAAACCGGATGGCTGGAAGAAAAAAAACATTCGCATTTTCCCAAATGAAGTACCAACCAAAAGTTAGCACACCAAATACACAACTAAAAGCTGACAAATACGTAGATGAAGAATTAAATCACCGTAGAAAAAGTTTGTCTTTCCGGATCCGTTGGCGCCAACTGCAAAAAGCAATCAAAACAATTTCTTCAAACGCACGTACTTTACTTCATGATAAATTTCAGCAAAAGTTTCCGTTTTTTTCGTTTTTTTAACATCATTTAGCAAAGAAATACTATTTTTTTTTCTTCTCTACTCAATTAGGCGTATAGATCGAGAGAGAGTTATACCGACGCAATTGACTTTGGGGCTGAAGGGTTCGGTGGCGACTTGCTCCCTGTAGCTCTTGAAGCCCTCAATTATGATCTGAGCAAGAATATAACAGTTACTCGCATGACAACTGATGGATCTATGGAAGAAGAAGAAGAAGAAAGAAAGAAAAAGAAAAAAATACAAGGAACAGTGGATCGAATTGCTCACCTTCTTTATATACATCGTGAGAAACCCTAGCTAGCTTCAACTAGGGTTTCGGGAACCCTAATTTGGGAGAGGGTGGAGCCGGGAGGAGGAAACCCTAAAAATTTTTGTGAAGGAAACCCTAATTTTGGGGCGGGAAAAGGAAAAGGAATGGCTTTGAAGAGAAAATGGCGGTGTGAGTAAATAATTGGAAGCGAGTCGAATGTCGATCAATTTGTGCTGAAGAAAACTTGCGCAGCGCTTGATAATTTGGGGGTTGGGGACACGTGTGGATCGTAGACTTGTAGTTGCGTTTGGTTGTCCAGTTAACAATAAACAAAATACTTTATTCAATCAATCAGCAATTTTTTTGGAATTCCACAATAATATTAGTTAATATTTCTTATTTAACATATGTTTTTTTCTTCATATCAATAGAGTGTTGAAAAATATTAGAACACTCTGAGAAAAAATATTAGGACATTGACAATCCTCAAGTTTGGGTTGTTGTTGTAGAAGTAGCTTTTAAAATAGTCTCATATTTACTTTTCAAATATATATATATATATATATATATATATATATATATATATATATATATATATATATATATATATATATATATATATATATATATATGACAAATTTTTATTACATAATTGTTTTTTAAAATAAAAATATTTAATATTTAATTTGAAATTGTTTATTATGGTATGATTTTGCTTATTATTTATGAAAAGCAATTCTAAATGATGTTTGATTAATTAAGATTTGATTTGAAATTATTTATTATGGTATGCTGTTGCTTGTTTTTTTCGCACGTCAATTCTAAAAGATGTTTGAGAATGACCATGTAGAAAACAATTTGAAAGAATAGTTCATTTTCAACTTCTAAAACCAAGTAGGAAATTGCACATACCAAAGCCTAGTTTGGGATTAAAATTATTTGTTCACAAACAATAACAGCAAACATCCTCAATCAAATGCTTGTTGTCAAAACTCAAATGATGACCCAAAATGAAATTGTTTTGACAAATTTTTTATAATTGTTACCAAACAGCTATTGGACTTGGTTACAAGAAAAACAAAACAAAAGCAACCAAGATAAGCAATCTCAAACCGCATAAGGGCTAGTTTATAGATTGCAATTATATTTCGGTATTTTTGTTGAAGCATCCAATTTTGAAAAGCTCATTGGACTAACATCTTGAAAATGATCATTTGAGTCCCGAAGTACATAGCATGTTTGAAGGGAAAAAAAAAAAAAGTTCATCCATAATAGAAACCATTTAACTCACACCTTGCATTTGCCATAAAATGAAGTTTTGACATATTGTAATAGCCGCGAATCCATGACTTATTGTTTTAATGTTTTCCCTCGTTGTTTCATATTAATTTATTAATTTGTTGTACTTTAATTTAATTATTTAATATCTTGTATTTAAAATTGTTTATTATACATTCTCTTACTATTAGTCCATTCCTTAATCCAATTATAGTCATTTACTGTCATACCCTTTTTCACCAACCCTACCCACCATGACAACTCACCATGTTTGTTGGCATTCATATCATCGTACAAATTTCCTTTACCCCTTGTCTGTTGGCTCATTCCATGGTCACACCCGATTTTAATAATCGACATAAACTTAAGTCAATACACAAAATATACGAACTGCTGCTAATCATTTTAAGTCTTGTGAAATCAATATCAACAAACGTACTACTGCATCATCAAGCACATAAATCATCAGTCTAAAGCTTACTTTCATTGAAATCTAGTCCGAGCCATTTTACAATTTATTATGTATTTTATCTTTATTGAGTCTAGGATATAAATTGTAAGATCGACTGGGTAATACTGGCTTAGGTTAATCATAGTCCATTTTTCTATACAGCCTACCTATCCATATTCCATCTACCAAAAAGTTCAATTCCATTCTGCAACAATATTTTACAAATGTTTAACATTTTTACCTAGACAGAACTCAAGCCGAGTTCGGTCAGTTTAAATTTAAATATTTGTTGTCTCCAAATATGCATGCAACGTTTATATGTGAAATCTTTGTATCAGAACTCTGCAAGAACTCTGTCCGAGTTCGGTCCCAGAAAACACCTATAGATAGAAGAGAATTTCTCATTCCAAATCACTCAATCAATTTCATCTTCTTTTCTCTATTCAATAAGTGTTTTCATCCGATCAAAATCTTTCATATCTCACCTACACTCCTCTTAGCCTAAAACCAGTAATATTTATTTCGATCTAGAGTCTTTTGGTTCTCAAGAGTTGTAAAGAGGTTGTTCAAAGTACATAAATTATCTATGTTGTGGAGCCGGTTGTAGCTCCCCTTCCCGAAAAATTTAGAAATATTTTATTATTATTTATTTTATTTGAATTGCTATTTTTAGATTTTATAAACAATTATTTAGTTAATTATACGGTAGATGATTTTTTTAATCTGGAAATTGCTGAGAAACCCAATTTCGGGGTGGGCTTTTATGAAATGCCCACCCGCTGGATAAGTTTTATGAAATACCCAGAATTAAGTATTTTTACGTTAAATATTCCAAGATTCCCTTTTAGATGCCACCCGCTAGAAACTGCTATTTTTATAATACCGAAACTACCCCTCCGCGCGAATTGGTTATCTATATGTATTTGAATTCAAAAAACTCAGATCTGGATTGCGATTTTCGTCTTCTTCTTCTTCACGGGAAATCTGAATTCTATTGCTCTCATATTCAGCAGAGATCGCAAAGATCGTTCGTAGTTCGGTGTGTTTTTCTTCAGTCGAACTCAGATCATCGCTCGTCATCATCATCACCATCATCATCATCTTCATCGTGGAGACATTTGAACTCAGATCTTCAATTGTGGAGAGAAGATCTTTCTTCTTCTTTTCTATAAGAATTATCATCGCTTTGAAAGAAGAACGAAACTCTTTATTCCTGAAAAAACTAAATTACACGTTTTAATACTGGAAATGACCATTATCCGTCTTAATTAGGACGGAGAATGGCATTCTCCGTCTTAATTAGGACGGAGAATGCCATTCTCCGTTTTATTTAAGACGGAGAATGCCATTCTCCGTCCTAATTAACACGGAGAATGACATTCTCCGTTTCCGTCTTAATTAGGACCGAGAATGTCATTCTCCATCTTAATTAGGACGGAGAATGGCATTCTCCGTTTTATTTAAGACGGAGAATGCCATTCTCCGTTTTATTTAAGACGGAGAATGCCATTCTCCGTCCTAATTAACACGGAGAATGACATTCTCCGTTTTCGTCTTAATTAGGACCGAGAATGTCATTCTCCGTCTTAATTAGGACGGAGAATGGCATTCTCCGTTTTATTTAAGACGGAGAATGGCATTCTCCGTCCTAATTAACACGGAGAATGGCATTCTCCGTGTTTCTAACACGGAGAATGGTCATTCTCCTGCGTTTTAACACTAGAATGACCATTCTCCGTGATAAATTACACGGAGAATGGCATTCTCCGTCCTAATTAAGACGGAGAATGGTCATTCTCCGTTTAATTTAGCACGGAGAATGGCCATTCTCCGTCTTAATTAGGACGGAGAATGCCATTCTCCGTTTTATTTAACACGGAGAATGACATTCTCCGTTTCATTTAACACGGAGAATGGCATTCTCCGTGTTTCTAACACGGAGAATGGTCATTCTCCTGCGTTTTAACACTGGAATGACCATTCTCCGTGTAAATTAAGACAGAGAATGTCATTCTCCGTCCTAATTAAGACGGAGAATGGTCATTCTCCGTGTAAATTAAGACGGAGAATGCCATTCTCCTGCATTTTATGGTTAGCTGAACTTTGGAGGGCCATAACTTTTGACTGGGAGGTCGAAACGAGGTCCCGTTTGTCGCAAAATGAGCGTATCGTCGAGGAGACTGAAAGTAACAACTTCATCGTTAGACGGCCTTTCGAAATTTTAGATTCGCAAAAAAATGATGTTTGGACCTCCGTTTTAGCACTTTTGTCGTTCGTCCCGGTCTTTCCGAAATTTTTCGACGAGTTTTTGAAGATTTTTGAGGAGAAAACCTAGATTCGAAAGTGAGCAGCGTATGGAAGAAGATGGAGTATTGAAACGTTTTTTTAAGAGCAGTTTTGTGGGTGTTTCCAATAAATTAAAAGGAAGGGCAAAAGGGTCATTTGGAACCCGCTTTGGATAAGTTTCTCTAATTCTGGGCACGCGATGAAAGTTTTTTTAGCGGTGGGTTTTACATAAAACTTTTTTAGTTTTTGGGCATTTCATAAATCTTCCCTTTTTTAATCATGATTAAATTTGAAGCACAAGGTGACTAGGAATCATGGTACGGATAGTGCAGAGGCGTGCTTTGACTAGTGTATTAGTCCTGGTAGGGAAGACCGAGCCATAGTGACGTCCTAACTAAGAAAACCAGCACAAGTTGCGACTTAACCCTTACCGATGAATTATTTATTTATTAATTAGATATATTGATTTTAGATGACTCGATTGTACCAACTTAGTCCGAATTGGATCCAAACTGAATCCAAGCCTTTGGAGACATGTAGTGAGATCAAATACATTCGTGTAGACATATTTCAAGTAGATGCAATGCCTATTATGGGTATATTAAATTTCGCTATTATTATTTATTTTTGGGATTGTTATTTAATATTACTGTTTTATTGGTTATATTATTTTATTGTCAAATAAATATTATATATGTGTGAATGTGAGTGCAAGTATATATAAATATTATATATGTGTGTATTGGTATGTAAATATAAATAAATATTAAATACGTGTGCATTTGTATATATATATAAATATATATAATAGTGTATGTATGTGTATATAAATATATATATAAAAATGTGGATGTCATTCTAGATATATAATAATATTTTGGAATATAATTGGTTATATGAGTAATATAGATATAAATATAGGTATAAAAGAGTGTATGAGTATATATATATATATATATATATATATATATATATATATATATATATATATATATATATATATAGAGGTGCATATATGTGAATGTGTGTATGTATATACACATTCACACACATATATATATATATATATATATATATATATATATATATATATATATATATATATATATATATATATATATATATATATATATATATATGTGTGTGTGGTGTGTGTGTGTGTGTGTGTGTGTGTGTGTGTGAGTGTGTGAATGTGTGTATGTATATACATATATATATATACATTAATATTGATATGTTATATAGATATATTAATATTGGGAGTAAATATATATATATATATGTATATAATGATAAGTTATCAAAAGAAAAAGAAATCATGAGAGCAAAACCCAGCCCACAGGCTTTACAAAGCCAGGCCCGAGCAAAACCCCCAGCTTACCAAAACCGCTCAGCCGAGCCCAGGAAACCCAGCCTACAGCCCATTTTCCCCTCACGAACAGACCCTTATCTCGGTTTAAAACCTAGTTAATACAACCACACCCGAACTGTATAAATACAGATCGAAAGCGGACGAGAAGTTTTCATCGAGACATCAAACCCTAACTACTTCAGCCGCGCCACGCCTTCCCCTCTCCCTGGCGCCACCCCCTCCACGTCCTGGGCGGCCACGCGCAACCGCGCGCCGCCGCAAGGGTCGCCGAAGTTGGCCATATCCGCGCGCGCACAGCAGACCACGACAGCAGCAACACTGCGCAGGGGGAGACTTCACCGTACGATCACGTCCTCAACGCTCGACCAATCCCCAAACCAATCGCGCAGGTATGACCCTCATATAACCCTCGTTAATCTTGATCATTTAGTTAGTAGGTAACAACCATCGATTGGTCGAGAATTCGACACGAAATCGAGAAAAAAACTCGATTTCTAAACGTTTTAGACTGTCCCAGAAACCTGACTTTGAAGGCCTATTTCGGTCGAACCTTCGATCAATTTCAAAATCTACCTGAACAAGTGTTTAGACAACATATACACGAGTAAAACCTTTCTTTTACTTTATTTTTATTTGCTGTAAGGTAAAAGTTGTTAGCCCAATGATTATATCATGTTTTTGAATATGGCTAATCAATTAAGTTTAACATAATGACGTCACTAATATTCATGTAATCACTATCATGTTGATACTTAAACTTAGCATTGTCCTTATGTTAGCATTGTCCTAAATGTTCTATATCATATTGCTATAGAAGTATTATATTGTTTCTGTTTGTCTAACATGTTCTTATAGACATGCAGTAAGCATGATCAAGCTTTGTCAAACCAGGACATGTGCAATAGAGAATTATTGATGGGCCAAAGACGGCGTCATACAAGAAGTTTTCTCTGAACCGCCTAACGACCTATCCGGGGCCTCGCATCGGGGGTTCCGCTGTCCGGTCAGCGGACAGGGGTCGAGGGGGCAGCGCCCCCCGTCAGGGGTTCGGGGGCGAAGCCCCCGAAAGGTATTCAGATTTTCAGATCTGTTTATCTTTGGACGACCGCCGTCAAGTGAAAAAGGCGTCTTCAAGTCTGCTCAAATATTTGAAGAAAGGCGTCATCAAAGGGCTCTTGGTTTTCCTATTTCATCAATATAATTTTGCATATTTATTGAGTCTAGGAATACGATGTACACTGCATCGTACTGGCAAATAGGCTACCCAAGAAACGTTTTCAAAATACCCTTTCATTTTGAAAACAAGCCCACTTACAAAAGCCCAATCTACTTCCTAACTGTTTGATTTTTCAAAAAGCCCAAAACCAGTTTACAAAAACCCTGACAGAACTCCAACCAACAGAACTCGGACAGAATTCGGCCAGAGTTCGGCCAGAATTCGGCCAGAGTTCGGCCAGAGTTCGGTTAGTGAATGTTGCTTTTTGAACTTGGTCCTCCTGCAGTTACGGATCCCACCGAGATTTTCTCATAGAGTTCTGCCCGAATTCTGTCAGAATTCTGCCTTTGGAAAAACTATAAATAGAGAAGGATTTCGATCATTTCAACTCACCAATTCACTTTCATATCTCTTCTCTATCAGCCTACTACTTCTTCCAAAGTATTCTGAGCTTTCATTTTCAAATCCCAAGCCAGTTACAATCCTCTAGTCGATTTGCCAGTACGGTACGGTCTAGAAGTTTCAGAGTGGTTGTAATCGGAGGCTTGATTGAAGTTACACACTTCACAATTGAAGTTGGTCGAGTACTTCGAATCAAAGCTCGCGTTGTAGAAGTTGCAAGATCTTCGGATGAAAACTTGTGGTAATTTTCCATAGTGGATTCAACTGGAAGCTAGAGTTCTTCCGACTGGACTAGTCCTCAACAGAGAGAAACCAGTATACATCCTTGTGTTTGCGTTTGCTCTCTACTCTCTACTTTTAATTTACATATCTGTGATATATTATCTGTGATCTTGTTACTAACATTTTTTAAATAGTTAAATTCCGCTGCCTACTCTATTCACCCCCCCTCTAGAGTATTGCGCTTTACAACTCGTTCCTACAATCGGTCCTACAAAAGTTATCGAGCCGACAACTTGAGAGAAAATCTGTTTTCAAAGCTAGAAAATTGTTCCACACGACGTGCGTCCCGCCAAACCGGGCGACGTGGTCGCGAATCGAAAGCATAGAAACCTGCGTAACGGCTTCGTGGTCGTGTGGGCTTTGACGGAATTCAAATTGGTCGCGTGTGCGCGACGAATTTGATGCGTATCCGTCGAAATTCACTATATCGGCCTCTATGCAAATTTATCAATTAGTTTGTGCACGCTCGTCAGATCGAGATAAAACTTACGCCAATATGACCGTATCATTTTTCTGGTCCTGTATGCCAAGTTTGGTCCAATTCTGAGACAGTTGAATCGTACGTCGTTTTGCGGGCCCCACGGTCCCACTCAACGGGCAATTTTGTGCACGGCCCGCCGGAATCCAACTTTCGACATACGGTTGGATTCGTATCGAAAAACCGGATCCGTAGACATATAGTTTGATGACTTTAGAGACCGTTAACTTTGGCACACTTTTCGATGCAAAGCGGGTCCAACGACGGACATCATTTTGGCCCAAAATTATCGTTTTGCCCCTGTGTCCAGAATTGAACTTAAGGACAGGCAATCCTAGCTAATTTGACTATTCTGAGAATATTGGTAATGTTTATTTCAGCTTCCGAGGACTGTCGTACGGGTTTTGACTATTGTGGCACATTGAGTAGTTCAGACTGTCGGTTTCACCAGCAGAGGACCACAGGCGAGTACAGTTTATTGTCTGCATTTCGATTATTGATTTTCACTATATTTCATTGGTTGGTCATTGGTTATATGATTATTTTCTATTATAAATTGTTGAGTCGGGAATGAGAAGTACCAAGGATGTGTGATCTGACCTTAGACCGTGTAGACCGTGTTTATTATTGCATTTATTTCTTGTTGACAGTGTAGACAGTGATTTATTTATTTCTTATAGACAGTGTAGACAGTGATTTATTTATTGCAAAGTAGACAGTGTAGACCGTGATTATTATTGTATTTAAACTGCGTAGTTCGTGATTATTATTTTTGTAGACAGTGTTTCTTTATTGCAATATTTTCTGTAGACCGTGTAACTGTAGACCGTGTAACTGTAGACCGTGTAACTGTAGACCGTGTAACTTTAGACCGTGTAGACCGTGTCGCATAATTGTCCCGAGACCGATCACATATCAAAGGTACTTCTAACAGTTAGGAAAAGTATTTTGTGTCTATTTATTGCTATTGGTTTTCCGTATTTACTGTTTATTTTCAAAACTCATGATTGATGTCTAACCTTTATTTTATAGTCATTTTCTTTATTAAAATTACATTCAATGGATTGTGCTCATTCCATTCCTGACTGAAAACCAACATTTTCAGGTTAGCCGTGGATTCACTTAGCTTGGGGAGTGACGGGAATACTTGCAGACAAAAGCCTAGAGATTAGCTAGATAGTCGAGTTGTAGTCATTCATTTATTTGTACAAGTTTATATTTTTCTACAAATGTAAAACTTGTGATCATTATAAGTTAAATTAATTATGTGAATGAGCATTATTTGTGATTTTGATCTTCATGGCCGTGACAGCGTTCTACCGCCGACACTGCAGCGTAGGCTGGCTTGGACACGTCTCGTATCCGTTTTAAAAAAAAATGGGTGTAGGTCATGACACCGGTCGTACGCTCATCACCAAGCACGGTGTTGTGAAGTTGGTTGTGCACTTGTCTACGGTGTTGTAAGAGACTGCAAGCTCTCAATTAGCTTGTGCCTTAATGGATTAACATCGAGCAAGAGTACTCGAGACTGGATTAGTCCTCTCAGAGGGATACCAATATACATCGCTATGTCACTGAGTTTGATCTCTCTATCTCTTGCTATATTTATTTACTGTCTCTTATTTACTACCATAGTTATCTGTTTATATTTTTTAAAATTGGTGATTATTTTTCGCTGCACTCACATTCACTCTATTCACCCCCCTCTAGAGGTGCTCAACGGTCCTACAATTGGTATCAGAGCAGGTTATATTCTAATATAACAAACCTCAAAGAGTATATATGGCAGCCGTGAAATCAATATTCAACGGTGAAGGGCAATCCACAAATAGACCTCCACTATTTGATGGTACTAATTATACCTACTGGAAAACACGGATGACTTTCTTTTTAAAGTCTCTTGACTTTGATCTTTGGTCTATAGTTATTGACGGTTATAAGAAACCGGCACCTATAGTAGTTGATGGCCTGCTTGTAGACAAGCCTCATGACAAATATACAGAGGCTGAAAAAGTAAAGGCTAGTCTAGATGCTCGTGCCATCAACGCACTGTTCTGTGTAATTGACAAAACGAAATTCAACAAAGTTTCAACCTGTAAGATGTCTTACGAGATTTGGAAACTTCTTGAGGTAACTCATGAAGGTACTTCCCAAGTGAAGGAATCCAAGATCAGTAGACTAACACAGGAGTATGAATCTTTTAAGATAAAATTCGGTGAGTCAATTACACAGATGTTCACACGTTTCCTTGATATTACTAATCTTTTGCAATCTCTTGGTAAGGATTATAGTAATCATGAGAAGATCAGAAAAGTGCTACGGGCTCTAACCAAGAACTGGAACCCAAAGGCAACAGCAATCATTGAAGGAAACGATCTCACCACCATGTCTCTAGAAACACTGATGGGCAAGCTCATGACCCATGAGCTTGATCTTCAAGAGTTTGAAGAAGCAACCCCAAAAGAAAAGTCTATCGCTTTTAAAGCTCAAGCCAGAAAATCTACATGCAATGATTCTGAGGAAGAATCATCAATGGTGATGAACAAGCCCTACTAGTAAAAAACTTTAAAAAATTTCTAAAGTCTGAGAAATCAAACAGAAGGAAGAGAGATATCCAAGAAAGCAATGAAGATGAAACAATATACTTTGGATGCAAGAAATCAGGGCACATGAAGAAGGACTGTCCAACTTCGAAGAAAAGCAGTCCATACGATAGATCAAGATCAAGCAGAAAAGTAACAACCAGTCGAAAGTATGCTAACACAAGTATCTAGCATGAAAGTGATGCCAGTGATTCAGAGGAAGAAGACAGACCCTACGAAAATGCCAATGTCTGTCTTATGGCTTTTGATAAGGTATCCTCAAACCCTTCGTATGATGACTTTACTTTCGATGAATTAGAAAATGCCTTTAGTGAACTACTTGAAGAACATAGAAATGTGCTTGACAAGTATAAGCAATCTTGAAAAGAGATTAAGGCATACACAACCGAGATAGCTAGACTGTCCAGTCTTATTGATGATATTAAAGAAATGTCAACTACCGGTAACACGGAAGAGATAGCTAAACTCAAAGTAGACTATCATGAGATTGTCCTCAAAATTGATAAGAAAGAAAGAGACTATGTCAAAATACAAGAGTTATATGACATAGAGAAGAAGAAGCACTTGTCACAGAACAAAGACGCTCAGACATGACTGCTAAATATGAAGAGTCTTTTGCGGTTTCTAAAAAGTTAGAAATCAAGTTAGGCAAACAGGCAATACTTGTGACACTGCCTAAGTTTAGTCCTAATGCTAAGCATACACCTAAGAGGACTAAAACTCAGAAAACATGAAAGAAACACGATTATCACCATGCTTTCACTTATAGGTTTTTAAAGAAACCAAATAGGCATGTCAACACAGTTTCAACTACCACTATTTCTAAACTCACTTGTACATATTGTGGTACTCATGGACACATATTACAGTATTATTTAGCAAGGAAACTTGTTGACAATTGCACTTTATTTTGGAGACCTAAGACTAATCAATATGGACCCTTTAGTAAATGGGTACCAAAGGATTCATCTACTTGTTTTGTAGGTGGATCCTCAACCCTCTCATGCTAAAAGCAAGTGGATCCTCGATAGCGGATGTTCGCGACATATGACTGGTGATGCATCTTTGTTCGCCACGCTATCGATAAAGAAAAAAGGATACGTCTCCTTCGAAAATAATCTGAGAGGTGATATCATTGGCAATGGTACTGTTGGTATATCTCTTTATCCTGTAATAAAAGACGTTTGTCTAGTTACAGAATTGAAACATAACCTACTAAGCATAAGTCATTTGGCTGATAATTGTCACGCCCCGCTCCCGTAGGAGCGATCGTCCTCGCTAAGGCGTGATGCCGTACGAGCCTAGATTGCGCTCGTGCAATGCGGGTTCCATAACGGCCGATTTCAGCGGCTGCGACGGGGTTGTCGCACAGAAGTTCCAAGTAGAGACATTGAATAATAGCAGCAGAATTTGAAGCAAAATACAAGTTATTGTAAAACACTCTTTTATTGATATTGAAACAAAGGTTACAATGGGCGCAAGGCCAAGTTTATAAGTCTCTCAAGCTCACTCAAGCTCACATTACAAGTCACTCAGCTCTCTCTCATCTCTCAATTACAACTCTTGAGCCAGCGGATGCTTCGGAAGGCGACGTCCATACATTATGTCCTGTATAAGTCTTTTCTCCATGCGGCCGCGCGCTTCGAATCGCCAAGGAACTCCGTACCTCGACGCATCCAAGCGAGCTCTGTGCCACGAGCTTCTACCTGTGCCTGCACATATAAACTATATGGGTGTCAGTACTCAACTGTACTGGTGGAATGAGCTCCTCGCCCACCCATACAAAACCGACACGTTTGATTTACTTTATGCAACATAGTCCTTTCTTATCAATTGTCTTTCTACTCTTGCCTTAGGATCAGTTTTAGGACCGACGCCTTGGCCTATTCTGTGTCGCTAGACCATCCCGTGCTTGCGTCAACAATATTTACTCATGCCTTGCCTCTAGACCCTTCTTGTGCCAACAATGTTAACCTATCAGGTCGTGTCTGCCTTACGGCCCAAAATCAGAGACGCAACTACGCGATAGACTCCATTTTTGTGTGACTGCGCTTGAAAACCCTTGCTGAGGCCGTGCCTCGCAACTCGGTGAGACTTAACCATATCGCCGCCTCGCGGCCCTTTGCTACTAAATTATCCAGACCCAATCAAGACATGTGAACTAAGAGTCACTCGACCAACTTTGCCTTGCGGTGTTTCCTGACTTAAACTCAAGACAACTCAAACCAACACATACAACTTATATGCCGACAACTCAAGACTCGATGCCACATCTCGTGCCGAAATACGTCGCCTATGTTGTAGCCATTCTTAGGCCCAAATACTTGTGTTCCAACCATACACACATTCAACTAGACTAAATCCAAAGGCACACACGCGGATTACCGCCCGTGCCGACCCATCTATATGAATTGGTCACTAACATCACAAGCTATCCTGGACTATAGCCTTGCCATTCGACGACCCTTTCAACGCAAGTAGCTAGCCCCGCTGAAAGTTCCCGAATGACCCGAACGGTTCGTCCAGCTACGACTATCCTGTTTCCCTCTGGAACGACGCGGTCCCATGGCGCCCAGGGTTGCCGCTCATGGAAACTCCTCATTATCGACAAGTTGTCCAATGACCATGCAAGACTCGACACAAACTAACGTCTCACACAGTCATTCCTCTTCCAATGTTACCATCTCTTTCAAACCCATATCAAGCCTTCTATTATTTGAGACCCCTCGACGACCCACGGTCGTGAGCATTCTTTCCATATATCCTTGAGACCCCTCGCCGACCCACGGTCGCGAGCATTCTTTCCATGTTACCATATCATTTCATTCAACTCAATGCCTATTCGATAGTCCTTTCTCTAAAACTCATTAAATCAACCGTGGTTCATACCCTAAACACTAAGTCCGTGCATCGTGCCTCAAACCGACTTTTGATCTACGCGACGCTATCGCCCAAGTCATACTTTATATGACGGGCCTTGAGACCATAAGACTAATTGGTTATACCCAGCCGTAGAACTCGTAGGATCGTGCTTGCTACCACTCCGATAGCCTAACATAACTCGCCTGACTTAAACGCACAACGACTCGACGAGCAAAGGCTGCGTCAAGCCTCGCATTGCGAAAATGTGTCGCACATGCGTTCGACTTCTGAACTACCAAGTCATTTGGGTGCCTAGACTTATATCATAAGCCGTGCAACGCAACTCAACTCATGGGGCAAGCCAAGGCTGTGCCAAGCCTTGGACGATAGGACCGTGCATGCTTTATGAAGCATTTATGCGGGAGACGCCTATGACTTAGGCTACGTTCATACTTCGCCTACTCAACCAACTTTCCTTCTCCCAAGCCACAGGACGAAGGATCGAGTGTCATTTTCAAAGCACGTCGTGCACCAACTCTAAGCCGATCGTTGGACCTTTCTATATTCTAACTCAGTTCGACCCGTCGGAATTATTCCTTTTAGCTATATGGATTCGTCTCTTTTATTATCAAGCCTACTTGTGCAAGTTGAAAACGTGCGATTTATTATGTGAAGGCTAAGATGAGGCAAGTTCACCGAAACTACCCCACCTGAGCGAGCGGTCGCCTCGACCGAGCGATGTCTTCGAGTAGCCGTTGCAAGGCTAAGTCCGAACGCCGTCGGCGTTTCGATTCCTCCGATTGACTGAGCGGGACGGGGCACTACAATAATGGTTATGGTATCAACTTTGTAAAAGACAAATGTACCATATATGATATGTCATCTGGTAATCCCGTATATGAAGGGATTAGAGAAGATAATATTTATATTTTCTTTCTGGAGAGTACTAATAATGCAGGAAGACACCTAGTAGCAAATCTAGATGAAAGCTGGCTATGACATATGAGACTAAGACATGCAAATATGGACACTATCTTACGACTGAGCACTAAGAAGCTGGTAAAAGGACTTCCCGAGATTCCATTCAAGAGAGAGATGGTATGTACTGACTGTGAAAAGAACAAATCACATAGGTCTACATTTAAATCCATCAACGCTGTAAGTACTTCTAGACCTTTGTAGTTGATACATATAGATTTATTTGGTCCTAGTAGAGTCACTAGTCTTGGTGGTAAGCTCTACGCTTTTGTTATTGTTGATAATTTCTCTCATTTTACTTGGATATACTTTTTATCAAACAAAAGTGATGCTATTTTTGAATTTCAGTTATTTTGTAAAAAGGTACAAAACGAAAAAGGCTTCATGATTACTCGTATCTGAAGTGATCATGGTGGCGAATTCGTAAATACTGATTTCAAAAAAAATGTGATGATAGTGGGTACTACCACGAATTTTCTTATCCTAGAACTCCTCAACAGAATGGTATTGTGGAGCGGAAGAACCAGACTCTAAGCGAGATGGCTAGAGTCATGCTGAATCAGCATAATCTTCCTAAATATTTTTGGACAGAAGCTGTTAGCACAGCATGTCATATTTTAAATAGGGTGTTAATTCGACCCATCTCGAAGAAAATACCTTATGAACTTTGGTTTGGAAGGATTCCAAACATTTCTTATTTCAAAGTTTTTGGATGTCGCTGCTTTATCCTGAACACCAAGGACAACTTGGGTAAGTTCGACTCTAAAGCAGATGAAGGGATATTACTCGGATATGCTGCTAAGAGTAAGGGATATAGAATTTTCAATAAAAGGTCTATGATTGTCACTCCCCGATCCTGGAATACGTATTTTAATACGTAAACCGATAAATTGTATTTACTTTGTATTTATACGATATTTATATGCTGTATTTCTTCATGCATTTCCCAAAATATTCGACAAAATATTATTTCGTAATTTATTTTTTGCATTTGGGCCTACAGTTTTGGCTTATTTGGGTAACCTATTCTTGGTTCACCTTTGGTTCATCATGAACCCATGGGTTCAAGATTCTATATAATAACTCATCTCTCTCTCTCCTCTCATTTATTTTCCTCTCATTTACTTTCCTCCACCAACCAAGGCAAGTACCAACTTGCTCAAGAGATGGATCCATAAATGATGTTGATATTTTCTTACAAAATTATTTGCCAAAATATGTTCTTCTCCTCATTCTATACTAGTTTAGAACTTGAAGTTTTCCATTTTGAAGCTTTAATTTTTGTAGATCTAGGTTTTAACCATTTTCGGATCTTCTTGGTTTTGATCTAGCAAACTTTATTATTTTCAAGTTTTGATGGTTCTATGTTGTAGAGAATTTTATTCTACCCAATTTTGACCTTTGAAAAGTTGGATTTGGACTTATTTTGACCAAGTTATGGACTTTTGAAGCTTTGGGTTCAAACCATGGAGTTCTTGCTGTTTTGGAGAAGACAGTGAGCAGTGCACGAGCTTTTTAGCTTGTGCCACTGAGCTGCACGCGCTCTTTAGCGCAGCGCAGTCGACCCCATACGCTGCCTTTTGGGAGCGTATGACTCGCATACGCTCGCTTGCTTGACAAGGAGTCGTATCGACCCCATACGCTGCCTTTTGGGAGCGTATGACTCGCATACGCTCGCTTGCTTGACAAGGAGTCGTATCGACCCCATACGCTGCCTTTTGGGAGCGTATGACTCGCATACGCTCGCTTGCTTGACAAGGAGTCATATGGAGTCCATACGCTGCCTTTTTGGAGCGTATGTCTTGCATACGCTCACTTGGTTGAAGAGAAGTCGTATAAAGTACATACGCTGCCCTTTGAAAGCGTATGTCTTGCATACGTTGACCTGAGCGTATGACCTGAGCGTAGGCTGACCTGAGCGTAGGCTGACCTGAGCGTAGGTTGACCTGAGCGTAGGCTAACCTGAGCGTACGCTGACCTGGACTTGTAGTGACCCGCTCCGCCCTAGCGGAACGCCGATTCAAACGGCAAGTGCAACGACTCAAACGAGCCGTCGACCCGAAGAGTTGGCATCGACCTGATGAAGAATCGATGCAAAATCTTACATTGGCCCGTCAAGATGAATCCAGACTTAGACTTTCAAAGGCGCGCTCGGAGTATCGCTCGGCCGATGCGAACATCGCTAAGGTGGGTGGCTCCGATGAACCCGTCACTGCTTAGCCTAGACACTTAACAATGCGGACACTATCACGAGAATCGCTAGGCGATAACACCGCGCATGCTAATAAATGAATGACTCAACGCACCTAGCTAAGGGAATAATCCCATCTTGCATGCTTGTATAGAATATGGAAAGGAACTCGGAAAACGTGAACTCTCGCACCGCGCTCCACGCTCGTGCTAAGGCACAAGCTTACGTTCAAGTCCCTTATGCTTTCAACAATGAAACAATGAATGGTTTACAACAATAAAACGGAAGACTATCAACATAGTCGCTCCGAGTAGAGTTTAGCAACATTGAAAGGCTATGGGACCAATGGGTCGCCAGGGCGACTCCCGCACAGGGAGTTGCAAAATATATGAATGAATGAATGAACGAATAAGTGAATGAATGAATCAACGAATGAAAGAATGAATACGTGAATGAATCGATGAACAACGGACAAGTGAAAGAAAGAAAAGAAAGAATGAATAAAAGATAAGAAAAGAAAGAATGGTTAGCGACAGGTGTGACGGGCACGTACAACGGGGCTCGCTACCCGCGCTGCACGGACGCCAACCTGGTCGATAACGCATTATGGCTAAGGGTTAGCCTATGGCTCAAGACAGCCGTTAAGTTAAGATGACAATAAAATACGAAATGGTCGTGGACGGCTCGTGTACGAGCGAAAAAGGGATTCCAAGGGCAACGAACGACGATTTCGTGGCCGGCATAGGCGGAATCATGGCCTACGGGCAGACATAATGTGCGGGCTTGGGCACATAACCAAACGTAGGGCCGGTTATTCAATAGTCTATCAAGGTGTACCAGCCATCACGCTTGATAGATGAGAATGCCACAGGAGAAAATGTCCATAATGGCTGACTTGCCAGCGACCGGTGCATATAGATTAAGTGGGCTTTGCTGGTGGCAATCCACGTGCAAGTCCTTGCATTGAAATCAAAGTAGTCTAAGTTAACTGAACAAAGTGCCTTCTGAACAAGCTGGAATATAACACACTAGATAATCAAGAGTAGTTCGGCAAAGGAGTTAGAAAACATGCCTACGACGTGCTAGGACCCGAGGCAGGGATACGCCCTTGACATTGAATGGTTACATGAATTACGTTAAGTCATTTCATATGAATTATTGACTAACTTGGTTTACTTTGGACAGGGAAGGCTGGACGGTAAGTATGGGTAAGTCATGCATATATTTTCATGCGACACTTGAAATTGGCAACACGAAATAGGCTATGAAATATGCCATGAAACGTATCCTAAGGCAAGATTAGAAAGACAATGAATGATAGAGATGCACAAAAGTAAATGGAACGTGTTTGGTAATGATAGCGTTGTGGGCGAGCTAGCCTCCCCACCAGTGTATAACAATGTACTGATAACCCCACAGTCTGCTTGCAGGAAGCAGGAAACGTCGGCGGGTGCGGAGCTTCCATCGAACGTGCTAAGGCGCGGAGCTATCTCTGGAGCCTTGGAGCGTTGCAAGGAGCTGGAGCACCATATACGGGACATAATATATCGGAACATCGCCATGAATCATTCCATCTTGTAAGCCACTTGGCACGCCTTTTATGTTTCAGAGAGAGAGAGCTTGAGAGACTTGTAATATCGGCCTAGCGCCGCTTGTAAACTTATTGAATATCAATAAAGAGTTTGGTTTCGCTTCAACTTGTGTTCATTTATTTTCCGCTGCAAACGGGGACACTCTGTGCGACTCTGTGGCCTAGAAATCAAATCGACCGTTTCTGGACTTGGCCTTGCACGGGTGCAACCTAGGCCCGTGCGGCATCACGCCTTAGCGAGGACGATCGCTCCTACGGGAGCGGGGCGTGACAGGACTCCCCTATACCTTATATTTTTATATGTATATATTATATTGTATATATATATGTAAATGTTTGTGTATGCTATATATCCTTACGCCTTTTGTCCTGAGCATGATATGAGCACTAATGTGACCCCGGTGAACAAAGTGTTCCTACCTGATACTTGTACCTGAATGTCCCAGTTCTCGTTCATGCTCTACAAATGACTCGTAACTCCATATGGCATATTTACAATGATGCATTACACCAAGGAGGGTAGAACATATTGACATACTGATTGACATGGATCCTCTTTGGGGTACTCGTACTTGAGTACGACATTTAGGAGGATAATCATGCAGGCCACAGCATGTGAGTCCAAGATTTCACCTAGGGTTAAACTAGGCAACTAAATATACTAGATGCATAGGGAGGGCAGAATCTCGAGATCGTGTTACACCAGCCGCCTTGAGATATTGTCTTGACGCGCCGGCTGGTCTCCACGGATACTATGTCATCCGCAACGAGTGGATGACTGTATCCGATTAATTCCTGCTATATATTATATGTCTTGGCAAGGTGGCCTTACGAGGGACCTGTGCTCAATGACACCTGTCTACGCGAACCCCTGGGTTGGCTAGCCTTGCTGGAAAGATACGATATGAGGATTTTATAATAACATGATGCGATGATAACCTCGTCCCACTAGAAACTCGTAGACTTGATTGGCCGTGAAAACGACTTGCTTGTATCCTATTTACCTTCCGTGAATAACTGAGGGAAGCGGACTGTCATGGTACGTGATCCAACCCATGTTCTTGTTTGATTGTTGGGTTGGTTATCGTACTATGACAGGCTGTGGACCGAAGTTATGAACGGAAGACTTATTCTGGTTGTGAAGTGTTACTTCTGTGAATGACTGAGGAACATGGTCTATCATGGTACATGATCCAACCCATGTTCTTGTTTGATTGTTGGGTTGGTTAGTGTGCTGCGATAGGCTATCGACCGAAGTCACGATCAGGAGATTTTATTGTTTATACCTTTTAACTTATGTGAAAGTTATAGAGTACGACACGTCCCGACTCCATGCGGCACCTTTTATCCTTGTTTGGTTGTAAGGGTGCCATATGGGTTCGAGGATGTTGCGCTACCCTATAATAGTTGCATAAGTATTACTATTATCAATCATTCTATTATCTGGGTTTTTAATCTTAACTCTTGTGCCCCTTTGGCGGTACTTGCTATTCGGGGCTGACCCCGCTGGTTTTGTTTGGCCAGATCTCGTAGCAGAGCCAGAGGACACGATCTTCCTCCCTGACATCCATGGTGCATACTAGAAGCATGGCGGTTCGGGGACTCGAGTGGGTTTCTTCTCCACCACTTCAGTTTATATTTTGTGCGGCATTTAGCCACCGGCACCTGTTAGCCGGATTACATGATATTTTGTGTCAGTACAGAATTGTAAATAAACAGACTGCAACTGTGTATAATTTTGTACTCCTGACTCTCCGAGATAGCTAAGTTATAAAGCTAGTCTCTCATGATCATTTTGATGAAGCGTCGGGGATGCCTTACTGCTTTATCTTTAATGTTCATTTAATTGCTGATGTGATTTGAATGATTGAGACATAGAACTCTGTGGGACCATAGGAGACTTGATTGTAGCATGTACCCCCTAGTCTCTCGACAGCCACGATCGCCGTATGACGTTACGTACCTCATATGGAGTAACTGGCCTAGTCCGTCTCCGTATTTCGGTACTGGGGCGTGACAATGATTGTTGAAGAATCTATTAACGTTACTTTTGATGAGCTCAATAGTCACAGATCTAGCGACAATGATGATGAAGGTGTACAAGCAAAAACCGATAAGAGTCATGTGGAAGATCTGACTCATAAATTTGAATCATTGAAGTTTTTACCAGATCATCCAGAGACACTCATTATAGGTGATGTATCAAAAGGTGTAAGTACACACTCCTCTCTTAGAGATTCTGAAATAGCAGCAAATGTAGCTTTCATTTCTCAAATAGAACCTAAGAATATAGAAGATGCCTTTACTGATGAGTTTTGGATTAATGCCATGTAAGAGAAACTTAATCAATTTGAGAGAAACCAAGTTTGGGAACTCGTTCTTAAACCTATTAGTCAATCGATAATTGGTACCAAATGGATGTTCCGAAATAAACTAAGTGAAGATGGACAAGTTCTACGTAACAAAGTACGTCTAGTGGCACAAGGTTATAATCAAGAAGAAGGAATTGATTATGACGAGACATATGCTCCTGTTGGTAGACTAGAAGCTATCCGCATGTTTTGTGCATTTGTATGTTTTAATAATTTTAAATTATTTCAAATGGACGTGAAAAGTGCATTTTTGAACGGATTTCTAAAAGAATAAGTTTTTGTGAAACAACTCCCTGGCTTTGAAGATTTTTAAAAACCTGATCACGTCTTCAAGCTTAAGAAAGTACTCTATGGACTCAAACAGGCATCTCATGCTTGGTATGAACGCCTAAGTGCCTTCTTACTTAATAATGGTTTTTCAAAAGGAAGAGTTGATACAACTTTGTTTATCAAATCTTTAAATGATGACATTCTTCTTGTGCAAATATACGTTGATGACATTATATTCGGTTCTACTAATGAAAACTTTGTCAAGAATTTGCTAAGTGTATGCATAATAAATTTGAGATGAGTATGATGGAAGAGTTGAACTTCTTCCTTGGACTCCAGATCAAACAACACTCAAAGAGAACATTCATCAATCAAGCCAAGTATACGGAGGACATACTAAAAAAGTACACCTTCGATAATGTAAAGCCTATTGGAACTCCAATGGCTACATCTACAAAGCTTGACACTGATGAAAGTGGTAAACCTGTCGACCAGCATAAGTATCGAGGTATGATTGGTAGCTTATTATATTTAACTGCTAGTCGCCCTGATATTATGTTCAGTGTTTGCATCTGTGCACGATACCAGGCAAATCCTAAGGAATCACACCTAAGTGCCGTTAAGCGTATCTTCCGATACCTTAAGGGAACTTCTACAGTCGGCTTGTGGTATCCTAAAACAAAATCCCTTGACCTGATAGGTTACTCGGATGCGGATTTTGCAGGATGCAAAGTAGACCGTAAAAGTACCAGCGGTACGTGTTATTTTCTAGGAAAGGTCTTAGTCTCATGGTTTAGCAAGAAATAAAATTCTGTAGCATTATCAACTACTGAGGCTGAGTATATCGTCGCAGGACGTTACTGTGCTCAAATTTTATGGATGAAGCAAATCCTAGAATACTACAATCTGTACTACACTAAGATTCTCATTTATTGTGATAACACTAGCACTATTAACCTGACTAAGAACCCTGTATGTCACTCATGCACAAAATACATTGAGATTCCTCATCACTTTTTACGTGATCACCAACAACACGAGGACATCTACCTAGAGTTTATTGACACAGATCATCAACTAGCAGACATTTTCACAAAACTACTGGCTGAAGACCGATTTAACATTATGAGGCGAGAGCTCGGCATACTTGAATTTTCAGATTCATAATGTAATATGTTTATTAAATTTATTTTTATAACTCGAAACTTCGTAATTTACTTAACGAAAATTATTTTTGGGTACAAGCCGAAAGGGTCCTTCTGTCATACAGGTGTAAATAGTCCGAAGCGACACGGTGCACTAGTCTTCGGACTACCGCTAGCTGTGATCCGGCCCCTACAGCTAACCCAAAGTAATAGAAGTTATTAAATAAAGAAGTACAAAAGTTATAAATTCAAATTTTTAAACAAATACTGCATTTATGGCATTGGAAATACAAGCAGTCGAACTCGGACCGAATTCGGTCGGCGCTGTTCAGATTCCAGAACCGAACAGCCGGCCCTAGCTCTATATAATCCTCTTCTTCCTTCCATTTTTTCTCATCCTTCAACCGAGAAAAACCCTCTAATACTCCTAAGAACTCTTCCTCCTCCTTCCATTCGAGCTTCTCAGGAGTCTAGTGGGCCATTCTTCTTCATCTTCTTCCTCCTCTTCGAAGGTATTCCATTATCCTCTCCTTCTCATCTATGGCACCTAAGCACCAAAAGAGAAATGTTGATTCCTCACATGCAGGATCATCCTCCTCTGACTATGTTTCTACTAATGTCTTTAGTCCAGCTAGACCTACGGGATCCGATGATTATGATTCCGGTCTCTTTTTCGACAAAGAATTTTCAGACCTTTGGTTTGACTCTTTTTCTGGTCGTAGAATTTGTGCTGGAGTACGTGTAAACTTTACTATCTTTTCTGAATATGCTCACACTTTCGACCGTCTTGGCTTTCGTGACTTTTTCGAAGTAGCTGAGAACATTTATGATAATGTTGTCCGTATGTTTTACTGCAACCTACAAGTAAAAGATAATGGAAATTTCTATTCTTGCGTTGCTGGACAAGAACTAGAATTCAGTGCCACCGACATCAGTGAATACTTCCATGTTCCTGATGTAGGTGAAGCTTTAGTGGACATTCATCACATTTAATTCCCTGAAGGTGTCACTTTTGATTCCTTCAAAGAACTTTTGTGCCATCCCAAACCTGTTCCTAGAAGAGTTTACTCCAAGCATCTCAACCAAAACTTCTACAAACTCCATAGGTTTGTATTCTCTGTTCTTCTTTCGAAGAAGGGATCCTCTGATGAGATTACCTTCCTGGAATTGTCAGCCATGTACCACATTCACTTTAACATTCCATTCTCTGTTCCCAAGACTATTGTCACGTCCCGCTCCCGCAGGAGCGATCGTCCTCGCTAAGGCGTGATGCCGTACGGGCCTAGGTTGTGCCCGTACAAGGCTAAGTCCATAAACGGTCGATTTGAGCTAGGCCACAGAGTCGCACAGAGTGTTTCCATTTGCAGCGGAAAGTAAATAAACACAAATTGAAGCGAATTCAACTCTTTATTAACATTCAAGAAGTTTACAAGCGGCGCTAGGCCGAGATTATAAATCGCTCAAGCTCTCTCTCTCTGAAACATAACAGGCGTGCCAAGTGGCTTACAAGATGAAATGATTCATGACGATGTTCCGATACATTATGTCCTGTATATGGTGCTTCAGCTCCTTGCAACGCTCCAAGGCTCCAGAGTTAGCTCTACGCCTTAGCATGTTCTAGGAAAGCTCCGTACCCGACGACATCTCCTGCGTCCTGTAAGCAAACTGTGGGGTTATCAGTACATTGTTATGCACTAGTGGGGAGGCTAGCTCGCCCACAATGCTATCATTACCAAACACGTTCTATTTGCTTTTGTGCACCGTCTATCATTCATTGTCTTTCTAATCTTGCCTTAGGATCAGTTTCATGGCATATTTCATAACCTATCTCGTGTTGCCAAATTCAAGTGTTTGCATGGAAATACATGCATGACTTACCCATACTTACCGTCCGGCCTTTCCTGTCCAAAGTAAACCAAGTTAGTCAACAATTCATATAAACTTTTAATGCCAAGGGCGTACCCCTGCCTCAGGTCCTAGCGCGACGTAGGCGTGTTTTCTAACTCAATTTCACAAAGTACTATTTATCCTTTGGTGTGTTACATTTTAAGCCTGTTCAGAAGGCACTTCATTTAGTTAACTTAGACTACTTTATTTCAATGCAAGGACTTGTACGTGGATTGCCATCAGCAAAGCTCACTTAATCTATATGCACCGGTCGCTGGCACCACAAGCCAATTTGGACCCTTTCTCCCTTGGTATTTCTCACCTATCATAGCGTGCGACTGGTACACCTTGATAGTCTCTTGAAATACTCCTGCACTTACGTCTCCTGGGTGGCCAAGCCCGCACCCAGGCAGCCCGTAAGCCCCCTTGATTTCCGTCCGGGCCGGCTACGATCCTCCCTTTGATCGTGCTGCAGAAATCCCTTATTCTGCCTACCTTCCGTATACGATAGGATTGTCCACGACCATTTCGTTTTGTTTGTCATTTTAACTTAACGGCTGTCTCTGAGCCGTAGGCTAACCCTTAGTCTTAATACGTTATCGACCAGGTTGGCGGCGGCGTCCGTGCAGCGCGGGTAGCGAGCCCCGTTTCACGTCCCCGTAATACCTGTCGCTAACCATTCCTTCATTTCTTCCTTATCTTTTATTCATTCATTCTTTTCTTTCTTTCACTTGTTCGTTCGTTCATTAATTCATTCACATATTCATTCATTCATTTCTTTTATTCATTCATTCACTTATTCGTTCATTCATTCACTTATTCGTTCATTCATTCATTCATACATTATGCAACTCCCCATGTGGGAGTCGCCTTGGTGACCCATCGGTCCCGAAGTCTTCCAATGTTGCTATACTCTACTTGGAACGGCTATGTCGATAGTCTTCCGTTTCATTGTTGTAAACCATTTATTGTTTCATTGTTGAACGCATAGGGAACTTGAATGTAAGCTTGTGCCTTAGCACGAGCGTAGAGCACGGTGCGAGAGTTCCTCATATTTTTCATGTTCTTTTCCATATTCTATACAAGCATACAAGATGAGATTATTCCCTTAGCTAGGTGCGTTGAGTCATTTATTAGCATGCGCAGTGTTATCGCCTAGCGATTCTAGCAATAGTGTCCGTATTGTTATGTGTCTAAGCTAAGCAAAGACGGGTTCATCGGAGCCACCCACCTTAGCGATGCTCGCATCGGCCGAGCGATACTCCGAGCGCGCCTTTGAAAGTTTAAGTCTGGATTCCTCTTGACGGGCATGTCGATGCAACTCTTCGAGTCGACGGCTCATTTGAGTCGTTGCACTTGCCGTTTGAATCGGCGTTCCGCTAGGGCAGAGCGGGTCATTACAACTATGATGGCTTGGATGCTCAACTGCAGAAATGCAGGACGCAACCTCGTCTATCCTATGCATTTGGCTTCTATCTTTAGAAGGTTTGAAATCGATCTTCAAACCTGTCCTTACTCCTCCACTGTCATTGAGCTTAGTAGGTCTAGGTTATATCCTACTCCTTCTCTGTCTCCTGGTGCTGAGCCTGTCCAGATGCTGACCCTGAGGCTCCTCATGCTGCTGCTGCTCCAGCCCCTGCTCCGGGTTTTGATCCTGGCTTCTATCAGCGCTTTGATGATTTCGTTGCCCTCTCTGCGCAACAACATCAGGGCTATCTTGACTCAGAGTTCCGCCATATTACCCAGGCTCAGGTGTTGCGAAACAGCATTGCTGATCTTCACTGGAGTCTCTCTCATGACCCATTACATCCAGTTACCATACTTCATCACCCCAGCTTCCCTGGACCCAGGTTCGACGATGAGGCGACATTTCCTCACTTCGATCCTACTGCTGCATATTTTCCACCGGATGCTCCTGGAGGTGACAACACTCCGATGTGATGAAGACTTGAGCTAGTGGATTTTGGATAGGGTCTGATAGATGATGATCTCTGATGTAGTTTTTTTTATGTCTAAACTTTACAGTTAGACATTTATTAGTACTTTGTGATGATTATAATGGTTGTATCTTTCTTTTATGCATGACATTTTCAGTATTTCACTACTAGTTATTTGTGGCAATGTTGTTATTTGGTTATCTCTCTAGTATTACTTTGTCTGTTTGATGAACATTGTTGGCTTCACACATTACGGGGGAGCCAAAACCATTTTTTATTGACAAAGGGGGAGAAAGAGCGCAATGCCAAAATCAACAATCAAAGAAAGAATACCAAAACCATTTTTTCAGGTAATTTTATTTGTTCTATTTTAGATATATTTTAGTATATACTCAAGTTTGTCAATTATCAAATGGAGGAGATTGTTGGCCCATTCCATGGTCACACCCGATTTTAATAATCGACATAAACTTAAGTCAATACACAAAATATACGAACTGCTGCTAATCATTTTAGGTCTTGTGAAATCAATATCAACAAGTGTACTACTGCATCATCAAGCACATAAATCATCAGTCTGAAGCTTTACTTTCATTAGAATCTAGTCTGAGTCATTTTATAATTTATTATGTATTTTATCTTTACTGAGTCTAGGATATAAATTGTAAGATCGACTGGATAATACTGGCTTAGGTTAATCATAGTCCACTTTTCTATACAGCCTACCTATCCATATTCCATCTACCAAAAAGTTCAATTCCATTCTGCAACAATATTTTACAAATGTTTAACATTTTTACCTAGACAGAACTCAAGCCGAGTTCGGCCCGAGTTCGGTCAGTTTAAATTTAAATATTTATTGCCTCCAAATCTGCATACAACATTTATATGCGAAATCTTTGCATCAAAACTCTGCCAGAACTCTGTCCGAGTTCGGTCCCAGAAAACACCTATAAATAGAAGAGAATTTCTCATTCCAAATCACTCAATCAATTTCATCTTCTTTTCTCTATTCAATAAGTGTTTTCATCCGATCAAAATCTTTCATATCTCACCTACACTCCTCTTAGCCTAAAGCCAGTAATATCTATTTCGATCTAGAGTCTTTTGGTTCTCAAGAGTTGTAAAGAGGTTGTTCAAAGTACATAAATTATCTCTGTTGTGGAGCTGGTCGTGCGCTTGTCACCAAGCACGGTGTTGTGAAGTTGGTCGTGCACTTGTCACCAAGCACGGTGTTGTAAGAGACTGCAAGCTCTCAATTAGCTTGTACCTTAGTTGATTAACATCGAGCAAGAGTACTCGAGACTGGATTAGTCCTCTCAGAGGGATACCAGTATACATCGCTGTGTCACTGAGTTTGATCTCTCTATCTCTTGCTATATTTATTTATTGTCTTTTATTTACTGCCATAGTTATCTGTTTATATTTTTTAAAATTGGTGATTATTTTCCGCTGCACTCGCACTCACTCTATTCACCTCCCCTCTAGAGGTGCTCAACGGTCCTACATTGTCATGACATATAAGCATCGTACTACGTGACATCATAACATCGTTTATTTTATGGCATATAACCTCTAATTAATTCTTTCTGCATCTCTCTTTCATTCATTCAGTTCCCTCTCATCCGAGAGCAACAAGAGAGAGAGCAAGACATGATGGTCGACCAAGAGCAACAAAGGAGGAGAAGAAGAAGAAGAAGAAGAGAAGAGCTTTCTTCGTGCACTTTCATTCGTGTTCGCAAAATTGAATCGAAGTCTTAATTCGATAAATTTACTCCACAAATACTTGGCAAGCCCCTCCCCTACTCTACATATTTATTATCTTCTAATTATTCATCATTTTTTTCTCCAAAATAATGTGTCACTCTTGAACTTCTTTCTTCTTTTTCACTCATATAATGATGTCATGTACCATATATAAATCCTAGTGATTATGATATTTTGTGACTTTAGTATTGTCAAACTAGTAAATGAATTTCATATTTAAAAACTTTACTTCAAGACATTTCTAACATTATATGATATGTTTCATTTCTATAATCAAAGCTTAATAAATTTGTAAGTGCATAGTTTTATGAACATGTTCCTTTAAGTACAGTTTTCTTTCGAGCCATTTTTTATGTTGTACACAATATAGTTTAAGTAATATGACTTCATATCCGATTATAATATTTTATGTTGTATTGGAAGGTATACGATATCACAACATTTACATGTCAGAGCTATGAGTTACACACCATTAAACATAAACATACTAGTGCTAAATTATATTTTGTCCAGAATTGACACACTTTAGTATAATTTTGTGTAGGCCAAACACTAATCAAGATTGACATAAAATTTTGCTTGTGTGCTTTTAACTCGTAAATAAATGATGCCAAATTGGTAAACTTCTATAATAATATCCGTAACTGGAGGTATTCACCTCCAAACTCAGAACACATTTTCTTTTGCAGTCGAAACTTAAAATAATTTAAACTGTACAAGCTAAGTTATAATTCTGAATAACCTTAAATTTGTTGGAATTTCTTGTTAACCTGACTTATTACCTTTATATTCTTTAAATCCATTTGACCGGTACAAGGATATCAACAAGTTTACATTGATAATATTGTCATTACATAGAGGCTCTATTTGGAGCTACGATTAAATCTCATGCCAACATAGAAGCTCTCTTGAGGTACACTGGGATATTGTGTTGTCATAGAGGCTCTCTCCGGAAGTACATCGGACTATCATGTCGTCATAGAGGCTCTCTTCGGAGTTCGGAGGTATGTCAAGCTATCGTATTATTATTACATAGAGTCTCTCTTCGAGGTACGTCAGGCTATAATGTCGTCAAAAAGACTCTTCAAAGCTATGCAGGGCTATCATGCCGTCGTAGAGACTCCCTACGGGTATACCTTAGACATTCGTGTTGTTAAAGTACTTTACATAAGTAATAAATATGTCCATAATTTTTACTCGAATAATCATGTTATCCAAGAAAAATTACATGAATTAATTATCCTATCCAAAGGCTTGACATTAATAATCCTATCCAAAGTATTGACTTCAATTAATTATGTTGTCCAGAGACTTGACATGAATAATGAGAGCATCTCCAACCCTATTGTCTTGTTAAGTGTTGTGAGTCTTAGGTGGCTCCTATGTGGCATGAGCCACAAGACAATGTCTTGTTTATGTGGCAAAATTATATCTCAAAAGACAATGAGATAGAAAAACTCTCTCCAATGCAAAAGTATTGAGAAGACAATAAAAAATATTTTTTTCAACTTCCAATGCAACTTTTAAGACAACTACTCATCTTCTTTCTTTTTTCTAATATTTTTTATTCATAATTGATGACATGGAAGAGAAGACATTATCAAGTGCATTGTCTAGAACAAGACGATCAACTTCACAATGTCTTCTTTAATTTTTGTCACATAAGCTTCACAATTGACTTGACAATTGCATTGGAGAAGAACTTTTGAATAAAATTTTGTCATTCTTATGTGGCATTAACTTTTTTCCAAAGTCACAATAGGGTTGGAGATGCTCTGATGTAGTCCAAAGACTTAAATTGTGATTGAGAACCACGTGCCAAACTAGAATAATAAATTAATTTTTTTGGACATCCGATTACTAGTTGACATGAATAATGATGTAGTCCAAAAACTTAAATTGTGATTTGAGAACCACGTGCCAAACTAGAATAATAAATTAAATTTTTTGGACAGCCGATCACTAGTATACAAGGTTGTTGTCAAGGACTAGAACCTGTGACCAAGATATTTGCATCTCTTTCTTATCTACCATATCAGAGTTTCATTGGTTTCATTCCTATTTTTATTTTCCTGTGTGTTCTTCTTTAACCCGAGACTTGCATTTCTTAACTAGATATAGAAGTGAGAATTCAAAGAAGACTCTCTCGCCGTATAATTTGAAGGACAACACGAATACAAAGCCGGAGTTGAAGACTCTCTTGTAGTAAAGATATATAAAAGTTAAAATAATAAAACTAAAAACAAAAGCGTTAAGAAATAAAATAATAATAAAATTGGGAAAATAATAATAATAAAAAAAAGACCGAAAGCAATTTTGTAAGTATTAAGTTGTAGTGCAAATTGCAATTATGAGTGCATGAATTTTATGATGTAATTGGTACTAAAAGAAAGTAATGTAATCAAGCTTACAAAGACCATTATATTACTATCCATTTATTCGTCAAACCAAACATCCAAATTAGATCTACAATGAAATGACTAAATACCATTTGTTCACCCATAATATGCTCAATAGTATTGATAGAAATTACAATTATAAAACGAGGAATCCAAATAATAATACACAACAATAGAAAACACTAAATTGCTTTTGAAAAAAAGTTATACAAACCTTGGGAGAACTCATCTTAAAACTAGTTAAGAGAAGAGAACACAAGTTTATATGAGCCTACATCAAGGCCTCGTTTGGTTCGCGGAATGGAAGGAAAAGGAAATCAATTCCTTGTCATTTCCTTTCCTTTGGGAAACTTTAATTCCTATTGATTTTCCTTTCCGATGTTTGGCAATGCCAAGGAATTTGGAAAGGAAAGTGAATACTTCAATGTGGGAAAGTGATTCCTTCCTTGGATGGATGGAATCACTTTCCCCCCTAATTTTCCTTCCATTGGGAATCACTTTCCTTTCCTCCTCAATTCCTTGGACACCCAAACATAGGAAAGTAATCACTTTCCTTTCCCAACCGGGAGATTCCGCGAACCAAACGAGGCCCAAGTTCCCCATACAACCAATGTGGAACTATAGGATCGTAACAAACACCTTCCAAATTCAACAGGGTAGGAAACAACAAATTATAAAGAAAATTTAAAGAATGTCAAGGGGCACATGAGTAAACAAGTTGTTTATAAGCTGAAGCTAACATATGGATACATAGTAAAGAAGAAAGAAAAAAAAAAATAGTACACTTCGCTTTTCCCTCCCTCTCTTGATGCAAAATGTGATATTCAGGGTTTCCTGTTCTAGTCTTTTCCTACTGTTATAGTAAACAAATACATCTTCAAGACGACGGCTAGCCCCAACTGCAGCAGGAATATTGCGGCCACTATAAGAAACCATCTCTCGCCAGCAGATTTGATGTGGGTGCGAAGATTGAGGGCAACAAAAGTCGCTGACATGAACCCTGCGACCCCAGCAATCACCCATCTAAAGATTTCCAGTGGTACAACAGACAAGCACTGTACAACGTAAAACTCCAGATTAGATCATAGGAATATGTAATAGGATCCAATTTATAAAAGGAAATTTACGAGATATGATTCAGTCGACAATATAAGATGCATTTATGAGAAGGATTTGGAAGAAAGAGTAAAACTTAGTCCGAGAACAGAAGATACTCAAAAGCATAGCTAGACAAATAAATGTGAAAAGTAAACTATTGATGCAAAAAGTTCCCTATTTGTAAAACTAAAAAGTCAGGCACCTGCACACTTCAAAAATAAAAGGGACAATAATTCAAAATGGCAATGCAACAGACATCACTTATCTTGATTTATGGTATTCATGCGAATAAAGTGAATTGTTGAATGAGATAAACACGCAACGTGTCATCAAGGAACTGCATGAACCTATGCCTCTTGAAGCTTTGTTTGGTTGCTAAGAAAATGAGGGAAAAGAGAGGAAAATTGTTTAATTCCCTTCACTTTGTTTTTCCACCAAACCAAACGTAGCTTAAATGTTCTTGGAAGTAGCCAGATAGTGCTCACAACAGCATTTGCACTTGACAACATGTCACACACATACCTGGTACGAGGCATGTGGGGCAGATATGCTCCTAAATGAATGCACATACGCACTTGAAATATGACGTGGCACATAATATGCCTTGCACCAAATCCTACAATCTAACCCAACATTTGAAAATTATCACTAATTATACTATTAACCTTTAAAAGTTCAGAAATACTTAAAAAGTGTATTGGCAACCAACAAAACTTTTGTGGGAAAAAGATATACTAGATATCATTTAATCCTGGTTCAATTGGCTGCCCATACAAGTGAAATATGTACTTGCAGTTTATGAAATGAAACATGTATCTTTGATGATAACAGTTGGCACATACAATTTTACATCCCAATCAGTGATAACTACTGTGCAAGAAAGCTTGGAAGGCTTATTAAAACTTTGATGGCATGGCCAATAACAAGCATAATGACAGTTTACTTCAGTGTCTAACAAAATATGGAGCATCCTCATACAGTGCTGAAGAAAATTATAATCTACGGAAGTGCAAATTTAGTTTTTGGTACATTTCACAATAACACAGCATGGAATACAACAAGAAAGAATAGAACTTTTTGATGTTAGTTATTATTGTTAAGAAAAATACCCAGCCTGTTCCGGCATTAACAGTATCCTAATAACATTACAAAATCAATCTCAGAACAACAAACACTATCACCATTCCTACCACATCATGTGCACCAACATGAGATGACATAGTTCAAAAAGATATAAATGCATGCTTCATAAATAATAAAACTAACGTTTGAATGACTTACCGAGGCCGGAATGAATACAAAAAGTGAGTAGCCATATAGACACCAAAGTTGAACAAGCCCAGATGGTGCTGAGAAGTACTTGAGAATTATGTACAAACCAAGAGGAACGAGTGTAACGTAACCATAGAATAAGCCAGCAGACCATGTAACAAGGTTGATATCATAATCCCACTCCTTCTTCTGTAGCTTGTGTGCCAAGTATGTGACAAATGTGCCAATAGCTGCTGCCACAAATATTAGAGTAGTGCATATCCAGAACGGTCCATACCTGCCAAAAGATTTCATCTGTTAGTAAAAATGAAATTGTGAAAGATGTTATATAAGAAGTGAAGGTTAAGCATTGATGGAAAACCAGGTGTATACAGAACAACTGTATACATTCTGCCTATGGCTTACATCCAAGTAAAATATAGTTCTTGTTTTCCTAAACAAACACTACAATATCCAAATGTTTAGGCTGATTCTTTTGTATTATTCATTTTATTATCCAAAAACAGATCAAATTATCAATGGTTCCACTGATACAGGGAGACCTTCCAACAATATAGGGAGCCGTGGTGGGGGAAGTTTTATCTAGGATCAACTTACTTGATTACTTCAACAACCAAGGACAAGCAAATATAGAATTATACCTAAACTCATTTTGGATTTATGTAGAGTTGTTTAAAAAGGAGCAGAGAAATATAAAAAGAATGTAGTAAGACAAAGTGAATATGAAGATACACACGTAATCTTTCTTTTGCAAAAGGTAAATTGTATTATAACTGAAAAAACAATTCAACTTCTAAATCAGGTCCCATCATAGGGAAAGGCCCCAACTGGCCGACATATCCCTATTAGATGGGGTGCCACTGATATTAGAATTCACATTTCTCATAAGAATGACAACATCTGCCATAATTATTTTGAAGATCAAGCTTCATGTGTTTCCTCCTGCTGAAAATCTCTGCAATTTCTTTCTTTCCGTATATTCTGTGTAGTCACTGCTAAGACTGTCTTCATTAACTGAGCTATCCTTGATTCCTTGCAACGTCTTTGTATTACTGGCACCTCTTCATTTTGCAGCATAGCCTGGTCTAGCTTATGTCTATAGTTTTGAGATGTATGCATTATGCGGAGCTATGTTGCACAGACAGGGACACAGATACGACACTGTAAGAACACGGGGACACAGACAGCACCTTTTTTGGGTGTATCCCAGTGTATTTGGAGTGTCTGGGTTGTGCCCGATATGTGTCCAACATGACATTGCCCACATTTTTGGAGTGTCCATGCTTCCTAGCTGCAGAGTAAGCACACTGGAAGAATAGGTAATCCCTGGTATGCAATTCAGTTTTACGGAGACTACAGTTACCATTGTTTAGGATACCCAACCTGATACATCTTTCCCTTGTTAACATCTATCTAGCAAACCCTTCTATAGACAGGAACTCATTGTCATGCAATTTCCTTAGTATAATACCACCTTTGCCCACTACAGCCCTTGCTTTCGGCTAGATACTTCCCTCATGCCTGACATGAATGAGCATTTTCTTGAGTTATATATATATATATATATATATATATATATATATATATATATATATAGGATAGATCCTTTGACTTTCCTGTCCAGGGTGTAGGGTTTTCTTACCAATAGATGCTTTTAATAATTTCTTGTACTGTTGAACTGGAGCAAATGATACTGGGATAGTCCCAGGAACAATGACCATCCCCAGTAATGCAAGGATCAAATCAAATGGAAGTAGTTCTACCATTTGTAATAGCCCTCTGCATGCACATATGTCATTGCGTTCTCTTCCTCCGATTGTCTTGAAGGTCAGTGAGCAGGTCCCACATATTTATATTTTTTTAAGTATTTGCTTCTCATCCAACTGGCCCATTGGGACTTGTCAGTCACCATTTTCCAGTCCAGGGTGTAGGGTTTTCTTACCAATAGGTGCTTTTAATTTCTTGTATTGTTTAACTGGAGCAAATGGTACTGGGATAGTCCCAGGAACAATGACCATCCCCAGTAATGCAAGGATCAAATCAAATGGAAGTAGTTCTACCATTTGTAGTAGCCCTCTGCATGCACATATGTCATTGCGTTCTTTCCTCTGACTGTCTTGAAGGTCAGTGAGCAGGTCCCACATATTTATATTTTTTAAGTATTTGCTTCTCATCCAACTGGCCCATAGGGACTTGTCAGTCACCATTTTCCAAAGCAGCTTCAAAGCAATGCTTCTTTGACATCCAACATACACCTGCCTGAATCCTAGACCCGACCCCCCCACCCCCCCACCCATTGGTTTGCAGTGATTCTTCTTGATGAAGACTATACAAACACACGTTTAGGGTTTCTCTCTCTGTCTATCATGTGCCCTAAAGGCTCGGTAATGCCCATCCAGTGGTCATGGATAATATAAAATCCTCAATAAATTATCTATACTCCCTAGCTATCAATAATTGTCCACCAAAGTTAGATGCAACATTCAACAATAAATATAGAATTATTTCGATTACCAAAAATACATTTAATATAACAGTTTTTTTTTTCATTTAAAGGGATCAATTTTAGCCATATTGTGGGTAGGGGGAGAAGTTTGAAGAAATTAAAGAGAAAGAGGGGGGGGGGGGGGGGGGGGGGGGGGGCAGAACGCCAATTGAAATGACGTTTTAGGTCTGAAACGCCAAGTCAGATAGCATGCACTGACGTGGCAGCATCCAAGCAGTGGGACGCCAACTAAGTTAGCGTTCTCCCTAGGGAGAAAGCCAATAGTAGTGGCGTTCCCTGGCCATTCCTGCAACGCCAAGTCTTGTGGCGTTTTATAGTAACATGTATCATGCATGTGCTTGTTGGACCTTTAGATATGCTCTATCACAAGCTATCACCAGACTATTGTCCCAAACCAAAGGTAGGGCTCTATTCCATATAGTTTAGAACATAAGTGGAGGCCTATTTACAGCTCAAGGCTCAAAAACACGGGAGATGGAATAGTAAATAATGTTAGAACACTGTGATGCACCACATGGCTAGGGAACGCCACAAGACTTGGCGTTGCACTACATCTACATGGCTCAAAAAAGACAAATTATAAAATGCCACAAGACTTGGTGTCGCACCACATGGCTAGGGAACGCCATTAATGTTGGCTTCTCATTGCTTGGAGCGCACGCCATCTGACTTGGCGTTTTAGATCTAAAACATCATTTCAATTGGCGTTATGTCCCCTCCATTTTTATTTCTCCAAACTTCTCCCCCTACCCGCAATATGGGACTAAAATTGATCCCTTTAAATGAAAAAAATCTGTCAAAATAAATAATTCTCATTTTTCATTATATCAGATTATTTCTTTGGGTCCCTATTTCCTTTTTAAAACTTGATATATATTTTGAACATGAAAAATACATTATATTTTTATACAAGATTTTAAACAATATGTAAATGGTATACCTTTTTTGTTTGCAAAAATGTTTATACTAGTATCTACTGTAATAAATATTTTTGAATAATTTAAAAAGAAATTATATATGATGAAAAAGTTAATAGAATCTAAATTTAATGTTAATAATATATTATAATGTAAACATTTTCTCGGAAACTGGAAATATAATAAGTGCACATTCTTTAAAATTATATAAACAAAAGGGGTGGATCCCGGAGCCATAGTCAAAAGGGCTACTTTCAATATGAAAATGCAAACAAGAACAAATATACTAGAAATGTAATTTTATCACCAGATGTTGGGTAGCCTACTGGTTAATAACTGATTCATAAGTATTATATTCATGGTTTAAGACTTCTTGTCTTCAAGTTGCCCCCTTTTTTGTCATTTTTAAAATATAACATATATACAAAAAAATAACCAAAATCCGCGGGGGGGGGGGGGGGGGGGGGGGGGGGGGGGGGGGGGCTTTAGCCCCCTCTGGGCCATCAATGGATCCGCCCCTGATGAACAACGTATTTTCTATGTTTGAAATATATAAAGTGTTCATGAATAAAAAAATGAGTCTACTAAAATTAAATGTATACTATAAAGGGTATTTTGGTAGTAAAAATAGTTCATGATGCATGTAATTAGGTGGAGTAAACAAAAGGGGTGGATCCCGGAGCCATAGTCAAAAGGGCTACTTTCAATATGAAAATGCAAACAAGAACAAATATACTAGAAATGTAATTTTATCACCAGATGTTGGGTAGCCTACTGGTTAATAACTGATTCATAAGTATTATATTCATGGTTTAAGACTTCTTGTCTTCAAGTTGCCCCCTTTTTTGTCATTTTTAAATATAACATATATACAAAAAAATAACCAAAATCCGGGGGGGGGGGGGGGGGGGGGGGGCGCGCTTTAGCCCCCTCTGGGCCATCAATGGATCCGCCCCTGATGAACAACGTATTTTCTATGTTTGAAATATATAAAGTGTTCATGAATAAAAAAATGAGTCTACTAAAATTAAATGTATACTATAAAGGGTATTTTGGTAGTAAAAATAGTTCATGATGCATGTAATTAGGTGGAGTAATAAGGGCACAAAAGATTAGCGAGAATTTATTGGAAAATTTAAATTATCCATGATAAAAAATGCAGAATTTAATGAGTCTTAATGTGTGCCCTAAGGGCACATATAGAAAAACCTATATGTGTGTGTGAGAGCCGATTATGCGAAAATTCTAAGTGATCATGTAATTGGGCAGTGTAACCCAATTACTTATTAACTGGCTAGGACCGACCATAGAAGGAAAGACTTATATTTAGATTTTTATCCATTCTAATAAAACTTGATCAACATTCCTCATCAACCCTACTGATGTCCTTTTAAATTCAGTATATCATAAATCATTCATGACCAGGTAGTGCTAACATTTCAAGGTTGACGTGTCCGGGTATATCTCAATTCTTTACCAAGCATTTTGGATAATACTATGAAGAGAACACTAAATGTAACATTATGCCTTCTGTGAGCTTATGCAGCCCACTTTGGTTTTTCCTTGTCCTGATGGAGCCTTCAATTTTGCATTTCACTGCTAGTTGGTGCACCAAATGGTCTCTAAGCACCAACCGAGACCATCTCTAATGACTTCTCTCATCCGATCCTCAATTGAAATTAAATGTAGCATTCCAAAAATGCATCCGTCTACCTTTCGTTCTAAGCATTCTTTTCCCCAAAATAAACCCATTTATCGGATCATAATTTTTGGTATTCTAACTTCAGATGATTGGTACATGTCCAAGGCATTAGTCCAACCGTGTGGGTATTCTGAAGTCGCATACATTCCATGCTCAATATGCTTTTTCCAATGTCCAACCAACTCCTAGAAAACATCCTCTAGGGAAATGATCGCCTTCAGTGAGTAGGGCACAAGCTGCACCTTCTTTCATCGAGTTACCCGGCTCAACCCACGACGAGACACCTTCAGCAAAGCAGCTACCTCCCTATGCCAAGTCAACCAGGTCCTACCCTATACCATACCCATTTTTGATCTCCTATCATTTGGTGTCTCATCTTACATGCCTATGTCACGTGCCCAAGTCGAATACATATCACACATGACATAGTCCACAAGCACTCCAATATACACTAGGAGATGCCAAAACGAGTGTCGTGTTCGTGTAGTTGTGTAATTATATCTATGCAACATAGCTTCTCAAGAAGCACTAGTCCAACTCAATCATCATGACTAATCCTACAAGTTAAAACGATCAAGTCCTAACCATGATATCACTATTCCAGTCCTGTCTACTTCCCAACGTGCTCAAACTCATTCTATACATAATATTAAATGTTCCATCACTCTAAACTCTCTCAAGAATCTTGTAGATTTCCTAGCAGAAGACCCTAGAACCACTGGAGACACCATACTCAATATTTTATCTTGAAATTGCTCGAAAATCCGAATGTCTAAAAGAGGTCCATGGCATCTAGAGTCAGAGAAAGGACTAAAGTTAAAACGTTATACAATAGAAAGCTGCCATGATCTGCAGTCACAAAAAGAAGAAGTAAATAACATTATGAAACCTAAACGCATCGAAGATTGTTGGCATTTTTTTCTTTTACCTAAGCCCTGGGACATTACAAAATTTAACTTTCTTTTGCTTGTGAAAGCTATTCGCAACTTAAATGTTTTCAACAATTATGAAACCAATAGGAAAGAGATGACCGTCTACAGCTTGCTATTCTCGCTAAGGTTTATTGCACATGCATAAAAAAGAATGTTTCTGGATATGACAAATAGTAGTCTACTAGATAACTATAACCTTCATTACGGTAGCCACTTAACAGGTTGGCCTCGCTTTTCATTTCTTCATTAATCACTCCTAAAAGCCTCATATGATGTGAGATCATCTAATATGCTCTATTTCACAGTTTATGCTAAGAATTCATCTAACCGTGATAGTTAATAGCTAGCCACAAAACAAACATGAGCCGGCAAAGACTATTTTGTAAAAAAAAAAGAAAAAAAAGCCCCAACACGACCCACGATGGAAAACTAGATCCAGGTCTCCTATAAGGAATTGCACAGCTCCTTGCTAGAAAGGATGCTCAACCACATCTTGTTGCACCTGATAAGAACAAGTTATCAGTTTCTTTTTTATCTTGGCTCCTTAACAATACATGGGTAACCTTGAACAATGAGAAGCACGGCCAGCTTTCTGCTTAATAAATGCAGAAGCAAATCAGCCTTGACCAAAGAGAAGGAACCTTTCAAGGAATGCTACCTGAATGAGGTGCTAGTGAGGAAGGAAGGAACTTCCCTCTCTGTTGTAAACAAAGCAAAGTAAGCTAGCTGGCATCTTCCCTTAAGAAAACTACAAGTCTCCAAGTCTTAGCCATCTACAGCTTAACAGCATGTCAGCACCTTGGCTCTACTTCTTCCTTGTAGCTGTAGCACTAGTGTACTTTACTTGCTCAGGATTCTCTTCAAGAAGATAAAGGCAGGCGCAGTCCGTATACGACTCTCCCCCACTAGTCAGGCGGCCACGGTTCATAACGCATTCTTCGCACACAGGGCTGGCCCTGGCCCAGGGTGGCCAGGGCGACCGCCCAGGGCCCCATGAAATTTGGGGGTCCAAAAAATTAATTTATATATATATATATATATATATATATATATATATATATATATATATATATGACCTCTAGCCTAGTGGTTATAAGAGAGATGCATGCGGCCCGAGTGGTCAGGAGTTCGAATCCCAGTGGGGGCGATTCCAGAAACAATTTACCTGGTTCCAAAAAAATAAATAAATAAAATTATATATATATATATATATATATATATATATTAGTAATCTTGTATCGAAAATAGAACTAATATGTAACACGACCCTCCTTTATCACAAAATAGTTGTGGTGTAGTGTTAGTATGTTAAACTTGTACACTATAGGTCTTAGGTTCAATTATTGGCTGTAACATTTTTTTTAAATTTACTTTTAGTTCAAATTTTTTTATATTACATATGGGCCCATTTTAAAAGTTTGCCTAGGGGCCCCATGAACTCAGGGCCGGCCCTGTTCGCACAACAAATCCACTTTGAAGTTGACTTGTTCGCTTGGCATCGGAATGTGTACGAGATACCATAAGGACCTAGTATCTTCATAGTCTAAAGCTTCGAATGAGACTGAATATCCGAAATGCAGGAACGATCTGACTAGGGACAGGAACGATCTGACTAGGGAGGGGAGCAATATCTCTTAACCGTCAAATGCCAGGCCTTCTCAGTAAATTGTACAGTTACAAAGAATTCAATCAGAGTTTCTCGTACACAAAAAAACTGGCCAGAACTTCAAAATATAGTCCAAAATGCCTAATGCACATATACTTCAGATACCAACTGTCTTTGAAATTCCTTTTTTCCTTTAATAGAAAAGGTGGAACCCTGTCATCCAATGGATCATCTAACAAAGACACCGATGTGTATAGTTCACGAATTCAGACATATGCCTACCGTTTTAAATGTCAACATTGTAGCCAGAGTTGAAACAAACATCTCTTTATCGCATTGGTCATGTTATGTTTCTCGGTCGGTAAGCACGGCAATCGGTATCACTAGCTAATAACTCCTAACAGTAGCAAAACAAATGCATAGAGTTCCCCATATCAATCAAAATCCAAACGAATTTGAGCATGTCAACACTGGATCCATCCATAGCTAGATCAACAATATGTCACGAGAACTGGCTTACAGGTCCGGGTTGTCGGCAGTCTTCTCCGTGAAGCTCCCTCTGAACGGGAACAGGGACTCCCTGATCCTCTCCAGGACGTCAGAGGTGTCGACGTCGAAGTAGGGCTTGTAGGCCGCCACGGTGAACGTCTGCATCCATCCTCCGCTCTCCTGCGGCTCCTCGGATCTCGCGTTCCCCGCCGCCGGCTTCGAGAACGTGTCTGGACACCATCAGATCCCAAAAAAAGGTCAGAGAGCAAAATTAAATAGAAAAAAAAAACAAGAAGTCGAAGGAAGGAGACGCCGATACCATCGGCATCAGAGGGTGGGCGGAAGACAGCGGAGATCTTCCCTTGGGCTTCCAATGGCGGGAACGTCTGGAGGTTGGAGCCTGCGAAAGGAAGAAGAGAATGAACGAAGATCCAGATCTTGAGATACAGAAATGGAGAAAAGAAAACCCTAACCCTAACCCTAATTCGGACCTGCGAACTTGACGGAAACGTGATCGGAGCTGGAGGCAGCCTGTAGAAGAAGAAGAAGAGAATGAGTGATAGATCTAAAGGAGAAGAAGAAAGTGGAGGGGGGAGGGGGGGGGGGGGGGGGAAGCATACCGGTACAGATCCGGAGACCTTCTGGTTATCGATAGTGGTATATCCACCGCTCGACATCATCTTCTCCTCTCTCTCTCTCTCTCTCTCTCTCTCTCTCTTCTTCTTCTTCTTCTTTTGTCCCCTTTATTTGTTTGGTATTGGATTTTGTTCTGATACCCGGACCCGTTTTATGGTTTTGGATTCGGATGTGGCATTGCCGCATTGTGGCTTCAAGAAGAGAGTCAAGTTTTATTTAAGGGATAATTTAGCAAATGCCCCCATTCTAAATGTTGAAATTAGCATATACCCCCACTATTTTATTTATCTAACAAATACCCCCATTTTTGATATAAAATAATAAAAATTTAAGATATACCCCCACTCTTTTACATAGGAGTGGGGGTATTTGCTAAATAAAATAAATAGTGGGGGTATATGCTAGTTTTAACATTTGGAATGGGGGTATTTGCTAAATTATCCCTTTATTTAATGCTCGACTCTTTTTTTTAGGGCATTTATAAGGGCACTTCAATTTTTATTCAGAGCTAGTCCATTTAAATTTTATATTACTAGCATATGTGCACGTGCCTTACACGTATTTTAATATTCTTTTAATTAACTTAGGAAGACTCCTTAGGAAGACCAAAGGGTAGTCTTCCTAATTATTAAGTTGACTTGAAAATTAATGAACAATTTTTAATTAGTATAGACATGCAAGGGCATTTTCGGAATTCAAAATTTTCACCATCCAAGTTTTGCTATTATATAGTAGAATAGATTTACAAGTTTGTCATTGGAAAATTTTACTCAGGGCACTTCAATTTTTACTCAGGACATGTGTAACTAAAAACTGCCCAAATTTCTGGCAGTCCAACATACAGTTAGGACTGCCAGAAAAGTGGGCAGTCCTAACTCACATCATGTGTAAGAAAGGACTGTCCACTTTTCTGGCAGTCTTAACTGTATGTTGGACTGCCAGAAAAATGGGACAGTCCATTGTTACACATATTATGCCAATGGACTGCTCATTTTTCTGGCAGTCCAACATACAGTCAGGACTGCCAGAAAAATGGGCAGTCCTGGACGACGCAAAATTTCATACCTTGTTTGCGAGGAAGGTTTGGGGGCCATCGTTCTCCTTGAAAGAGAGAAGAAGACGTGGAGAAGAAGAGGAAGATGATGAAGATGCTCGGCTGCAGTGGTGGAGAATGGAGTTAGAATTTAGGGTTTAGGAGGAAGAAGAAGAGAGAAGTTAGGGTTTCGAATGAGAGAGAAGTATTTTGGCAAACGAAAGATGAAATTTGTGTTTTGGGGGGGGGGGGGGGGGGGGGGGGGGATTACTTTGGGACAACCCTAGATAAAAAAAAATGGGCTGTCCTGAGTAAAACCCAAAAAAATTGGGCTAGCCCCAATCCGGACTAGCCCTGAATAAAAATTGAAGTACCCTTATAAATACCCTTTTTTTTATGGTCTACATCCCAAGTTGTTTTCATTGTTTTGGAAATATATTGAAATGAGACGAACGCAGTGAGAAGTTTGACTCAATTGATAATATTTTTGTTCAACTGTTTCGTTCGGTTATTCACCACTTTAATTTTGAACGACCAAAACAGATTTTCTCATATGTTAATTAATGAACGCGTGATCTTCGAAAGTTATTACAACGAATTATGGATATTCGTTGTGGCTCGTCAATGTGGCGGATTTTGTATGAACTTCTTCGGATAAAAGTGCAATATATAATGGAAGTACACTACTTAAGAAGGAAGGTAAGAACAACCATGTCCAGGATGGTAGGCAATTAGCGCCCACAAGACAATATTGGTTGGATGAGGCCCGAGGATCAGCTATTCTTAGAGCATCTCCAACCCTATTGTCTTATTTTGTGTTGTGATTCTTAGGTGACATGTGACACAAGATAATGTCTTGTATAGGTGGCAAAATTATATTCACAAAAGACAATGAGTTTGAAAAGTCTTCTCCAATGCAAAAGTATTGAGAAGACATACAAAGTATTTTTTTTACAACTTTCAAGACAACTTCTACTCTTCTTCTTCTTCTTTTTCTATAAATATTTTTATTTATAATTGATGATGTGGACATAAAGTCGTTGTGAAGTGCATTGTCTAGATCTAGACACCAACTTCACATTATCCTTGCCATGTCATTGCCATGTCATTGCCATGTCAACTCCATACTTTATTTCACATTTGTATTGGAGAAGTACTTTTGAAAAAAAAAAACCTTGTCATTCATATGTGGCAACCATTTTTTCCAAACTCCTAAGAGGGTTGGAGATGCTCTTAGGACAGTTCGGTGAATTACTTACTTGACAATGAAGAGATAAATTCTTCCATTTTGGAATTGGATCGACCGTAGAGGGTTTGTACGCAGATGCTACAAGAAAGGTCCACTAAAATGGTGGTGGAAGCCATATAGATATGGGTCAATTGAGTAAGGCATAAGAACTGGCCCTTGGGAGGGGAAGAACAACTGGAAATGACTGCTAAATTCACTGGATCAACTAGTCATCTATGCTAGTTCTTCATCGCTCACGCGCAACGCCCTAGCGTAAGCGATAACTTGCACACGATATGTCTGTACGAAGTACAAAATGCGTCATTAAAGCGCCACTTTACGTTCTTCGCTCGAGTCCGAATCACTTCGGGACTTGGCTCCTAAAGAAACTTCCAAAGAAAGGGAGACAAAAAATAAGATTATTTTCATGGTATCTTACTTAATCCTTGCCCTCTAGAAAAATACTCCAACATCTCAAACACATGTTCTAGCACACCTCATGTGCGCAAGTCAATACAAAAAAGAGTATTATATTGAAATATAAATTTGGGATTCTACCCGATGTAGGACTATAATTATAGAGTTCAAGATCAAAATCCCAATAGTTTATGTATGTAGAAATAAGATTTATCTGATAAAAAGAAATATGCTTTTTTCCCTTTATTATTGTGTATGAATTTCAAATTTAGGTTTTTAACATTTTGTTGAAATTATGCATTTGGTTGTATTATTTTTTATTGCAAGAAAATAACAATCTTGTTGGAATTTTGCACTAAAATTAGGAATTTTTATTATTTTGTTTTGTTTTGAATGAGATTCAATGCGCTGGTAAAAACTTCGAATTTTTTCTGCACATAACTAAGGTTTGAACTTTTTGTTTGAGACTTCTAATTGAGATAATTTGCTTCTCTTGACCGAATAAGAAATCAACATAATATTTTTATTGAAGAATTACATGACAAATATACCCCTTTTTTTTTCATTTATTGGTTAATCATGTGAAAGTTAAAAGCTTTAGATTTTATATTAGTTCTCTGAATCACTCATAGGATTTTATTCGTTAGTGTAAAAAATAGCTATTATGATTATTTATGTGTGTGGAAAAGTCTATAGCGTTGGTGACAAATTGAGGCTGTTTCAGAATCATGTTGTAGGTTGGGCCGGTTAGCCCGGTACCCGGCCCAGGCCCGGACCGGTCCGCAGTCAAATCAGTCCTGCCCGGCCCGTCCGAGGCCCGAACCGGCCCGGCCCCTCACCCCCCAACGGGTCGGGCCTCCCCCCCCAGCCCGAGCCCGGCCAGGCCCGGTCCGATAAATTTTTTTTTTTTTATTCGATTGTTGGCCCGGCCCGAAGCCCGGCCCGGTTGGACCGGTCCAGCCGACCGTTGGGCTGAGCGGTTCAATTTTTTTTTTAAAAAAAAGTCAGCCGACCGTTTGGGGGGGGGGGGGTCTTTTACCAAAATGCCCCTCCCATATAGCCGTTTTTAAAACGTTGGGAGGGGCATTTTGGTCATTTTGGGCCCAAAATTACCAAAATAACCCGAAAAAATTTCTATAAATAGGCCAAAAATTCAATTTTTCAAACACAACTCATTCCAAACATTTCTCTACGGTGTTCTACGGCTTTCCCTCCCCGGTGCTCTGGTGCTCTACGGCTTCCCGATCTCCCTCCCAACTCCATTCCGGCTCTACGGCTTCCCGATCTTCCTCTCAATCCCTTACTTTCTTCTAACAAAGTTTTACTTTATTTTATTTTATATATGGCTGGTGAAGGTTCAAACCCACCTGATCTTGCTGGACAGACTTACCAATTTTTTAATACTTTTTTTGACGGTACTCAAATTCCACCTGAGCAAGTAGCAACCAATCCGATTCCGGAGGGATTCCAACCATCTCCTCCGGAAGTCGCTAGTTCCACCCAACGTCCTGAAAAGAAAAAAAGGTCAAAGTATTGGGAATATTTTACTTTGATTTTTGAAACTAATCCCGATGGTTCGTTTATTTTAGATGCCAAGGGTAAACCAATACCGTACAAGACGCAATGCAAGAAATGTTGCAACCAGTACGCATGGAAGAAGGGCGGTGTCACCGGGACCATATCCAGACACTACGACACTTGCTACGGGAAGGACACACTTCAAGCGTCCCAAACCCAAATAAGCTTTGACACCACCGGTTCTTCAATGGGTAACTTTACTTACTCAGCTGCTCGGCATAAAACTGAATTAACTAAACATATTATTCGTGAAGAACTTCCTTTCACGATGGGTGAAAACGAATCTTTACGAGATTATGCATCAATTTCTCTAAACCCCTCCTTTACTAGAGTGAGTAGACAACAAGCTCGAAATGAGGCTATTCGTCTCTTTAACGAGCGGAAAGCCGCTTTGAAAGCGAATTTTCAAAATGTTAGTAAGTTGTCTATTACTTCTGATATTTGGACTACTAAGTGGAGTTATGCTTACATTTGTATTACTGCACACTATATAGATGCACAATGGATGTTGCAAAAATGCATCATCTGTCTTAAAATTATAGAATGTCCACACATGGGCGCTGTAATTTCAAGTGAGATTTCAAAACACGTGCGTGAATATGATATTCACCATAAATTTTTTTTCTATCTCTTTGGACAATGCATCAAACAATACTGCTGCTATGTCTTCTTTGTCAGTGATTTTTCAGCCTATTTTAGAAGGTAGACTTTTGCATGTTAGGTGTGCTTGCCATATAATTAACTTAGTTGTTAAAGAATGTTTACAATTTTTTGGCGTCTAAGCTATCAGCAGCTAAGCTATCAGCAGCCGGTCGCATACTACAAAGGAAGAAACAAAAGCAATCTTCCCAACCTACTCAAGAGTTGTCTCTTTACCTTAATTCTTATCAAGACGAAGATGAGACTCCAGATCACTTCGCCGTTTTAGAATGGTGGAAGAGACACGACAAGAGATTTTCTGTTCTTTCTACAATAGCACGTGATCTACTGATGGTCCCGGTGTCTACGGTAGCATCGGAGTCATGTTTTAGTACAAGTTCAAGGATGTTGAGCGATAGGAGGAGCCGCTTGAAGCCCGATATCTTGGAAGCACTAGTGTGCGTACAAGATTGGATGAAAGCCGATAAAAGAACCCAAAACCAGAAAGATGAAGAAGATCATGATGTCCACGAGCTGGATTTGGAATCGCTTTCATTGCATGAAGACGAACAACAATGAGGCTACGGTGCAAGGTATTAGGTATGTACATTTAAACTTATACTTTTATACTTAAAATATTTCAATTTTAACTTATACTTTTAAATTTTAACTTATACTTTTCAAATTTTAACTTATACTTTCAAAAACTATTTTTTATTTTTAAAATAAAAAAATATATTTTTTAACTCCGCCTATGCCAAGCAAGCATTTGTCGGTCCCAAGCCCGGATAAAGGAAGAGGGAGAAATATTTTTTTTTACTTTTACCATTTTTTTAAAAAAATTAAATTATAAATTTTTTTTGAAAATAATTTAACAAAAAAAAGTTAAATAAAGTAAGGAAAATTAAATAATTTAGCAAAAAAATAAATTACAAATTTTTTTGAAAAAAATTAAAAAAAAAAGTTAAATAAAGTAAGGAAAAAAAAACCCATCAAAACCGGGCCGACCCGGTTCAACCGGCCCCAACCGGCCCGAACCGACCAAGGCCCGGCCCGGCCCGTGGACCGGTTCGGCCCGGACCGGCTGCACCATGGTCCGGTCCAGTGGGCCGGGCTGGGCCTACGCGAGCTGAACCGGGCCGGGCCTGGCCCGGTCCGTTTGGAACTAAGTGCCGGTCCTGGACCGGCCCGAGCCCGGTCTGGCCCACCGAATTCGGCCCGTGGGCCGGCCCGAACCGGACCGTATGCACCACGATTTCAGAAAATGAGGATTTTGAATTTTTATGTACGAAAATAAAGTTTTTTTTATGAGAGAAACTTGATGTGAAGTTTATAACTTTTAAATTTACAAGAAGAAAAAAATTAAGGGTTATTTTGTATAAGGGTACCAAGTTTATGATATAATTAGACTTTGGGTACTGGGTTTGTCAGTTTTAGACTTTGGGTACTGTAACTTTTTAGTGACAAACATTCGTCATTAAAAGACTTATTTCGTCACTGAAAGTCCACTTTTGTCACTAAAATGTGTCACTAAAAAATTCGAGTACCCAAACTCTAAAATGGACAAATCCAGTACCCAAAGTCTAATTATATCATAAACCTGGTACCCTTATACAAAATAACCCAAAAATTAATCTAATCTTTCTTACTTTCCTGAATCTCGTATGTGGGATTTCAGTAGGGCTGTGCCTGTGCACAACTAAGTCAAACCGACCAAATCGAACCAAGTCAAACCGAACCGATTGATTTTAAATCGAACGATGGTTCGGTTGGTTTGGTTCGACTTCAATTTTTATAAAACCGACCGGTTCGGTTCTGTTCACGGTTTGGTTATGCCAAAAATCGTCTAAACTGAACCGAACCGAACCGAACCAAATCCTTATTAAATAATTAGGTTTTTAAAAAATTGAATTGAAGCTGCTGGATTGAAGTCCATTTTTTTTCAAGTGCAAGTTGACTGAAGTTAGTATTTACTGTTGAAGTGCAAGTTGAATTGACGCTGCTGAATTGAATTGAAGTATAAGTTAAAAAAATTGAATTAAAGTGCAAGTTGAATTAAAGCAGCTGAATTGTATTTACTGTTGCAAAGTACAAGTTGACTGAGGTTTCACAAAAAAAGCATACGGTCCATTTTTTTTATGCGATCAAAACCGACCAAGTCGAACCGATCCAAACCGAATCAAGTCGGTCGGTTTTAAAACCGAACCGACCATTTGGTTGGTTTGATTCGATTTTTCTTATTTTTAAACCGATTAACTTCGGTTCGACTTCGGTTGGGACCAAGAATATCGACCACTGATCGATGCACACTCCTAGATTTCAGTAATAATCGGTATTTGGGGCTTTTATCCGAAGGAGACAATTTGGCAACTTCCCTGGAAAAAGCTAGGGTTTGAATAGTTTGTATACAGTATTGGATGGCAAATTGGGCTTCTTTCTTTAATGAAGAAGTTTGGTTCTCTCTTCACTGATCTAGAATTCTGAAATTATAACAATTGCAATTTATTTATGAAATATAGTTTTTTCTAAGTTTTCTTATGTAATAATTGGAATATGATAAAGAAAGTGCCAAAATTCGTTCTTTTCATCAAGGTGTTAAATAGGTCGGGCGGCCCGCAACCCAGCCCAGAATCGGCTCGATAAAATTTGGACTGGACCTGGTCAACAGGTCGACTCGTTACGACCCACACGCTATCTAGGTTCGAGCTGGACCTAGGAAATGGGCCTGATGTCCTGGTCCGGCCCGTTCAAAAAAAAATCGAACATAACCGATATGACATCGCATAATTCGGTCGGCTCGACCCGGCCCAGCCTAGTTGGCGGCATGGTCCAAGTCCGGTCAGCGGATCCCGTAGGCCCCATATATATATATATATATATATATATATATATACCAAAAAAATCTCCTATATTATCATTTATTAAAATATTGGAGGTGTATTTTGGTAATTGACCCCTCCAACAACCATATTAGCTTGTATTTAACCAAAATATTCCCAATATTATGGCTGTTTTTAAAGCATTTTAAGGGTAATTTTATCATTTTGCTGAAAATGATCAAAATATTCTTATAACAACTATATTTTAAGGGTATTAGAGCATCTCCAACCCAATTGTCTTGTTATGTGTTGTGATTCTTAGGTGGCATGAGATACTAGACAATGTCATCTATAGGTAGCAAGATTATATCCACAATACACAATGAGTTTGAAAAGCCTTATCCGATACAAAGTATTGATAAGGCAATAAAAAGTATTTTTCTACAACATCCAAGACAACTTCTCATTTTATTCTTCTTATTATTATTTTTTTTATTCATACTTGATGATGTGGACATAAAGTAATAGTAAAGTGCATTGTCTAGATCTAGACAACCAACTTCACATAAACCTTGCCATGTCAACTTTCTAATTTATTTCACATTTGCATTGGAGAAGCACTTTTGAAAAGAAAGCTTGTGATTCCTATGTGGCAACCATTTTTTCCAAACTTACAATAGGGTTGGAGATGCTCTTATGATAATTTAGCACCCAAAAATTCCTATAAATATGACATAATTCTTTAAAATTTACCATGACAATTTTTCCCCCTCTCTTGCAATATTAACAAGCAAACAATTTCTAAAGCTTGAAGTAAATGTTAGCCCAATAATTATATCATATTTTTGAATATGACTAATTGATTAAGTTTAACATAATGATGTCACTAACAAACATGCAATCACTATAATATTGCTACCTAAACTTAACATTGTCCTATTATTCATTATATTTATCATACTGCTTTGTTCGTCTAACATATACTTGCAGACAAACAATAAGCATGATCACACCAGGACATATGCAATGAAGAATTAATGATGAGCCAAAGATGGCGTTACACAAGAAGATTTCTCTGAACCATTCAACGACCTATACGGTCAGGCCTCGTACTCAGCGGACAGGGGTCGAGGGGGCAGCGCCCTCCCGTGGGGGTTCGGGGGCGAAGTCCCCGAAAGGTATTCAGATTTTCGGATCTGTTTATCCTTGGATGACCGCCGTCAAGGAAAATGGCGTCTTCAAGTCTGCTCAAATATCAGAAGAAAGGCGTCATCAAAGGGCTATTAGTTTTTACATATTCCTTCTGTATTTTTATCTTTATTTGAGTCTAGAAAAATATGTAAGATTGATCGTATCGGTACTGGCTTAGCTATTTTCAGTCCGCAAAAATTATAGCTTACCTATCCACAAAAACACATCCAAAGTCCACATTCCAAATTAATTAGCCCAAAACTCAACCATTTGGCCCAAACTAGGTCTGACAGAACTCAGACAGAACTCGGCCCGAGTTCGGTCAGGGTAGTTTCAACCAAAATTTAAATTCCCTCTATATCTGCATCCAACGTTCGAATGCGAGATTTATGCATCCGAACACTGCCCGAACTCTGTCCGAATTTGGTCTACAAAAATACTATAAATAGAGGAGAACTTTCATATTTTTAAATCACTCATTCACTCATTCATTCTCTTCTCTATTCCATTCAAAGTGTTTTCTACGAGCTACACTTTCAAATCTAGTCTATACTACTCTTAGCCAAGCCAATACAGTTTCTGTTTAATCTAGAGTTTGGTTTTGAAGAGTTGTATCAGAGGCAATTTCAGAAAATGTTACAATTTTCAATCGCCTTCTAAAGTCGGTCATGCACTCGTTGCCAAGCACGATGTTGTGAAGTCGTTCGTACACTTGTCCTCAAGCACGGTGTTGTAAGAGTTGCAAGCACTCAGTTAAAGCTTGTGCCATAGTGGATTAACATAAAAAAGGAGTACTCGAGACTAGATTAGTCCTCCACAAGGAAAACTAGTATATATCGCTGTGTCACTGAGTTTGATCTTCTTAACTCTTACTTTACTGCAATTTATTTACTGTTATATTATTTGCTCTTACTTGCCATAGTACATAATTTTTAATTGTGATATTTATTCCGCTGCACACACACACACAAGCTATTCACCCCCTCTAGAGGTGCTCAACGGTCCTACAGTAAATACTTTCTAGAGATTGAAGTATCAAATTTTTGGAGACTAAAGTACAATTTTCTGGAGCTAAAGTACAATTTTCTGGAGGATTCAATTTGATTCACCACGATAAAGCTGCAAAAAATTCTAGATGCTAGTTCAAGTTGAAATTTTAATTTATTTTTAATATTAAAAATAGTTTTCTTCCCTCTCTGCTTTTTAATTTCCTTCCCCTATTTCTTTTTTTTGGTTGGAAAATTTTCTTCCATCTCTTCTTGTTCATTTTTTCCAAAAATTATATATTTTTCAATATGGATCATATTGATGCTATTGTTTATAACCACCATGATCATGGTGTTTCAAAATAGTGTTACAATTATTATAATTGTTTATTTACGATACTACTTCTGTTGAACCTGATTTTGTGTCACATACACAAATTTTACCTCTAGAAGTTAGAAATATAGATACTGATTTTGTATCACCATTTCTTAGTTTTGCTAAAAAAAACTATTTTCAATGTATTTTCCCAATGTGTGCTAAATGAAAAATCTTAATTTTTCTCAAGTTTCAGTCTTTCTAATATATTTTTCCCAATGTTTATTCCTATGCATGGTCGGCTCAGGGGTTGGGTTGTCCTATTCAGAGTTAGTTTTGGTTGCTCCTTAACCCTTATTGTAGGTCGATCCTTGAGGATCACCCCGACCCGATCTCTTCTCTATTGGGATCACACTGAGTCTCAGGGTTGTCCTAAGTAGAGGAGGGTTGCCCAAGCCTGAAGTCTTGTCTAGAATTACCTCTGGACCGACCCTGTTCCTATGGGTTCTTAGGTCCTTGGAGTTATTATTACTTTTTATTTTGGTAATAGAGTGCTCAAAATGACAAAAAAAACTTTATAGAACAATTTTAATGTTACTGAATCTAAATATCTGTTACTATTCTTTCCATCAAGTGCATGCAATTTTTTTGTATGGTTTTTTGTTTTATTGTTATATTTATGCTCAAATTTTAATATTTTCAATGTACTTCTCCCAATGTGCATTCATATTCATATTGTTTTCTTTTTCTTTAATTATTATAGATGTATATACTTGATTTCAATTTCTGAGTAGAGTGCCCAAAATCTTGAACTTGCTCATAATTTAGATGTTATTATTGGTCTGTATACTTGTATTTAATTTCTAACCAGAGTGTTCAAAATCTTGAACTTGCTCCAACTATTCTTATGTTAGTGAATGATGTAACTAAACTTGAACTTGTATTTAATTTATCACATTTTTTATGTTAGTGAATGGTGTAATGGAGTTGGATTAGATATTTCTAAATATAATAGAAATACATTAATAGTTTGGTGTCACATCCCGTTTCCATATAACGGAAACCAGGTGCATTGGTACATCTCTAGGCTACGCACAAACATAACATTCTAACATTAAGATTGCAATTGTCGCCTGTAAAAATTAGGATAAGATACAAGATATTTTACATTCTAATTCTTTTCTACATAACATTTACATCATCTTATACAACTTGACTACATGTTCCATCAAAATATTTAATTTACATATTTTAACAACAAAATAAACTTTGTCGACATCCCGTCCATGCTAACCGATGATTATTCATCTCCGTCTTCATCGTACAGAGGCATTGTCTCATGCGGGTTCTCGTCTTCCCTTAGTGAACAAATACTAGGTCGTTTAGAAACGACAAGTAAGTCCTCGGGTCAAAAGCGGTAAGAAATATGATATATAATTCAGAAAAACTGAATGAATATAAGAAATATGATTTAACCTATTTATGGTAATATATTTAGAATTGCTATATATCATAATATCAACAAGTTATCACACAAGACCTAACCACAATACAATCACAAACACTATTCCTCATGCTTATGCAATTTTAGAGAACACATGTGGATCACGATCACTCTCTATTTTTCGACAATAATCCCATTTACCCGGGACCATGTGGTGTCTGTATTGGGTACGATGCCTTAGATTCGACCCCCCATATTTTGTGGAAAACTAGTATGCATTAACTTTTAAATTTTGATTTTATTCTCGAAATTTACTGAACTGTTCTCTGTTGGTGAGCTAGGCCTCACCCCGACATCGCAAGGCCTTACAGATGCGGGACTACTGATCAGCTTTTACTGGTGTTTATTATATTATAGGGATTTCGATAGATGTGATCCAGTTGTTCTCTCCCATCCCATGATGCAGCTACAAACACAGACAATAGTCTATTGACTCCTAGGTCTAATATCAGGTTCCAACTCAATTACCATCTCGTATGTCAAAGACAATACACCATACGATAATCTCTTGTTGGCAGAAGATTATCCAACTTATTACCATCTCGTGTGTCGAAACAATACGCCATATGGCAGAAGATACCTTGCCATATTTACTGCTTACATTTAGTTGCATTTTATTTCAGTTATTGTATCTATATTTCTTGTTTATTATTTTCTTCTTGCGTGTGGACATAGAATTAAGAGACTTTCGTCAATAGAGTGCATATCATTGACTTTGTCACGATTGTATCACGAGTTGTGTGTGAGTTGTGAGTATCATGTAGTGGTCACTTGCATGTTGGCTGATCACCCGTGCGCATGCGTAGGAATAACTGTCAATAGATGCATGTTAGAAGACTTGACAGTTATCTATTATAAACAGTGTTGTGGAAGCGACATGTGTTGGTGTGTCGTGGTTACGATACATATACAGTATCATTGGGGGGAGGGGACAGCTACTAGTGTAGGGGCTACATTTATTTTTATACACATTTTGGGCCGAAGGTGACTCTTATGAGCACTGCCTTCTGCCTAGGGCCGATAGTGTCTCGGATGAGCGCTACTTACTGCCACTCTTATTACTCTGCTGATTCTACAGCCCCTGCATAGAACGTTGTTCTCAAAGTGCATATCACATAGATGGTTAGGAATCCTGTTGTGTTGTAGTTTATAGTATTTTTACTTATGCAGTTATAATGGCATGTTCTTCCTGTATCTTGCTACGTCCCTCTGAGGACCTGGTTATCTCTCCAGGTGTGTACTTTCATGGTTTACTGCAGGTATTCTAGCCAAGATTGTGATCTTCTCCATTCCTTCGAAGATGGACGCTCTTGGTTTGTCTTGATATTTTCATGGATCATTTTTTTGTATACTTTATCTCATTTTGATAGTTGGTAGTGGACTTTATCTCCGCCCGACGAATGTACCATAAATATTCAAGTTAATTTTATACTATTATTCTTTTTATTGTGGATGAGATTTAGTTTGTCTTGGATTACTACATTATACAACTTATGTATACATACGAGTTTCCATATATTGGAGTATATTTCGTATGTATGCAGCTGGCATGGATACGTACCTATTCCTAAGTATTTTAGGACTGGGACGTTACATGTTTTTGTGGTGGCCCATGCAAGTCGAGTTTTTCGTTTCGGTTACATGACTGTACCGAACGGACATGTAATATAGGATTAGAGTCTAGAATCTCATCCACCTACTTGACACCCTTTCTTGACTTCAAATTCCAAACTCTTGTTCGATCTCCTTGATTTGCATCTTGCTTGAGCTCTTTCTACCGTAATCCTTATTTCCATACTTAATAGGAAGATGACTACACTAATATATGCTCATTGGTCAACCACATGGCTAGAATGATTACATTGAAAACTAGTATGCCTTGAGATCCTAATTGAGTTATAAAGCTATGAGGATAGAGGGACCATATTTTCAAGAAGTGTGAACTTAGGGATTAGTTAATTCCAAGTTGAGTAGTAGCAATATTAATAACTTCGAAGGATTTTAGAACTTTATTCTTTTTTTTATCTACAAAATGATAGAGGAATCTATATACAATTGAGAAAGAAAATTGAATTGATTTTGATTTTTGATTTTTGAAGGTCTTTGAAAAATACTTATGATTCAGTGAATTATAGCTATATATACATCCTTGAATAGATATAAAGTTAGTTGAAAAGAATTTTTGAAATTTAAATGCTGCTGTAAGATTATGAGGGCGGTTGATAAAGCTTGGTTTTAAATTGGGTTGTATGGTTCCCAATTAATAAGTTCTTAAAATTTTGAATTTTAAGTTTGGAGTAAGGTTATTAAGAATTTTGGTTAAAAATATTTTGAAGGATATATAATCAAATTAAGGATCTACTTTAAACTCTTGTGTGAATTACGATTGATAACTCCTATTTAAATTTTGAGTTTAAGATTTGGATTAATGATTGAAGAAGAAAAATATATAGATTTAATTTGTGACACAATAAAGGTTATTCGAGATTGATTGGAAATTTTGGAAAAAAAATTGATTGGATGACTGATAAGAACATTTGAATATTGAGTTTACAGTTAGATTACTAATATTACAATCTTTAGAAAAAGTTACTAAAGATGTGGTAAAAAGTTATTTTGATTGACTAAAGAAATTTACCATTTAAAAAGTTATGATTTTGTTTGAATGACTTAGAAATAGAAGTTATGTGATGAGTGTGTTAAAATATTGAGCTGTAAATTTTAGATTATTCGTGATATGTTAAAAGTTCATCTTGAGGGTTATTGGAGAAATTTTTGGAGTTTTATAGTTATGAAGTGATATAAATTTTTTTGATTCATGAGTTTCTTGAGTTTAAAAGTTGGAGTAGAAATGTTAAATTTTGGAAAGGTTAGTAGTAACGTGATGGAAGTTTACTTGAAAAGGGATTTGATTTGGTCATGATTAAATTTGACGGCTTGGAGTGAATACGAAATTTGGATAGTTCATTTTAGAGAAATTTATTAAGAAACTTTTGGAGGAAACTTGAATTTTCAATTTTAATATTAGGCCACCAAGATAGCCCTAATAAATTGGAAGTATTCCATACTAAATGTCATGTCACTCATGACCATGATAGTAGTATATACACAAGCGTTGCTAGTCATCTACCAAATTGTATTGTATCTCAATCTTTACTTACTCGATTTTCCCTCGAATCTCGATCTTTTATGGTAACCTTCTAACCCAGTTGCAATTTGAATAATGTTTTAATTGTTCATTGACTGTATTCATTTAAGAGGCTATCTTCTCCCTAGAACTGTGATCCTAAATTACTTTTACTGGATTCTTTAATTAATTTTATTTCATGCTTTAACTTGATCTTCTTTATTTTTGTGCATTAGTTATCACCTCGTGAACTCCCACTTTCTATTTTTGATTTTCTGGCATCCCCTACCATGACTTGTATATTTGGAGTACAACACTAGACTTTTTCTCCCAACAAATTTTATATGTTAGACTTAGACGAGCCCACCTTAATGTAGATATATCATGTCCCACTAAAACACGTCTCCTTGTACTCTATTTTCTTGATATAATTTTCCAGTCAAATGGCTAAGCTATAACCTCTACCATGACACCAGTTACTTTCGGACTTGAATTAGAGGTCCAACGTTGACTCATTTCTTTCAACCGGATAGGTGATTGTGTTCTATTTCATTCATTAAATGCCTAACTTTGTGCTTACCTTGATTGCGTGATCCATTGTCCCATCACACTATTAGTTGAACTCTTGTAAGTTGGGTAGAATACCTCATAACCTAACAAAACCTTTATCCTTATGAATTATGTTGATGAGTTTACTCAGACTAGAAATTCAGAGGACCATAAACTTATATAGGCGACCAAGCCATAAATAAAGAAAACTAGGACAACTGTAAGGGCCCACACTTCGGGCAAGACTTGATTTTAAAAAATCTTGGACTATTTAAAATTTCCTTCATCAGTACCTCCCTTGCTCATATTTTGACTATATCATGCTGCTAATGTAGCTTCAGTTTTGTAATCTTATTTCGTTATCAAGCTTGACCATGACATATTTTATTGGGTGCACCCACTAACATATTGTCTAATCAGAACCGGTACATGATGGTCTGATCAACCTATTGTACTTTGGTTCGCTTTTCAGGAATTATTCTACGTGGATGGAGACATAGTTAAACTTGCCTTAGAGTCTCATCCACGACAGCCTTGGCAATTCTCTTGTGAATTATTTTCGTCGCCTATGAACCTCGTATTTCGTACTAAATAGCATCGTCCTTGAACTCTTTTTGTTGTGGACTTTACTTACTTAGGAAAGACCAGACACTGTACTTGATAGATAGACTCAAAGTATTACCTTTAGTTGCCCTATCAGCTTTATATACACGAAATGTAGATAGCCACCGACCGACTCATGTGGCTATATCATCGCCTTTAACTACTCCTCATTTCCTCAACCCGAGAACTGTTAGCGTGCCCTTCCAATTATTCTTGAGCACTCGAGAATGATTCTAATCAAATCAAACCCTCGACCAAGACGATTAGTATCCAGTTCTCCCTTAAGGGATCACATTTTTTAAATGTCTAATTTATTCTCTTTGGTCTACTCAATTCTTTACTGTTCTCTAAAATTGGATATTCAAAATTTTGTTACCTTCACTAACAATCCTTATTCAATTCCATAACCATGATATATTTGGTATATATCAACTCCACAATTTTCTATTGCACGGTGGTGTTGAACGACGTTTTATCGCCTCCTCAAAATTTTAATTGCATTGTGGTATTGACGAACTCTTCCTATCCCTCAACCCTATCTACCCTATTAATCCTAAATTTCGAGGATAAAATTCTTGTAAGTTGGGTAGGATGTAAAACCCTTGTTTTTTAAATTATTTATTATTATTTTATTAGACTTCAAATTTAATTTATACAATTTATTATTTTTATTAATTATTAAAAATGACCTTAGCCATTGTTGTGTTTGGAGCACAAGACGACTATGAATTTTGGCACGAAAGATGTAACAGTGTGCTTTGACCAGTATATTAACCATGTCGTGGGAGGTCTAGCCATAGTTCAGTCCGAACTAGGAAAACCAGGCCGAGTTGTGAAATAACGCATTTAAAATACTTTTTTTAGATATTATTTTATATATTGATTTTTAGATGATCCGGTTTGTCCAAACCAATCCGAATTGAGCACGAACCAATTTAAGCCCATGTAAGCATGTAGTGTGACCAAATGTGGCCATGTAGGCATATTTTATGTATATACAAATATTTTCTAAATTATTTTAGAATTTTATGTGCAATTTCTAATTATTTAATTATTCGTACTATTATTGGTATTTTATTATTAAATAATATCGTGCAATATTTGTACAAATTTTTGGACCCGGATAAGGGTGTGCGGTATAAGTCCACCCATTGGGATGATTTTATTATTTTATTATTACTTAAGTTATTTTGTGGAGAATAAATAAATATGTTCATTCTATTTAAATATTATTATTATTTTGAGTTGGTTTATTGTGAATGGGATTTATATATATATGTAAATATATCTAAATATATTAAATAATTGGATATGTGACATTTAAAGTGTTATTTGGATTTAAGTAGATTTTTTGATATATACATATACAGATATATATATGGATATATATTTATATATATAGATTGAACAAAGAAAAAGAAAAGAAAGAAAAAGAAAAAAAATTACATAACAAACCCACCCACATAAAGTGGGCGGGCCCCACCCTCATTTGCTCAGCAAGCTCACACGAACAAGCCCAAACCGTGGGACCCCCTTAATCTAAACCTATTGTATTAGGTTTTTGCTACAACATGTTATAAATAGAACTTTTTCCACAAACCTCAAAATCCTAAACTTCAAAAACGAAAGTTGCGGCTGATCATACCCTTTTCGCCTACGAGTTCATTTCACCAGCGACGGAGTTTTGTGCGCGACGAACAGAGCATCGAAAGTCAGCCTTTCGTCACCCACGGAGCAGTTTTTCCACTCAAGGTACCCTACTTCCCTACGACGTAACTTTTTACTCGTAGCAATGATTTTCGATCCATAAGATTCTCTGGAAAGTAGATATGATCCTCTTTGAGATCCCCTAGATGGATTTCGATATGGCCATCCAACTTGCTCGAAAAATCGAGACGAAGTTGGAGAAAAACCTACTTTTCTGAAATATTAAAAACTGTTGGAAAACACCAACTTGTCGGCCAATTTTCATTATGTACATTAAAATTTTGTAGAAACTAATTGAAGAAAATCAAAGACAACATAACCGAGATTGTAACGCACCTTCTGGATTCACTTTTCATCTAGTGTGTAAAAAGTTACACGTTGTTAAAGTTTCACGAAAAATTGTAAATTTTGTTTTCAAAAAGTAGAAAAACATCCGATACGACGTGCGCCCCGACAAACCGGGCGACGTGGTCGTGCACTATATGCATCGAAAGGCGCGTATGGATGTTATCGATGTGTGGAAACTGATGGAATCCGATTTTGTTGCATGTGCGCGACGAAATCAGTGTGTATCCGTCGAGATACCCCCGTATCGACCCTTTGCAAATTAAGTCACAACTTCGTGTACACTCATCAAATCGCGACGAAAGTTGTGCCATTGGACTCAAAATATTTTTCTGGTCCTGTGAGCCAAGTTTGGTTCAATTCTGAGAAAGGTTGATCGGGATGCTATTTTGGCGGGCCCACAATCCCACTCAACGGGCGATTTTGTGCATAGCCCACCGAAATCCAAAATTAGACATACCGTTGGGTTCGTGTCATCAAAACAAATTCGTAGACATATAGTTTGACGACTTTAGAGACCGTAGGTTCTGGCGTGCATTTCAAAGCGGGTCCAACGACGGACATCGTTTTGACCAGAAATTACGATATTGCCCCTATTCCAGAATTTAACTTTTGGACAGGTGTTTCCTAGGCATATCTTATATTCTAAACTCGTTCGTGATGTTTGTTGCAGCATCCGGAGTCATCTGCAGGATTTGGCTTTTCTTGCTTCGTTTATTTGCCGATTCGAGCTACTGGATTATTCTCTTTTGCACATAACCTCAGGGAAGATACCTTGCCATATTTACTGCTTATATAGTTGTATTTTATTTCAGTTATTGTATCTATATTTCTTGTTTATTATTTTCTTCTTGCGTGTGGACTTAGAGTTAAGAGACTTCCGTCAATAGAGTGCATATCATTGACTTTGTCACGATTGTATCACGAGTTGTGTGTGAGTTGTGAGTATCATGTAGTGGTCACTTACGTGTTGGCTGATCACCCGTGCGCATGCATAGGAATAACTGTCAATAGATGCATGTTAGAAGACTTGACAGTTATCTATTATAAACAGTGTTGTGGAAGCGACAAGTGTTGGTGTGTTGTGGTTACGATGCATATACAGTATCATTGGGGGAAGGGGACAGCTACTAGCGTAGGGGCTACATTTATTTTTACACACATTTTGGACCGAGGGTGACTCTTATGAGCACTACCTTCTGCCTAGGGCCAATAGTGTCTCGGATGAGCGCTACTTACTGCCACTCTTATTACTCTGCTGATCCTACAGCCCCTGCGTAGAATGTTGTTCTCAAAGTGCATATCACATAGATGGTTAGGAACCATGTTGTGTTGTAGTTTATAGTATTTTTACTTATGCAGTTATAATGGCATGTTCTTCCTGTATCTTGCTACGTCCCTCTGAGGACCTGGTTATCTCTCCAGGTGTGTGCTTTCATGGTTTACTGTAGGTGTTCTAGCCAAGATTGTGGTCTTCTCCATTCCTTCGAAGATGGACGCTCTTGGTTCGTCTTGATATTTTCATGGATCATTTTCTTGTATACTTTATCTCATTTTGATAGTTGGTAGTGGACTTTGTCTCCGCCCGACGAATGTACCATAAATATTCAAGTTGATTTTATACTATTATTCTTTTCATTGTGGATGAGATTTAGTTTGTCTTGGATTACTACATTATACAGCTTATTATACATACGAGTTTCCATATATTAGAGTAGATTTCGTATGTATGCAGCTGGCATGGATACGTACCTATTCCTAAGTATTTTGGGACTGGGACGTTACAATCGATTTTTATAGCATTCATTCTTGAGAATTTTGAGAGAAGGGAACATAACGAGATGGAGTATTAACCAAACTTTTGGTGCCATTGCAGACGGACGCGTGACGGGAAGCTAAACGCACAAGTATTCCTCTCCCTCTTGGCAATTCTCTAACTGGTGAGTGTGGATCTCTGTGGTGGTTTTGTCCCTCTCGCTACTCCTTCATGCCAACTAAATAAATTGTCTTACAACATCCGTTGATCGATAACTTGATGCTAATGCCATAAGTCAATGCCACTAAGAAGCTAAAGATACAAATATTGAATGAATCGATTTGTTGCTAACACTCTGCTATTGAATGAATTGCCACATGAACATTGGAATGATGCTTGTCCCTTGACCATTGAAACACTGCGATGAAATAAACATTGAAATAAGATAAATTGATGCTGAGATCGTGGAATATGAAATACGAAGAAATAAATATGTTATCTCTTTACTTTCAATATTATACCATGCACACTATGTTTATCGAGTCAGACACGCATTCGCATGGTCAGGGACAACTTGTATACAAGGGGGTGACTGCTTCCTCGGACGGTATGCCCAGCGCTGGGACCGATCCGACCATGGAGGAAGTGTAAACGTACTTTAAGGGTACGTGGTATCGGGACATTTCATTTAGGCTTGCAACCCGGTGAAATGGCGTGCCGACTATCGTACGAAGTCCTATATGACAACGTCCAAAATGGTACACTAGCACCAATGGTCATGTTGTAAGGATGCATGCTAATCAATGTTTTGTGTAGGGGCGGTAAGTATTATTATTATTCTATGTCTTATGCAGGTAGCTGGATTCGGCCTATAGTAAAGTAAACAATTGCTTTCATATAATATCATGTTACCTCACTATGAATAGCTGTGAACTGCTAGTCCCTAATAAATCTCATGATTTAAAATGCTTTTCATTAATTCAAAATGTCGGTTTAGCTGAGTGGGCCAACGGGGCTCACTAGTGCATTGTTATAATGTGCTGACCCCTCCTCCACAGGTACTGGAGAAGGCTCGGACGCACATCTGAACTAAAGCTTTTGAGTTGCTGCTATTTCCTTTCAAGTTACTTTCAATAAAGATGCACAAAGTATTACGGAGCTTTAAAATATTGTTGCTTAGATTTCAAAGTACTAAATGGGCATAATGTATGGAATGAGAAGTTATTTCATGGCAGCCTATCAGTTGTAATTCTTTTCATGAATTAATGTAGTCAGAAAGGCATTTCAAAGAGTACCAAGAAAAGTTATATTTTGGCTACAATTATCAATAAAATGAATATAATTTCTTCCTATTTTACGTACTCATTATCTCTACAAATGTGGCTTATTTCAAATGTTTTGAAATGACACAAAAGTGCACGTTCTTGCCTTGTACAAGTGCAACTCCAGACTTGTACGACATCACGCCTTAGCGAGGATGAACGATTCGACGTGAATCCAAGCAAAGCGAACGATTCCCCGAATCGGGACGTGACAAGTTGGTATCAGAGCACGGTTTCAATTCCTCGAATTTTGAAAATATTTTCAAAAAGGAAGTCTTGATGCAAATTTTCTCGGTTGATGGTGTTGATAGTGCTGGCATGAAATAATGTTCCATAAAATAAGCCCATAAATATTTTATGAGTGCTAATGGAATTATTTTTGTTGTAGAATGACCAAAGGTGACAGCTCAAAGACGACCTCATCGTCTGACCCAATCGAAAAATTGATGAAACTAATGAAGGCTCAGAGGAAGCAGAGTGAGGCGCAACATCGCGAGCTTCAGGAGCAACTCTAATACCAGTTCCAGGAGCAATTGGATACTCAACAGAAACAAGTGGACAATCTAACTCAGATTGTCACCAAGCTGACGACCGGTCAAAATATTTCTACAGCGGTCGCAGCGACCGAAGCGGTAACAGTGCCGACGAAGAAGCCGAAACGCCAACATGAAAGAGGTCAAGCTTTAGGTTCTCGGGCTTTAAGAGTTGTAACTGTAAAAGCATGAAAATTTCAGCAGACTTGACAACCATGCGCCCAAGCAGTCATATGCACCCAAGGCAGAAAAGTTATATACGCCCAAGTCACCAGAGAAGTCATATGCGCCCAAGTCACCAGTGAAGCCTTATGCGCCCAAGTCACCAGAACGAGCTATGCGCCCATGTGCCCAAGTTAGAACAGCCCCCGACTCGGTCAAACCTACGATCAATCGTGCATCGAAGCATACAGCCACGTCAGTCTCCACGAGCAGTCGTGCACCGAAGCATGCAGCCACGTCAACACCACGATCATGCAGTCTGCATGCGCCTACACCCTATGCGCCCAAAGCAGGACCATGCGCCCATATGAAAACCAGTGTATTTTTTCATGTGGGCGCATAACATCATTCCAGCACAGAAATGACTATAAAAAGGGGTCTCATACCTCTTCAAAGCACAGAACGAAGAGCATTTTCAAGAGCCAAATTGTTGTACTTCTTGCCAGTGAGCCGAGAGTTAGCAATTTTCTTAGGTTTTTGCCCACTTTTATAATCGGAGTGTCAACGGAGTAAAGGAGCAACTGCCACTCGATCTCCATCGTCCCATTCCCCAGAATTCTTTTTTGTACTCAGGGATCCTCAGCGCAGGATCTCTCAGGCATACTCGATTTGTGGTGCCATGCGCCAATAAAAAAGATAGCATTTCTTCTTCTTTTTTGTGTGTGTCCACAAAAATGGCGACTCTGCTGGGGACTAACTTTTTCTTTGATGAGAAGGTGGTGACGCAATCCGATACCGACAAAGTGGGGAGCACTCAGAAGATGTTGATCGTAAAGTTCGATCAGCAGGCATTCGAAGAGATGCTTTCGAGGGACGGCTCTACTCCCTCAAAATCAGCGAAGCCAAACAAGTCTCGCAAGACTTGGCTTCCGAAGGCTCACGGTGCATATCCTGCCAGTGTCATAGAAGATATACAACCGAAGGACTCTGTCATGTGGGCGCATGGCTCTGCCACAGAAGCTCCACAAATAAAGAAGGCTCTTACCGTTCTGGGCTCTACTAGCCCATCGACTTCTCTCTTATGCAACCAACAACAGAGTGTTCAACGCTCGAGACTTGGCAAAGAAAAATACTACGATACCAAAAATCGAAGTGTTCGACACTCTGGGCAAACTCAGCGAGGCTCACAAATGAAGGAGGCGAAGCTGGAAGAAAACAGTGCTGCTTCACCAAGCATACGCCCAAAACTATACGCCCAAGAGGGTGTGTGGACGCATAATTCTGGCCAGAAGACTTCTGTCTTCGACAGATTATGCATCCAGGGTCATGTGCCCATGGCTATGCGCCCAAGATCTACTGACCCATACTATGTGCCCACATCGAGGAAGCTTAGCCATGCAGCCAAGACCTCTGGGAAGCATGCGCCCAAAGACAGACTCCAGGGTCTATGCGTCCACAGCAAAAAGACATGCCCCAACGCGTATAGCATGGGGCTGTCTTCAAGGTCATCACATAACTTAGGTGTGGGGGTTGCCCCTGCACATGAACTAAGTTCGGATGTACTAACTCTTCTTACAAACCCATATGCAAAGCTCGACGATGCATGTGACATGGGTTTTAAGGCAAAACTCCCTTCCGCTGACTTGCGATATGATAAATCATAACCGTAAAGCGAGGGAGGATACAGCAATTCGTGGCGTACATCCGTGCACCAGTATTGTCATCAACTGTTGCTGCTCCAAAGCAACGAGAGTGCCTCAGAGACAGTCCGTATTTTGACGACTGCATTGCTCTGACGATGAAAAGCTACTGTGTGTTTCATCCAACATGGCTTCATGGGGTCACCCTTACGGAAGCCCCAATCAAAGAAGGTGGACCACGAACCCAACTTTCTGTCTCAGTTCTACGAACAGAAGAAGGAGAAGTATGCCAGCAGATAGCCAGCAGGCTGTCACATCTGAAGGAGTCTATATGGGTACTCGGTCGAGGATGAGATTCCGTATAAATGATGAGGACTCCCAAGCTGGAGGTGATGATCCTTCAGCTGGGGGTAGTATTCCTTCAGAGTCTGAAGCAGATAACCTTTACACCGGGGGTAGCCTTCCAGAGGACGATGATCTTTCCGAGTCTGACGGTGACTATCTACCTCCCATACCTGAAGACGAGGGACTTTTCAACTCAGAATCAGACAGTATCAGCACCAGTTGTATTGTTTCTTCTGTTCGTCCTCACATGTTATCTACATACATGACGGATGGAGAGAGACCCGAAGAAGCCAGTGATTAGACCAACAAACGGCTAGAGGGTCTTGAAACAGTATTTGCCAAGATTACTGATATGCTTACCAGTATCATGGCGGTCCAAGCTGCTGGGGCTGTTCCTCCACCTCAACAAAACGTTTCAGCATACGTTAGTCCGGCTCATAGCAACAACCCTCATTCATTACAGAAGGAGTATCATTCCGTTGTGCCTCCTCCAAATCTTACAAATGTTGGGGGTGGTTGTAACTCCACCTTCTTATTTTCAGAAAATATTTTAGTTTACTAAATATTAATAAGTTTGATTTAAACCATTTCAAATGATAATAATAATTCTAGATTAAATATTTTTTGAATAAATATTTCATGAGTACTTTTGGAGGGAGATTTGATTTTTGGCAAAGAACTAATTTTTTAAATTTATTGGAGTGGTCCCCACTCCCTAACAACTTGTAACTACCTCTCTAACAGAATTTTAGGGTTGATTGTGCAAATACTGAAAAGAGGAAGGGTTAGATTACAAAACTTCCATTTGGTAGAGGGGCCTATGTGTAAAATTTACATTTCTTACTTATACTCTGTTAATTGATATCACAGTCATTCACTCTTCCTCTCTCTATTTCCTTTCCTCAAATTCCGTTGGACTCTAACCTAATTTACTCATCGGCGACGAAGGAGCTGGCCATGGCGATCGACATCTCACTGAACACCGACAGCTAGCGCTACTCCCCGACAGCAGCGCCATCCTTCCTCGGTGACAACGTCTGCAGACAGACTCCTTCTCCATCAGTTCACTCCGTGTCGACGCATGGGCGAATCTCAGGCGAACTTCTTCCTCGGTGGCACACGATCGCTTCTCCGGCGGTTATCTTTCCAGATCGACGACGGCGAGGTGAGTCCAACTCATATCTTTTGAGAGAAGTCATTTTTCCTTCCGAACTTCTCTGATCTCACGTTGGTGATATCCTGGCCAGATCTGACCCGGGTTCTCCGAGGCGAGATTTTCGACGGTATCGACTGATCATCCCCGAGTCCTCATCACGAGTTCGTCACGACGACGGTGAGTAGATCGTGATCCTGTCGTATTCTGAGAAGATCGATTTCTTCGTGAGCAGAGTCTGATCTATTTGTCCCGTTTAGTTAATCGGCGGGTTTGAGTTCGTCGTTTGATCGGATCGAGCACGGGGAATAGGAAGAAATCTATCTACTGGTAAGTGTCGATTCAACCCTTATTGATTCCTGATCTTGACAAATTCTTGCAAAATATTTGAAGTCGATTCAGTGTCTTAAATCTCTTTATATGGTTGCTCGGTTGTGTTTGGTGATTACTGCAGTAAAACATTTGGAATTCAGGAGTTGTGTGTTCGAGATCTTTGGTCGTGTTCTTGTTTTACGACTGATTCTTCGATTCAGGTAAATCTCCGTCCTTCCTCTGTTATTAATTTTATGATTTGCGCTTTGTTTTTTTAGTCAGAGTTGGGGTCGGGTCATGGGAGTGAAGATTCCTGTTCGTATCTTGTGTGCGTATCTATGATGCTACCGTGTCCAGTTTTGTTCGTGTCCATAGCAGTGTTGTGCCAATGTTCGTGTTGTTTGTGTACAACTTTGCGTTCCTGACGATTGCCGAGGGTCGTGTCCGTTCTTACTTGGCTTGGATCGTGTCAGAGGCTCTGTATTTATTCGTGTAGTATTCGTGTGCATGACCAACTTGATGGAGTTGTGTTGATGTAGTCGACTGAAACTGAAATCTTACCAGGGGCGGAATTCGGTTTAGCAAGCATTTGATTCCTATTTTACTATTCGATTTGGTTGTAGATTTAATCATTTGATTTTTATATTTGTGTAGAGTTCTATATAAATTTCTGATGATTGATGAGATTTTATTGAGAATTTCTGTTGTTTGGGGTCTGATAGTAGAGGGATTTAAATCTAACCTAGCCATTGATAAATACTATTATTGGGTGTTGTAAGTTAAGCTAGCTATGTGAGTTGGGAATTTTGTGGAATCCTTGAAAAATTTATATGTGGTTTAGCAATGGCATACAAAGCCAGAATTCGGCTGCATTGAAGGAATTCTGTTTTCTTTGATTATGTGCAGGTGCAGGTTTCAAATTTGAATGTGTTTGAACTTGATGAGTCTCTTTAAATTTAGTTATGAGGTTGTGTTCTTGAAAGGATTGGGGTCTGATTTCATATTAATATGCAGGAGCAAGATTAACTAGAGGTTAAGTGTTAAATAGTGTTCAGAAGATGTGGATTGAACCCATAATTCAATCTAATTTTAATTCTTCTAGGAGTAGCTGCAGTGTGTATATGAGTAATGCTTGAGTTTTGGTACAACTTCTTTACCAGATAACTTGAGTCAAGGTTGTGGTTGAATTATACTGCACTGGTTCACTTATATAAAGGCAATAAAAACTTATTTTTGGAGAAATCCAAATTTAGGAGCATCAAGTAGTAGTGAGCTAAACCATAGTATGGAGGTATTTTAGATTTAATGTTTAAACTAGTTAGTGTATCTAATGATAATCTGTTGTTGGAATTCACCAATATGTAGGCTTATTATTAGTTATCAGAATTAGTATAATTGGGAAATTATTATATTGGTTAAATAAAGATTATAAATTAATCAACTTGCACCTATTAAAAACAGGAGGACATCCAGCTCTATCTAGTACACTAGATTTCCCGGAGTAAGGCAAGTACTTTTCTATGGTCTTGTGCATTTACATATCTTGTACCTTTCCTGTGACACGTCATGACACGATATCTTGTACTATGTATTTCCTGTTCTTGTACTTACTTGTGTCGGGTGGGGAAATACACTAGCTATGTGACCAAACCCGGTTACTATATTCCTGTAGATAGCTTAGGTCTCGCATCGTGCACGCAGGCCCTAAGCCGTACCATATTCATGTACTCCTGTACATGCTCCTGTACTCACCCCAGCCGGTCACATAGGCTAGTTGTATTTCAAACATGGTGCACTTTTCATGTCTTGTACTTCAGGTTCATAGTTACATTCATGTACTTTACATTCCTGTACTTTCATGTTCATTTCCTGTATTTCCTATTCATGTTTCCCTGTACTCATTTCCATATCATGTTCTTGTTCATTACCTAGAACTGTACTTTGATCCACTTCTGACTAGGATATGTTGCAGGTGAGATGGAGGCTTTGTGTGATACATATTATGGCCGAGAGCCTGTAGATGCAGTAGAGCCAGCTGGAGTTGCTCCAGACTTAGAGGCTGAGGAAGCCTAGTGCATTATCTTTAGTAGTTTTTATTCTGATTGTATTGAGACTATCAGACTTTATTTTAGCTGGTGTAGAGCCTAAAAATCAAGTTGTGCCATGCTTTTACTATCCAGCAATCAAGTTGCGCCCCAAAAATCAAGTTGCACCACTGTTTTGAAGCTTAAAGGATTTAAACTGTGCCACGGATTAGGTTGCGCCTGACAACAGATTACGCCCAAATCACATTGTGCCATGCCTACGTGGCATCTGACATTAATAGCCATCATTGCCTGACATCACTGACAGTTGACAGCACAATAAACGAAGAAAATCTCTTCGAATCTTTTAAAGCATGCCTTTCGAGACAATTTTGACAGCTGTCCTGTACTCCCCACTGAGTTACGCCTAGCGCAATCTGAACAACTTCTTCTCATATATTCAAAAGTTTCCACGTGCCTGTACACTGAGTTGCACCTAGGCGCAACCCAATCAGGTGTAGTTTGACTTGTTGACTGAAGCTCGCGCAACCTGATAAAGTTGAGACAACTTTCATTCTAAAGCAGGATGACATGGAGCACATGCTACTAATCTCTCAAAACGTGTCCACTACTCTGTATACGACCATGCGCATCTCAATCACATGATGCCATGCGTCTAAATACAGTTAGTATACGATTGAGTAACTGAATGAAAGTTGGCGCAACCCAATGTGACGCAGTCCAGCCTCGTGCACATCAGAATAACAGCTAAAACAGTTATTTCTAGAACTCTATAAATAGAGTTTCCAATCATTGTTGAAGCATCACAGAGATCAAGTACTCTTACTAAATTGTTGCTGCATTCTCCAGAGGCTCTAGTCTTCAAGTTCACATAGTCCAAGGGATAAAGTGATCGTCTTCTGATCAGATTCCTACAGTTGTACTTCTTTAGATTTCAATTGTACTTTTTGTACTCTTTTTGTAAGTTTGTTATCAACTTTTATTTTTGCAAACAAAATGGCGACTCTGCTGGGACGACTTTCTCCTCCGATGAGAAGGTGACAACTCAATGTGATGCTGCGTCGATCGGCAAGATAAGCGCACTGTAGCTATCACTAAGAACAAAACTGTGTGGACTCCTAAGTCTTCTACAGTTGTTTTTGTCCAGGCGCAACCTGCTTCAGTTGCCCAGGCGCAATCTACTCTTCATGCTTCTGTTGCCCGTGTGCAATCCACTCTTTCTGCTGCCCGTGCGCAGTCCAATCTTCCTGCTGCCAAGGCGCAGTCCACTACTCTCTTTTCTGCCAAGGCGCAGCCCACTCATGTTGCTGCCAAGGCGCAATCTGGTGCTAGGACGCAACCAGTGGCCCATATGGCTATGGCGCAACCTAGGTACTCAGTTGTCAAGGCACAATCTTCTCACTATGCTGCTCTGGCGCAACCCAAGGGAACTAGTCTTTTGGCTATTCCTTCCTCCAAATTTCCAGTTCTGAACTTGGAGAAACAAGGTTCTAGTATCAAAATCAGACAGAACAAAGGGAAGGGTCCTTTGACACTGGCGCAACCTGTGCCAAAAATGGTCCCACAACAAAACAAAGGAAAACGCTTTTTAGCTAACCCTACACAAAATAAAGGAAAGCACTCTTTGGTCTTTTCTCAAACTTCCCTAGTCTATGACTCAGAGGAAGATGTTTCAGATTCTATTCCCTTAAACAGAGGTCTTCAAATCTCTGCTAGGGAAAAGAATACTGATCAAAGAGGCATTTTGCCTACCCTTATGGGGACTGCTCAAGATCTTCCAACCTTGTAGATCTCAAGATCCAAGCAAAAAAAATTGACGGTATCTCAAACAGAGGCACCCGGAGCAGAATTCTTTGATTTACGTGCTTATCTCAACAGACGTCAATCAGTATCAACTTCAGTGAAACATAAGAATCCTATGCCGAAGGTCAATCTATACCAGAAACAAAAATTTGAAAATAAGGACCCAATCACTTATGCCAATGAGTTGAGTACTTCTTTGTACACTCATGGAACTAAATATTTGAAGAACATGAGACATGTTCCTAATATCATTAAGGAATATATTCCTCCGACTTCTTCTCGTCCGGTAGTAGTGACTGATCTCCGGGAACATCTTATGCAAAGACAAGAAATCGCAGAGATGTCTTCCTCACCTCTAAATCACTCGTCAGAACGCCACTGCCTTCATGAGGTATCGTCAAGTGCTGTTGCCAATTAGCTAAACGATCTGTCTTCGATCGTCTAAACTACACTTCAACTCCTGAACCTATGACAGGAGATGAAGACGAGCTGTTATATGCTTCTGTCAATATGGCTTCTCGAGACACTGGGGGTAGAAAATCCTCAAGGCGTGGCACATCTCGCAATCCAAGTCAGCAATACTTGAGACAACTCCATGAATCTAGCGAATGGGTCTTTCAACATACCAGATCGAAAGATCGGAACTCGGATCAAGATGTCTTCAATCAGCAAGATTTTTCCATCACCCATCTAGGGGAGGATTCTTTGTCTGACTTTGACGCAGATAGTGAAAGTTCTGAACAAACTATCTCGTCAATAATGGCAAGAGAAGTGACAACATATGCCATTACAGAAGACCAAGATGCTTCTAGTTTGGCCAATCAAGAACAACGAATTGCTGTACTGGAAGATAAATTGAAGACCATGGCTGAAATGGTCACAAGTATGCACACTATAATCGTGGCCCAACATATAGTACCACCGGTTATAAATCCTGCTACTAATCCCGAGCTCATAGCATCTTCGGTACCGGTTAATATTAGTCTGGGGGTACCTCCTCCTCAGGTTGCTTCTGTACCAGTCCAAGCTGCTCCTAGTCAGTCAGGTGCTGGGGGTGGTAATTACCATGTTGTTCTTCTTCCTAACAATTCTAATCAGCCTACCAATTCCTAAATATCAGGGGATGCTAATGAGGCTGTAAAACTCTTACGCACTCAGTTTGAAGCCTTCAAGCAGAAGGATGGTCTACAAAGACTTGGGATAAAACAACCTTATCCTGCAGAATAGAAGAAGGTTCAATTTCCTCCTAAATTCAAGCTTCTAACCATTATGATGTTTGATGGCAGTACTTCTCCAAGTCAGTACATCAATCATTTTAAAGTAATAATTGACCAATTGCAGTCAAATGATACTCTCCTTACCAGAGTGTTCATCGGTTGTTTAGCCGGTACAATATATGACTGGTACCGTAGCTTGTATGATGGTTGCATAACTTCTTTTGCCGATTTCAAGCAAATGTTCTTGGAACGATTTTATGAGGAATTTAATGATATGACGATGTCTGTCCTTATTAAAATCAAGCAAAGACACAATGAATCCATAGAAAGTTTCATTGAAAGATTCCGCCGAGAGGTACTTAAAATGCCTTTAGGAACTACATATGCTGTAGCGATAGACACTTGTAAATCAAACTTGTTGCTTATCATCAGCATATGGACGGGATCCACACAATTCCAAGATTGGCCTTCTTTTATTATGAATGCCAAGACGGCGGAAGTGAATGCCGAAAAATTCAAACAGTTAGGAGTTCAAATGAATCATCCTAATCAAGATGAACATTCTACACCCGGTGGTAATAACCGCCAAAACAACCGCAAGGGTAAAGAAACATTGGCCATAAATCTTAAAGGCAAGGAGACGTTAGCTGTTAATGTTGCTCAGACAGCACCCACTCCATCAGTACCCCTACAGAAAGTACCTCGTCCAAAAGAAGAGTATTCTTTTGATGAAGATGATACTTTGAGCATCTTCGATTGCTTAATCAAAAGCAATAAGCTTCAACTGCCAGAGGCAAAACGGCCAGAAGAAGTAGATAAAATTGACCACCCTAAATATTGTGTTTATCACAGATTTATAGGACATCCGACCAGAGCATGCTACGTTCTCAAAGGCAAAATCTAAGAAATGGTCAACTCTGGAGCGATTACTCTTCAATAGGATGAGAAGACAGTGACAGCTAATGTTGTTTCTGTGCAATTTGGTGATTTTCTACCACAACTTGTATAAGATGGTGTTGTTCCTATCCCGAGGGCTACTCTTGAGATTGTGAACCTTCCACCTCCCCAAAATGAAGGTCTGGTTCCACTATCTACTGATAGAGGAGAAATCATGTGGATTCACCCAGATTTGGTAGCAGATTTTGAAGCGCCTTCCTCTTCCAAACAAAAGAAGCGCTCCAAAACCAAATCCAAGAGCTGCAATATGGTATCCTTTGAACCAGTAGCAGAAGAAGAAATTCTAATAGGCACCAGATCTGGAAAACCTTATCTTCGGGAATATCCCAAAAATCAAGAGAATTCTGTCTCATCTCCTGATATTTCTCCTACATCATCTTCTTCTGCTGAGAATATACCATCTACATCCTCGCCGGTAGTAGAACCAACTCCTCCTAAACCGACATCAGCAGATAAGGGAAAACAACCTGTCCGTTTTGACAAAGCATTGAAAAAGTCCTTATCTCTTGGACTTGAAAAGCCATATAATTTTGACATATTGGCTCAATTGGCCAACACTCCAGCAAGATTATCAATCTTTGAACTCTTACGTCTTTCAAAAGAAACTCGAGAGACATTAAGTGAGGCTTTGATGCAAGCTGATGCTTGTCTTACTTTTCTCAAAAAGCCTGAAAAGGAGCCTGTCAGCTGTACACGCTGTCATAGTGTATTTGAATTAATGCCCAACATTACTTTTACACAAGATGACATGCTTTTAGAAGATAATCGTCATGATCGTCCTCTTTATTTCACGGGATATGTGGACACCATGAAAGTCGATCGCATTCTGATTGACCCAGGGTCTGCTCTTAGTATTATGCCAAAATATTTGTTGGATGATTGAAGATTCCAGTGCATAATCTTTCTACAACTATCACTACCATGTTGGGGTTCAATCAAGGAAGGAGTGAACTTTTGGGAAAGATACGCCTGAAACTCTAAATCGGCAATCTTCGTACAAAGGTAACATTCTATGTGATTGATAATCATGGCTCATACAATGCTTTGCTGGGAAGACCATTCCTCCATGAACACAACATTGTACCTTCTACTCTTCATCAATATTTTAAATATGTGGATGGCAATAGAGAAGTCCAGAAAGAGGTTGCAGACCTGAATCCTTTCAAGGGGGTCGAAGCGTATTGCAATAACTCTCGCATGTACAAGGAGAAATTCATGAAGGTGGTACTGGCTATGGATACTGATGAAGAATAGAAAGGCGTGTCGAATGATACTCTAGTGATTCCTGTCAAAGGACGCACTTCCTGTCCTCAATCTTCCAAACCACTGACTATCTATCTTCCTTCTCACAAGAAACAGCTTCCTGGTGTTAGTCAGGAACAAAGGGAGCTCACCTCTTCTGAGCCACTTGTAAGCGACCTTCGTCGTAAAAAGCCTCCTCCTCCTTCTCGCTCGTCTTCTCCCCCTCTAGTTATCAATTTGATCAAGCCTGTTAAGGCTAAAGGTCCTGTTGTAAATGATGGTGTAAAAATTAATAAAGCATCTCCTTTGCAGTATACTGATGTCTCTTATTATACTTAATGTTATTTGGATATGCTAGATTGCTTTGAGCCACTTACAATAAGAGTCGTATCATCTCTACGAAATATGGTATCATTGGATTCAATACAAGAATCGTACTTCTTAGTACCGTCTCGAAAGAAAGATGAAATGCCTATACTTTTTAATAAACGAGAAGAACAAAAAATCATGCTTGACAATGATAACAAGGATGATACAGGAAGGTTACAGTTACGTCGCTATAGTCCGCAATCTAAGGCAATCATCCGTAAAATGGGCTATGATTTCAGAACTGGTCTCAATAGTGGCAAAGGAAGGCGAACTTCCATTCGTATTTCTATTCCAAAAGGAAAATCACAATAATACTACAGTAAATCGAAGCGGGGTTTAGGCTATATTTCACCACTTCCGACTCTAGAACCTTCCGAATCAGATAAAAAAGAACGATTAAATTCTTCTGATTCTATCTCATGGGATTCTGATGCCAGTATTGGTCATGTTCATCGGATAACAGTATCTTCTAATATGGTGTCTGCTGAGTTCTCAGAAGATGATGAAAATGATATTGAAGAAGCTCTTGAAGTAGACCCTTGGGCACAAAGAATGGACAATCAGTGGGAACTCCGTTTCGAACAACGAGAACCACCTACTGAGGATCAACTAATTCAGATCGATGTTGGAGAGAAAGATGTGCCATGACCGATCTTCATTAGCAAGAATCTTCCTGAGGATGATAAACAAGAACTAATTCAACTCATTCGTGAATATATCAATATTTTCGCTTGGAGTTATGAAGATATGCCGAGATTAGATCCTCAAGTCGTAACTCATAAACTTAATATTTTGTCGAATGCCAAGCCAGTCAAACAACAACAACGGCGATTCAAGCCTGAAATGATGGATGCAATTTATGATGAAGTCAAAAAGCTCATAGCTTGCGGTTTTATCAGAGAAGAACAACATCCTGACTGGGTAGCCAACGTTATATCAGTTTTGAAAAAATTGGAAAGGTTCGAGTATGCATAGATTTTCGGGATCTCAATGATGCTTGCCCTAAAGATGAATTCTCTCTCCCAATTACCAATGTTATGATCGACAATACTTGTGGATTCGAACGAATCACTTTCATGGATAGATTTTCTGGATATAATCAAATCCGGATGAATCCTGAAGATGAAAAACATACTTCATTCCGTACTCCTCGCGGAGTATACTGTTATACAGTTATGCCGTTTGGTCTTAAGAACGCCGGTGCAACTTAACAGCGGGCTATGAGTACTATCTTTCGAGATCATTTACGAAAGACTGTCGAATGCTATGTTGATGATATTGTTATCAAAAGTCGTCTGAAGGAAGATCACATTCAAGATTTAAGAACTATTTTTAATCTAATACGCCAGCATCAACTCAAAATAAACCCCACCAAGTCTTTCTTGGGTGCCTCTAGTGGCAAATTTCTCGGCTTCGTTATTACCTCTAATGGTATACACGTTAATCCCGAGAAGATCAAAGCCATTCAAGAGATGCGTCCTCCACGCAACCTAAAAGAGCTATAAGGATTCCAAGGTCGACTTGCGTATATCAGGTGGTTCATTTCAAATTTATCTGGACGTTGCAGACCATTTACTCAGTTAATAAAGAAAGGTGTATCTTTCATTTGGACGAAAGAGTGTCAACGAGCATTCGATGACATAAAGCGGTATTTAATGAGTCTACCGGTCCTAGTACTACCGATCTCAGGAATACCCTTTTTGATGTATGTTCGGGCAATGGACCATTCATTAGGAGCATTGCTGGCTCAGAAGAATAAAGAAGGTCATGAACAAGCCATCTACTACCTTAGTCGGACGATAATTGGAGCTGAACATCGTTATAGCCTGGTGGAGAAGGAATGTTTAGCCATAATGTTTGCCGTTCAAAAGACAAGACATTACATCATCGGTCAAACTATTCATGTTATATCCCGAGTCAATCTACTTCGGGTCTTAATGAAGAAGCCCAGTACACTCAATTCTAGGCTTCCCACATGGGCTATATTATTAGCACAATATGATATGGTCTATGTTTTCCAAAAGTCTGTGAAAGGCCAAGCATTAGCTGATTTCTTTGCATCTCATCCTGTTCCTGAAATATCTAAACTCTATAACAAGATTCCAGACGAAACATTGGAAGCAAATATGATCTCAGAAGAATTTCCTACTTGGCGATTATTCTTCGACGGAGCTTCTAGAATTGGACATGGAGGCACCCTTATTGCTGGAGTAGGAATTGTTCTCGTTTCACCAGATGGATTAGCTATTCAGAGAGCTTATTCTTTAGATGAGTCATGCTCCAACAATGTAGCAGAATACAATGCCTTGCTCATTGGACTCTAATTAGCCAAACAACTGGATATTGAATATCTCGAAGTATATGGTGATTCTAAGCTGATTGTTAATCAGGTTAGAGGCATATATGAAGTTCGACATCAAGATCTAGTATCGTACTATGAAGCGGTAATCAAAATAGCTTCTTTGTTCAAAGGGTTCTTCATCGAACATGTACGTCGAGCCTGTAATACAGAAGCTGATGCTTTAGCCAACCTAGCTGCAGTCTTAGCAGTTCCAGTCAAAAGACAACAAATGGTTATTATCTCCAATAGAAAACTATTTTGTGTTAAAAATAACCATAATATTGAATTCAGCAATTCAACTGAAGTCAATATCATTAGCGAGGACTGGAGAGCACCCTTCATCGATTTTGCAGTACATGACATACTGCTAGAAGATCCTAAGAAAGCTACAAGTATTCATCACCGATCGCTTCGATTCTATTATAATCATACTACCAAAACTCTCTTTTGAAGGACTTTTAATGGGTTACTTTTGAGATATCTCGTCGGTGATGAAGCAAAGCAGATATTATGCGAAGCTCACGATGGCATTTGTGGAGCACATCAGCCTGGTCCTAAATTACAGGATCGTATTCGACGTATGGGCTATTACTGGCCCTCTATGGTATCAGATGCCATTGACTATGCAAGAAAATGTTGCGCATGTCAGATTCATGCAGATTTTATTCACCAACCGTCGGAGTTTCTTCATCCGACTGCTGCTTCATGGCCCTTCGAAGCTTGGGGCATGGATATAATTGGTCCTATCAATCCTCCTTCATCTAAAGGACATCGGTTCATCTTAGCTATAACTGATTATTTTTCTAAATGGGCTGAAGCTATACCCATAGTCGAAGTGAAGACCAGTAGTGCCATCAACTTTATCAAACGTCATTTGATATACAAATTTGGTGTACCTCATCGAATTATCCATGATAATGGGCCATAATTTGCCAGCCAGAAGTTTAATAGGTTCTGTGATGACAACAGAATCAATAATGTTGCTTCTACAGCCTATAATCCTACAGCTAACGGATTAGCTGAAGTATTAAAAAAAACCATTATCAAACTCCTTAAAAAGTTTGTTTCTTTTAACAAACATAGTTGGAGTGAGAAACTTGGGGAATGTTTATGGGCTTATCTTACTACAGTCCGTAATCCCACAGGTTGTACACCCTTTTCTCTGGTATATGGGTGTGAAGTTGTCTTACCTCTGGAAATTTAAATTCCATCCTTGAGAATTGCCATATCTAATGAACTTACCACAGATAATAATGATCGTCTCCGGCTTCAAGAATTGGAGGCGCTCGATGAAAAAATGTTGCTGGCTTAACAACATATTGAACTTTATCAAGTCCGGATTTCAAAAGCTTTCAATCGCAAAGTCAAAGTGCGAACATTTCAAGAAGGCGAGCTAGTTCTTACAGTCAGACGTCCTATGACTATGACTCATATGAGTAAAGGCAAGTTCGATACGAAATGGGAAGGTCCATATATGGTAAATAAAGTTTTCTCAAATGGAGCCTATCAATTAACAGATATGGATGGCAGAGTTGCTATGATGCCTATCAATGGCAAATTTCTCAAGAAATATTATGTATAAAAGCAAAATATATTTCGTTTCAGAGAAATAATATAAATAAAGTTCATTTTTATTCAAAAGCAGAAAGGAATTACATAATATTAAGGACAGGGACAAGGACCCGATCCTTCTTGATTAAATACATGGTTCGCATGTAATTCAAACATCTCGTTGTCTTAACATACTAGCAACTCGCAGGCAGCTACCCTTACTGCTTCTTCTTCGGCAGTCTTTCCAGCCTCCACCAGCTTGGCAATCAAGTCCTGCTTTGGTGCAGGAATAGTCGAGCCTTCACCCACTTCTTTCTGAGGAGGCACCGGAGGTTTAGCAGGAGGTGTCTCAGTCGTTCCTTCGATCTTCGGAGTAAGTAAATCTTTGGAAGACATTTTGAACAAAAAGAAAAGAAATTGACGATATATGAAAGTTTTGCTTTATTTATAGATAGTAGTCGGCTTCGAGAACCGATGTGACTTTTTGAAAGAAGTCCAACCGTTCATTCATTTATAAATGTTCATTCATTCGTTCTCTTCCTCGAGAATCGAGATGACTGTTCATTCAGTGTCCTTTCCTCAAAAACTGAAGTGACTGTTCATTCATTCACTTTCTTTGACTTATCATTCATTTGGCATTTATTGTCTCTTATTTACTTTGTTGTAAATGACAGGAATTCACGTCCTGTATACCTCTGAATTTCGATTATTCACATTAGCAACTTGTCACGTCCTTATTACCTCTGATAAAGTTGTCTATTGAAATAACAATATTGTTAAAATTTATATTATGCCACGTCCACATTACCTCTGAGCAGATATAATAAATATTGTTATTTTCTAAATCAAGAAATATATTATGCCCAGTACGTCTGAATATATTTTCTATTCCATTACTTATATCTATAACAAGATATGCAATAAGTAATAGAACCACACAAAAAGTTTCTCATTTTATTTCTATTTCAAAAAAGAAGTACATTATAATAAAAAAAGAGGAGACAACAAAATTTGCTCATTCTACTCTGAAGGATAGGTGATAAGTTCTGCAATTTGTTTCTTCAGAATTTGAACTCTTTCATCACGAGAATTTAGTACTCTCTGTCTAGCTTCAACTCTTCCTGATTCAGGATCAAAAGGTTGTAAAGCAGCAGTTTGTCGTGTTAATTCTTCGTTCTGCAGACGTTCAAATTCCTTCTTCTGATGCTTCAGAGACTCCACTTGATTAACAGTTGCCTGGTGCAATTGATTTTCTTGTTTTAAACTCTGCTTAACAGTTTGGAGTTCTGCCTGAAGCTGGGCAATTTTAGCCTCTAAGTCAGCAGCCTTTTTCTCTTCTTCTGCAGCTTTAGTCTGATGACTCTCAGCAATAACGGCTGGATTAGATATTTGGATGTCCAACTCGGAGGATTGTCTAGTGAAAGCCAGCAAAAATGTTTCAAAATTGGCTTTACTAATTTTTGCTTCTCGAGCAATAGTTTCATATTTCGTGTTTACCAGTTGCTCGATATCTCCTTTCTTTAGCTCCTTATAAGCTTTAATTGAGCTTTCCAGCTCATCCAAAATATGTTCCAAAAATGAAGCTTGAGCTTCGTCTCCTTGACTGCGGATACCTCCGATCAAGAATGTAGAGGGAGTTCTGACAGTACTAAAAGGAACGTCTTCTCTCTCCATCACTCTATGGACCAGAGGCTCTATGGATGTAAAGAAGACTCTTGTGAAGGAGGCCACCACAAATTTATTAGTTGCCACAGCTCCTGATGTAGCTACTACTTCCGCTGGAGTTTTTATAGCTTTAGTAGGTGGGGGCACCTCATCTTGAGCACTAATATGAGAAGAGCTTCCTTCCCCTGCTACATTCCCTGTAGGTTCTTCTGCAAATCATATATGTTATTTATATTAGTAACATACAATGCTGAAGGCACTACGACAAATTGATCATGCTTAGAAATTTACCTAAGCTGGGTATATCACGAGGAGTCTCAACAGGTTCCACTGTCTCTGACTGAAGGTTCGACAGGGTCTCTGCAGACATAGTAGCCTGACTACTCCCAGCTCCCGATTCAGTCTGAGGTGGCAGAGTCATTGGAGTTTCATTTACTAATTCTGCTGCCACCCTAGACGTCTCAGGCTTCTCAGTAATTACGGGTTCATTAATCTCAGGAGGATTGATATGTTCCTCATCGTTAACCGCATTCTCCTCGTCTTCAGCAGTTGAAGGATCTTCATCAGCTGGGAGTTCCTGTGATGATGGTGCATCTACTAAAGTTTGTTTTTCTTTAGTGATGTTATTCCAATCATCATCATATGTCCCATCACCAAAATCACAGCCAGCCAGGGCTTCAATCATCATCTCCTCAGAATGAGTAGATTCTTGAGTTTTAGGAGTATCTTGTAGAGGCAAATCCTGCTTTGGAGAGGAGGCTTCTGGACTCATAGGAGTTGGAGATTGAATTATTATCCCCGCTGCAGCAAGTACATTTGTGGGAATATTTATTGTCATGGTGGTAGTAGGAGGCTGGACATTTGTTGAAGTAACCAATGTAAAGAAATAGATCAATTTAATATATATCTTTTATAGAAAAATTGATATCTTAGGGTATGTCACAATTTCGATATTACCTTCTTGAGATGGTGTTTCTTCAATAATTACCAACTTCCTTCTGACATCTCTGGGTAGTGACGCGACTGGCTCTGCAGCAGCTCCAGTGCGATCACTCTCCGGATCGATCCGAGAAGTAGATGTTCCTCCTTCTATGGCTCTCCTCGGCTTCTGAATAGAAGGAGGAGTGATATCCTTCTCTCCAGAGGAAGAACTAAGGAGCATCTATTTTGATTGAGAACGTGTTGTTCTCGTGGTCACTGGTTTATTGATAACCAGTGACGTTCTTTTCTTCTTCTCCGGAGCCCTTAGAGAGTCAGGTCTATTTTCTTGCCGAGGAGGTGCTGTCGTCTCTTTAGTCTTTCTTTTTTCAAACCCTTAATAGGGGATTTCTCTTTTCGCACCTTTATAGATACATCCAGAGGATCTTGGACTTGATCATCATAGTTCATTAAAATTGATACCTCCAGTGGTGCATCCGCAGGATCTTTGTCTTCTGTGTCCCAAAAAGAGTGAAGAGTATGTTTCCCTTGTTTGGATCTCTTTTCAGTTACGAAGCTATATGCAGGATAGAAGTTTTCAGTAAATGTGTTTGCTGAAGTATAGAAGTTTGCGTATGTATATAACATACGCGGGCCTTGGGGAAGATTATAGGGCATAAAAAACATAGCTTTTGTGCCCCGGGCATTGTAATAACTCCACGCCCTAGCCCCATGAATAAGGTAACCCTTGGCCTGTAGGCACGTGGTGGCATTACGTACATGAAGTTGGTCATATCCGAACTGTCGTACAAATCTACTCGGCAAGTACGGTTCCAGATAACACTCTTCTTCGAATCTATAAACCAGATGGGAGGGACGGATCGCCTGCAGCCACGAAAAGATAGGTTGGCTTAAACGGAGAGTGGAGGCATAGCTTCATATCCATGATGAGGCCCAACGCACTGAAAACTCCATCCTGATACTCGGTTCAAAGCAAATCTACACTCTGAAAGAGCAGTATATTACCAATGAGCATTGGAGAAGCGTCTGATGAAGTCTCTATCAACAGCTCCCATATCAGGGTTCATCAGGCAAGGATGGTGGAGCAATAACCATCCAAACAGGTAGGTGTATGGCATTTCAGTACGAGGGAAATCCTGCCTCGATGCTTTGTCATTCAGCATGGTCTGGACAAAAGAACGCAATCCTGCGTTCAAGCGGCAAGTCATGGCCGATAAAAGATCCATCTTGTATCCGAAGACAAGACGTGTTACAACAAACAAGATGTCTCGATGGAATCAGTCGACTGTACTGGCTCCGAGGACTATAAAGTGCCGTAGCCATAAAGATAGAAAACCTGCTAACTGGGCTTCTTGAGACATAGGTCTGTAACCCTGTCTAAGGTAACTCTGGAGAGTGTCGTCGGCCTTGAATGGAGGTAAATCCTCATCCAGTGTGACATCTCCGTGATCATGTTGCTCCATCAAATATTGTATGTCGCTCCTATCGAAGGGTTCAAACAGACGAGGATCACATGCTTGACTTTCTAGTGGCTTGTCTTCTCATGCATAACCTAAGAAAAGATACGGCATCCACTTGGTGGTGTAACAAGTCCCTGCGGTTGCACTTTTGTAATAGAGCGAGCAGATCTTATAATGACACAGTAGTTCTTGGAAAACTGCGATCATTTGAGGGTTCTCCTCTGCCATGGCATCCAATTCATCGTTGGTAGGTACATATTCTTCATAGGGATTATCACCCATTGGTAGGCGGAAGAGATACTCCATCTCATGAAGAGCAAACCCCGTTTCTCCATGGGGAGTTATGAAAGTCCCAGTACTTTCATTGTACCTCTCTACCAAAGCCAAGAACATGTGAGCATTCGGACAAATGCCATATACCGTAGTACAGATGGCATTGTAAAGACCCAAATTGAGGAGCTTATCTTTGAATTCCTCCAAAATCCAGATACACAAACTGCTCCAGCGCTTCATGTCTGGGTTGACCAAACCCGTCATACGCATAGCGCGGTCTGGATATCTTCTTTCGGCTTTTACAAAAGTATTGGCAAATATAGGTATTTTGACCGGGAGAAGCAGGAAAGAATCCTCGGAAGGGATGCAGCTTGGCCTCAAACCTCTTAAATGTGTACTATACTTTTCAGAGGTACTATAAAAAAGGTCCCTGTTCTTTGGACCCAGTTTGTAACAGATCCTGCCGACTCTCGCCTGCTGAATGGGAGTCAGATCCCAAGACATTCTTCTGGGACAACTGGCAAAAGCGTATTGGGATAATGCCATAGATCTTGATATCTCTGTGAGATATATGACTTTGTCCTCCTTTGTGAAAATTCTCTGCTCTTTTTTGGTCTTAGGTTGGGAGGTCCTTTTGATAGCATTCACAAATAGAAAGGCAGGTTTCTTATGGACCACAGTGTCCAGACTTTCAATAGGTTCTCCGTTCATTAAGTCAATAGAGTCTGGTTCTCTTGAGCCAAAAGAAGAGTTCTTCGTGCTTCAGGACCGTCATACTGAAGGAATTTGACATGAGATAAATTCTTCCTGTACTCCGGGACATTGAATACTGAAGCAAACCTTTCAGCATTAGGGTCTTCCCTAAGATCAACTGCAAAGAAATACATGAACAAGAAAGTTAGAGGCAATAAGAATGTACAAACTTTATAAAGAGTAAAAAACAAATTAAGTTGCACAAGCATCTTAGGTTGCGCAGCAATAGAGTTGCGCCACATCCTGAGTTGCACGACAAACTTGAGTTGCGCCCCATATTGTGTTGCGTGAAACTTAATTTGTGCCACATCTCAGGGTGCGCCACATACTGTATTGTGCCTCAAAACTTAGTTATGCAATATTTTTTTGATTGCATAAAAAACTAAGCTACGCAACAGCATGTGCAACACAGTTCGTAAGAACGAACAATGCTTGAATAAAGCAACCATACCCTAAGAAGGGGTGGCACGAAGTTCATGATGTGCCACACTCTAAAAAGAGGGGTGCATGTCAATAGGAAGATTGAATATGCTTCAGTGATCGTCTTTAATCACCTTCCAGTGCTGGGTTGGCCGTCTTTCGTCGAGAGGAGGGCGGCGCATACTGTGGTGCGCGAGCTGACGGAGCATGAGTCGATGGGGGCGGTGTCGCCTTTCCCTTTATTGGCAATGGTCTTCTTGGGGGCCATGATGTCGATAGAATAGTTGGAGAAGAGAGTCGCAAAGATTTCAAGAAGATTAAGAGTAAACGTAAAGAGTTACAGTCGACTAATCAAAGGCTATTATAGCCTAAAAGACAGAATCTTAACAGTCGCCTTAAGTTGCGCACAGAAAATCGTAACGGTTTATAACAGATTGCGCGAGATAGGCGCAACTTGACTCAGTCAAATATCATGATTCAAAGTATTTCGAAGTTTTGAAAAATTTTAAAATTCGAAAACTTTGAAGGGGGTCTTGTAGAGCCTAAAAATCAAGTTGCGCCATGCTTTTACTACCCAGCAATCAAGTTGCTCCCCAAAAATCAAGTTGCACCACTGTTTTGAAGCTTAAAAGATTTAAACTGCACCACGGATTAGGTTGCGCCTGACAACAGACTATGCCCAAATCACATTGCGCCATGCCTACGTGACGTCTGACATTAATAGCCATCATTGCCTGACAGCACTGACAGTTGACAGCACAATAAACGAAGAAAATCTCTTCGAATCTTTCAAAGCGTGCCGCTCGAGACAATTTTGACAGCTGTCCTATACACCCCACTGAGTTGTGCCTAGGTACAATCTGAACAACTTCTTCTCATATATTTAAAAGTTGCCACGTGCCTGTACACTGAGTTGTGCCTAGGCGCAATCCAATCAGGCGTAGTTTGACTTGTTGACTGAAGCTCGCGCAACCTGATAAAGTTGAGACAACTTTCATTCTAAAGCAGGATGATGTGGCGCACGTGCCACTAATCTATCAAAAGTGTCCACTACTCTATACACGACCACGTGCATCTAAATTACATGATGCCACGCGTCTAAATACAGTTAGTACACGATTGAGTAACTGAATGAAAGTTGGCGCAACATGAGGTTGGCGCAACCCAATATAGCGCAGTCCAGCCTCGCACACATCAGAATAACTGCTAAAACAGTTATTTCCAGAACTCTATAAATAGAGTTTCCAATTATTGTTGAAGCATCACAGAGATCAAGTACTCTTGCTAAATTGTTGCTGTATTCTCCAGAGGCTCTTGTCTTCAAGTTCACAATTTCCAAGGGATAAAGTGATCGTCTTCTGATCAGATTCCTACAGTTGTACCTCTCCAGAATTCAATTGTACTTTTTGTACTCTTTTTGTAAGTTTGTTATAAACTTTTGTTTTTGCAAATAGCTGGATGAATGTAATAACTTCTAGACTTGTACTTTACTTTGATTCTGGGATTCGTCTATAGATGCTGTGTTTCACATTTACTTTTGTTTATCTGGTTAGATTTCCCTAGATTGGTACAACTTACTTCATTGTGTCCAACGATGAAGGCTGGGCGTGTCTGATTATTCGGAAGCGGGTTGTGACATATTTTTAGTGGTGGCCCATGCAGGTCTATCTAAATGTTATCTAGGTATTAGCGTACTATTGGGAGACTTGATTTAAACTAGGGAAACTTGAATCACAGCATAGGAAATCGGGTACATCAGGTATATATGGATATTATTTAAACATTTATATTACTTGTAGGTTAGGTTTTTATCAATCACGAAGTTTTCTTTTGTTGCAGGATGGTCGCTACAAGGAAGACCGCTGATCAGCCAGGAGTTACAGACAACTCGGGACAGTCTACACCAGACGTTCCGTTAGATCAGCTTTCGCTACCGTCTCCTATTTTTCCTTCGCTGCCCCCGAAGATGACTTTTGATAGCGCTGAGGTTATGGCCATGTTCCAGCAGTTCATGGAGGCCCAGAACCACCAGGCCGCATAGTTTCGGGCGACAGTTGTTGATGCACTCAGGACCAGAGAGCCGGCAACACCAGCACCAGTAGTACCTGCGACACCAGCAACACTGCGATCATGGACGGCCAGGGACTATCAGAACCTCTGCCCGATGGACTTTTGGGGCCACGAGGGGATTGTTTATGCGGACGAGTGGCTGGAGAATGTGGAGAGGACACTGAAGATGGCACGGATCCCGGATGACCTGAAGGTGGAAGTGGTGAGTATGCGACTCTTTGACCTTGCCAGAGCTTGGTACAGGAAGCCCCAGTTAGCTGAGCCCTAGGTTTCTTGGGCAAATTTCAAAACTTTGTTTAAGAAGAAGTTTTTCTCCGATATGGAGCGAGATAAGCTTCAGATGCAGTTGAAGGCGTTGCAGCAGGGGACTATGACAGTGGCAGAGTACACTTCAGAGTTTACTCGACTCAGCAGATTCGCGGAGAACCTAGTCAGAGCACCGGAGGATCGAGCTTGGAGGTTCAAGAAGGGCCTTACCAGGGAGCTGCAGCATGCAGTGGCTATTAGTCAGACGATGACGTATGCGAGCATCCTCAAGATTGCTCAGGCTGTAGAGAAAGAGGCAGATCCAAAGCTGAAGAGGGACCGGGATATTGGCAGCAGCAGTTTCCAGGCACCAGCGAAGAGGGCCCAGATTCAAATTCAGGCGAGGCCACAGCAGCCGACACAGCAGCATCACCGTCCAGCCAGAGCTCCTGCACATCAGCCTCAGAGACAGCAGCAGGCAGTTACTTGCGTATTCTGTTACCGACCAGGATACTGCTTCGACGAGTGCCGCAAGAGGCTCGGGCTCTGTTTATTCTGCGGATCAGACGCACACCAGATGAGGGACTGCCCACAAGCTGCAGCTCGACTGACAAGAGGACCTCAAAGAGCTGGAGGACCACCACCTGCACCACCCAAAGCATTACCAACTGCACCACAGAAGGTTCAGGCTTTACCTACTCAGCTGTAGCATTTTGCACAGCACCAGCATTAGAGGGGACCACCATAGCAGGGATGTGCTTACATCATGGCCGCAGTTGAGGAGGATGAGGCAGTACCAGATGTGATCATAGGTTCTATCCTTTTACATTCTTTTCCTACCATTGCATTATTTGATTCTGGAGCCACACATAGCTTTGTATCATATGAGTTTCTGTATAGACACGGCTTCACACCTAAGTCCACTAGGGGAAACTGTCAAATTATGACAGGAGGAGGGGTTGTGCCAGTTAGTGAGATGGTAGATTGCCCTATCACTATAGCTGTGAGGGAGCTTAGGGCTCGACTTCTAGTGATGCCATTGCCCGTATTTGATATAGTTCTCGACATCGATTGGATGAGCGAGCAGTTTACTGTAATAGACTGCCATGAAGGAAAGGTGATTTTTAGGCCGCCAGGAGTTCCACCTTTCGAGATCAGCAGACGAGTTGCAGAGAGACCAGAGGGAGTCTACTTCGGAGCAGTTACAGAAGACCAGGAGTTACCGTACTCGCTGATTACAGAGTTTCTCGACGTCTTTCCCGAGGAGTTGCCAGGATTGCTGCCAGATCGAGATGTAGAGTTCAATATCGACCTAGTGCAAGGATCAGCGCCGAAGTCTCAACATTGCTACAAGATCAACCCGAAGGAAGCTACAAAGTTGAAGGCCCAGATTGATGAGTTGGAAGGCAAGGGTTTTATTCGGTCCAGTGCTTCACCCTGGGGAGCACCGGTACTCTTCGTGCCCTAGATGTGAGGATGTGTATCGATTACCGTGCACTCAATAACATTACCATCAAGAATAAATACCTTTTGCCACGGATTGATGAGCTGTTTGATCAGCTGAGTGGGGCAAAGGTCTTTTCCAAGATTGACCTTCGGTCGGGATATCATCAGATGAAGGTTCGGGAGCAGGATATTCCGAAGACAGCTTTCAATACCCGTTACGGCCAGTATAAATTTTTGGTGATATCGTTCGGACTCACCAATGCCCCAGCAGTGTTTATAAACTTGATGAATAAAGTTTTTCACAAGTATTTGGACAAGTTTGTCATAGTCTTCATTGACGACATTCTGATCTATTCGAAGACCGAAGAAGAGCATGTGGACCACCTGCGAATTGTGTTAGAGATTATGCGAAAGGAGAAGCTGTATGGAAAACTCTCGAAGTATGAGTTTTCTTGGACAAAGTGGAGTTCTTAGGGCATGTGGTGACTGGAGAGGGGATTTCTGTAGATCCCAATAAGATTGAAGCTGTGGAAGCATGGGCACCTCCCAAGTCAGTAGCAGAGATTCGTAGTTTTCTGGGGTAGCAGGATACTACAGGAAGTTCGTGAAAGATTTCGCCAAGATAGCGGAGCCGATGACAAAGCTTACGCGGAAGGATAAGGAGTTCATCTGGAGCAACGCCTGCCAGTCAGTATTTAAAGAATTAAAGAGAAGTCTTACTACAGTGCCAGTTCTAGCTTTGCCATCAAGATCTGTAGGGTTCATCTTCTACAACGATGCATCAGAAAAGGGCTTGGGATGTGTGCTTGAGCAGAACAAGAGTATTATTGCTTATGCTTCTAGACAGTTGAGGCCTCATGAGAAGAATTACCCTACACATGACTTGGAACTTGCAACAGTCATTTTTGCCTTGAAACTGTGGAAGCACTACTTGTATGGAGAGAGAGTAGACATCTTCACGGACCACAAAAGTCTGAATTATGTTTTCACTCAGAAGGAGCTGAATATGAGATAACACAGATGGCTGGAACTTATAAATGATTTCGACATCAATCTGCAGTACCACCCTGGAAAGACAAATGTGGTGGCAGATGCTCTTAGTCGATATCCTGTTGCTATGTTTCTCACTATAGATCGACATCATTTGGAAGATCTTGAGAGTCTGGGGATCGAGATTGTTCTTCCGGGAGTTGGAGGGCAGCTGATGCACATGCAGATACAGTCAGGACTGTTAGAGAAGATAAAGGAGGCCCAGTTTCTTGATGAGGGACTCCGATGTCTCACAGGCCAAGCAAAGGCAGGATTGCTCGACGACATCACCATTGCAGCAGATGGATCCCTGAGGCACGGGAACCAGTTGTGTGTGCCCAAGGATTTGCGGGAGGAGGTTATGCAGGAAGTCTACTACTCGTAGTATTCTATTCATCCTGGGTTTACCAAGATGTACAAGGATCCGCGAGAGTATGTTTGGTAGTGTGAGATGAAAAAAGAGGTTGCCAGATTTGTTTCCAGATGCCTTGTGTGCCAGCAAGTCATGGCGGAGCGCCAGAGACCAGCAGGATTACTCTAGCCTTTACCTATCCCAGAATGGAAGTGGGACCACATCACCATGGACTTCGTCTCTGGTTTACCGCGTACGCCTAGTGGCAAGGATGCTATTTGGGTTATCGTGGACAGACTGACGAAGTCTGCTCATTTTATTCCGTTCAAGGTAGGACTGTCGACCGAGAAGCTTGCAGACCTCTACATGCGGTAGATTATGTGGATTCATGGAGTGCTAGTTAGCATCGTTTCAGACAGGGATAGCCGTTTCATATCATATTTCTGGAGGAGTCTATAGTTGAGCTTGGGTTCACAGTTGAAGTTCAGCACCGCCTATCATCCATAAACAGACGGGCAGTCCGAGAGGACCATTCAGATACTGGAGGACATGCTGCGAGTGTGCGTACTCGACTTCGACGGTTCGTGGGAGGAACATTTGCATCTTGTAGAGTTTGCCTATAACAATAATTATCAGGCTAGCATCGAGATGACCCCGTTCGAGGCACTGTATGGACAGAGATGTCGTACACCTCTATCTTGGGACGACGTTGGCGAGAGGGCTTTGCTTGGGCCAAAAATGGTGGTAGATTCGGCTGAGAAGGTCAGAATGATCAGAGAGCGTCTCAGAGTTGCATAGGATCGACAGAAGCACTGGGCGGACAGCAGCAGACGGCCACTGGAGTTCGTAGTTGGGGATAGAGTATTCCTGAAGATCTCGTCGACCAGAGGCGTCATTCATTTTGGCAGAGACGGGAAGCTCAGTCCGAGGTACATCGGACCTTTCGATGTGACGGTACGGATTGGCGAGGTGGCATATCGACTAGCGCTTCCAGCTAGCTTGGAGGGAGTACATGACGTCTTCCACATGTCCAAGCTTCGACACTATATTCTAGATCCGAGCCATGTGGCGGACTACTCAGTGCAAGAGGTGGGTCCGAGCTTGACCTACGAGGAGCAGCCAGTGGAGATCCTTGATCGGAGGGAGAAGCAACTGCAGAATCAGACTATACCGCTTGTCCGAGTCATGTGGAAACATCACTCTCAGGGAGAGTCCACATGGGAGCGCGAGGAAGGGATGCGGGAGCGCTATCCTAGTTTGTTTGTTTGATTGTATTCTGGTTTTCAAAAATCTTAAATTCAATAAATGAATTGTGTTAAAATAATTAATTATGATTTTGTTTTGTTGTCTCTCAAATTTCGAGGACGAAATTATTTTAAGGGGGAGAGATTTGTAACTCCACCTTCCTATTTTCGAAAAATATTTTAGTTTACTAAATATTAATAAGTTTGATTTAAATCATTTCGAATGATAATAATAATTCTGGATTAAATATTTTTTGAATAAATATTTCATGAGTACTTTTGAAGGGAGATTTGATTTTTGGCAAAGAACTAATTTTTCAAATTTATTGGAGTGGTCCCCACTCCCTAACAACTTGTAACTACCTCTCTAACAGAATTTTAGGATTGATTGTGCAAATACTGAAAAGGGGAAGGGTTAGATTATAAAACTTCCATTTGGTGGAGGGGCCTATGTGTAAAATTTACATTTCTTACTTATACTCTATTAATTGACATCACATTCATTCACTCTTCCTCTCTCTCTATTTCCTTTCCTCAAATTCCGTTGGACTCTAACCTAATTTACTCATCGGCGGCGAGGGAGCTGGCCATGGCGACCGACATCTCACCGAACACCAGCAGCTAGCGTTACTCCCTGACAGCAGTGCCACCCTTCCTCGGCGACAACCTCTGCAGACCGACTCCTTCTTCATCAGTCCACTCCGTGTCGATGCATGGGCAAATCTCATGCGAACTTCTTTTTCGGTGGCACACGATCACTTCTCCGGCGGTTGTCCTTCCAGATCGACAACGGCGAGGTGAGTCCGACTCATATCTTTTGAGAGAAGTCATTTTTCCTTTCGAACTTCTCTTATCTTACGTTGTTGAGATCCTAGCCAGATCTGACCCAGGTCCTCCGAGGCAAGATTTTCGACGGCATCGACTGATCATCCCCGAGTCCTCATCACGAGTTTGTCACGACGACGGTGAGTGGATCGTGATCCTGTCGTGTTCTGAGAAGATCGATTTCTTCGTGAGCAGAGTCTGATCTATTTGTCCTGTTTAGTTAATCGACGGGTTTGAGTTCATCGGTTGATCGGATCGAGCACGGGGAACAGGAAGAAATCTATCTACTAGTAAGTGTTGATTCAACCCTTATTGATTCCTGATCTTGACAAATTCTTACAAAATATTTAAAGTTGTTTCAATTCGTAAATCTCTTTATATGGTTGCTCGGTTGTGTTTGGTGATTACTGCAGTAAAACATTTAGAATTCAGGAGTTGTGTGTTCGAGATCTTTGGTCGTGTTCTTGTTTTGCGACTGATTCTTCGATTCAGGTAAATCTCCGTCCTTCCTCTGTTATTAATTTTATGATTTGTGCTTTGGTTGTTTAGTTAGAGTTGGGGTCGGGTCATGGGAGTGAAGATTCCTGTTCGTATTTTGTGTGCGTATCCACGATGCTACCGTGTCCAGTTTTGCTCGTGTCCATAGCAGTGTTGTGCCAATGTTCGTGTTGCTTGTGTTCAACTTTGCGTTCCTGACGATTGTCGAGGGTCGTATCCGTTCTTACTTGGCTTGGATCGTGTCCGAGGCTCTGCATTTATTCGTGTAGTATTCGTGTGCATGACCAACTTGATGGAGTTGTGTTGATGTAGTCGACTGAAACTAAAATCTTACCACGGGCAGAATTCGGTTTAGCAAGCATTTGATTCCTATTTTACTATTCGATTTGGTTGTAGATTTAATAATTTTATTTTTATATTTGTGAAGAGTTCTATATAAATTTTTGATGATTGATGAGATTTTATTGAGAATTTCTGTTGTTTGGGGTCTGACAGTAGAGGGATTTAAATCTAACCTAGCCATTGATAAATACTATTATTGGGTGTTGTAAGTTAAGATAGCTATGTGAGTTGGGAATTTTGTGGAATCCTTGAAAAATTCATATGTGGTTTAGCAATGGCATACAAAGCCAGAATTCGGCTGCATTGAACGAATTCTGTTTTCTTTGATTATGTGCAGGTGCAGGTTTCAAATTTGAATGTGTTTGAACTTGATGAGTCTCTTTAAATTTAGTTATGAGGTTGTGTTCTTGAAAGGATTGGGGTCTGATTTGGTATTAATATGCAGGAGCAAGATTAACTAGAGGTTAAGTGTTAAATAGTGTTCAGAAGATGTGGATTGAACCCATAATTCAATCTAATTTTAATTCTTCTAGGAGTAGCTGCAGTGTGTATATGAGTAATGCTTGAGTTTTGGTACAACTCCTTTAACAGATAACTTGAGTCAAGGTTGTGGTTGAATTATACTACAATGGTTCACTTATATAAAGGAAATCAAAACTTATTTTTGGAGAAATCCAAATTTAGGAGCATCAAGTAGTAGTGAGCTAAACCATAGTATGTAGGTATTTTAGATTTAATGTTTAAACTAGTTAGTGTATATAATGATAATCTGTTGTTGGAATTCACCAATATGTGGGCTTATTATTAGTTATCAGAATTAGTATAATTGGGAAATTATTATATTGGTTAAATAAAGATTATAAATTAATCAACTTTTACCTATTAAAAATAGGAGGACATCCAGCTCCATCTAGTACACTTGATTTTTCGGAGCAAGGCAAGTACTTTTTTATGGTCTTGTGTATTTACATATCTTGTACCTTTCCTGTGACACGTCATGACACGATATCTTGTACCCTATATTTCCTGTTCTTGTACTTACTTGTGTCGGCTGGAGAAATACACTAGCTATGTGACCAAACCAGGTTACTATATTCATGTAGATAGCTTAGGCCTCGCATCATGCACGCGGGCCCTAAGCCGTACCATATTCATGTACTTCTGTACATGCTCCTGTACTCACCCCAGCCGGTCACATAGGCTAGTTGTATTTCAAACATGGTGCACTTGTCATGTCTTGTACTTCAGGTTCATAGTTAGATTTCTATACTTTATTTCCTGTACTTACATTCCTATACTTTCATGTTCATTTCCTGTATTTCCTATTCATGTTTTCCTGTACTCATTTCCATATCATGTTCTTGTTCATTACCTAGAACTGTACTTTGCTTCGCTCCTGACTAAGATATGTTGCAGGTGAGATGGAGGCTTTGCGTGATACATATTATGGCCGAGAGCCTGTAGATGCAGTAGAGCCAGCTGGAGTTGCTCTGGACTTAGAGGCTGAGGAAGCCTAGTGCATTACCTTTAGTAGTTTCTATTCTGCTTGTATTGAGACTATCAGACTTTATTTTAGCTGGATGAATGTAATAACTTCTAGACTTGTACTTTACTTTGATTCTGGGATTCTGGGATTCATTTATAGATGTTGTGTTTCACATTTACTCCTGTTTATCTGGTTAGATTTCTCTAGATTGGTACAACTTACTTCATTGTGTCCAACGATGAATGCTGGGCGTGTCCGACTCGTGTCCGATTATTCGGGAGCGGGTCGTGACAGTGGTCCTTCACCAACAACGCCTGACAACCGTACAACAGCCATTTCTCAACACCTGCTCAATCAACAGGATGCAAATGATTCTCTTATTGCCCGTCTCGACACCATCTCACATAAAGACGAGCTTCAGAAGATGGGGATATCTCAACCCTATCCTCCTGAATGGGAGAATGCTACTTGCCCTCCTAACTACAAGCCACTGACGCTAAATTCATTTGACAGGATGACTTCTCCTCGTCAACACATGACATACTTCAACACGCAGACTCTACACTTACCCAGGGACGATCCGTTCTAGTCAAAGCTGTTTATTAGCACCTTGTAGGGGTAGATTTTGAATGGTTCTGCAGTTTGCCTGACATTTTATCAATTCTTTTAAAGACTTGGAGAGGTTTTTCTTCAACAGGTTTTACGAGAGTGGCATGTATGTTAGCATGTCCACCCTCATCGAGACCAAGCAAATGAGGACTGAGTCTGTCATTACTTTCATCGAACGCTTCAGGTGACTAGCATTGAAGATGCCCTTCGGTATACCAGACTCAGAACTTATAGATACTTGTCGATATAACTTTCTTCCTACAGTGAAGTTTTGTCTGGGTATACATAAGTATAATACATGGCCCGCCTTCATTGGGGCCGCTGATGCTGCTGAAAACGACATCCCTAATCTGGAATTACTGGGGTTGAAAACACCCAAATCTGAAGACAAAGGCAAGCACCCTCAAACTATCCCTGTCCATGGGGGTAAAGGGAAAGAATTCTTGACGGTCGACACTTCCAAGGGAGCTTCCAATTCTCAGGGCACCTCTGACAAACCTAAGGAGACTTTCTCCTTTAACGAAGACGATATTATTACCATCTTTCACACATTGATGAAGGATAATAAACTGACATTGCCTCCACCACGACGTCCTGCGGAGGCGAACCAACTCAAAGATCCCAATTACTGTCTTTATCATCAGTACGTGCACCACTCTACCAAGGATTACATCATGCTGAAGAAGAAGATACAACAGCTTATCGACAGCCAAGTGATCAACCTCGAAGCTGAAGATAAGGTCGTATCTTCTAACATGAACTCTTTTCAATTTGGTGACTTTCCTCCCAAAGAAGTCCCAGACGGCGTAGTCCCGATCCCCAAGGCAATAATGGAAGTCATCAACCTGCCGCCAGCTCGCAACTCAACCTTGGTGCCACTCACAACTGAACATGGTGAGATCATGTAGGTCCATCCGAATCTTGTGTAAGAAATAATGCAGGAGGGTGGTATCTCCCAAAGTAAATAGGGGCAAGAAATACAAATCATGTCATATGGTGTCTTCTTCCATTTACAAAGTTCTATCTGGCGAGACGGAATCTGGGAAGGCTTACCTTACCTACGAACTTATAACCCTACACAAGAAGAAGCAGTACCTTCTCAAGCTCCTGCTGCCCCCACAAGTTCAGAAGCCGGTCCGTCTAAGCCTTCAACTACCGACAAAGCCAAGCAGAAGGAGACGCGATTTGATAAGTCTCTGAAAGTGCCAACTCCCAAAGGTATGGATCGGCCTTACAACTTTGGCATACTGGCACAGCTGGCCAATATACCTGCCAGGTTGTCTCTGTTCTATCTATTGTGACTCTCCAAAGAAATACGGAAGGCTTTAAGTGAAGCATTACTACATGCCGACTCTTATCTCGCTGAAGTCAAAGCCCCCGCTGAAGATCCTGTCTTCTGTCCCCACTGCCACAGTACTATGGAAGTGGTACCCAACATCACCTTTTCACAGGAGGACATGCTACTAAAAAATAATCGTCATGATAGACCTCTGTACTATAAGGGTATATCGGGGCGATTAAGGTGGATCAGATGCACATCGATCCAGGTTCCTCCCTCAGCATCATTCCTAGAAGTTTGCTCCAAATTCTAGGAATCCCTCTGCACAAGCTATCTGCAACCAATACAACTATCATGGCTTTCAATGCTGGGAGAAACCACCCGCTGGGCAAGATCCGTCTCAAGTGCCAGATTGGTGATCTCCGAACGGAGGTTTCTTGCTATGTAATCGATGCCAATGTATCCTACAACATTTTGTTGGGACGTCCGTGGATACACGAGAATATGATCGTTCCTTCCATACTTCACCAGTGTTTCAAGTACGTCAACAACGATGGGTCGTGAAGACGGAGTTTGCCGATGTCGATCCTTTTAAGGGCATTGAAGCCTACTATGGAGATTCGATACTTTACCAATCTTAGCCCTCCAAGGATGACGGTAACGAAGCTGACGATGAAGCTGAACCAAGTTCATCCTCCAGTGATGGCCCCATGATTATCTGAGTCAAAGGACGTACTACTCCAAAAAGTACTCCAAAGCCTCTCACAATTTGGGTTAAAAAGAAGAATCCTGATAAGGTCAAACCATTGACCATCACTCTCCATAAGACACCTCGGATGGAACCTGCTGAAGTCCGTCCTCCCAATCCTGAAGAGTTACCCTATGTGGCAAACTTGGCCAAGTCTGTGGCTCCTGTTCCAGACAATGATCCTCTGAATGAGTATATCAATACTCATAATAATGTACCTTCAGTGGATGATGTTATCCCTGAAGTAGAACTTGCATATTTTCTAACTAAAGGTTTATCTTTGAATTACTCCGATGTCTACCAATCTGTAAACCAGTATGTAGATACGATATACGCTCTAGAGAACGGCATAGGATCACACCTCTGCATGCCGATCACGATGCCTCATCTGCGAGAAAATGTCTGGCCAGAAGATATCCACTACTTCATCGTTCCAGCTAGAAAGAAGGGTGAAGAACTAATCATCTTCGGTTGAATAATTGGTGAAAGAAAGTTCGTTCTAGACTACTTCTCCCAATCACAACACTGAAGCTGAGTATGACTCTGGAAAAATGCAACTTTTTTGATATAGTTGGCAGGCCAAGAATATCATCCAGAACATGGAATATGATATAAAAAGCGACCAGGGGCTAAACTACGGCAGGGGACGACGGTTGCCAATACGTCACTTTGCTCCTTCCGGCAAACCCGAGAACTATTATCAACAAAACAGTGTTGGTTTGGGTTATGTCACTCCTCCAATAACTCCTGAAAGATCAGACGTTGAAGTAGATCGTTGTTCTCATTCTTCTGATTCCTGCCTCTGGGATTCAGACTCCAGCATTGGAGACATGTTCAAAGCAACTTTGTCCGTCAACATGGTGTCAGTTGACCAAATTGCAGATGATGTCCAATCGATCAAGCTTGAACAATGGGCTCAAAAGACGAATACTAGGTAGGAGTTACATTTCGAACAACGTGAACTACCTACTGAAGACGAAGTCGTCCAAGTCAATTTAGGAGATAAATCATCTCTTAAACCAATCTTCATCGACAAAAGTCTGTCAGGCGATGAACGACAATCTCTTATATAGCTTATAAGAGAATACATTGACGTCTTTGCATGGAGCTATGAAGACTTGCCAGGCTTGGACCCTAAAATCGCTATGTACCGCCTAAATATTTCATCTAAAGCTAAGCCGGTGAAGCAGCAGCAACGACGATTTCGACCAGATATCATGGAGGCCATCAAGAGTGAAGTCAAAAAGCTTATTGCAAGTGGATTCATTTGCGAAGAACAACACCCTGACTGGGTCACTAACATTGTTTCAGTCATGAAAAAGAATGGTAAAGTTTGAGTCTGTATCGATTACCATGATTTAAACTCGACATGCCCGAAAGATGAGTTTCCTCTATCGACCACCGACGTAATGATGGATAATACTTATGGCTTCGAGCGGATGTCCTTCATGGATGGGTTCTCAGGCTACAACCAGATCAAGATGTTCTCCGACGATGAGAAGCACATATTTTTTCGAACACCGTTGGGGGTATACTGCTATACGGTGATGTCCTTCGGATTAAAAAAATGTAGGACGACATACCAGCGAGCTATGAACACAATTTTTCAACAGTGGAATGCTACGTAGACGATATCACAGTTAAAAGTCGTCTCAAGGGCAACCACCTCCAAGACTTGAGAACGTTGTTCGAACTAATGCGTGCACACCAACTCAAGATAAATCCAACCAAATCTTTTCTGGGAGTCTCCAGCGGCAAGTTCTTTGGTTTCGTCATCACTTCAAAGGGTATACATCTTGACCCGGAGAAAGTAAAATCTATCCTCGATATGCATCTCCCAAAAAATCTCAAAGAGCTACGCGGACTTGAAGGAAGGCTAGCCTACATCAGACGATTCATTTCGAACCTTTCTGGAAGGTGTCAACCGTTTACTCAGCTCATGAAGAAAGGCGTATCTTTCGTCTGGACTGAACAATGTCAATGTGCATTCGATGACATCAAGAAGTATCTTACAAGCCCTCCAGTATTGGTGGCTCCAATAATGGGGAAGCCCTTCTTACTATATGTCCACGCTAGGGACCATTTTCTTGGCACCCTATTAGCTCAGAAGAATGAAGGCGGCCATGAAAAGGCAATCTACTACCTTAGCTGCACAATGGTAGGTGTCGAGCACAGATACACACCTGTGGAAAAGGAATGTCTTGTACTGGTATTTGCTATCCAAAAGACACGCCACTATGTGTCTGGACAGACTATCCACATCATATCTAAAGTTAATCCTCTCAGAATACTCATGACTAAACCGGGTTCTCTTAATTCCCGTTTAGCTACATGGGTAATGCTGTTGACTCCATATGATATGTTGTTCGTCCCTCAGAAGGTAGTAAAAGGCCAAGCGTTAGTTGATTTCCTAGCAGCTCATCCAGTGCCATAATCTTCCAAACTCTACGACAAAATCCCCGATAAAGTAGTGGAGCCTAACATCGTAACTGAAGAAATTCCCATTTGGCAAATGTTCTTTGACGGTGCATCAAGAACTGGACCTAAAGGAAATATCGTAGCCGGAGTAGGCATCATGCTTGTGTCACCCGACCATCTGGTTATACATCGTGCATATTCTCTCGTGGAACCCTGTACCAACAACGCGGCCGAATATAATGCCCTATTGATCGGCCTGCAACTGGCAAAACAACTGGAAGTTGACTTTCTAGAAGCTTACGACGATTCTAAGCTAATAGTTAGTCAGGTTCGAGGGGATTATGAAGTTTGTCATGAAGATCTCATTCCATATCACAAAGTGACAATCGAATTGGCTTCTACTTTTGCTGGATTCTTTATCGAGCTTGTGCCTCGACTACAGAATATAGAAGCAGATGCTTTAGCCGGTCTCGTCGCTTCCCTGACCGTTCCTACTAATACTCAGCAGTCGATCACAGTGTCTGGTCGAGAACTATTCTGTGTGAAAGATGCCTTACATATTCATTACAGTTACACAACGAAAACAAACATCGACGTTAAAGACTGGAGATTTCCTTTCATAGACTACACGGTCAATGGAATCCTTTCTGATGCCCAAAAGAAGCAGTATCTGTTCAAAGGCGATTCCTCAGATTCTACTATGATACAGCTACCAAAATGCTGTACCGATGCTCTTACGATGGGCTATTGTTATGATGTTTATCAGACACATAAGCCAAACATGCACTCCGGAAGGCTCACGATGGAGTTTGTGGTGCACATCAACCAGGCCCCAAATTACAAGATCACCTCAGACAAATTGGTTATTATTGGCCCACGATGATAGCAGATGCTGTTGAATATGCAAAGAAGTGTAGGGCTTGTCAGTTCCACGCCGACTTCATTTATTAACCTTCGGAGTTTCTACACCCGACGGCAGTATCTTGGCCTTTTGAAGCCTGGAGTATGGACGTCATAGGCCCAATTAGCCCGCCATCTTCAAAAGGACATCGGTTCATCCTAGCCATAACCAATTACTTCTCCAAATAGGCGGAAGCTATACCGTTCACCGAAGTGAAGACATCGAACGTGATCAGTTTTATCAAACACCAAGTTATCTATCGCTTCGGCCTACCTCGCAGGATCATCCATGATAATGGTCTACAATTCACAAGCCATGCATTCTATCGGTTCTGCGATAAGAATCAATTCCAGAATGTAGCCTCTACTGCCTACAATCCAGCGGATAATGGGTTAGCAGAAGCCTTCAATAAGACCATCATTAAACTTCTTAAGAAGTTTGTGTCTTCAAACAAGCGCGATTGGAATGAGATGTTCAGCGAATGTCTTTGGGCCTATCGTACAATGGTCCGAACTCTAATAGAAAGTACGCCATTCTCTCTGGTTTATGGGAGCAAATCAGTTCTTCCCCTAGAAATTTAGATTCCTTCTCTTCGAGTAGCCTTAGCCAGTGAGTTGACTACCGAAGAAAGCTACCATCTGTGACTACAGGAGCTCGACGTACTAGACAAAAAATGCTTGTTAGCTCAGCAGCGCATTGAGCTATACCAAGCATGCCTTTCCAGAGCCTTCAATAAAAAGGTGAAGAAAAGAATCTTCCAAGTTGGTGATCTAGTCTTAGCAGTGAGAAGACCAATGGTCATGACGCACAAGACAAAAAAAAATTCCAGCCTAAATGGGAAGGTCCTTTCGTTATAGAATTAATGTATTCTAATGGTACATATCGACTAACCAAGCCTAATGGTGACTTGCTCATGATGCCTATCAACGGCAAGTTCCTGAAAAAATATTATGTGTAACCTTTTGTAAACAGTGTTCACATATTTTCAGTCATATAAATGTACAATGCAATGTTTATGTGATTCAAAAAATTATTTAACTATTATCGGTATTTCAAGAGTCTTGAATACGCCATGGATAATGGGTCCTCTAAAAAGATTCCCCAGTGGAATTATTTCCGTTTTTGACTCTGCCCAAACTCGGTTTGACGAAAACAAGTCACGTTCCTATTACCTCTGAATTATTTTTCGATAGTTATTTCCCTAATGGAATGATTAAGAAACGTTTTGCCACGTCCATATAACCTCTGAGCAAAGCATTCATTAAGGATAATCACGTCCATATTACCTCTGAATTATCCACTCCTACATAATGTTATATATCCTTCCACGTCCATATTACCTCTGGTCAGATATAGAACATCCTCTGCTATTACGTCCATATTATCTCTATTAGCAGCTTCTTTCAACTTATTATCTATATTCAAGAACCCTGAATATAAAACGGATAATAAGTCCACATCAAATTCCCCAGTGGAATATCCACCAGAAATATCCTTACTACGTCCACATTACCTCTAGTTCTGATATTTTACAAACTTTATTCATGAATTTTGAAAGCCAAAAGATTCTTTATTCTTTAAACGTCTATCAAAAGACGAAAAAAATGATACAAAAGTCTTGACGGCTAAAAGAAACAGTTACAAACAAAAATCTAAGGGATATACAATCGATTGATATTATCCCTTAAAGCTGCGATTTTGGCTTCGGACTTCGTGATAGCTCGGCAACGCGCCTCTTCTTGACGAGCAGCTTCATCCTGGAAGGGGATCAGGTTCATGTGCTCTCCCTCCAACTTCACCAGCTGTTCTTTTAAGTGGTCGAAAGTTGTGGCAGTCATGGCAGCATGAGCCAAATAGTCCTCATGTTCAGACGTCGCTGTCCTCAAGCTGGCCTCCAGTTGGGCAATCTCACTTTGGATCTGCGTAATGTAATTATATTTCTCAGTAATCTTCACAGCCAGCTTATTCTTCGAAGCAGCACGTGCCTCACTCGCAGTATTGAACTGCTCATACTGTCAGCCAACTCGCGGATTTTTTGAGCAAGGGCATCCTTCCTTGCCTAGAAAGTAGCCTCCTCCTCCGCGAGAGCCGCTGTCAAGGCCTCGTCTTCTGTATGGAACAACGACGTCGGATTTTGCTGTTTGGCATCCCAGAATCTGGCCACCTGACCCTCCAAATCATTCAGAACATTCCTTAGAGCATTAGCCCGCTCTTCATAGCCGACGATACTCTCAAGGGCCGCCACTTAGCATTCAGCAACAACCTTCACAGGGCCAAAGGCGGCGTTCGATTTAGGACTCCAGGAAGCTTTACTTTCAGGACAGAATAGAAAGCTTTGACGACTTCCTGGGCCATCTCGTCGTCTTCAGTGGAAGTCGTCGGAGAGGATGCTTGATGAGGCTCTTCCGCTCCATGAAGAGATGCATGACAAGAAGCTGAACCTGACAAAAAAATAATATATGTATCAGTAACCAAAAAAATAAGAGTGCAAAAGAGTTGTAACTTTGTACCTTCGGCATGCTCAGCGCCAACTTGGGCTAAGTCATCAGTCTTGGCTTCTGGGAAACCGAGAACAGGCCCAGGCTGTTCAAGAAGAATAATATCAAGGCCTCGAGCAGCATCAGGCAGGGTATCTTCCACAGTCCCAGCAGGATCGGGAGCAGATTCAGCAATAGCCTCCTCAGTAGGCTGTTCAACCTCTCGTTCTGCAGCCGATGCCGGCTCACTAACGGATACCTCTGTACCAGCAAATTTAGAAGAGCCGAAAATAACCTCTTTTTCTCCCCCAATGTCGTGGGCTATCTTCACGAGTGGTTCATTCTCCTTATCTACAAGGGAATATACAATCGTGGCCAGCCTCACGAGGAGCACGCAAAATCAAAGTCGAAAAATCTTATCTGAAGAGAGGCACAAAGATAACATACCCGCGAAAGGATGAGCCGATTGGACTTAATTCTCGTCTAACTCTTTCATTATGGCCCCGATCACAGACATCACCCCCAAGGAGATATCGAAAGAAGGACTAGCGTTCGGGTCGCCACCATAATCTGGGTATTCACCCTGATCATCCATTGATTTTGCCTCCTTGACTGGGGAAGGCTGAACATCGTCTACCGGTCGAGGACAGGGAGAGGACACTGTTGTCACATCCACTTCCTCAGACGAGGAGGCACCTGCCTCAGCTACAACTTTAGGGTCCTGTGCAAAGGACAAACAAAAGGGTGATAAAACTTCTAATGGCTTGACCAAAACAGCTATGGAGTCTAGGAAGGGATCTACCTCCCGAATGATAATGGCCCACGACGCCGTTCCACTTCTTCCAGTTTGACGGGAAGACCTTCTCAAGGGAGGTAAGCCAGCACCCACTTCCTTGGCTCCCCTTAGGGCGACAATCTTATTCTTCCTCTTAAAAGTTGGTTCCTGGGCCAAGTCAGTTGAAGCTTTCCTTTTCTGAGAAGGATTAGGAAGAGCAGACTCATCTTTCATATCCTCTTTTGGAGGCACTGCCGGCTCCCTAAGGGTAGCCCTCGGCCGTGGTACTGCGTCTGGCTTCACGGCTGGAGCAGCACTCTCCTTCTTACAGCCCTTCGGCGCCTTTTGGGCACGTTCCGCAGAAGGGGAGCCAAACCGAGTCCCCAATATCAAGCTTTGTTCACGATCATACCGAGGATGAAGAGTATTGATCTGAACATAAAACTTGGCGGCAACATAGCACAGATGGGTCTCGGGCTTATCCGAGGGCAGAGTAAAGATTGCCCCCATGCATCCGGCATTATAATATATCCAGGCACACGCCCCGTCAATTAAGCTGCCTATTGACTCCAAGTGCGGGATAGCATTTCCCAAAAGGAGCTGGCTGTAGCCAAACTGCCGTGCAAAACGATTCGGCAGGTATGGCTCCAGATAGGCATGGTTCCTGTTTCTGAGAACCATATGCGACGGTATAATAGACTGAAGCCAGTGAAATGCCCCAGCAGTCAAGCTAGTGGCATGAACTCCCTCATCCACTAAGGTATCTCCTGTACTACTGCTGCCAGACGGATGGGATGCCCTGAAGAACTCGTAGTTCTGCAAGAAGCTTAAAGCCCTTCTACAAGCGGGTACACCAGTGACGGCCCAATCCGCGTCACAAAGTCTGCAAAGAAAGGCGTCTCCCGCCAAGGAGTCCGCCGTCGGCCCAACGTTCATCAGGGTAGGGCAGTGCAGTAGTAGCCACCCCATTAAGAAATGATACGGAAGTTCGGTCTAGACGAAGTTGGCTCTACTGTAACGCTCCAGAACCAAAATACGGGAGAGCGGGGGCATACATAGCCAGCTACGTATATTAAAGTGCAACCCACCTCGCTATACGGTCACGGCTGTCTAGATACATGAGGGTTTAACTACAAGCCAACAGTCTCCTATAGTCATGAACAAGCCTATTGTCTCAATCACAAGCAAGTAAGTAAGTGCTATAGGATGTTAGATCACCAAATATACAATGGTAAGGCATCCCAAACATTACATATTCAGCTGATCATGAAGCTAGTCGTTACAAAATGTCAGGACTAGCAAGAGTTTAGTCATACATGATCAACCCTAGGATCCGTCAATCATGTTACAGCCCGTAGACAGACAGTAAATAAGGTACAATACGAGCTAACACATGCTCGCCGGCTAAACGCCTCAAAAGAATAATTTTACAATAAAGTGGGAGGACAAAAAGAAACCCACTCGTTGCCAGGGTTACGTCTGGTGGTCACCATCTGGCTGGAAGACAGGTGGATCCTCTGGTGCTGCTTCGATATCTGGCCACACAAAACCAGCTGGGTCAAACCCCAGAAAGAGCAAGTGCCACAAAGGAGGCTTCACTTAGGAACTAAAACCAGCATATCACAATAGAATATTAAAGATAATAAATAAAGAACTGATAATAATAGAGATAACAACAGTAAACTGAGTACGAGGAAATCATTCAAGTAGCCAGGTCATAACCCTTAAACCAAATAAGGACCCGGGTTGTAACCCTTCACTTGAATAGAAACCCGTCTCAAATAATATTGGTACAGTGAAGTCAATAAACGAAGAAAGGACACAGAACTGCTCCGGAAGCCAGGTTACAACCCTTAAACCAAACAAGGACCGGGCTTGTAACCCTTCGCCTGAACAGAACTGGACCCCTGATCTTTATTGCTGAGGCCAGCATAAATAATCATTGATAAGGTAACAAGACAATAAACGAAGAGAGGACACAGAATTGCTCTGGGAGCCAGGTTACAACCCTTAAACCAAACAAGGATCGAGGTTGTAACCCTTCGCCTGAACAGAACTGGACCCCCGATCTTTATTGTTAAGGCCGGTATAAACAACTAATCATGCTTGTTGAAGTAAGGTAAAACATGACGAGCATGGCATGGGGTGCAATAAGATAATAAACGAAGAGAGGACACAGAACTGCTTCGGGAGCCAGGTTACAACCCTTAAACCAAACAAGGACCGGGGTTGTAACCCTTCGCCTGAACAGAACTGGACCCCCGATCGTTATTGTTAAGGAAGGCATCAATAATCATGTCATGTCACAATCTTGCACAGAATCGGGATAAGACTAAGCTGGAATTAACTCCATCCAATCAATCATGGCCAATCAAGAGTACGGCTTGATACTTTTAACTAACTAGGGTTATCACAGCCTAGTTACTAGCAAGATGCAATAAGATTATCCCAATAGCCACAAGCCCTGCAGACCATCCGGTTATCCGGGTCGAATGTCCGTTTATGAAGGGTACATCACATGACTGTGTGCTGGAAATGTGCCCTACTCGTCGGTAGGCTACAAGTCCACTGAATGCGCACAGATAACGGGATTACCTATAGCTGGAAATCTCTTCATGACTACTGAATCATTCTAGTTAATTAGCCTTAGTCAATTTCAGTAGGTACCCCTGACCGTGGTACTTAGGGATCCCCATCCTAGACATAATGCAAGACAGTACCAGTTTATTTATACAAACACAATCGCCTACGGTGTACAGGTCTTTCATACTTGTCATGCCGTGCTAGCTGTCGCAACAACATATCGAGGTGTATCATGTCAGGGTTACTTATCAAGAGTGCGCCATGACGGGCCACTATCGTGTTCTATCCTTACATTATTATAAATGAGAAAAGTTGCATAAATAGTTAATAACATATTCTGGAAGCCAAGGAAAAGATCTACAACTTTTATGTTGGGAGTTGGGAGAAATTCTGGCCATAAATCAGCCAAATAGGACAAGAAAAACAACCCAATTAGACACTATGTGGCCAAGGGTGAATTGGGGGCTCATGCGGCAGCAGATGGGTACTCATCTATGCGGTTGAGTAGATGGGTACTCATCTATGCGGCTGAGTAAGTGGGTGTCACGACCCGCACCCTAGAGTAAGGGCACGAGACGTGAATACGTCCAGCCTATGCCGCAGTGTCGGTGGTAGAACGCTGTCCTAGGTCTCAACATCTAACAGTTTATCTCTAAGCAGTTTATACACCCCGAACGGGGCAACATAGTAATAACAAACTCAATCACAGCTAAGGAAGAGATAGCACGATATGAAATAGAACTCAAGAGAATAAAGAGATGAAATAGTCTAAGATAATCCAACAATCCACAATACAAGTCTCAGATGAAAGAATATATACAACTGATCTCCAAATAAAGTCTAACTAACAAGTCTCCAGACTACAAATGATAACAGACTATCTAATCTAGTCTAAACAGTCGGGGGAAAGTCCTCAGCTACTGCTGGATCCTCCTGAGGGTCCAGCTCACAGGTGTCATCAAGGGCTGTCCCATAATAGGTGTCCAGGCAAGCCTCCTCCTCGTCCTCTGTAATATTTTCAACAGGTCCAGTCAGGACAGGAGCGAGCACAGTACATCTCAACAAATCATAGCAGGTTAGAAAATATGAACATGCAGTAAAGTAAGATACAGGTACTGAAAGAAAAGCAGTATGTAAACAGAAAGAGCTGTAATAGAATATCTACTATACATAGAGAACTAGCAGTGACTAGTGAGTCAGAGTACAATATGAACATGTAATACTCCCCCGTACCCCCGATCAATACACAAGGATCCAGCCAGGTTATGTTATATGACGCTATGTAGCAGACCCCGAAGGTGATAGACCCCGAAGGTGATAAGCCCCCGAAGGGTGGTAGACCCCGAAGGTGATACATAGTAGTCCCATAAAAATAGGGATTCTGGGGGTAACCCAACAGTGTAAGTCCCATAAAAATGGGGATTCTGGAGATAACCCAACAGTGTAAGTCCCATAAAAATGGGGATTCTGGGGATAACCCAACAGTGTAAGATTCCAGGAAGACTCTACGATCATGAGGGTACATGTCGTAAGTGATCAAAGAACCAAGAAGCATATGATACGCTATGAAAGTGAAACGCACAGAACATAGAGTACCCGATGCTCCCTAAGGATAACATCTCAAGAAAGGATCCATATAGTACCAATCCGTGTGACCGTCGTGACAGTACAAGTAAAGTAATCTACTGCAGGAAATAATTTTAAGCAAGATATAAAATGATCAGAGAATGTACTCGCCTGTAACTGAGTGTCCGATATGAATCGTACTGTCCAAGGAGTGGTGTCTGGCTCCTAAATAGAACAGCACAAGTCACAACAAGTCCAGAATAGTGAAATGGAGTCCTACTATGCATTCTACATGATTCTAAGTCAATCTAGGCCAAAGTCAACTCTTGGTCAACTTTGGTCAACCCTAGAAGTCAAACTAGGTCAACCTTGTCTAAACTAGGCTAAACTCACTAGCTAGGTCTAATAAAGCTATACTAGACTCTAACAAGGCTATACACACAACATTCAAGAATTCATAATACCTATGTATATACACTATATATAGATACACAAAATGAACCACACTAGGCATTAGGCTATACACTATGCATACACATATAGATATACTCTCATACATATATCTACACTACACATGCACATAGACAATTGATATACTCATGAAAACTTATGGGAAGAAAACATGTGTGGGTGTGTACTGAAACTACAAGTGAAGAGTGTGTGGGTGATACATGAAGTTGTGTGTGAGTGTGTAAGGCAATGGTTAACAGTTTAGAGCCAGTCCTCACATGTGCCTATGTGTGCACAGGACATGACAGTGGTTAATTAGTGAAGAAAACATGTAACTAGTGTGTGTGAACATGGCAAGGTACAGGAAAATAGAATTATGCAGGAATATAAGTTGTGACAGTGAAAGGATTATACTCCTAACAGTGGGGGAAAAAACCCACAGGAAAAATAAGGGAATTGGTTCATTGAAATTGATTTTAGTCACCCCCCCTCTCAACCACACAACATGTTCTCAGTTTTGAACCAGTGGACAGGAATGATTGGCAGGAATAACACAGTGTACAGGAAAAAATGAATATACAGGAATTGAAATGAAGAGTGGGTGATACAAGAGTGCAGGAATTGACAGTTTAATGAGGAGTGCAGGAATTAAACAAATCACAGCAATAACAAAATGTGTAAGTAAACTCTTAAAGGACTGAAAAGGGAAAGAAAGGAGGTTACTCAAGTATCAAAAGTTTTATGAAGCTGAAAACCAGTTTCAGTCCAATAAACTCAGATTCTTGTAAACTATCAACATACATATAACACCAATCCCAGGTTAAACCTTAACAGTTCCAGTTAAATCAATTCCCCCAGGTTACACAGCAATTAAACTTAGTAATTAGAAGGTTCAAAACAGGAAAATAATAGGTTCAGTGAAGAATAGGACTGTCAAGACAGTCCTCAACTTAGGACTTCAGATTTGAGTCAACCCCACAGCCAAAACAACCCAAAATTGACACACTAGAAGAATTTATATAGGGGAACAAGTTAGGAGTTTTATTATATGCAATTAGCAGTGTATAAAAGGTTAGAATGGTTGCCAAAGTTCAGTTTTTTACAAAAACTGAAAACTGGGAATACCTATGTTTCAGAAAAACTGGGTAAAAGAAAATTGATGCACAAAACAAATTAATATGAGTAAGAAATGGTTGGTAATGAACACATAGCATGTACACGTGTCATAGGATGTGTTTGTGTCCCTGCAATAGGACACAAACGTGTCCAACAGAAGAATTCATGGAAACAGTGCACAACACACTGTGCAGTGTACACAGGCTCGTGCACGTGTGCACGAGTGTCGTGCACACGACACGACACGAATGGGGACTCGTGGTCGTGTCCCCAACTAGCCTAGGTATAGGTCTAGGTGCTAGACACCCTGAATCGTGTTGTATTGTGTCGTGTCCACAGTTGTGAAGCCGTGTCAGTGGCAAAATAAATCTGTGCACAGTGACAGTGTCTACCCAGTGCGTGGTCGATATCTCACCAACCCGACCACGAAAGGTCGTAAAATTTTGTATGTGGGGTGGCAGACAATGCCCCTAGCCACCCACAAAATTTCGTGTCAAAACAAATTGTGTCGTGTCCTGTGGAGTGCTCGATGAGCAGGGGATCACTGTAACCCCGCGCGTGCGTGTCCAAGTGCGTGTGTGCGGGCGTCCAAACGACACGACACCGACACGATATCATCTCAGAGTTACAAAATTGGATAAGCGACATTAAAAACTAAATTTCCATTCAATTACAATTCAAAAATAGCACAGAAAGTTTCATTTAGGCTTTTACACAAACACTTGTCATGGGACTCAGATACGTGTCCTGTTAGGACACGAAACGACACGAAACCCTAGGGATTTCTATTCCTATAGTTAGGTTAGGTCTAGGGCTCCCTATTCATGCACTTAAACCAGAATTTCATGGTGGGAATGGAGAGTTACCTCTATGTATCAAATCCTCCCAAAAAGCTCAAAGAGTGGGGTTCTTCCCAATGGTGGAACTCCTCCAAATCTCTCCAAATCTGAGATTATTAATTACCAACAGAAAGTAGGTAGAATTTAGAACCCAATGCAATTTGTTTGGGTTAAAAAGGAATAAAGATGGATTTATGATGAATTTCTAAAGATGGGAGCTCACCTCTTCTTCTCTTACAATAAATTTCTAAGGGAGAGGCTAGCCCTAACTTTGGGAGACATTAAATAGGATGTGATGGGTCAATAGTGGCTGCCATGGGCTGATTAGGGTTAGGGTTGGTTCATGGTGTGGGCCTATGGGCCATTAAGTCTAAGTCTTTAATCATGACTTATGTAGTCATAAGCCATATTAGCCTACACAACTCCAAATCACCCCTACCTAGTTCCAATGACTTAAACCTCATTAAATTAGGTCCAACCAAGGTTACTTAACTTAACTAAGTGGCCATAACCTAGGTTAGTCACTAGGTTAGTCTTCTAGTCAACACAAGTCAAAGTCCACTATAGGCCCAAAATCAATTCTCCTAAAAATTACCAAAAATCACCAAAAATCATATTAATTATAATAAGTCCAAATATTAAATAATAATTCCAATTAATTCACAAAATTTCAAAAATGACCAAAATACCCCCAAGCTAGAAAAGTGGTAGTGACAGTGGGTACCCATCTATGCGGCTGAGTAAGTGGGTACCCATCTATGCAGATGAGTAAGTGGGTACCCATCTATGCGGCTGAGTGAATGAATCTCATGCGGCTGGGTAAGTGGGGACCCGTATATGCATCTGAGTAAGTGGGTACCCATCTATGCGGCTGAGTGAATAAATCTTATACGGCGGGGTAAGTGGGGACCCATCTATGCGGCTGAGTAAGTGGGTACCCATCTATGCGGCTGAGTGAATGAATCTCATGCGGCTGGGTGAATGAATCTCATGCGGCTGAGTAAATGAATCTCATGCGGCTGGGTAAGTGGGTACCCATCTATGCGGCTGAGTAAGTGGGTACCCATCTATGCGGTTGAGTAAAATGAATCTCATGCGGCTGGGTAAGTGGGGACCCATCTATGCGGCTGAGTAAGTGGGTACCCATCTATGCGGCTGAGTGAATGAATCTCATGCGGCTAGGTGAATGAATCTCATGCGGCTGAGTGAATGAATCTTATGCGGCTGGGTAAGTGGGGACCCATCTATGCAGCTGAGTGAAATGGTACTCATCTTCTCCAAAAATCAGAGAAGGTTGGCCATGGAACCCATAGCTTCCAAGCTCCATAAAATCTTCATTATAAGTCCAAATTCGAACTTCTATAGTTCAAAATAGGGTAGAACGAAATTCTCTACAACATGGAACCATCAAAACTCGAAAATAACAATGTTAAGTAGATCAAAACCCAAGAAATCCAAAAATACTATAAACTTAGATCTACACAAATTGAGCCATGGAAATTAAAAATGCCAAGTAGTAAAGTGTGTTAGAATGCTGTGAAGAAGAGAATGGAACAATAAAATTTGTGTTCCTCCATGAAGCAAGATGCACTTGCCTAAGCTCTCACTCTCTCACTCTCCTGGTGGTTGAAGAAGTAATGGTGGAGTAGAAGAAGTAAATGAGGAGAGAAAATGAGGGGGATGGATTAAATAAGAAGGGTGGTGGTAGGTAGGAGGGTTCACCTTGGCTCATGATGAACCAAAGCAAACCAAGCCAGCCGAACCGACCCAAGAATAAACCAGCTAATGAAATGCTAGAATAAATTAAGCAGAGAGACATGCAATACGGGTCAAATTACGTATACGTATACCAAGATATGTAATACGAACCACATGCATTACAACTCTACCCACCTTAAAAGAATTCCGTCCTCAAAATTTAATTAAGTGGCTAGAGGGATAAGAACAAGCTATACTATCACAGGCAAGCTATACTAGGCAATCAATCAATCAACCAATCAATCATGCAAGCAAGGAACCGAAGACATGAGGCATAAGGAAGACATTATACCTCACGAGTCAAACAGGTCAAAATATCACGATCGGATATCATCCTCATGCTCCCACGTTGACTCACCCAAAGGGTGATGACCCCAAGCAACTCGGACTAACTTGATAGTCTTGTTCTTGAGTGTCTTCTCTCTTCGGTCCAATATAGACACGGGCCATTCCTCATACGAAAGGTTGGTACCAACAACCAATTTCGAATGATCCAGGATGTGGCTCGGGTCCGGGATATACCGTCGCAGTTGGGATGCATGGAATATGTCATGCACCTCACGTAACGACGACGGAAGAGCGAAACGATAGGATACATCTCCTATTCGCTCCAGAATATCGAACGGCCCTATATACCTAGGACTAAGCTTTCTCCGTACGCCAAAACGAATGTCGCCACGGGTAGGCGAGATCCTAAGGAATACATGGTCGCCGACAGAAAATTCAAGGGGACACCGATGAGAATCGGCCCAATGGCGCTGGCGATCTTGGGCAACTCGAAGATGATCTCGGACTTTTCTGACCACCTCAACTGTCTGAGCAATCATTTCTGGACCGAGCATCTGTCTTTCTCTGACATCGTCCCATGCTCGCAGGGATCGGCACTTTCTACCATACAGTGCCTTGAACGGTACCATCTGGATACTAGCTTGGAAACTGTTGTTGTACGAGAACTCTACCAGGTGCAGGTGATCTTCCCATGAACTACCGAAGTCGAGTGTATATGACCGCCACATATCTTCAAGAGTCTAGATCGTGCGTTCCGACTGGCCATCTGTCTGTGGGTGATACGCTGAGCTGAACTGGAGGCGAGTCCCCAAACTCTCTTGCAAGCTGTGCCAAAAGTGCGACGTAAATCTGGAATCTCTGTCCGAGGTGATACTGACTGGTACACCGTGCAATCTGACAATCTGCCGGAGATACATCTTCGCTAGCTGAGCCGTCGACTAACCGACTCTGAACGAAAAAAAGTGAGCCACCTTCGTGAGCCTGTCTATGACAACCCAAATAGCGTCTCTGCCAGCCGGGGATCTAGACAATCCAGTCACAAAATCCATGGTTATACGCTCCAATTTCCACTCTGGAATTGGCAATGGTTGAAGTAGTCCAGCTGGTCTCTGATGTTCAGCCTTAACTTGTTGGCAGACTAAACAACGAGAGACAAACTGGGCTATCTCCCTCTTCATGCCATTCCACCAAAAGTGCTAGAGAATATCACGGTACATCTTAGTACCACTCGGATGAATGAAATACTGCGAACTGTGGGCCTCTGCCATGATCTTCTGTCTGATATCTCCATTGGGTACACAAAGATGCTTCCCATGTCGAAGGGTACCGTCTTCATGGATACATAACTCTGGTCTTCGTCCTGCCTCACACTCTGCTTTGAGTCGCTGAAGCTTGGAATCTGCTGACTGTGCCATCCGGATCCTCTCGACGATAGTGGACTGAACTTGCATGCTGGCCATCAATGCCACACTGGTAGGAAGGACAACTTCTATACCCATCTTCTGAAGATCGGCTAACAGCTCTGGTTGCGCTGTTAGAAAATAAACTCTGGCTCTCCTGCTCAATGCATCTGCAACAACGTTGGCCTTCCCAGAATGATACTGCAGGTTGACATCATAATCCATAAGTAGCTCTAGCCATATTCTCTGACGCATGTTAAGATCCTTCTGGGTGAAAACATACTTCAGGCTCTTGTGGTTGGTGAAGATCTCCACCCTATCTCCGTACAAGTAGTGTCTCCAAAGCTTTAGCGCAAACACCACGGCTGCCAGCTCCAAGTCGTGGGTTGGATAATTCCTTTCATGATCATGAAGTTGTCATGACGCATAAGCTATTACCTTCCCATGTTGCATCAAAACGCATCCTAAACCTCGGCCTGAAGCATCACAATATACTGAGAATCCTCCGGTCCCATCTGGAAGTGTGAGAATGGGTGCCGTCATTAAGCCTCGCTTCAACTTCTCAAAAGAATCCTGACATTCTGCTGTCCAAGCAAACTGCACATCCTTGCGGGTCAACTGGGTCAATGGTGCTGAAATTCGAGCAAAGTCTGAAACAAATCGCCGATAGTAGCCGGCCAATCCAAGAAAACTGTGAACTTCTGCGACTGTACTGGGCACTGGCCACGATTCAATAGCCACGATCTTCTGGGGATCTACCTCCACTCCTCCTCGGATGATGATATGACCCAAGTACAAAATACGATCGAGCCAGAACTCGCATTTACTAAACTTGGCATACAACTTGTGCTCTCTGAGAATCTGGAGGACAACTCGAAGATGCTGCTCATGCTCCACCTCATTCTTACTGTAGACCAGGGTGTCGTCTAGGAACACAATCATGAACTGATCCAAATAAAGCATAAAGATACGATTCATGAGGTCCATGAATACTGTCGGCGCATTGGTTGCTCCAAATGGTATCACAAGGAACTCCTAATGCCCATATCTCGATCTAAAAGCTGTCTTCAGGATGTCCTGCTCTCTGATTCTGATCTGATGATATCCGGAGCGCAAGTCAATCTTCGAAAACACTGCTGCCCCTTGGAGTTGATCAAACAAGTCATCTATCCTCGGGAGAGGGTATCTGTTCTTGATTGTCACTGAGTTCAAGGTACGATAATCTACACATAACCTGGACATACCATCCTTCTTTTTCACAAGAAGCATCGGGGCTCCCCAAGGCGATCCACTTGCACGAATGAATCCCTTGGTTCTATGTTCTTCAATCATCTTGTACAATATCTCTAGCTCTGACGGCGCCATCCTGTAGACTCTCTCTGACACTAGGGCTGATCCGGAAATCAAGTCGATAGTGAACTCGATCTCCCGCTCTGGAGGCATCCCTAGAAGCTCTTCTGGGAAAACATCTGGAAACTCTTCAACTATTCGGGGTAACTGTATTGCTGCTACTTCCATCCGCAACACTGGAAGAGAAGGTTCAACTTTGCCTCGGGAGAAGAAAAACTCTGGCTCGTCTGGAATGCTAAAAACAACCTGCCAATGTGGCACCCTATCCTAGCATACTGGTCCCTCAACCAATCCATCCCTTAGACCATATCATAATCGGCCATTGGAAACTCTATCAATCAAGCGAGGAATTCTCTACTGCTAACTACGATCCGATACGAGGAGAACACCCTATCTACTCCCACAAGTCCGTTACCAGTAAGTATATTGAGCCTTACTGATAATGACTCGGGCTCCAGTCCTACCCGTGTCGTAAATCGTGCAGACATAAATGAATGCGAGGCACCAGAATCAAATAAAACTGAAGCTGGAAAGGTGTTGACGAGAATAGTACCTGTCACTACCTCACCTGGTGCTATTCCTTCTTCTCACATGGTCAAGGCCAGCACTTGACCATGTCCTCTAGGTGCGGGTCCCCTCTGTTGAAAATTCCTCTGCCTGCTCTGGATCAGGGCTTGAGCTTGGGCATACTGTTGCGGTCTCTGCTGCTGGAATGCCTGGGCCTACGTCGATAATGGCCTCGAAAACGGGTACTGCAGCTGCTGGACTGGTGCTAGTCCTCTAACTGAAGGACTAGAAAAGGCCGACGAACTCCCCCTGTTCGGATAGTTCCCAACCCTGTGGTCCGGGGCACCACAAACCAAGCACAAACCCTGTGCTCTGCGACACTCTGACACCACATGCCCTGGCTTTTCGCAGTGTGAACATCCCACTACGGAAGACTGCTTCTGCTTCTGCTGCTGAGGGTGCGTCGGGGTGGAATGCTGAACCGACGTCACCGAGGCTGTCCGCCTCGGAGCTCCAATAGTCAAAGCCCTGGCTGCCGGGACTGGTGCCAAAGACTGATTCATCTGACCGTGGGATCGCTTTCGACCTTCGGTCCTATCCACGATCCTCTGGGAGGTATACTCATGCCTCCTAGCTGCTCTCAATACTGCATCAAAAGTCTGATGCTCAAACTGCTCTACTGCCAATAAAATCTCTAGGTGGAGTCCCTGCTGGAACCGCTGGGCTCTATCGAACTCGGTCGCCACCAAGGTGGGAGCAAACCGACTAAGCCTGGAGAACTCGGCCGCATATCCATCGACCGTTCTGCCCATCTGCTTCAGATTGGTGAACCTCGTCTGTAGGTCATACCGAGCTACAGCATCAAAATACTTGGTCTGGAATCTCTCCCTGAATACTGCCCATAAAATAGGGGCCACTAATCTATCGGCCTGCGCTGCCCACTAGCTGCGGGCAAGATCTAGTAACTGCAGACACACCACGGCCACCTTTTCGTTCTCTGGAGTCCTGGCTGCTTCTAGAATCACCTCTGTGTCCTGAAGCCAAGCATCTGCGGCTGTCACTTCCCATTCCCAGAATACGTATTTATTTAATATTTATCATGCATTTGTTCTGTATTTAAATTCTTCAATTTTACGCTTATTAATTTTTTTGCATTTTATTTTCTGCTTTTTCGTGGCTCTTGGTTCATTTCGGTTCATGGTAAACCAACTTGGTGTGGTTTGGTTCAACATGGAAAGGAATGGATGGCTTGGATTTGGTGGAGAGAATGAATGGTGGAGATCCACTTGACCTTGATATAAAAGTTCTTCTTTCATTCTCTCTCTTCATTCATTCACATTTACTTCTCCACCAAACCCTAACCCACTTGTGAGAGACAAGTACATCTTGCACACCATGAGGGATTTTATGCATCCCCATTTATTTTCAGTCTATGTTGTTCATCTTCTCATCCTCTACAAGTTTAGGTCTTGAAGTTTTTGATTTCCATGGATGGTTGGGTGTAGATCTAAGTTTTAAGTTTTGGTTTTCATATAGATTTTATGGTTTTGATCTATCAAACTTTGTTGTTTTCGAAAATAAGTGGTTCCATGTTGTAGAGAGTTTAATTCTACCAAAGTTTGGCTTTTGAAAAGTTAGATTCCGATTTATTTTGAGGAAGTTATGGCCAAAACACTTTTGGTCAAACTTCTATGTTCATCTGCAGCATGAGCCGCATGTCGCAGTAGAGCCACATAGATGTCGCGGTTGGGCCGCATGAGGCACATGTCGCAGTAGAGCCGCATAGATGTCGCTGTTGGGCCGCATGAGCCGCATGTCGCAGTAGAGCCGCATAGATGTCGCGGTTGGGCCGCATGAGGCCGCATGTCGCAGTAGAGCCGCATAGATGTCGCGGTTGGGCTGCATAGGCCGCATGCCGCAGTTGAGCCGCATATGGTGCCGCGAATGAGCCGCATGGGACACATGTCACAGTTGAGCCGCATATGGTGTCGCGGTTGGGCCGCATAGGCCGTATGTCGCAGTTGAGCCGCATATGGTGTCGCAGTAGGGCCGCATGAGCCGCATGTCGCAGTAGGTCCGCATACATGTCACAGAATAGGCCGCATATGCCTATTTTGGTTGTTTTTGACTGTTATATGTCCTATTTTGACTGAATTATGGCTAGAATTTCTTTCAACTCCCAACATATGTTGTAGATATTTTTCTTGGCTTCAAGAATGTGTTACCAACTATTTTATGCTAGTTATAGACTCGACCATGCTTAATACTAATTTGACTTTCATGCCTTGTCACGAATTGACCCCGACTGTTACTTTGACTAATAATTGATCATGCGTTCCTAGTTGAAACTAAGAGACTGGCTAGTCGTCTTATTGAATTGAATGAATGAGACACGTTCATATTAATTATGAACTATTGTAATCGACTGGCTGATCCCGAATATTGATATACAGGCACATGCAGGCTTCAATTTATTTATTTATTTATTTTACAAAAGCAGCATGTGTACTTTATGGTCAAGGCATGATTACTCCGTGGTTAGTTCTGATTGTTGTATTACGCTATATAAGACCTGCAACCTAACCGTACTGGTATCGTTGTAGAGTTGTGCATATCGTACCCCGTACGAAAGTACTCATTTGAATGACCATGACCCACGGCATGGGATTTTACTTAACGTAGAGACTATTAAGTTAAATAAAATAATGATTGCATGGAGAGAATGGATTCCCGAATTCTTACATGGCAGCCCTCTTGGGACTAGTAGTGCCCGACAGGCCGGCTGGTCCCCACAGATACTGCAAATCTGCCACACAGGCAGGGAGCGATATCTGGTTATATTATCTATTGTATATTGTATATTGATGACGGGCGTCCTGCTGGGACTCGTCTAATTCATGATTGGTGCAATTGATTGACTGGGTAAACTAGCCTTGCTTGCACATAGTAAGAACTGAGAAATCTCTATTGCATAATTCCAGGATAACTTGGAACTCACAGTAGCAAGCCGTAGTAGTTGCATGGCCGTTTAAATTGATTTGCTTGTGTGCTGTACCTACTCTGTTACCTAACTGAGATGATCAGAATGTCAGGACATGACGTGCCAACTTCTGTCCTTGTTTGGTTGGGAGGTTGGTTCGAAGTGTCGTGATACTATGTGAATCCCAGTAGAAAGCAGAGATCTATTTATCATATTTTCTCATTACTGGTTTTAATCCCTCATATCGTGCTTCCTTGCGGTACTTGCTGTTAGAGGTCTAACCTCTCTGGTTTTGCATGGCCAGATTTAGAGCCGGTCCCCGAGGATCCAGCTTACTTCTACCTCCACGATGGTCAACACTAGAGGGATGATCGCAGGAGGGCTCGAGTGGGTTTTCTTACTCCCCCGCTCGTTTTGTTAAATACTTTATACTTTACCGTTTGGCACCGACATGTTAGTCGGATTGTCTTGTACCTACTTTTGCATAATTGTAACTAAGTCAGGCTGCAGCTGATAACAATTGTGTATACTGACTACATCATCTGGCTGTGTTTTGTAAAGCCAGATATCAAGAATATTTTGACTGAGCATTTGGGACGCCTTACTGCTTTATCTCACATGTTCTCTATTTCTGTTTCTTGTTTGAATGATTGAGACAATAGATGTGAAGTGACCATAGGGAGACTTTCATGTAGTATGCACCCCCTCGTCTTGTTAGACAGCATTGATCGTATTATACGGTATTCATCTACCCGTAATACGTAGCTGGCTGAGTCATTCTCCCGTTCTCCAGTATTCTGGTTCTGGGGCATGACAGCGGCGATCGCATCTTCTCTGCCGTCGAAGAAGGAAGGGTTCAAGCGCTTGAAGCTGTTGGTCGCGCTATTACCCTGATGACCTCCTCTAGTCAAAGCATCTGCCACTGCCTGGTGCAAGGCATCTCCGCGACGATCCTGGGAAGCTAATAGGGACCTGATGAGACCCACCAAAGTGCCATCATCAGGCTCTGCAGGCTGGACGGGCTGAATTGGTGGCTCTCCTCCGGTAGGCATGACTCTGGAGGCTACTCCTGAATGTTGGGCTTGATCTCTGGGTTGCTGCTGGTCCGCAGGAGGTGCTCCGTCTTGCTGATCGACAGGTCCAGGAACAATGCCGCTGAAGAAGAAGACATAGGAAACAATAAGGAAGGACCAGGACAGATCAACGATACAAGCATGTGATCAGGTCAAGATTACAGGGATTCAGAAGATACGAGCAGAGATCAAGGGCGAGTACTGATTAAGACATCTATTCGGTAAACTCTCACATATCTTGATTTACAAGACTTGCATGGGCCACCACTTAAACCATATAACGCCCCAGAACATACTGGAGAGCGGGGGCATACATAGCCAGTTACGTATATTGAAGTGCAACCCACCTCGCTATACGGCACGACTGTCTAGATACATGAGGGTTTAACTACAAGCCAACAGTCTCATATGGTCATGAACAAGCCTGTCTCAATCACAAGCAAGTAAGTAAGTGTTACAAGATGTAAGATCACCAAATATACAATGGTAAGGCATCCCAAACATTACATATTCAGCTGATCATGAAGCTAGTCGTTACAAAATGTCAGAACTAGCAAGAGTTTAGTCATACATGATCAACCCTAGGATCCGTCAATCATGTTACAGCCCGTAGGCAGACAGTAAATAAGGTACAATACGAGCTAACACGTGCTCGCCGGCTAAACGGCTCAAAAGAATAATTTTACAATAAAGTGGGAGGACAAAAAGAAACCCACTCGTTGCCAGGGTTACGCCTGGTGGTCACCATCTAGCTGGAAGACAGGTGGATCCTCTGGTGCTGCTCCGATATCTGGCCACACAAAACCAGCTGGGTCAAACCCCAGAAAGATCAAGTGCCACAAAGGAGGCTTCACTTAGGAACTAAAACCAGCATATCACAATAGAATATTAAAGATAATAAATAAAGAACTGATAATAATAGAGATAACAATAGTAAACTGAGTACGAGGAAACCATTCAAGTAGCCAGGTCACAACCCTTAAACCAAATAAGGACCGGGGTTGTAACCCTTCACCTGAATAGAAACCCGTCTCAAATACTATTGGTACAGTGAAGATAATAAACAAAGAGAGGATACAGAACTGCTCCGGGATCCAGGTTACAACCCTTAAACCAAACAAGGACCGGGGTTGTAACCCTTCGCCTGAACAGAACTGGACCCCTGATCTTTATTGCTGAGGCCAACATAAATAATCATTGATAAGGTAACAAGACAATAAACGAAGAGAGGACACATAACTGCTCCGGGAGCCAGGTTACAACCCTTAAATCAAACAAGGACCGAGGTTGTAACCCTTCGTCTGAATAGAACTGGACCCCCGATCTTTATTGTTAAGGCCGGTATAAATAATTAATCACGCTTGTTGAGTAAGGTAAAACATGACGAGCATGGCATGGGGTGCAATAAGACAATAAACGAAGAGAGGACACAGAATTGCTCCGGGAGCCAGGTTACAACCCTTAAACCAAACAAGGACCGGGGTTGTAACCCTTCGCCTGAACAGAACTGGACCCCCGATCGTTATTGTTAAGGAAGGCATCAATAATCATGTCATGTCACAATCTTGCACAGAATCAGGATAAGACTAAGCTGGAATTAACTCCATCCAATCAATCACGGCCAATCAAGAGTACAACTTGATACTTTTAACTAACTAGGGTTATCACAGCCTAGTTACTAGCAAGATGCAATAAGATTATTCCAACAGCCACAAGCCCTGCAGACCATCCGGTTATCCGGGTCGAATGTCTGTTTATGAAGGGTGCACCACATGACTGTATGCTGAAAATGTTCCCTACTCGTCGGTAGGCTACAAGTCCGCTGAATGCACCCAGATAACGGAATTGCCTATAGCTGGAAATCTCTTCATGACTACTGAATCATTCTAGTTAATTAGCCTTAGTCAATTTCAGTAGGTACCCCTGACCGTGGTACTCAGGGATCCCCATCCTAGACATGATGCAAGACAGTACCAGTTTATTTATACAAACACAATCGCCCACGGTGTCCAGGTCTTTCATACTTGTCATGCCGTGCTAGCTGTCGTAACAGCATATCGAGGTGTATCATGTCAGGGTTACTTATCAAGAGTGCACCATGACGGACCACTATCGTGTTCTATCCTTACATCATTATAAATGAGAAAAGTTGCATAAATAGTTAATAACATATTCTGGAAGCCAAGAAAAAGATCTACAACTTTCATATTGGGAGTTGGGAGAAATTCTGGCCATAAATCAGCCAAATAGGACAAGAAAAATAACCCAATTAGACACTATGCGGCCAAGGGTGAATTGGGGGCTCATGCGGTAGCAGATGGGTACTCATCTATGCGGTTGAGTAGATGGGTACTCATCTATGCGGCTGAGTAAGTGGGTACCCATCTATGCGGCTGAGTAAGTGGGTACCCATCTATGCAGCTGAGTAAGTGGGTACCCATCTATGCGGCTGAGTGAATGAATCTCATGCGGCTGGGTAAGTGGGGACCTATATATGCAGCTGAGTAAGTGGGTACCCATCTATGCGGCTGAGTGAATGAATCTTATGCGGCTGGGTAAGTGGGGACCCATCTATGCGGCTGAGTAAGTGGGTACCCATCTATGCGGCTGAGTGAATGAATCTCATGCGGCTGGGTGAATGAATCTCATGCGGCTGAGTGAATGAATCTCATGCGGCTGGGTAAGTGGGTACCCATCTATGCGGCTGAGTAAGTGGGTACCCATCTATGCGGTTGAGTGAAATGAATCTCATGCGGCTGGGTAAGTGGGGACCCATCTATGCGGCTGAGTAAGTGGGTACCCATCTATGCGGCTGAGTGAATGAATCTCATGCGGCTGGGTGAACGAATCTCATACGGCTGAGTGAATGAATCTCATGCGGTTGGGTAAGTGGGGACCCATCTATGCAGCTGAGTGAAATGGTACTCATCTTCTCCAAAAATCAGAGAAGGATGGCCATGGAACCCATAGCTTCCAAGCTCCATAAAATCTTCATTATAAGTCCAAATTCGAACTTCTATAGGTCAAAATGGGGTAGAACGAAATTTTCTACAACATGGAACCATCAAAACTCGAAAATAACAATATTAAGTATATCAAAACCCAAGAAATCCGAAAATACTATAAACTTAGATCTACACAAATTGAGCCATGGAAATTAAAAATGCCAAGTACTAAAGTGTGTTAGAATGCTGTGAAGAAGAGAATGGAACAATAAAATTTGTGTTCCTCCATGAAGCAAGATGTATTTGCCTAAGCTCTCTCTCTCTCACTCTCCTGGTGGTTGAAGAAGTAATGGTGGAGAAGAAGAAGTAAATGAGGAGAGAGAATGAGGTGAATGGATTAAATAAGAAGGGTGGTGGTAGGTAGGAGGGTTCACCTTGGCTCATGATGAACCAAAAGCAAACCAGGCCAGCCGAACCGACCCAAGAATAAACCAGCTAATGAAATGCTAGAATAAATTAAGCAGAAAGACATGCAATACGGGTCAAATTACGTATACCAAGATACGCAATACGAACTACAGGCATTACATCTACCGCCAGGAGTCACCGCATTTCTAACAAAGTCCTGTAGACCCCGTTCTGTGGCGCAGACCATCGCAGGAAGTAAGGCAAGACAGTATCTGAACGCCAGCTTCACAGCCGGAAGTATTATGCCCTGGCTCATCCTCTCAATAGTCCCTGAACCCCCAAGAACTATACAGTCACGAAGCTAGATCATCAAGAAAGCTGCCAACACGGCTTTCTCTGACAACGAATATTCAGCTTGACAGAAGTAGTGGCCGATCGGGGACTTCCCCTTTGGATCATCACTGTCCTCAGTATCCGCCGTATCATAATTTGCCATCCGGGCTTCTATCTCGGACTTGGTCATAGGTTTTAAAATCGAAAAGGAAGCCGAATCCTCTCCTTCTTCGTGAACGAAGACGTAGCCCATCCAAGCTCTTGTGTGGAAATTGGCCCCCTCGGTCCTTCCTTTCTTGTTGATCCTATGGCAGATGAGAAGAAGGCAGAGTAACTCCTTGTATACATCAATCATCTCGGAGTTCTCATTTTCCAGGTCTCGGAGCTCCTTATCACAAGGCACGTACTCTTCATACGGCTCTATGCCCCAAGGAAGCTTTGATACTTCCTACATTTCGAAGAAAGCCAATCCCATCTTCCCGCCCGGAGTAAAGAAGGTACACGTGTGATGGTTGTATAACTCCGCCAAGGAGACAAATATTGGCCAGTTAACCTTAATGCCATATTGGGTGGCTCTAACGGCATAAAGAAGACCGACAACTTTTAGGGTGGCCTTTAAGTCGAGAGCACCCATCCAGTAAAGTCAATCTAGAACGGGATAAAATGTCTCCAACCTTTCATCCGCAGCTTCCCTCCCGGATACGACTCCTTCTTTGACAGCATCAAGTTGGAGAGAGTCTCAGCAGCATAGGGGTGAAGATCAGTCGGGACATCGTTCATTATGACACCAGGTTACAGCCCCCTCATAGAGTAGGATGTGGAACCCTTGACACACTTGAACGTGTCCTTCTTTCGGTCACCAGAGTTGAATTGGATCCTGCCAGAAACAACCCCATGCAGTTCAGGGGTCAGGTCCTATTTTATCTGCTTCTGTACAGCCAGATCCGTAAACACTAACAGAGGGTATTGGCGCATCATCGATGGCAACCATATTCTTTGGTTATTTAACTTAACTACCAGAGGGTCTTCCAGACATATCGTCTCATCATCCTCGAATCCTATACTGTCACCGAACAGGAAGTACGGCTTCTTGAAACGATGTGCTCCTCTAAGCAAGAGCTTCTCGTCGTTAATTATCTGCTTCAGGAAGATCTTGTCCTATTCAAGTATGAAGATCGTCCATTTCGTAGGCTGGTCATGACTAATCTTGGCCTGAACATTGCTGACCATGTTGGTTATGAGGCTTGTGCCAAGGACTTGGCAAACAGAGTCGAAAGGGATTCCACCAAGCTTCGGGACAAACATGTTAACTGCAAAGACAAAAGAGAAAGTCAGACTCAGAATCTGCAGAAAAAACTAAGTGCTGGAGGAATCTTATGCGCCCAAAGGACTATGCGCCCAAAGGGTTATGTGTCCAAAACAACATGTGGGTGCATAACATACAGCAGCATGTTGGTACATAACATGCAGCAGCATGTGGACGCATAACATGCAGCAACATGTGGGCGCATAACACACCACAGTGTGGGCGCATGCTTCTGTGGGTGCATATGAATGCTCATAGAAGCATATTGCCTTGGGCGCATGCGCCCAGGCAGAGAAAAAGTCTGAGTGTCACAAATTAACGCTCAAGACTTTGTTTTGAGGCATAGCCTCACCCAGAATCGGGTCTTGGACTGCTGAGGACGCTGTCGTAGGAGGAGAGCCACTCGTTGCAGCCCTCTTGCCCTTCGCAGATCTTTTGGCGGCCTTGGGAGACATGGTTCATGCAGAGAAGAGAAGAAAAGTCTTTTTAAAAGTTTTGATGGAAAAGAGAATAATGAATTTTCTCTCTCTTCAAAAGCCTATTTATAGGCATGGGCCATACACTATGCGTCCACTACTCCTATGCGCCCATTGCATACTATGCGCCATTTACGGCTTATGCGCCCACATGAAGACCCAGTCTCTTGCACATTATGCGACTGCCACTTGCTGACTGGACAACGCATGAAGGATGGACCTCTTCAAATTCTACCTCGATAAATCTGTCAGTTCAGATTTTCGAGGAAGATCTCAACAGCCATCTCTCTGACAGTCTGGCCAAACTCTATATGCCCAAAGGGAGAGCTATGTTATGCGCCCACTGCATCACGAAAAGACGGTCCATGCATCTTTCAAAGTACTTCGAACTCGTTCAAGTATCGAAAACTTTGAAGGGGGTCTTATAGAAGCATGAAAATTTCAGCAGACTTGACAACCATGCGCCCAAGCAGTCATATGCACCCAAGCCAGAAAAGTCATATGCGCCCAAGTCACCAGAGAAGTCATATGCGCCCAAGTCACCAGTGAAGCCATATGTGCCCAAGTCAACAGAGCGAGCTATGCGCCAACTTTAGGCTCCTCCAGAGGGGGGGGGGTGCATAGCCCTATTTCAGGATATACGCCCAAGTCAGAACAGCCCCCGACTCGGTCAAACCCACGATCAATCGTGCACTGAAGCATACGGCTATGTTAGTCTCCACGAGCAGTCGTACACCAAAGCATGCGGCCACATCAACACCACGATCATGTAGTCTGCATGCGCCTACATCCTATACGCCCAAAGCAGTACCATGCGTCCACATAAAAACCAGTATATTTTCTCATGTGGGCGCATAACATCATTCCAGCACAGAAACGACCATAGAAAGGGGTCTCATACCTCTTCAAAGCACGGAACGGAGAGCATTTTCAAGAGCTAAATTGCTGCACTCCTTGTCAGTGAGCCTAGAGTTAGCAATTTTCTTAGTATCAACGGAGTAAAGGAGCAACTGCCGCTCGATCTCCATCGTCCCATTCTCCAGAATTCTTTTTTGTACTCGGGGATCCTCAGCGCAGGATCTCTCAGGCGTACTCGATTTATGGTGCCTTGCGCCAATAAGAAAAGACAGCATTTCTTCTTCTTTTTTGTGTGTGTCCACAGTAACCCGCCTGAGTTCAACGAAAGGACCGAACCGGATGAGGTAATGGATTTCTTGAATACATTGGAGGGCTACTTTCGGATGTTGGACATACAAAAAAGTAAGAGGGTGGAGTGTACCATTGTACTACTTTATCTCAAGGTCCATAAATAGTGGACTTCGCAGAGACAGGCACTTTGCGGTAAAAGTCCGGATATGAAGATATCATGAGAGACCTTCAAACAGGCTTTTATTGCCCAATTCATCCCACCTTCTGTTCGTCGATAAAAGGAGGAGTTCGTATCACTCCAACAGGGTAGTATGTTAGTGGATGACTACGAGACCGAATTTTTGAAAAGAGTCGCATTCGCTGGGTACATGGTACTGAATGACGACGCCAAGCAGAAAAGATGCATACAAGGCTTGAATGATGGACTGTAGCACGATGTTCTAAGTCGAAAGTGTACGTCTTACAGGGAGGTGTATGAAACAGCTCTGGAGATGGAGAAATTCCATCGGTCGGTTGGTCGCAGAACAGCATAGAACTACCAAGGCAATAACAATCAGAAATAACCTTGGTCTGCGGTGAGGAATGACGCACCTAAGCGTCATAATATAGGCAAAAATAGAGGGCCTCAATAGTTGTCGTATTATAATAAATGTAGCCGAGTGGGACACCGTACTGAAGAGTGTCACACAGGGTGTTACAAATATGGTGGTATAGGCTATAAGGCAGCTGAATACGGAGGCAGAAGAGGAAATCAGTATCCTCCTCGTGGACAGTATAATTATCAGAATCGCGGATAGTATAACAATCAGTATCGTAGGCAGAATAACAACCAGAATCATGGCCAAGTGCCACTAGCCTTACCAGCTCCATCTGGGAATGCACCGAATCAGCAACAAGGTGCACAAGGAAGAGTTTATGCCTTGACTCAAACAGAGGCACAGACTGCAGAGAACGATATAATAGGTATGTTACTGTATAAAGGCATACCTGTCTGGGTGCTATTTGATTCTGGTGCTACTCATTGCTTTATATCGTCTTATTTTGCAATGGAAAACAAATTTTGTATGACTCTACTAAAGACGGCTCTTTGTGTTAGCACTCCTTCGGGAGTAGATATGCCAACAACTTTGATTTGCAGGGATGGCTACATCAATATTGGAGGCAAGACTTTATCCCTGGACGCAATTGTACTCAACATCAAAGAGTATGACATCATCTTAGGAATGGACTGGCTCAGTGCCTGCCATACGACGATCGACTGTGCGGAGAAGAGAGTTGTGTTTCGCCTATCCGGAGAAACGGAGTTCTTTTACTCGTGCAGCTCAACGTCCAAGGGTGAAATGGTAATATCGGCATTTATAGCTAGGCACATGTTATATTCGCGGTGTGAAGGGTACCTCGCTTCTATTCGGGACATCCGAATGAAGGGTGCAGACTTGGATCAAACCAAAGTCGTGGCAGATTTCTTCGATGTGTACCCAAACGAGATACTTGGAATGCCGTCAGATAGAAAAATTGAATTCACAATTGATACATTTCCGAATACTCGCCCGATATCGAAGATGCCATATAGGATGGCTCAGGCAGAACTGAAGGTTAAAAGTACAATTACAAAAATTACTGGATCGTGCATACATTCGCCCAAGTGTATCACCGTAGGGAGCTCCGGTATTGTTTGTAAAGAAGAAAGATGGGACGATGCGGCTGTGCATCGATTATCGAGAGCTCAACAAGTCAACTATCAGAAACAAGTATCCCTTACCAAGGATAGATGATCTATTCGATCAGTTGCAGGATGCGACCGTGTTTTCTAAGATTGATCTTCGCTCAGGATACCACCAGTTGAAGATCAGACCTGAGGATGTTCCTAAATCAGCATTCCGTACCAGATACGGATACTATGAGTTTTTGGTCATGCCATTTGGTTTGACTAATGCTCCAGCAGCCTTTATGGATCTTATGAACAGAGTATTTTGACCGTTCTTGGACAAGTTTGTCGTCATATTAATTGACGACATCTTGATCTACTCGAAATATAGGGAGACACATGTTGAGCATTTGAGAATGATACTTCAGACGTTTCGAGAAAATCAACTCTATATAAAACTGAATAAATGTGAATTTTGGATGAACAACGTATCGTTCCTAGGGTACGTTGTCTCGGCAGAAGGTGTTGTCATTGACCCAAAGAAGTTTAAGGCAGTTATAGACTGGAAATAGCCTGCATCAGCTAGTGAGATACAAAGTTTCCTTGGTTTAGCCGGGTACTACCGTAGTTTGTGAAAGACTTTTCAAGAATTGCTTCGCCTCTGACTCGCCTCACTCGAAAGGGAGTCGTATTTAAGTGGATCGACGCCTGCGAGAGTAGTTTCCAAGAATTAAAGCAACGTCTCATCACGGCTCCAATTCTTGATCTTCCAGAGGGCTCAGAAGGAGTTCAGATTTACAGTGATGCATCGGGACTTGGTTTGGGATGTGTTCTCATGCAATGTGGGAAGACAATATCATATGCATCGAGATAACTCAAGTAGCATGAGAAGAATTACCCAACTCATGACTTAGAACTGGCGACGATTGTGTTCGCGTTGAAATTGTGGCGACACTATCTCTATGGTGTGTCCTGTGAGATCTTTACGGACCACAAAAGCCTAAAGTACATATTCACACAAAAAGAATTGAATTTGAGGTAGCGGCGTTGGTTGGAATTGATCAAGGATTATGACCTGACGATTTCTTACACGCCTGGTAAAGGGAACGTAGTAGCTGATACCTTGAATCAAAAATTCGTCGGGGCACTAGTAGTAGCAAAGAAGGTACTATGGGATTTAAAAGAGATGGGATCGAATTTAGAATTCGTACACAGAATATACAGTTGGCTCAGTTGCAGCTTGAACCAAGCCTCCAAGGAAGGATTAAGACTGCTCAGAAGGACGATCCGTTTCTGCAGAAGATACGCGAGTTGATTCTAGCAGGAAAGGCGACCGACTTTGCGGTAGAAGATGATACTATTCGTATCAAGGGAAGATTGTGCGTTCTTAAGGTTGAGGAACTCATGAAGAAAATACTGACTGAGGCTCATTTCGCAAAGTATTCCTTGCATCTGGGAAGCACTAAAATGTACAAGGATCCGCGCACAATATTTTGATGGCATGGCATGAAGAAGGATGTGGCTCTATTTATGTCATAATACTTAGCGTGTCAGCATGTGAAGGTCGAACACCAACGGCCAGGAGAAGAACTACAAAATCTTGCTATCCTGCAGTGGATGCGGGATAATATCAGTATAGATTTCATAGTGGGCTTACCAAAAACTCAGAAAGGAAATGATGCGATTTGGGTGATCGTGGATAGATTGACCAAGTCGGCTCATTTCATTGCAATAAAAGTGACATGGAGCGTTGAATGGTTAGCTCAGATCTACATGAATAAAATTATCCGATTACATGGGGTGCCAACTTCTATAGTGTCAGATAGGGATGGGTGGTTCTTGTCACGATTCTGGATGAGTCTGCAATCAGCATTAGGCACAAAGTTGAACTTCGGTTCGGCATACCATCCGCAGACTGATGGACAGACGGAACGAGTAAATCAAATCCTTGAAGATATGTTGAGATTGTGCGTGCTTGATTCGAAGACAAATTGGGATGCACATCTTGCATTGGCAGAGTTTGCCTATAATAATAGTTATCAGGCACGTATTCAGATGGCCCCGTATGAGGCGTTATATGGACAGAAATGTCGATCACCGATATGCTGGGATGAAGTCGGTAAACGGCAAGTGCTCGGACCATAACTTGTGGAACAGGCCGCCGAGAAGGTCCATTTGATTTAAGAAAGGCTCAAAGTTGCTCAAAGTCGGTAGAAAAGCTATACGGATGTACATCGACGACCCTTAGAATTTACTGTGGGCGACCATGTCTTCTTGAAGGTCACACCCATGCGAGGTGTGATGCGGTTTGGGATGAAGAAAAAGTTGAGCCCAAGATTCATTGGACCTTTCAAGATTTTGGAGAAGGTGGCCTCAGTGGCTTATCAACTTGTACTACCTCCGACGCTGGCTGATGTGTATGATATCTTCCATGTGTCCCAACTGCGAAAGTACGTGCATGATCCAAGCCACGTAGTGAATTTTGATCAGTTATAGCTGAGCGTCGACCTATCCTACACAGAAGAACCTGTCCAAAGTTTGGACAGGAAGAAGAAAATTTTGCGGAATCAGACATTGTCTTTGGTCAATGTACTATGATGGAACCTCGCCGTCGAATAGTCGATGTGGGAGTTGAAAGGGGAGATGAGGGTGAAGTATCCCTCGCTGTTTGAAAATTTTGTGGTAGGACTTTTGTTTTAAGTTTTGAGGACAAAACTTTTTCTTAGTGGTATATTATGTAGTGCCCCGCTCCTAGCGGTTCACTATGTAAGGCTTGTGGCTTGATCAACTCGGTCGGAACCGAGTATTGGGGAGACTTACTGTCAGCATCGAATCGATCACGGACAAATGCATAAGAACCTTTCCAACTAATGGATTAGTTTCTCTTGAAATGCGTCTAAGAGTTTTCTTTGGATGTTTTGCTACTGGTTTTGTTGCTTGGTTTTGATGGATGCTTTTCTGAATAGTTTCCGATGACTTGATTCTTGCACGTTTTCATCGATTTTATAGCATTCATTCTTGAGAATTCTGAGAGATTGGAACATAATGAGACGTAGTATTAACCAAACTTTTGGTGCCATTGTAGACGGATGCGTGACGAAAAGCTAAACGCACAAGTGTTCCTCTTCCTTTCGACAATTCTCTAACTGGTGAGTGTGGATCGCTGTGGTGGTTTTGTCCCTCTCGCTACTCCTACATGCCAACTAAATAAATTGTCTTGCAACATCCGTTGATCGATAACTTGATGCTAATGACACAAGTCAATGCCACTAAGAAGCTAGAGATACAAATATTGAATGAATCGATATGTTGCTAACACTCTGCTAATAAATGAATTGCCACATGAACATTAAAATGATGCTTGTCCCTTGAACATTGAAACACTCCGATGAAACGAACATTAAAATGAGACGAATTGATGCTTGAGATTGTGGAATATGAAATACGAAGAAATGAACATGTTATCTCTTTACTTTTAATATTATACCATGCACACTATGCTTATCGAGTCAGACACGCATTCACATGGTCAAGGACAACTTGTATACAAGGGGTGATTGCTTCCTCGGACAATATATCCAACGTTGGGACCGATTCGAACATGGGGAAAGTATAAACGTACTTTAAGGGTACGTGGTATCCGGACATTTCATTTGGGCTTGCAACCCGGTGAAATGGCGCACCGACTACCGTATGTAGTCCTATATGGCAACGTCCGAAATGGTTTACTAGCACCAGTGGTCATGTTGTAAGGATGCATGCTAATCAATATTTTGTGCAGGGGCGGTAAGTATTATTATTATCTTGTGTCTTATGCAGGAAGCTGGATTCGGCCTATGGTAAAGTAAACAATTGCTTTCATATAATATCATGTTGCCTCACTATGAATTGTTGTGAACTGCTAGTCCTTAATAAATCTCATGATTTAAAATTCTTGTCATTAATTCAAATATCGGTTTAGATGAGTGGGCCAACGGGGCTCACCAGTGCATTATTATAATGTGCTGACCCCTTATCTACAGGTACTGGAGAAGGCTCGGGCACACGTCTGAACTAAGGCCTTTGAGTTGCTGCTATTTTCTTTTAAGTTACTTTCAATAAAGACACACAAAGTATTGCGGAGCTTTCAAAGATTGTTGCTTAGACTTCAAAGTACTAAAGGGGCATAATATATGGAACGAGAAGTTATTTCATGGCAGCCTATCAGTTGTAATTCTTTTTATGAATCAATGTAGTCGAAAAGACATTTCAAAGAGTACCGAAAAAAGTTGTATTTTGGCTACAATTATCAATAAAATGAATATGATTTCTTCCTATTATGCGTACTAATTGTCTCTACAAATGTGGCTTATTTCAAATGTTTTGAAACGACACAAAAGTGCACGTTCTTGCCTTGTACAAGTACAATTCCAGACTTGTACATCATCACTCCTTAGCGAGGACGAACGATTCAGCATGAATCTAAGTGAAGCGAACGATTCCCCGAATCGGGGAGTGAGAACTCATACTAATGGAATGATTCGATTTCGGAGTATTTTGTCCCTTCGATCTAATATTTTGACTGGTCTATGCTCTATCCGTAGTGCAGGCCCGATTATAATCTCTGAGTGGTCAAGTATATGGTTCTGTCACGCCCCAGATCCAGAATACTAGAGAGCGGAGGAATGACTCAGCCAGCTACGTATTACGGGTAGATGAATACCGTATAATACGATCAATGCTGTCTACAAGACAAGGGATACATCAATTCATGACGTACATCCGTGCACCAGTATTGTCGTCAACTGTTGCTGCTCCAAAGCAACGAGAGTGCCTCAAAGGCAGTCCGTGTTTCGACGACTGTATTACTCTGACGATGAAAATCCACTATATGTTTCATCCAATATGGCTTCATGGGGTCCCCCTTACGGAAGCCCCAATCAAAGAAGGTGGACCACGAACCCAACTTTTTCACTCAGTTCCGCGAACAGAAGAAGAAGAAGTCTGCCAACAGATAGCCAGCAGGCTGTCACATCTGAAGGAGTCTATATGGGTACTCGGTCAAGGACAAGATTCCGTATAGATGACGAGGACTCCCAAGCTGGAGGTAATGATCCTTCAGCTGGGGTAGTATTCCTTCAGAGTCTGAAGCAGATGACCTTCACACTGGGGGTAGCCTTCTAGATGACAGTGATCTCTCCGAGTCTGACGACGACTATCTACCTCCCCAACCTGAAGGCGATGGACTTTTCAACTCAGAGACAGATAGTATCAGCACCAGTTGTACTGTTTCCTCTGTTCGTCCTCGCATGTTATCTATATACATGGTGGATGGAGAGAGACCTAAAGAAGCCAGTGATCAGACCAACAAACGGCTAGAGGGTCTTGAAATAGCATTTGCCAAGATTACTGATATGCTTACCAGTATCTTGGCGGTCCAAGCTGCTGGGACTGTTCCTCTACCTCAACAAAATGTCTTGGCGCATGTTAGTCCGACTCATAGCAATAATCCTTCTTCACTACAGAAGGAGTATCATTCCATTGTACCTCCTCCAAATCATATAAATGCTGGGGGTGGTCCTTCACCAACAACGCCTGACAACCGTACAACAGCCATTTCTCAACACCTGTTCAATCAACATGATGCAATTGATTCTCTTGTTGCCCATCTCGACACCATCTCACACAAAGACGAGCTTCAGAAGATGGGATATCTCAACCCTATCCTCTTGAATGGGAGAATGTTACTTTCCCTCCTAACTACAAGCCATTGACGCTAAATTCATTTAACGGGATGACTTCTTCTCGTCAACACATGACATACTTCAACACGCAGACTCTACACTTACCCAGGGATGATCCGTTCTTGTCAAAGCTGTTTATTAGCACCTTGCAGGGGGTATCTTTTGAATGGTTATGTAGTCTGCCTGACTGTTGTATCAATTATTTTAAAGACTTGGAGAGGTTATTCCTCAATAGGTTTTATGAGAGTGACATGCATGTTAGTATGTCCGCCCTCATCGAGACCAAGCAAAGGAGGACTGAGTCTGTCATTGCTTTCATCGAACGCTTCAGGCGACTAGCATTGAAGATGCCCTTCGGTATACCAGACTCAGAACTTATGGATACTTGTCGAAATAACAAGGATACACAATTGTTATCGGATGCAGTCTGACTTGGTTACAATTATGTAAAAGTAAGTGCAAAATAGTCCAACTAAAATGTCGGTACAAAGCGGCAAAAGTAAAGTATGTAGCAAAACGAGCAGGGAAGCAAGGAACCCACTCGTGTCCTCCTGCGATCATCCCTCTAGTATTGACCATCTTGGGGGTGGAATTAAGCTGAGTCATCGGGAGCTGGCTCTAAATCTGGCCATACAAAACCAGGGAGGTTAGACCTCAAATAGCAAGTACCACAAAGGAAGCACGGCATGAAGAATTAGAACCAGTGATAATAGTTAAAAATATGATAAATAAGTCTCTGCTTGCTACTGGGATTCACACAACATTATGATACTTCAAACCAACTTTCCAACCAAATAAGCACAGAAGTTGACCCGTCATGTCCTGATATTCTGCTCATCTCAATAGTTAACAGAGTAGCTATAGTACACAAATAAATCAATTTAAACGGCAATACAACTACTACGGCTTGCTAACTGTAAGTTCCAAGTTGTCCTAAAAAAATGCAATAAGGGATTCTTCGGTTCTTACAATGTACAAGCAAGGCTAGTCTACCCAATAATCAATTACGCCAATCGTGAATTAGACGTGTCCAAGTGGGACGTCCGTCATCAATATGCAGAAAAATATAAACAGATACCACTCCCTGGCCGTGTGGCAGGTTTGCAGTATCCGTGGGAACCAGCCGGCATGTCGGGACACTAATTTTCTCGAGATGGCTGCCAAAGTCGGAAATCCATTCTCTCTATGCAATAGTTATTTTTTTAACTTAATAGTCCCTATGTTAATTGAAATCTCATGCCGTGGCTCATGGCCATTCTGAATGAGTACTTTCGTACAGAGTACTACAAGCATAACTCTACAATGATGCCCGTGCGGTTAGGTGTAGAAGCATGAAAATTTTAGCAGACTTGACAACCATGCGCCCAAGCAGTCATATGCGCCCAAGCTAGAAAAGTCATATGCGTCCAAGTCACCAGAGAAGTCATATGCGCCTAAGTCAACAGTGAAGCCATATGCGCCCAAGTCACCAGAGCGAGCTATGCGCCCATGCACCCACTTTAGGCTCCTCCAGAGGGTGGCACATAGCCCTGTTTCAGGCTATGTGTCCAAGTCAGAATAGCCCCCGACTCGATCAAACCCACGATCAATCGTGCACCGAAGCATACGTCCACGTCAGTCTCCACGAGCAGCCGTGCACCGAAGCATGCGGCCACATCAACACCACGATCAACCTACGATCATGCAGTCTGCATGCACCTACACCCTATGTACCCACATGAAAACTAGTATATTTTTTCATATGGGCACATAACATTATTCCAGCACAGAAACGACTATAAAAAGGGGTCTCATACCTCTTCAAAGCACAGAACATAGATCATTTTCAAGGTTCCTGCACTTCTTGCCAGTGAGCCGAGAGTTAGCAATTTTCTTAGATTTTCTCCTACTTCTGTAATCAGAGTGTCAATGGAGTAAATGAGCAACTGCCGTTCGATCTCCATCGTCCCATTCCCCATAATTCTTTTTTGTACTCGAGGATCCTCAGCGCAGGATCTCTCAGGCGTACTCGATTTGTGGTGCCTTACGCCAATAAGAAAAGACAGCATTTTTTTTGTGTCCACAAAAATGGTGACTCTATTGGGGACTACCTTTTCCTCTGACGAGAAGGTAGTGACGCAATCCGATACGGACAAAGTGGAGAGCACTCAGAAGATGTTGATCGTAAAGTTCGATCAGCATGCGTTCAAAGAGATGCTCTCGAGGGACGGCTCTACTCCCTTAAAATCAGCGAAGCCAAACAAGTCTTACAAGACTTGGCTTTTGAAGGCTCGAGGTGTATATACTGCAAGTATCATAGATGATATGCAACCGAAGGACTCTGTCATATGGGCGCATGGCTCTGCCACAGAAGCTCCACAAATGAAGAAGGCTCTTACCATTTTGGGCTCTACTAGTCCAGCGACTTCTCTCTTATGCAACCAACAATAGAGTGTTCAATGCTCGAGACTCGACAAAGAAAAATACTACGATACCAAGAATCGAAGTATTCGACACTCTGGATAAACTCAGCGAGGCTCACAAACGAAGGAGGAGAAGCTGGAGAAAACAGTGCTACTTCACCAAGCATGCGCCCAAAGCTATGCACCCAAAAGGGTGTGTGGGCGCATAACTCTGGCCAGAAGACTTCTGTCTTTGACAGATTATGCATCCAGGGTCATGCGCCCAAGGCTATGTGCCCAAGGCTATGCGTCCAAGCTCTACTGACCCATACTATGCGTCCACATCGATGAAGCTTAGGTATGCTGCCAAGACCTCTGGAAAGCATGCGCCGAAAGGCAGACTCCAGGGTCTATGCGCCCATAACAAAAAGATAGGCCCCAACGTGTATAACACGGGGCTGTCTTCAAGGTGATCACAGAACTTAGGTGTGGGGGTTGCCCTGCACATGAACTAAGTCCGGATGCACTAACTCTCCTTACAAACCCATGTACAAAGCTCGACGATGCATGTGACATGGGTTTTAAGGCAAAACTCCCTTCCGCTGACTTACGCGATATGCTAAATCATAAGCGTAAAGCGACTGAGAATACATCAATTCATGACGTACATCCGTGCACCAGTATTGTCATCAACTGTTGCTGCTCCAAAGCAACGAAAGTGCCTCAGAGGCAGTCCGTGTTTCGACGACTGTATTACTCTGACGATGAAAATCTACTATGTGTTTCATCCAACATGGCTTCATGGGGTTCCCCTTACGGAAGCCCCAATCAAGAAATGATACGGAAGTTTGATCCGGGCGAAGTTGGCTCTACCGTTAGGAGTCACCGCATTTCTAACAAAGTCCCGTAGACCCCGTTCAGTGGCACAGACCATCGCGGAAAGCAAAGCAAGACGGTATCCGAACGCCAGCTTCACAGCTGGAAGTATTATGCTCCGGCTCATCCTCTCAATAGTCCATGAACCCCCAGGGACTATACAATCACGAAGCCAGATCATCAAGAAAGCTTCCAGCACGACTTTCTCCGACAACGGATATTCAGCTTGACGGAAGTAGTGGCCGATCAGTGACTTCCCCTCAGGATCATCACTGTCCTCAGTATCCGCCGTATCATAATCTGCCATCCGGGCTTCTATCTCGTACTTGGTCATAGGTTTTAAAATCGAAAAGGAAGCCAGATCCTCCCATTCTCCTTGAACGAAGACATAGCCCGTCTAAGCTCTTATGTGGGGATTGTCCCCCTCGGTCCTTCCTTTCTTATTAATCCTATGACAGATGAGGAGGTGACAGAGTAACTCCTTGTATACATCAATCATTTCGGAGTTATCATTCTCCAAGTCTCGGAGCTCCTCATCACAAGGTATGTACTCCTCATACGGCTCTGTTCCCCAAGGAAGCTTCGACACTTCCTGCATTTCGTGGAGAGTCAATCCTATCTTCCCGCCCGAAGTAAAGAAAGTACAAGTATGAAGGTTGTACAAATCTGCCAAAGAGACAAACATTGGCCAGTTGACCTTTACGCCATATTGGGTGGCCCTAATAGCATAAAAAAGGCCAGCAGTCTTCAAGGTGGCTTCATATGTGGAAAGCACCCAGTCAGTAAGGTTGCTCCAGAATAAAACTGGATACCTCCAGCCTTCCATCCGCATCTTCCCTATGGGATACGACACATTCCCTGACATCATTAGATTGCAAAGCGTGTCAACAGCATAAGGGTGGAGGTCAGTCGGGATGTCGTTTATTACGGCACCAGGTTGTAACCCCCTCGTGGAGTAAGATGTAGAGCCTCTGACACACTTGAAAGTGTCCTTCTTTCGATCTCCCGAGTCGAACTGTATTCTTCAAGAGACGACCCCGAGGAGCTCAGGGGTTAACTCCCATTTCATCTGTCGTCGCACGGCTAAGACAGTGAACGCAGACAAAGGATACTGATGCTCCATCGATGGTAGCCATATTCTCTGATTGTTTAGCCTGACCACCAGTGGGTTTCTCAAGCGTATTGTCTCGCCATCTTCGAACCCCACATGACTGTCACCAAACAGGAATTACGGCTTCTTGAAACGATGTGCCCCTCCAAGCAGGAGCTTTTCATCGTTAATCATCTACTTCAAGAAAGACTTGTCCTGTTCAAGTATGGCGAGCGTCCGTTCCGTAGCCTGGTTATGACTGATCTTGGCTTGGACCTTACTGACTATGTTGTTTATAAGACTTGTGTCGAGGATGTGACAAGCAGAGCCGAAAGGGATTCCATCAAGCTCTGGGACAAACATGTTAACTGCAAAGACAGAAAAGAAAATCAGACTCAGAATCTGCAGAAAATACTAAGTGCTGGAGGAATCTTATGCGCCCAAAGGGCTATGCACCCAAAATAGCGTGTGGACGCATAACATACAACAGCATGTGGGCGTATAACATGCAACAGCATGTGGGTGCATAACATGCAGCAATATATGGGTGCATAACACACCACAGTGTAGGCGTATATGAATGCTCACAGAAGCATATTGCCTTGGGTGCATGCGCCCAGGCAGAGAAAAAGTCTAAGCATCGCAAATTAATGTTCAAGACTTTGTTTTCAGGCGTAGCCTCACCCAGGATCAGGTCTTGGACTGCCGATGTAACGCCCCAGTCCCAAAATACGTAGGACTAGGGACGTAGACATGCCAGCTGTATTCGTACAAAGTATACTCCAATATATGGAAGCCTCGTATAAATACATAAGCTGTAAAATGCAGTAGAACCATAACTAATCTCATCCACACAAAATAAATAAAATAAAGATGTCATATAAAGAGAAAGAATTGTCTTGATACAATATGTTGGGCGGAGACAAATCCACTACCAACAAGTAAAGGAAAAATACATAAGAAAATATATGCATTTGGCGAGCGAAGCGAAGACGACCAAAAAAGCAATCATCCTCGAGGAAATAGAGCAGATCACGGCTAGAGCTAGAGCACCTGCGAAAGACAAGAGCACACACCTGGCAAGACAACCAGGTCCTCAGAGGGACGTAACAAGACACATAATAGCATGCCATATAAACTGAATAAATATTGCTCAATAAATAAGTCAATCGAATTTATAACATGGTCCAATACGCACCTACTGAACGAGCGTACCATCCCCCCAACCAAACAAGGACATGAGATGGTAAACTAATTCACGGTGACGTATCTTTCCATGCTAAAAATCCTGGTATCCGGACCCCAACAAGGTTCAATACCTTCTCATCGAAGTAGTAAGTCACACCTACAACCAAACAAGGACAAGATGTGACAAACTAATCCGCGACAAGTTATTGTTCCAAGCCACGGTCAGATACAAGTACCCAAACCAAAAGTACTCGTACCTAACGGATAGGGTAGCCTACCGTTCTAAGTGAAATGTAGTTAAGAACAATCCTTCCTACGCATGGGCCCTGGCTGAATAGGATCGGCGTAGTCCCCCTTGGGCACCAGAGGCCCCATCAGGAAGAGCATGACGTTTCGCAGAATCGTCAGTGGCCATCAGTAATCATGGGTCATCAACCCCGTATCTCCAGCGGAGAGTCCGGGTCACAAGGGAAGTGCATCGAAGCCCATACGCTAAGGAATTGTCCTCCCCGCCCAATGCATACTGTGTTGCATCCACAACACAAACCACTATAACCGCTAAGTCAAACTAGCATGCAATCTCTATTAGCGGTTATTCCTATCGTACAGCTTGTACGTACTGGTGGCCAACCAATCACGCACTTCCGTGTTCTACATGCGACACACAACCTCGTGTTACAACGTGTCAAGGCCAATGAATACAACACACAAGGTGGTCCCTTAAATCTAGGTTTAATGTGAGAAAAACAATACATAGCAGGAAATAAATGAACAGTAAGTTCTAACAGTTATGCCATGTATCACAGTTTATTTTGCATAAAGAAAATAAGTAATACATGAAATATGAGCTAAAATAATTAAACAACAAATGGCAAGGTGTCTTGCCTGGTAGGACGCCTGGTGTGCTGCGATAATCATGGTAGCATGAACTGCGACTTTAGTGTAACAACTACACAAGGGAACCTCTTTTGGTGGTACAGACCGGTGCATCCGGTCCAGAATGGTCAATTTAGTTAGGGTGGACATAATGAAGGTACGGAGTTGGCTAGGGACGATATAAAGAAGTTCGACATTCGCAAGAAGATAGGAGGGGTTTGATTTAGTCATGGACAAGAATAAATAATCGAACAATTTAGTAAAATATCCATAAATATTTTATTTGGAACCTATATTTAAAAATCAATTATAAATAAAAGCAAAAAATATTACAAATAACTATTTTAAAATATAAAACAATTTAGGCTAAAAACTAATTTTTTATCAAATAAATTTTTAACTAAAAAAAAAACCATAAATGATACAAAATAATATAACACTAATTTAGGTAAATACTTAAAATATCGAGAAATTATTTTAGCGCTAAAAATCCAATTTAGTCAAAAAAATAGGATTTTAGTCAAAGACTATTTTAAATGCCATAAAACAATATAGCAATATATTTACGCTTTTGAAATAAAATTTTGAAATTACGTATATAGTCAACCACCAACATCCTTTTTGTTACCAAAATAATTTGAAAATTATTATACATATAATTTTCAGAGTAAGTAATAATTTAAATAACTAAATCCTACCAACAATAATACTAATATATTTATTCTAAAACATACATACATATAAAAATAATAATAATAAAAATAATAAATACAAAACAGAAGAGACAACAAATAAAGAACAAAGCTAACAAAAAGAAACACAAAATCAATCCAACAAACAAAGATTTATTAAGCAACGCAAGAAACGAAGAGTAAAATCCACATATTAGTTTATATTAAAAAGATCAGATCCAACCTCGAATTACCAAACTAATCACACCTTTGACTTTGTCTCCCTCACCGACACATACATAAAACAAAAGCCACACTAATCAACCCCCCCTAAAATCATTTTTCCACACACTCCCATCCCTACTGAAATAATCCGCAGATCTGGTGCTTCCGCCAGCAGCGATGCACCGCCCAGCGATGAGCTTCCAGCCGGAGAACCTCGGCCCGAACGCGCTCTTAGGAAAGAGGGAAGAGAGGGAGTGAGGATCGAGAGGCGGGTTGGGCTCGGCGCTGGGTCGGCGGACGAGCGCCGAGCGCGGAGGGAAAAGGAGACGATCGGGAGGCTGAGGAAGGACGGAGAGAGCAGCGGGCGCGCGGAGGCGGCGCTGCGGGGCGGCGCTCGCTCGGCGGAGGGGTGAGGACGCGGCGACGAGAAGGGGGAAGGGAAGAAGAGGCGACGGAGGACTTGGAGTGGCCTGCAGAGAGTTTTCGGGGTTCCAGCGGGTCGGCGCAGTGGGTTTTCGGCGGCGCGGCTGCGCACGCAAGCGACGGTGAGGAAAGGAGCGGCGGATGGGCGGTGTCGGGGAGATCAGGTGGCGGCACGCTGGACGAGAGGGGGCTAGCCGGATCTGGAGTCGGGCTGGCTACGGTTCTGTCGAGGAGCAGGTTAGGGGCTGGGTTGATTTATTTTTATTTATTTTTGATGTAGAAATTGCGGTGGTGGCACTGGCGATTGTGACGGCGTGCGAGGACGCGATCGGTGGCGGTGATGTTTGGTGAAGTGGTTACGATGTGGTGCTGGTCGAGTGGTGATTCGGTAGGTGGTGGTGGAGTCGGGGTCTGTTGTTTTGGTGGTGGTGCAGATGACGGTGTGGTCGTAGGGGACGGAGTCAGGCGGTAGGCTGACGTGAGACCGGGAAGTGATGAGGGCAGAGGTGGCGACGCTAGCATAGCTAGGAGGCAGGGCAAACTAGGGATAGGTTTAGAAATTGATGATGTATCGAGTCGGGGTGGTGTCCTGCGAGACACGGATTTGGATGTCCGTGTGTGTCGGACGGAAGAGACATATGTATATATAAAGGAAGCTAAGTAGTGGATGGGACACGGGCACGATCATGGACACGATGCACTTACTAGAATAGAATTATTTGTGGAATAATTATGGCTTGTGGAGAAATAATGGAGGAGTACCTACCTATTTATAGGATATGGGAATTCCCAATTAGATAAAGATTAGGATTGTTGAAACCCAAATTAGATAATTCAACATATTTAATTCAAATCCAAATCCAAATACAAATCCTATTTAAATTAAATCCCTTTAGTTTAAAATCAAATCAAATAATCCAATTCCAAATATAGATAATAGTTTAATCTATTTAAATAATTCCAAACATTAAATCAAGATTTAAATGGCCACAATAACTTTCAAAAATATTTTTCAAAATACCAATAATAATAATTTTGAAAATAATAAATATTTTTAAATATCTTTTTGAACAATAAAATATTACTATTAATAAATTTTGAAAATTATACATTTATTTAAAATAGACCAATAAATAATTACGAAATATTTGTATGCAACAAATATCCTTTACATAATTAGGCTTTTCTAGTATACAAAAATATTACTTATTATTAATAACTTTTAGAAACAAAAGGCTTTTTATAGCAAGAATATTTATATAATATTTTGGAAGTGTATAATAAAATAGAGAAAAAATGTTTTTCTAAAATATGTACGCTCGCACATATTCGCACTCGTCGAGCAATTACAAAAATATAAAACGTCGTGCGCGACGTACAATACGACTACGCGACGTATAATACAAAATTTTTAAATCGGTACCAAATTTTAAATAAATAAAAAAATAGTAGAATTTTAGGGGTTTTACATCCTACCCAACTTAAAAGAATTTCGTCCTCGAAATTAAGAATTTGTAGGGGGGTTGAGAAGACGCAATGGGTAGATAGAAGGGCTCCTTAAGGAAGTATATATGGTCGTAGTCTAGGTTGATGATATGATTAAGAGACGATTGTAATCACTCTTAAATTCAAGTGTTTAGAAAGTCAAGATTGTAAATTTAGGGTCGAGGGAAAGGTCGAATAGTTTAGGATGAAAATATAGCAACATCGAGCGAGAATGATCATAGTCAATAGGAAGGCTAGAGTGCCTTCGCCCTTCCAAAAATCGGTGAAGGCGAAAGCGATTTAAGGAGTTCAATGACGACAGTATCCATTACGAATACGTGGTTCAAAGGCGGTCGTATAGATTCCAAAAGGAGTTGCCAAGGCAGTCGCGGATAGGACTCTAGAGGACAAGTTGAGCTATGTTCCCATCCACGTAGAATGATAAATAAAAGCGAACCAAAGTGCACTTGGTTGATCAGACCATTATGCACCGGTTCTGATTTAGACAATAGGCTAGTGAGTGGCCACTCTACAGCATATGTCTTGATCAAGCTCGATAAGGATTAGCTTGCAAATACTAGGCTATATTAGCATCATTTGTTTAGATAGTAAAACATAGGCACGAGGGTAGATAAAATAAGAACTAATATGAATAGTCTAAGAGTCATAAGGATCTAAGTCTTGTTTATTCCTATACCATCATTCTATGGTTTTATTGACCAAGGCTTTGGTTGACCAAATAGGCTAAATTTTTCTAGTCTCTATGGTCTAGATAATACTATTTGTATTCCCTTAATGGTTAAGGGTGTGTCAGGTCGTGGGGTATTCTACCCAACTTAAAGAATTAAGCTAAGGGTGTTTGGGACATCTAACTAGTAGGGTCAATCTTTAGCAAGCACGAAGGAAAGATAAGAATAATCATAGAAGGAATCAAGCAAGATGCAATCGATGAGTCGAATGGTAGATCGAATATGGAATCGAGTAAAAAGGTCAAGTATGTGGATGAGATCCTAGACTTCTAATCCTATTCGCAGGCTTGCTTGGTACGGTAAAGTAACCAAACAATTTATCTAGACCTGCATGGGCCACCACAAAAACATGTAACCCCCCAGTCCCAAAATACGTAGGACTAGGGACGTAGACATGCCAGCTGTATTCGTACGAAGTATACTCCAATATATGGAAGCCTCGTATAAATACATAAGCTATAAAATGCAGTAGAACCATAACTAATCTCATCCACACAAAATAAATAAAATAAAGATGTCATATAATGAGAAAGAAATGTCTTGATATAATATGTTGGGCGGAGACAAATCTACTACCAACAAGTAAAGGAAAAATACATAAGAAAAGATATGCATTTGGCGAGCGAAGTGAAGACGACCAAAAAAGCAATCATCCTCGAGGAAATAGAGCGGATCACGGCTAGAGCTAGAGCACCTGCTAAAGACAAGAGCACACACCTGGCAAGACAACCAGGTCCTCAGAGGGACGTAACAAGACACATAATAGCATGCCATATAAACTGAATAAATATTGCTCAATAAATAAGTCAATCGAATTTATAACATGGTCCAATATGCACCTACTGAACGAGCGTACCATCCCCCCAACCAAACAAGGACAGGAGATGGTAAACTAATTCACGGTGACGTATCTTTCCATGCTAAAAATCCAATATGGTATCCGGACCCCAACAAGGTTCAATACCTTCTCATCGAAGTAGTAAGTCACACCTACAACCAAACAAGGACAAGATGTGACAAACTAATCCGCGACAAGTTATTGTTCCAAGCTACGGTCAGATACAAGTACCCAAACTAAAAGTACTCGTACCTAATGGATAGGGTAGCCTACCGTTCTAAGTGAAATGTAGTTAAGAACAATCCTTTCTACGCATGGGCCCTGGCTGAATAGGATCGGCATAGTCCCCCTTGGGCACCAGAGGCCCCATCAGGAAGAGCATGACGTTCCGCAGAATCATCAGTGGCCGTCAGTAATCATGGGTCATCAACCCCGTATCTCCAGCGGAGAGTCCGGGTCACAAGGGAAGTGCATCGAAGCCCATACGCTAAGGAATTGTCCTTCCCGCCCAATGCCTACTGTGTTGCATCCACAACACAAACCACTATAACCGCTAAGTCAAACTAACATGCAATCTCTATTAGCAGTTATTTCTATCGCACGGCTTGTACGTACTGGTGGCCAGCCAATCACGCACTTTTGTGTTCTACATGCGACACACAACCTCGTGTTACAACGTGTCAAGGCCAATGAATGCAACACACAAGGTGGTCCCTTAAATCTAGGTTTAATGTGAGAAAAACAATACATAGCAGGAAATAAATGAACAGTAAGTTCTAACAGTTATGCCATGTATCACAGTTTATTTTGCATAAAGAAAATAAGTAATACATGAAATATGAGCTAAAATAATTAAACAGCAAATGGCAAGGTGTCTTGTCTGGTAGGACGCCTGGTGTGCTGCGATAATCATGGTAGCATGAGCTGCGACTTTAGTGTAACAACTACACAAGGGGACCTCATTTGGTGGTACAGACCGGTGCATCCGGTCCAGAACGGTCAATTTAGTTAGGGTGGACATAATGAAGGTACGGAGTTGGCTAGGGACGATATAAAGAAGTTCGACATTCGCAAGAAGATAGGAGGGGTTTGATTTAGTCATGGACAAGAATAAATAATCGAACAATTTAGTAAAATATCCATAACTATTTTATTTGGAACCTATATTTAAAAATCAATTATAAATAAAAGCTAAAAATATTACAAATAATTATTTAAAAATATAAAAACAATTTAGGCTAAAAACTAATTTTTTATCAAATAAATTTTTAACTAAAAAAAAACCATAAATGATACAAAATAATATAACACTAATTTAGGTAAATACTTAAAATATCGAGAAATTATTTTAGCGCTAAAAATCCAATTTAGTCAAAAAAATAGGATTTTAGTCAAAGACTATTTTAAATGCCATAAAACAATATAGCAATGTATTTATGCTTTTGAAATAAAATTTTGAAATTACGTATATAGTCAACCACCAACATCCTTTTTGTTACCAAAATAATTTGAAAATTATTATACATATAATTTTCAGAGTAAGTAATAATTTAAATAACTAAATCCTACCAACAATAATACTAATATATTTATTCTAAAACATACATACATATAAAAGTAATAATAATAAAAATAATAAAAATAATAAATATAAAACAGAAGAGACAACAAATAAAGAACAAAGCTAACAAAAAGAAACACAAAATCAATCCAACAAACAAAGATTTATTAAGCAACGCAAGAAACGAAGAGTAAAATCCACATATTAGTTTATATTAAAAAGATCAGATCCAACCTCGAATTACCAAACTAATTACACCTTTGACTTTGTCTCCCTCACCGACACATACACAAAACAAAAGCCACACTAATCAACCCCCCCTAAAATCATTTTTCCACACACTCCCATCCCTACTGAAATAATCCCCAGATCTGGTGCTTCCGCCAGCAGCGATGCACCGCCCAGCGATGAGCTTCCGGCCGGAGAACCTCGGCCCGAACGCGCTCTTAGGAAAGAGAGAAGAGAGGGAGTAAGGATCGAGAGGCGGGTTGGGCTCGGCGCTGGGTCGGCGGACGGGCGCCGAGCGCGGAGGGGAAATAAGACGATCGGGAGGCTGAGGAAGGACGGAGAGAGCAGCGGGCGCGCGGAGGCGACGCTGCAGGGCGGCGCTCGCTCGGCGGAGGGGTGAGGACGCGGCGGCGAGAAGGGAGAAGGGAAGAAGAGGCGACGGAGGACTTGGAGTGGCCTGCAGAGAGTTTTCGGGGTTCCAGCGGGTCGGCGCAGTAGGTTTTCGGCGGCGCGACTGCGCGCGCAAGCGGCGGTGAGGAAAGGAGCGGCGGATGGGCGGTGTCGGGGAGATCAGGTGGCGGCGCGCTGGACGAGAGGGGGCTAGCCGGATCTGGAGTCGGGCCGGCTACGGTTCTGTCGAGGAGCAGGTTAGGGGCTGGGTTGATTTATTTTTATTTATTTTTGATGTGGAAATTGCGGTGGTGGCACTGGCGATTGTGATGGCGTACGAGGACGCCGTCGGTGGCGGTGATGTTTGGTGGGGGGTTACGATGTGGTGCTGGTCGAGTGGTGATTCGGTAGGTGGTGGTGGAGTCGGGGTCGGTTGTTTTGGTGGTGGTGCAGATGACGGTGTGGTCGTAGGGGACGGAGTCAGGCGGTAGGCTGACGTGAGACCGGGAAGTGATGAGGGCAGAGGTGGCGACGCTAGCATATCTAGGAGGCAGGGCAAACTAGGGATAGGTTTAGAAATTAATGATGTATCGAGTCGGGGTGGTGTCCTGCGAGACACGGATTTGGATGTCCGGGTGTGTCGGACGAAAGAGACATATGTATATGTAAAGGAAGCTAAGTAGTGGATGGGACACGGGCACGATCATGGACACGATGCACTTACTAGAATAGAATTATTTGTGGAATAATTATGGCTTGTGGAGAAATAATGGAGGAGTACCTGCCTATTTATAGGATGTGGGAATTCCCAATTAGATAAAGATTAGGATTGTTGAAACCCAAATTAGATAATTCAACATATTTAATTCAAATCCAAATCCAAATACAAATCCTATTTAAATTAAATCCCTTTAGTTTAAAATCAAATCAAATAATCCAATTCCAAATATAGATACTAGTTTAATCTATTTAAATAATTCCAAACATTAAATCAAGATTTAAATTGCCACAATAACTTTCAAAAATATTTTTCAAAATACCAATAATAATAATAATTTCGAAAATAATAAATATTTTTAAATATCTTTTTGAACAATAAAATATTATTATTAATAAATTTCAAAAATTATACTTTTATTTAAAATAGACCAATAAATAATTACGAAATATTTGTATGCAACAAATATCCTTTACATAATTAGGCTTTTCTAGTATACAAAAATATTACTTATTATTAATAACTTTTAGAAACAAAAGGCTTTTTATAGCAAGAATATTTATATAATATTTTGGAAGTGTATAATAAAATAGAGAAAAAATGTTTTTCTAAAATATGTACGCTCGCACATATTCGCACTCGTCGAGCAATTACAAAAATATAAAACGTCGTGCGCGACGTACAATACGACTACGCGACGTATAATACAAAATTTTTAAATCGGTACCAAATTTTAAATAAATAAAAAAATAGTAGAATTTTAGGGGTTTTACAGCCGAGGACGCTGTCGCAGGAGGAGAACAATTCGGTGCAGCCCCCTTGCCCTTCGCAGATCTCTTGCGGCCTTGGGAGACATAGTTCGTACAGAGAAGCGATGAAAAGTCTTTTTGAAAGTTCTGAAGGAAAGGAGAAATAATGAATTTTCTCTCTTTTTAAAAGCCTATTTATAGGCATGGGCCATACACTATGCGTCCACTACTCCTATGTGCCTATGCGCCCACTGCATACTATATGCCTATTATGGCTTATGCGTCCACATGAAGACCCAGTCTCTTCCACATTATGCGACTGCCACTTGCTGACATGGACAACGCATGAAGGATGGACCTCTTCAAATTCCACCCCAATTAATATGTCAGTTCAGATTTTCGAGGAAGATCTCGACAGCCATCTCTCTGACAGTCTGGCCAAACTCTATGCGCACAAAGGGAGAGCTATGCTATGCGCCCACTGCATCACGAGAAGACGGTCCATGCTTCTTTCAAAGTATTTCGAACTCGTTCAAGTATCAAAAACTTTGAAGGGGTCTTGTAGAAGCATGAAAATTTTAGCAGACTTGACAACCATGTGCCTAAGCAGTCATATGCGCCCAAGCCAAAAAAGTCATATGCGCCCAAGTCACCAGAGAAGTCATATGCGCTCAAGTCACCAGTGAAGCCATATGCGCCCAAGTCACCAGAACGAGCTATGCACCCATGCGCCAACTTTAGGCTCCTCCAGAGAGAGGCTTATAGCCCTGTTTCAGGCTATGCACTCAAGTCAGAACAGCCCCCGACTCGGTCAAACCCACAATCAATCGTGCACCGAAGCATACAGCCACGTCAGTCTCCACGAGCAGTCATGTACCGAAGCATACGTCCACGTCAACACCACGATCACGCAGTTTGTATGCGCCTACACCCTATGCGCCCAAAGAAGGACCATGTGCCCACATAAAAACTAGTATATTTTCTTATGTGGGCGCATAACATCATTCCAGCACAGAAATGACTATAAAAAGGGGTCTCATACCTCTTCAAAGCACAGAACGGAGAGCATTTTTAAGAGCCAAATTGCTGCAATTCTTTCCAGTGAGCCGAGAGTTAGCAATTTTTTTAGGTTTTTCTCCACTTTTCTAATCAGAGTATCAACGGAGTAAAGGAGCAACTGCCTTCGATCTTCATCGTCCCATTCCCCAGAATTCTTTTTTGTGCTCGGGGATCCTTAGCGCAGGATCTTTCAGGCGTACTTGATTTGTGGTGTCTTGCACTAATAAGAAAAGATAGTATTTCTTCTTTTTTTGTCCATAATAGGTAGTAGGTCTTACATAGCGTAATGCAACAATCAAACCTAGCCACAGAATAATCATGTCTTGACTGTAAGGTACACATGCTGCTTTTGTAGAAATAAGTTGAAGCACGTGTCCATATTCTAATGTTCGAGATCGGCTAGTCGATTATAATGGTTCATGGTTCATATATGAACGTGTCTCATTCAATTCAATAAGACAACTAGCCTGTCTTTTAGTTCCAACTAGGAACGCATGATCAATCATTTAGTCAAGGTAACAATCAATGTCAATTCGTGACAAGGTATGAAAGTCAAACTAGTATTTAGTATGGTCGAGTCTATAACTCTCCAGGTTAAGTACATGATACGGGTACCCACAAGCCAATCAAGACACGGGGCAGACAACAATATGTATTAAAATACTAACATGCATCAAGTGGCGCAATCTAGCGAAATATGCGGACTGAAATGATTGTTATGCGTACACATGTGGAGAATGCACTGATTTACTGTGGGCACATAGCAGTCCCTCTAGGAGCATAGCAGTTCTCCTGGGAACATGACAGTCCCTTTGGGAGCATAGCAATTCCTTTGGGCGCATAGAATGTCTTTGGGTGCATAGCATGCCTTTGGACGCATAGTATGCCTTTGGGCGCATAGCATAACCACTCGATTATGTGGACGCATAGCATAACCACTCCATTATGTGGACGCATAGCATAACCACTCAATTATATGGGCGCATAGCATGCTAAAGTTACTGTGGGCGCATAAGATGCCATGCGCCCACACACTGTTCTTCTTCTCGAATCCGAGAACACCCATGAATTTCTAAAGTGCGTAAATCACTCAAAATAATTCAAAATCCGGGTTTTCAAAGGTCTAACTTGAGTAAAATCAAATTCTCTACAACATGGAACAATGAATACTTGAAAATAATGAAGTTTGAGAGATCAAACCAAAGAAAAAAAGATTTGCATAAACTTAGATCTACACACAACCATCCATGGAAATCAAAAACTTCAAGACCTAAACTTGTATAGAATGAGGAGAGGAACAACATGGACTAAAAATAAATGGAGATGCATGTCACGACCCGCACCCTAGAGTAAGGGCACGAGAACGTAACAACGCCCAGCCTACGCCGCAGTGTCGGCGGTAGAACGCTGTCCTAGGTCTCATGCATCTAACAGTATAAGGTTAAACAGTTTATACTCCCCGATTGGGGTGACATGGCAGAATGTAAACTCAATCACATCCAAGGTAGAGCATAATGGTAGATAGATAAAACATGAAATCCAAAGAGATACAGCAGATAGAAGTCTAAGTGTCTAAGATACAAACTCAGAAAACATCTCAAAGCTCAATACAGTAATCCATAGAATAAATACAACTCAATACAACTGAAATAACTAACTATGCAACCTCTACTATGTCTTCTCTAGGCTAGCAGGCAACCTCCAGGCTATCTGTAAAATTTATCAATAGGTCCAGTCAGGACAAAAACGAGTACAACTCTTCAAGAAAATCCAAATAAATGACAGAGAACTATAAAACAGTTATAGACAGTTGTATTGATGAATATGGCAGTTTATGTTCAGGTGATGGTAAGAAGACAGATAAAGTGCAAGGAAAAAAATAACTAAACAAGAGAAGAATCATAGCAATAAAGACTGTAAAAATAGAACTAGCTGAACCAGGGTAATATGATGTAAAGTCCAGACAGCAATGTAAACAAGTGTAACTCTAATGTAAGTCCAGTACAAGATGAATCTAATACAAGATGAATCCAGTAAGGGACAATTCCAGTTATAGTGATCAAAGATTCCAGGGTGAGTCCAGCCTATACTCTAGCAGTGTGTTTTAAAATACCGAGTTCGACATGTAAACGGCTGTAGGTAATCAGGCACATACCTCACTGATCAGGCGAGAGATGGCTATGCTTCCAGTAGATTCCAGTAGGGAGATTCCAGATTGGGGTATGTCTACATGTCTCACTCTAGTATTTCCCCTCCCAGCAAGTGAATCCAGAATTTCGACACAATGATTCAAGATGAGTCCAGCCAAAATATAATAATACCAGTAAATAATTCCAGTAAATGTTTCCAGTAAAATGATTCCAGTTAAATGATTCCAGTAGGTGATTTCAGTAATAAAGATGATACCAGTAATAGAGGCCAGAAAATAAAAGTGTGTCGTATACATGAATCCAGAAATATCCATACGTGTTGTAACAGAGAATCGCATACAACTAACTAGAACTGAAGTACAGTAATTGACAAGTAAATGAGAGAACTATCAGAGAATGTACTCGCCTGATGTCTAAATGTCCAAAGTAAATATACTGTCCAATGAAAGGTGTCTGGCTCCTAATCAGAACAGCACAAGTCACAACAAGTCCAAAATGACAATATAAAGTTCTACTATACATTCTACATGATTCTAGGTCAATCTAAACCAAAGTCAACTCTTGGTCAACTTGGTCAACTGCACTAGTCAAACTAGGTCAAACTAGGTCATGTCCTAACCCAGCAAGTCTTACTAGGCCTAACCAAGACTATCCTAGCAAGCACACATCAATACAAGGCTATACAAGCCAACATACACCCAACTCTATATAGCATGCAATTATTCAATACTCAAATAGGCAAGAATTCACATTGGATATACACTAGGTAATCTACTACTTTAAGCTATATATGTCTACACATATATATACATGCATATATTGGTATTCAACATTAGGTCTATAATCATGGCATTTTAAATGGTTATATAAACTTATATATTACAACACAATATGCTAACATATATATAATATACATACATAGCTAAGTTAACTATATTCATAAATACTTATTTAAGAGGCTATGTGTGTGTATGTGAACATGGCAAAGGGGCAAGTGAGGGTTAAATGGGCATACATAGTGTATACATATCAAAGAGTGTCAAAGTGTAAGTGAACAATGTGTCAAGTCTGATAGTGTCAACATAGTGTAAGGGGGTACATGAGGTAATATAGGATTTGTGTTAACATAGAACATTACATCTCATTAACTTGTATATTGCATACATTACATCTATTATTACATTACATTCATGCTTACATTCATTCATCATTTATTTATTCTCTTGCACCACTATATGTACCATACATTACATACTATGGAACCTACATATTCATTACAAGCCATACTTATACATGCTTACATTAGGTAGGATACTTACACCTCATACATCATTTATTTAAACATTTACTCATGCTTGAATTCTCTATTTAATTACATAATGTATATACATTAACATGGGTTAAAATCAAATAGAACATCATATTACATACAAGGGTACACAAAATGTATATGCCGAATAGTAACTCCTACTAATAATCAATACTGTACCATCTCAGCATGAATTAAAATCTAGGATTAAAGTATATTATAGATCTATGTGTTAGCTTTCCGAAACTTCAAACGGATCGCATTTTCGTTTCCGGAAACTCCCGAAATCGCGAAAACACCGAGAACGCGTTTGTCTTTCGTACAGCTGACACTCAAATAATTCTCCAGAAAGTTACAGACAGAATTAGGCCTATTAATACATGTTTTTGGAAAGCTAACTTCAATACGCTTCTTTTAAAAAAAATGGGAGATTAAACCGAGCTTTGAGCTAGAAGTTATGACATTTCTAAGTTAGGGCTGAAATTAAAAACGTGGATAAAAATCATGACGGATTTAGATAGTTTGAGCCAAAAGAATACACAATATATATCCTAATTATCCACAACAATAATAGCAATAATAATATGAGGAACCACACTCACAAACTTGATTATATAATCATCATGAACCATTTATTACATATATAAATATAGATACAATCTCATTACAATATATATATATAAATCTATATATGTAACTTGAACACATCCACAACATAAAGGACACTCCTATGACCTCCAAATGGACACAAAATGGACACAAATAGAGATACAACCATGGGGGTCATTTCTATGGGTTCAAAATAGACCTATATACATGAGGAAATAAAAAAAGGAGAAGAGATTTATACCTCCCGGTAGATCGAATCGAAGAAAAGCCTTTCCGGAGCGACACCGACACGTAGAGATTCCAAAAGGACACGAACGAGCTCCGAATCCTCCCAAACTTGGGCAGCTTCCTCCTTGGCTAGAATGGAGAAGGAAAGAAGAAGATTTGGTGGTGAAATAGAAAGATTTGGTGGAGAAATTGCTAGGGATTGCTCTCTAGGAATTTAGGGAAGAACAAGAGAGAGAAAAATAGATGGATAATAACAAATGGGAGGCTCAACCCTATCCTTATTGTGGCTGGCCATAAAGGTGGTTTTGTCCTATTAGGAAAAGTCCAAAAGCCCCTACTAACCTATTCTATGAGTATTAGGAAAGGGCTAATTGGTTGGGGCTAAATTAGTCATTCTAAAGTCTCTAATCACACTAACCTTATCCATAATAATTAGTCTAATCTCTAACTAAAATATTTCTATTATGTGGACTAAAATTAATATCTTGTGGGCCATGCCTAACTAGTGTGTGGGTCCCACTAGAGTCAAACTACCCCCGGGTCTCCGTTTCAAGTCGGATTGAGTTAAAATTCGAACCCGACTCAAATAACCCCAAAACAATATCATAAATAATAAAATAATATCAAAATAATTCAAAGAGGTCAAATGCAAAAATATCCATAGTCCAAAAATGACATTAAAATATCATAATCACATGGTTAGGCTCTAGGTCAAACAGTCTCTAGGGTTTTACTAGCAAAATGTCAAAACCACAAGTCATTGATTTAAATAATGTTAAAATGATTTAAAATCACCAAAAAATCATATCATGAATTAAATATCATTATTAAAATAATCATAAACATGAAATTTCAAAATTACCCTCATCTGGAAAACTGGGTGTTACAATGCATGAAATCCCTCATGGTGTACAAGATGTACTTGTCTCTCTAAATTGGGTTAGGGTTTTGGTGGAGGAAAAAAAATGGGAGTTATAAGGAGAGAGAAAAATAAAGGGGTATAAATATCAAATAAAGTTTGATCTCCACCACCCATTCCTTCCCCACAAAATTTAGGCCATCCACCCCTTATCATAATGAACCAAGCCAAACCAAGTTGGTTCAACATGAACCAAAATAAACCAAAAGTTAAGCAAAAGTAGAAAATAAAATACAAAAAATAATTAGCATGTAATTATAGGAATTAAATACAGAATAAATGCATGATAAATACTAAATAAATACAGTCAAGTAGTACACGTATTAAAAATACGTATTCCGGGAACGGAGAGTGACATCTCTATCCTCCTTAGAAAAATTTCGTCCTCGAAATTTTAAATCCAAGCAGGCTAGAAACATCAGGACTAGACTAATCCAAGTACAAGCAATTCTAGTGAGCAAGTAGTCATCTTACAATATCAATAGCAAGTAATATATCTATATTTATCAATCTACAACATTAAGCAATTTCTACTCATAGGGTGATAAGTATGAGGAATCAAGACAATCAAGGTACACATAAATATACCTTATGAGTCAAATAGGTACGGATACCGTGATCGGATATCATCCTCACGTTTCCACATTGACTCTCCCAAGGAGTGATGACCCCAAGCAACACGGACAAGGCTAATTGTCCGGTTCTTGAGTATCTTCTTCCTTCGGTCCAAAATGGACACAGATTGTTCCTCGTAAGACATGTTGGTACCAACAACCAGCTTAGAATGATCGAGGATATGGCTTGGGTCCGATACATACCTTTGCAACTGAGATACATGAAACACATCATGCACCTCTCGTAACGAAGGTGGAAGGGACAAATGATAAGCAACATCGCCTACCCTATCGATGATGGCAAATCGGCCCACGTATCGCAGACTCAACTTTCCGCGAATACCAAATCTAATGATCCCACGAGTAGGCGAGATCCGAAAGAACACGTGGTCCCCAAAAAAATTCTAATAGCCTACGATGCTGGTCTGCCCAATGACGATGTCGATCTTGCACAACTCGAAGTCGCTCTCTAATCCCTTTAACCACTTCAACCGTCTGAACAATCATCTATGGGCCTAACATCTTTCTCTCCTCGATATCATCCAATGCCAGTGGTGACCTGTACTTTTTACCGTATAGTGCTTCGAATGGCACCATCTGGATACTGGCTTGATAACTGTTGTTGTACGAGAATTCGACTAAGTGCAGGTGACTCTCCCAAGATCCTCCAAAATCTAGGGTGCAAGCTCGTAGCATATCATCTAAAGTCTGAATTGTTCTTTCTGATTGCCCGTCCGTCTGTGGGTGGTAAGCCGTACTAAATCTTAACTTGGTACCCAGGCTATGATGTAAACTCTTCCAGAAATATGATGTAAAATGGGTATCTCTATCTGATACAATACTGACAGGGACCCCATGCTGCCTGACTATCTGCTGCATATACAACTATACCAACTTTTCTGTAGATTGCCCTACTCTAAAAGAAAGAAAATGTGTCACCTTCGTAAGTCGATCCACTATCACCCAAATAGCATCCTTACCACTTGGTGATCTCGGTAAACCGGTCACAAAGTCCATTGTGATATGTTCCCACTTCCATTCTGGGATAGGAAGCGGTTGTAATAATCCAGCTGGCCTTTGTTGTTCTGCCTTCACTTGCTGACATATTAAGCAACGGAAAACGAATCTAGCTATCTCCCTCTTCATTCCGTTTCACCAGAAGTGCTGCTTGATATCTTTGTACATTTTGGTCCCTCTGTGGTGTATAGATTACTGAAAACTGTGGGCTTCTGTCATAACCTCCTGTCTGATATATCCATTTGGCACACATAGACGTGATCTAAATCTAAGTGTACCATCTTCGTGAATTTTCATCTCCTTTTCGAGTCCTGACTCACATTCTGTCCTAAGCTTCTGAATCCTTGGGTCCTGTGCCTGAGCTGTCTTGATCCTGTCTACCAAGTCGGATTGAACTCATAGACTTGCCAAAATTCCTATCTCACTAGGAAGTATAACCTCATGCCCATCTCTTGAAGATCTTCTAAAATGTGTTTTTGTGATGTCAACATAAATGCGCCGCCTCTCCTGCTAAGAGCGTCTGCTACCACATTAGCCTTGCCTGGATGATACTGAAGCTCTACGTCGTAATCCTTGATCAACTCTAACCATCTTCTCTGTCTTATGTTCAGTTCCTTCTGAGTAAAAATGTACTTCAGACTCTTGTAGTCTGTGTACAAGTCCACTCGATCACCGTACAAGTAATGCCTCCATAGCTTTAAAGCAAATACTACTGCTGCCAACTCCAAGTCATGAGTCGGATAATTCTTTTTATGGTCTTGAAGTTGCCTAGATGTATACGCTATCACCTTCCCATGTTGCATTAGGATACACCCAAGTCCCTTTCCTGAAGCGTCATATTATACAGTAAAACCTCCGGGTCCAACTGGTAATATAAGAATAGGTGTCGTGATCAACTTCTGCTTCAAATTCTCAAATGATGCCTGACACTCTGTCGACTAGATGAATGGCACATCCTTTTGTGACAAACGGGTCATGGGTGTTGAGAGTCTTGCAAAGTCTGATACGAACCATCTGTAATATCATGCCAATCCTAAGAAACTTTGTACATCTGCTACGGTCTTAGGCATTGGCCAACTTTTTACTGCTTCTACTTTCTTGGGATCCACTGCTACTCCAGCCCCTGATATGATGTGCCCCAAGAATGAAATACGATCTGTCCAAAACATACACTTGCTGAGCTTGGCGTACAACTGGTTCTCTCTCAGAACCTGTAATACTTTCTTGAGGTGATCCTCATGCACTTCTTCACTAGCTGAGTATACCAAAATGTCATCGAGGAACCCAATGACAAATTGATCTAAGTACGACATAAAGATGTGGTTCATCAAATCCATAAATATTGCTGGAGCATTGGTCAAACCAAACAGCATAACTAAGAATTCGTAATACTCATACTTTGACCTGAATGTTGTCTTGGAAATGTTCTCTTCTCGAACTCTAACTTGATGATATCCTGATCGAAGATCTATCTTGGAGAAAACTCTTACTCTGCTCAACTGATCAAACAAGTCGTCGATCCTTGGTAGTGGGTACTTGTTCTTTACTGTTGCCGCGTTGAGCTATCTGTAGTCAATGCACAATCTTGATGACCCATCCTTCTTCCCTACAAGTACCACTGGTGTTGCCCATGGTGATTCGTTGTTTCGAATAAACTTCTTCATCTTCAGTTCCTCTATGTGCTGATACACCTTGGCCTGCTCTGAATTTGACATTCTGTAAAATCGATCCGATATCGATTTAGTTCCAGGTGCCAATTCTATACTGAACTCAATATCCCTAACCGGTGGTTGACCTGAAAGTTCTTCGAAAAATACATCAAAAAACTGTTCAACTGTCCATGGGACTTGAACTTCTTCCATTACCGTTACTACTCTTTGTTTATGTTGGTCTGTCTCTGATCTGACTAAGGTAAACCGCTTTATGCCTGGAATATTAAAAGATACACTCCCTCTACGACAATCTATTATCGCATGACTGTCTTTCAGCCAGTCCATGCCCAAGATAACGTCAAAATTACCAATAGAAAATTCCATCAACTTGGCGGGTAAGGAACGTCCGCATACTATAACTCAACATGCTAGAATAACTCTACTAACTCCTACGAGCCCATTACCAGTGAGTATATTCAGCCTCTCTGGTAATGCCTCGAATGTTATTCCTAGTCGTGTCACAAATCGTGTAGATATAAATGAGTGTGATGCTCCCGAATCAAACAATGCTACTGCAGGATATGAGGCGACGAGAATGTTACCTACCACAACATCTTCCGATGCCAATGCCTCTTCCAAAGACAGATTGAATGCCTTCCCTCGACCTCCTTGTTGGTTCCTATCCTGCGGCCTAGCTTGGTGTTGCTACTGGCCCCTGCCTTGGTGATGCTGGGGTGGTCTTTGTTGTTGTTGCTGCATCGGTGGTCCATATTATCGAAACATCTGAGCCAGTGACATCAACGGACGTTGTGCCAACGGCCTCACTGCTACCGCTGGTCCTTGATACTGGCCTGTCCCTGGTGCTGGCAGCACAGAAAATTATTGTATTGGTCTTTCTGACCTCGAATTCATGGGACAGGTGGAAATCCGATGATCTGGACTTCTATATATCAAACACTATCCGTTCAATGCCCGACATGCACCTCTAGTGTGCCCTGCCTTTCCATAATAGGTGCAGCCCGCTGGAGGTTGCTGGTTCTTCCTCTGTTGTTGTTGTTGTCTTGTTGGTGGTGCTAGCCCTCGTATCGCTACATCGTGAACGCGAATGCCAGAAGATTGTGTTGTTATTCAGGGCGCTACTCCCCCTCCTCCTTCAATCTGATTGTGAGATCTCTTCTGACCTTCAGTCCTTGATGTGATCCTCTGGATGGTGATCTCATGCCTCCGGGTTGCCGTCAATACATCATCGAAAGTCTGGTAGTTGTGCCCCTCTATCAATTACAAGAATTCAAGATGGAACCCTTGCTGAAATCTCATAGCCCTCCGGCTTTTCGTTGCTACCATCTTCGGGGCGAACCTACTTAGTCTGCAAAACTCTGCTGCATAAGCATCCACTGTCTTACCAGCCTGCTTAAGGTTGATAAACTTCTGTTGTAGCTCGAACTGTGCCACAACTCTATAGTACTTTGTCTTGAATCTCGCAGTAAAATTATCCCAAACAACAGAACGTCTGATGCCCACTTCTTCTGATTCCCACCAATCACGTGCGAGGTCCTGAAGTAACAGCTTCACTTGATCCACTCGTTCTTCCGTCGGAACCTTAGCCGCTGTCAGAATAGCCTCGATGTCTTTAAGCCATGCATCCACTGAAATAGTATCTTTCGTGCCTTCGAAACGAGGGGGGTTGTACTTGCAGAATCTGGTTGACGCCCCTAAATCAGTCCTCACTCCTCTTTCCAAAGCCGTCTGCAATCCTTGGTTGAGTAATACATTCTGCTCTTGCAGCTGAGTGTGCATGCGTTGTTGGGCCAACATCTGATATTGCTGAGTAGCCATCATCCCTATTATGATTTCTAGAAGGGCTGGTGTGTCTACTGCCACAGGGGTAGGCGGAACTGTTGGTGGTGTTGGAACCTCCGGATACTGTGGTCCAGCTGTTGGTTCTACTATCACCTTTTCTTGGATGTTCTCTTGATGTAGTACTGGCCTTTGTTGCTGACCAACATGGTCATGTTGTTCGTGTTGCCCTTGTTGTTGTTGTCCAGCTCTAACAGATACGGATGAGGTTCCCCTAAGAAAAGGGACAAGAGAATAATCAAACGATCGGACAGAAAAGATCAATGAAGTCAAAGGATACCGGAATGTCAAGCAAGGGTCGAGAGTAACGAATCATGAGATCAAGGGGAAACATGTGTGATTGAGACATCCTATAAATTAAAACACCCCACAAGTCTGAAATCAGACCTGCATGGGCCACTACTAAAACCTTGTCATGCCCCAGATCTAGAATACCGAAAAGCGGGAGAATGACTCAGCCAGCTACGTATTACGGGTAGATGAATACCGTATAATACGATCAATGTTGTCTACAAGACAAGGGGTACATACTACATACAAGTCTCACTAGGGTCACTCAACCTCTATTGTCCCAATCATTCAATAAAAAGTAGTAAGTAGAGAACATATAAGAATAAGCAGTACGACGTCCCAAATGCTCAGTCAAAATGTTCTTGAGATCTGGCTTTACAAAACATAGCCAGATGATAGAACAAGGTATACACAATCGTTATCAGCTGCAGTCTGACTTGGTTACAATTATGTAAAAGTAAGTGCAAGACAGTCCGAGTAATATGTCGGTGCCAAGCGACAAAAGTAAAGTAAGTAGCAAAACGAGCAGGAAATCAAGGAACCCACTCGTGTCCTCCTGCGATCATCCCTCTAGTATTGACCATCTTGGGGGTGGAATTAAGCTGAGTCCTCGGGAGCTGGCGATTTGGCCGTGCAAAACTAGAGAGATTAGACCTCAAATAGCAAGTACCACAAAGGAAGCACGACATGAAGAATTAGAACCAGTGATAAGAGTTAAATATGATAAATAAGTCTCTCCTTGCTACTGGGATTCACACAACATCATGATACTTCAAACCAACTTCCCAACCAAACAAGGACAGAAGTTGACCCATCATTTTCTGACATTCTGCTCATCTCAATAGTTAACAAAGTAGCTACAGTACACAAATAAATCAATTTAAACGGCAATACAACTACTACGGCTTGCTAACTGTAAGTTCCAAGTTGTCCTGAAAAAATGCAATAAGGGATTCCTCAGTTATTACAATGTACAAGCAAGGCTAGTCTACCCAATAATCAATTACGCCAATCATGAATTAGACATGTCCTAGCAGGACACCCGTCATCAATATGTAGAAAAATATAAACAAATACCACTCCCTGCCCGTGTGGCAGGTTTGCAGTATCCGTGGGAACCAGCCGGCTTGTCAGGGAACTAATTTTCCCAAGATGGCTACCATGTAAGAACTCGGGAATCCATTCTCTCCATGCAATAGTTATTTTTTTAACTTAATAGTCCCTATGTTAATTGAAATCTCATGTCGTGGATCATGGTCATTCTGAATGAGTACTTTCGTATAGAGTACTATATGCATAACTCTACAACGATGCCCGTACGGTTAGGTTGTAGGTCTTACATAGCGTAATGCAATAATCAAACCTAGCCACAGAATAATCATGCCTTAACTGTAAGGTACACATGCTGCTTTTGTAAAAATAAGTTAAAGTCTGCACGTGTCCATATGCCAATATTCGGGATCGGCTAGTCGATTACAATGGTTCATGGTTCATATATGAACGTGTCTCATTCAATTCAATAAGACAACTAGCCAGTCTTTTAGTTCCAACTAGGAATGCATGATCAATCATTTAGTCAAGGTAACAATCAATGTAGGCCCACTGACGTGCAACCGGGCGATTGGCATAGTGGCGCAACCTAAGTCTAGGCATCTGGCAACCTGCGCGGGAGTCTTTGCGGTGGAATGAAGCTAACTTGCGTACGGGGTCCACCCCCCAGCCGTGCGCATGACTGTATTGCACGCGGGTCATGGGCCCACAGTCGTACAAACCAGCGACTGCCCCAGTGGTACAACCCATGAACAGGCTGGTGGGAGATCAGGTTTGGCGTATTCTGTGCGCCAATCTTTGCCGCTGATTGCTGTTGACCTGCGCACGGGGCTCGTACCCCTGGCTTAACATGGCGAGAGGCCCGTTGGCGCAACCTGCGCACAGGGCGCAACCAGATGCTCGGATGAGGGTCCTGGCGCATACCAGGGGAGCGAATGCAGGGGTGGTGCAACCCAGCAGCTGTTGGTTGTCGACCCCCACTATGCTGCTTATGATTCTTAAACTAGAGACAGTGCTGTAATTCTTCAGGGTGCTACACAGATACCTTACAGGGAGATTAGCGCATCCAGCCCCACTTTGGTGCATGAGGAGACTCAGTTCCCATCCCTATCACAGAAAGTACCCAATTTCGTTGTTGCAACCCAGGGAGTGGGGCAACATCTTCTCACTAATCCTCTACCCCAATCTTGGTCGCAGCCGGGGGTAGGGCATACTGCCCAGACTTCGGCTACTCATGGAATCCAAGCTCAAAATACTAACAACTACATGACTGCAACGATCCCATCATTTATGGACATTGTCAGGCCAGAGCAGATGAAAGCAAAGACCCTAACGGTTCCGGAATTGGATCTGCCAGAACTGGATCTACCTACTACCGATGCACAATCCATTTGCGTCCCTTTCTCCTCATCGGAAGTATCATCGCTATCAGAACTCTTTCCATTCACTTTCGTGCTTAAGTTCACCAAGGGATGTCCAAAAATTCATAGGGTCCAAGAAGTCGTAGCCACCGGGAAACTCGGAGCTACTTATAGGGTTGCTTCGCTGGACCCAAAACACATTCTTCTTCACCTAGCAAATATGTCTGACTACAACATAGTCAGGACTAAGGGTTCATGCAAAGTTGACTCTCACACTATGTTAATCGTCAAATGGTCCCAGGACTTCAACAAATCAGAAGAATCTCCGATAGTGTCGGTCTGGGTCACTTCTCCCAATCTCTCCCTGGTATGCTTTGTGCCGACAGCTATCAAGCGTGTGGCGAACTCATTTGGTACTTTTGTGGCTATGGAAGAGGAAACCAGAAATCTAACTAAAGCTAATTATGCCAGAATCTGCATGGAACTGGATGTCTCCAAAGATCTGTCAAAAACTATAGGAATCCTACTGGAAGATAAGCCCCACACTCAACAAATCATCTACGACAACAATATTCTTTACTGCAGTCACTGCCACTTCCGTGGGCACTCTAAGGAAACTTGCTACAGGGCACATCCCTCTCCGAAGTAGAAAACTACCCACAAAGAAGCTGCTCCTCAAATGACTACTCTTAGTAACAAAGTTCCCCTGTATCCCCTACCTAACTCCCACGTGCGGTTCAAGGAAAACACATGCAACTCCAACTCCACGGAGCAAGACTGCAGGAAGAAGATCAACACCTCCCCTCCGAAAAGTGATAACTCCAACAGCAAAACGACCGCCTTAAATCTGACCAATAAATTTGATATCCTTGTCTCGGAGCAGGCTGATTCAGACACTGATCCTGTTGGACCCCTCGAGCAAGCCAACCAAGCGATGATCCAGACTCCCATAGATCCTTTACTTAAGACTACTGAATCGGCCGCCTCTTCACACTTGGTGAAGAGAGAGGCACCCAGGAAGCGGCAACCCAACCAGAGACAAATCTTGTTGCGGACGATCGTCAGGTGCCTGTGAGAGGATCTCGGGACTTGGCACCCATAGGGGAGCCCTCGGGGGCTGATCTCCTTGACACCTCTGAGACCCCCACCTCTATAAATAATGGTATTGATGTTCAGGGTATGGCCCCTCTGCCGTCGGGCCAATGCCTGAGCCCCGCCAACCAGCCAAAAGGTACCTCGACAGCAGATCCAGATAGAGATTTCGTTCGAGAGCGTAGCCGATTCAGTATTCCCGCCACTGTGGTAGAGTTTAAAATCGACCTGGCAGGCCGTCAATCCCAGGACTTCGGGGAATCCACAGACAGAGATCAACAATATAATGGCATTCAAGTCCAAAGGTAAGTTATAGGATAAGACTGAATCGGATGGATCTGAATATGACCCAATGTCGGACCAGAAGGAAGATATCACCGATGGCTCTAGCTCCCTGGATCGTATGGCAGACAAAAAAATAGCTTTGGCTAATCAACAGGAGAACTTCCGTGATGAGGAGATCGCGAGGTCGAAGCAACAAAAGAGACATGATAGAAGAAAAGCTGATGGGCCGGCTAAATACCTCAAGGACCAAGCAGAGATAGACAACTTATCGGGCCCCGCCAGATTAACCAGAAATAAGTCTGCTAATCACAACTCTACGCCCAAAACTATACAAACCAGGCGACGGAAGGACGCCAATAAATTTTTGATTCACTGAATGGGTATCAAAGCCATCTGCTGGAACGCCCGGGGAATGCAGAATCAACCTACCAGAACATACCTCAAATATCTCAACAATAAATACTCTCCTGATCTTATAGCTATTCTCAAACCTAAGATCTATGGAGAGAACATCCATGACCTTTCCAAAGACATACATATGCTTTTTTACTTCCATGGAGGACACCTTAACACATATATAAGGATATTCTGGAACAAGGATATCGATGTGGTGGTGAAAGAGACCAACAAACAGTTTATCCAATGTAACATCCGGATTAATAGATCGGGCAATATGTTGGACCTGTCGGTGGTTTATGCGAGCTGTATGGCCAATACCAGAAAGGAGCTATGGCAATATCTCACGTCTATATCGAACAACATGAACCGTCCGTGGATGCTGGCGGGCGACTTTAACATGGTCACGTCGGCGGAAGAGAAGGCTGGGCCGGGTACCATTAATATGAACGCGATGGCGGACTTTAACAGATTCATCTCGGATACAGGCCTCATTAATGATGGCTATCTCGGCCTGATTTATACTTGGTGCAATGGCCTCACTAACAACCCTAATACTTGGGAGCGTCTGGACCGGGTCCTTTACAATACTGAATACCTACTTAATAGCCCCTACCTCCGTTATGCACCTTTCCCGCATGAACTCCGACCACTCCCCTCTCCTTATCACTCCATCGGATACTCTATCTACCCCAGGCCAGTTTTGCTTCCAGAGGATGTGGTGCGATCACCCGACGTTCATGGACGTAGTTAAGAAAGCTGGAACGAGGTTTACCATGAACCGCCTCTCCTCAAATTACATAATAAACTTCATAGACTGAGATCGGCCCTGAGACTGGAACTGGAATGTCTTTGGGGATCTTAGAAAAAAGAAGCGGGACCTGCAAGCGAAGATTGATGTTATAGAGGAGACCCTTCAGGTTCAATGGAGAGATGCTGGGGGCGACGCTCTGCTTCAGGTTAAACATAGTCTGGACAAGGTCTTGGCTTTGGAGGAACAGCTTCTTCAGGATCAGGCGAGAATTAACTGGGTTAAAAATAGGGACTGTAACTCCACTTTCTTCCATGCCGTCATTAAAGAGCGGGCCAACACGAACAGAGTGCGGCTTTATGAGCATGATAGGACCATTATGGATGATCAGATTATTATGGATAGAGCGACCTTCACTTCTCCAAGTTCTTCGAACCTGTGCCCACCACGGACCCGGATAACTTCATCGATTGTATCCCGAGTCTTATCACCGATGACCAGAACACGGAGCTGTCTAGGCTCCCCAGGAAGATGAAGTTGAGAGAGAGATTATGTCGTTGAACCCGCAGGGAGCACCGGGAATGGATGTGTTCACAGGGTTTTTTATTCTAAATGTTGGCATATCATCAAACAAGACCTTATGGCCGCTATCATTGATTTTTTTCAGGCATCCAACTTTCCAAAGGCATCACTTCGGCTAATCTGGTTCTCATCCTCAAGACGTCCAAGCCCGCGGATATTCAGGATTTCAGACCTATCAGCCTTAGCAACTTCTCTCACAAATCATCTCTAAAATTTTGGCGAAAAGACTTGCGGTGGTCCTCCCTTCCATCATATCCAGGGAGCAATCGGGTTTCGTCAGAGGCCGTAGCATTCATGAGAATATTAGCCTGGCGCACAAAGTTATTAAGAACATTGATAATAACACCACTGGCGGTAATGTGGCGATAAAGCTTGACATGTCCAAAGCTTATGACAGGGTCAGCTGGAGGTTCCTGATTTGTGTCATGCGTCAATTTGGTTTTTGCCAATCATGGATAGACTTTTCTTCAGAAATATATCTAACTGCTGGTATTCTGTCTACATCAACCGTAAAACGGAAGGATTCTTCCACTCTGCTAGAGGTCTGAGACAGGGTGATCCCATTTCCCCTGCCTTATTTATTATAGCCCATGATGCCCTAAGCAGGAAAATTTCTAATCTCTGCCTACATGGCAACATCAAGTACTTCTATGGGCATAGAAATAGCCTTCCCATATCCCACATATTCTATGCGGACGACAGCCTTGTCTTCCTCAATGAGGGCAGCGACAGTATTGACACTATGCTGAAGATGCTTCAGGAATACTCGATCACATCGGGTCAGGAGATAAATATGAGTAAATCGGCGCTCATTGTCTCCCAGAAGGATTATATGGCAGCTCGGACGAAGGAGATTGCTATGAGGACGGGTTTTTCGATCTCTCATCTGCCGATTCATTACCTGGGGGTGCCTCTCTTTAAAGGCAGAGCTAAACCGGAGTACTTCTTCAACATGATGGAGAAATTCGAGGAAAAGGATCTCGGGATGGAGAGGGAGACTTCTGTCCTTCGAGGGGAAGATTACCCTCCTCAAAAGTATGCTTACTGCACTCCCTATTCACGCTCTATCGGTTATCAAAGCCCCCAACAAACTTCTCAAGAATTTAGAGAAACTGATGGCAGCCTTCCTCTAGAACTCTAAAGATCAACATCGGACCAGATGGATCTCATGGACCAATGTGTGTCAGCCGATGGATGAAGGAGGGCTTGGAATTAGATCCCTTAAACAGGTTATGACCACTTTGCATGCTAAAAGATGCTGGGTGGTGATTCAAGGTGAGTCAGTTTGGGCCCAGTACATGATCAGGAAGTATGGGGACCCGACCGCTCCCGGGTACTCCCTACCCTACTCTCCCTCCCCGCTCTGGAGATCTATGATGAAGATTTTTAGAAATGTTTACTCCAAGTGCCAATGGGTTCTGGGCCGTAGCAACATACCCATCTGGGGGCAGAACTGGTGCGGTACTTCTATCCTCAAACCACCAGAATTCATCTACAATCCATCCATACATCAGGTGCTGGCCTCACCGATGGTGCGAAGATCCTTGGAGGAGGAGGTTAATATTCGAGAGTTTCTGCCAATGCCTGCCTGGATGGGATTATCCTTAACAATGAGAATGACAAGATGGTTTGGACTCCTGACCGCCACGGTGAATTCTCTACTAAATCTTACTGGGACCAATACCGCTGGAGAAACTCGATCGACTCCTGGAGTAAATTCTACTGGAATAAGTATATTCAGCCGCACATAGGCGCCTTCCTTTTGCGTCTTCGCAGAAACGCTATTCCTGAAGAGGCCAGACTTATTTCCATGGGGATTAATCTCGCTTCGAAATGTGTATGCTGTGCTAACCCGGACTCTGAAATGAATGATCACTTGTTCACCTTGGGTGAGATAGCTCAGATGGTTTGGCTCCACTTCGGTATCAAGTTCAACCTTCCCACCGCGTATTCTTCGATTGACCAATTTGCTCATGTATGGCTTCTAAACTCCTCTTCCTCTTCTCTCTCTACCCCGACTATCATCAGTAGGAATATTATCTTTGCAACTGGATTATGGGAGATCTGGAAGCAAAGGAACTCTGTTCTGTTCAACAATGGAAAGAGAAACTACCGGGACATCATCCGACAGGTGTCAACTCAGCTTCAGCACACCTTCTCGACTCATAATCTGTGTACGGATGGCTTGGGACGGCTTCCTGTCGTCCAGGGGAACGACGCAAGATGGGTGGCTCCGAGGATGGGTCAAAAAATGAATATGGCAATTAAGAACGGAGATCTACCTGACATTGCGTGTGGCGGTATCATCATAGACAACCAAGGATATCTATGCTGTGCCTTCTCTATTTTCTTGAAAGATATCACCAGCCCTCTCTCGAATATTGACGCCCTTCTAAAGACGATTGTCTGGTGCAATGATCAGAACATCCAGATCAGTGAAATCGAAACATCCTCCGAACTTCTCACCAACATCATTGCTAATAAATCCAAACCTCCGTGGGAGCTCAGATACAAGACTCGCAACATCCAACAATTGATAGGGTCGAACATCGTCATTTCACATACTCCGCCTACCGCTAATGGCGTGGCCAAAGCTCTGGCGTCGCTGGCACATCCAGAACCGATCAGATCTTCGTCCACACCTGCGAACTTCCTCCGGAGGCCAGCAACGCCCTGCTTAAGGACCAAGCTGGTCGTTAAGGAGCTCTCGTTTTTGTCCTTCTTTACTTTTGTTTACCCTTAGGAACCCCAGGGTGGATAGGTTTATTTCTCTTTTGTTACCCCTGATATCCCCGAGGAGGATAGTCTCTTCTTTTGGCCAGGCCTCTGGCCTGGTACTTATACTTTTGTAGGTCGCCGAGCTATCTCCCGGCGCCAACTTTGAGCTTTCGCTCCTTTAATTCAATAAAATCGGCTTTTCTCAAAAAAGAAGAAGTCAATTCGTGACAAGGTATGAAAGTCAAACTAGTATTTAGTATGATCGAGTCTATAACTCTCCAGGTTAAGTACCAATGATACGGGTGCCCGCAAGCCAATCAAGACATGGGGCACACAATAATATGTATTGAAATACTAACATGCATCAAGTGGCACAATCCAGCGAAATGTGCGGACTGAAATAATTGTTATGCGCACACAGGTGGAAAATGCACTGATTCATTGTGGGCGCATAGCTGTCCCTCCAGGAGCATAGCAGTCCTTCTAGGAGCATAGCAGTTCCCTTGGAAGCATGACAGTCCCTTTAGGAGCATAGCAATTCTTTTGGGCGCATAGCATGCCTTTGGACGCATAGCATAACCGCTCAATTATGTGGGCGCATAGCATAACCACTCTATTTTGTGGGCGCATATCATAACCACTCTATTATGTGGGCGCATAGCATAACCACTCCATTATATGGGCGCATAGCATAACCACTCAACTATGTGGGCGCATAGCATTAACCATTCAATTATGTGGGCGTATAGCATGCTAAAGTTATTGTTGGCGCATAAGATGCCATGCGCCCACATACTATTTTTTCCCCAATCCGAGAAGAACAACCATGGAACCCATGAATTTCCAAAGTGCATAAATCACTCAAAATAATTCGAAATCCGGGTTTTCAAAGGTCTAACTTGAGTAAAATCAAATTCTCTACAACATAGAATACTCAAAACTTGAAAATAATAAAGTTTGAGAGATCAAACCCAAGAAAACAAAAATTTGCATATACTTAGATCTACACACAACCATTCATGGAAATTAAAAACTTCAAGACCTAAACTTGTATAGAAAGAGGAGAGGAACAACATAGACTAAATAAATGGGGATGCATGAAATCCCTCATAGTGTGCAAGATGCACTTGCCTCTCCAAATTGGGTTAGGGTTTTGGTGGAGGAAAAGAAATGGGAGTTGTGAGGAGAAAGAAAAGTAAAATGGTATAAATATCAAGTCAAGTTTGATCTCCACCACCCATTCATTCCCCACAAAATCTAGGCCATCCACCCCTTATAATGATGAACCAAGCCAAACCAAGTTGGTTCAACATGAACCAAAAGTTAAGCAAAAGCAGAAAATAAAATACAAAAAATAATTAGCATGTATTCAAAGGAATTAAAAACAGAATAAATGCATGATAAATACTAAATAAATACAGTCAATTAGTACACGTATTAAAAATATGTATCCCGGGAACGGGGAGTGACAGGTTCGGATCCTGTACATATCTTCAGAGTTGTGATACATGAAATACGTTATGTACTCCCTCTAGTATTGGTGGTAGAGCCAATTTGTAGGATACATTTCCAATCTTTTCTAGCACATTAAATGGTCCAATATATCTCCGACTTAGCTTCCCTTGAGTCCCAAATCTGATTATTCCCCTTGTTGGCGAAATCTTTAGGAATACATGATCACCAGGTTGGAATTTTAGTATCCTTCGATATTTGTCAGCCCATATTTTATGTCTATCTTGAGCTGCTTGAATATGGCTTCTTATTTCCTTGATCTTGTCTATTGTCTGTACCACCAGTTCTGGACCCAAGAGTTGTCGTTCTCCAACATCACTCCAGCATATTGGTGATCTACATTTCCTCCCATACAAGGCTTCAAAAGGTGCTATTTTGATACTATCATGATAACTACTGTTATAAGAGAATTCTACTAAATATAGATGATCATCCCATGATCCTCCAAAATCTAATGTGCATACCCTTAGCATGTCTTCCAAGGTTTGAATTGTCCTTTCGGACTGACCATCCGTTTGAGGATGATAGACGGAACTAAATTTCAACTGGATACCTAGATTCTCTTGCCGACTTTTTAAGAAATAAGATGTAAACCTTGTGTCTCGATCTGAAACTATGCTTACGGGTACACCATGTTGACTGACAATCTGTTTTATATACATATCTGCCAGTGCTTCTGTTGTTTGTCCAACTCGAAAGGGTAGAAATCGAGCTGACTTGGTAAGTCTATCTACAATAACCCAGATAGCATTATTACCCCTTTGTGTTTTAGGCATTCTTGTCACAAAATCCATTGTAAGGTATTCCCATTTCCATTCAAGTATGGGTAGGGGATGAAGAAGTCTTGTTGTCCTTTGATGTTCTGTCTTAACTTGCTGACAGACGAGACATCTGGACACAAATCTAGCAATTTCACGCTTCAATCCATGGCACCAAAAAATTTATTTTAAATCCTTGTACATTTTGGTACTGCCCGGATGGATAGAATATTGAGAATTATGTGCTTCTGACATAACCTTTGTCCGCAAGTCTCCACCAGGTACGCATAATCTATTTCCAAATCTTAGTGATCCGTCTGGATGCTTCCTCATTCTGGTCCAGTGTCCTTCTTCTGTATGTTTCCAGATTTTTTAAAGTTTTGCATCACCTTATTGAGCTTCCTTGATTCTATCTATCAGAGATGACTGTACTTGTAAATTTTTCTATACACCTTCTGCTATCGGGCATATCACTTCAATTCCCATTTTTCTCAAATCCTCCAGGATTTCTTATGGGGTATTCATGAAGAATGCTATTGGTCTTCTACTCAGAGCGTCTGCTATTTTATTAGCTTTACCCGGATGATAATCTAATTCCATATCGAAATCCTTAAGCAACTCCAACCATCTTCTTTGCCGCATATTAATTTCTTTCTGAGTAAATACATACTTTAAGCTTTTGTGATCTGTGTATATTTTGATTCTTTCTCCATACAGGTAATGTCTCCATAATTTAATAGCAAATACTATAGCTGCAAGTTCTAAATCATGCGTTGGATAATTTCTCTTATGCGATTTCAGTTGTCGAGAGGCGTAGGCTATAACTCTTCCATGCTGCATTAGCACACAACCTAGCCCCTTGCCTGAGGCATCACTGTATATCTCATATCTTCCTGACCCTGATGGTAATGCCAATACAGGTGCTGAAATCAACCTTTCCTTCAATTCATCAAAAGCTGACTGGCATTTCTCTGTCAAATTAAAATTTTCTTCTTTTCGGGTTAGCCGAGTTAAAGTTCTACGATCCTTGAGAAATTTTCCACAAAGCATCTGTAGTACCCTACTAAACCCAGGAAACTTTGGATTTCTGCTACAGATTTTGGTGGTGGCCAAGATTTAACAGCTTCTACCTTCTTTAGATCCACTGAAATACCTTCACCACTAATGATATGGCCTAGAAATGACATATGATCCAACCAAAATTCATATTTACTAAATTTAGCATATAATCGTTCCTCTCTCAGAGTCTGTAGCACTATCCTCAGATGTTCTTCATGTTCCTCTTTATTCTTCGAATATATGAGGATGTCATCAATGAATACAATCACAAATTTATCCAAGTATTGATAGAATATTCGATTCATCAGATCCATGAATATAGCAGGAGCATTGGTTAACCCGAATGGCATAACTAAGAATTCGTAATGCCTATAACGAGTTCTAAATGCTGTCTTCTGAACATCTTTCTTTTTTACTTTTACTTGATGATATCCAGATCTCAAATCAATCTTCGAGAATACTTTTGCTTCTCCTAGCTGGTCAAATAGTTCATCAATTCTGGACAAGGGGTGTTTGCAAAAAACAAAAGTGTTCTTTTATTTTACAAACTTTGTAAGAAGATTACAATTAAATTCTGGGAAAGTACAACTATAGAAATCCGATCTGAAGACGATCGCTTTATCCCTTGGACGATGTGAACTGTGAAGACTATAGCCTCTGAAGAATGCAGCAGCACTTGGGCAAGAACTCCTGATTTCTCTGATGATCTTGAATGATCTCCCCTCTATAATGAAGGACTTGAAACTCTATTTATAGAGTTCTGGAAAATAAATAATTAGTAGTTATTTCAGGATTGTGCAGGCTAGATTGCACAGGCATTGGACTGCATAAGCAGCGAAATGCGCTGGCAGTTACTCGATCGTGGCTCAACTGTATTAGACGCGTGGTATTGTTTGATTGAAATGTGCATGGTCGTGTACAGACGGTTGCCACGTGATGAGCAATTGATGGCATGTAGGCTACGTGTAAAATGTCAGTTATCTTGATGGATTGCACTGCTTGAACTACGCTAGCTTCAGACTGCACTGGGATCGAACTGCGCTGAAGAGGATCTGGCAGACTGCGCTTCGGTTGGGCTGGCAGATTGTGCTGACTGTACAGCTGTCCTACAATGCGGCACAGCTCGAGAAACGAACAGACTCTTCGCTTTTTGGGCTGTCAGTTGTCAGAAAATCTGATTTTGTGTCAGGTAATGATGACGTTACCATGTCAGCATTGCGCGCTTGGATGTTAGCGCGGTTCGGCCTCGCACAGTTGATTTGTTGCGCAATCTGTCTCCTGTGTCGTTCATTTGAAGGGTGCTCCATTTGATTTTTATTACTTTTTTGATGGGTGCAACTTGATTTTTAGGACCTACAAGGCCCCCTTCAAAGTTTTCAAAATTTGAAAATATTCAAAGTTTCGAAATACTTTGAATTTCGAATTTAAAATCAAGTTGCGCAAGTGGCGCTCTGACTGCGCGTTTGGAGGAATCAGCTTCGACTTTTGTGGCCTAATCTGAGGTGACTGTTACACTTCTGAAAACTATAAATAGTTTCCATTCTCATTCTGTCAACCTTTACTTGCTTTTGATTTTCTGAAGAGATAAAAGCTTCCCTCCTATTCCGACCACTTCTCCTTACTCTCGTCGTCGACGTTAATGGCTCCTAAGCGAACTGCCACAGAGAAGGACAAGGCTCCGGCTGAGTCTTCGACTCGGGTTGCGCCCCGAATCTCTCATCATGAAGTTGGCCACCCAGCACTGCAAGGTAGATGACAAACTCGATCGAAACCCTTTTTAGGGTTCTTGACATTTTCGAACCTTCATACCTCTCTCTCTTTTTAGAGATTGATGGTATTGTGCCGCCCTGTTTAGGGTTTTGGTTGCACACATACAATAGTTTTTCATTTTTATGAAAACTATATGCTTACGTAATCGGTTGGAAAGTGCTGGCAGATGTTCAGTGCAATCCATCGATTTGCGCAAGTCAGTTGAGCCAGCGCAAACTAATGGCTTGCGCAAGCAGGTTAGCGCAACCTATGCCTTATGCAAGTGGGTTAGCGCAACCTAATGCCTTGCACAAGTGGATGTGTTGGCACAATTGGATACTTTGCGCATGTGGGTTGCATTGGCGCAATCTGATGCTTTGCACATAGCGCAATTTGATAAACTCTTTTCAAAGAAACTTTGTGATTTTGCATGTACTGATCTTTATCTCTTTATTTGATGCAGTTAACCTCAGGAAAGATCCAGATTATGAGGTCTTTGCAGGATCTTTGGCTGAACCTGAGTTCAAGGAGGATCTTTTCCATGTGACATATCCTCAATATGCTTTACCGTCATCTCGACAAGCCATCCTAATGGCACAAGATAATAAAACTCTACTGTGTTTAATGAACGGACAGCCACTCCAAACTACAGATACAGTTACTCATAAGAAGCCATTATTCCTGTTCGGTGAGGCTTTCGACAAGAACTCTCAACCTAGACCTCGCATGGAGCAGAGGCTTTTTCAAAGAGGCGAGAAGATGATACTTCTACCGGAGATTTCCAGATGCCTTCCCCTGTCTCGCTATGCTTTTGCGAGCTATCCCAGAAGGATGAAATGGGATATAAATCCACTTCAGCAAGCTCGAACGGGGAACATCTGTGTGAAGAAGGGGCCGAACAGCAAAGACATGTTCTACAGTTCCTCGTAGCGTCACAGCTCCCTTCTCAGAGGACTGAAACCTGGGTGCATCCCACCAGAAAACTCTTCCCTGCTGCTACCAGTCAGAACACCGATATTCGCAAATGAGTTTACGAAGGTTGAGGGAAGATATCCAGACCAAGATATTCGATTAACAGGTCTTGTAAATCCAGATAACAAGAGGTGGAGCTGCATAGCCAATTGGATATTGGCTCAATTTAAAGACCGGCTCAAGGAGATTGAGCTGTACCAAGCGGTGTACGCCACCGTTTATGGTTTCTCGCCTACTCCACACCTATTTCTTGCATTGGCGGAGAGATACAATTATAGAACAGGGACTTTTATGACACCCTGCAGAGAGATCGGATTAGCTTTACACGAGATGAAGTACATCTCCAGCTTGCCAATAGGGGATATCCCCTACGAAGAATTTGTCCCAACCAATGATGAGTTGGATAAATTACGCCAAGAGAATGTCGACATGTGGTTGTCTTTGAAAAGCTGCTATGCCACTACAAGATCTGTTCCTTATACTACAAGAGTGGTACATCCGGCACCTGTTACTCTAGCAAATGGTTGCCATATCTCTTTCTCAACCATATCATTGAGAAAAAGACAAAGGAGCACGATAACTGCAAACCCACCTTCTTCAGACCACTTAGCGATAGCGAAGTGATAGGGTTGATGGAGAAGAACAAGGATTTGGATATCAAAGATCGAAGATGATCTTTAATATCCCCCTCTTAAGAAAGATGACATTATTGAAAGTTATATGAGGATGGACTATAGGCCCATGTCGAAGGAGGCCCAGTTGGCGGGTTTCCTCACTTATTGGCTCCGACGATACGTCGTTCCTGGAGCCAGCACCGTCGATCGCTTTCATCGAGGCATACTATTTCCTGCTGTCCGCTTAGTCTTCGGCTACCGGATGGATCTATTGTCGGCGATGACTTACAGAGTGAATGCTGGCCTCCGCCTTTTTGTTGATCAAATGCTTCGAAGAAAGGGTGAGAAAGGAAGCTTTCCTCGGCTAGAGCTACCATACATATATCTGTTCGGACGGCTGCTTCTGCACTGTCCTTCACTGATGAACCCCGATATGGGAGCGGTGAGCGGCAGCTTCTTGAGGAGATTCTCCAAAAGCAAGTGGATATACACCACTTTAAGAGATTGCAGACGTGCTCTGAATCTCGGAAAGGGATGGAACTTCTATTGTGTTCTCCCTCCAGCTAGCTACGAGCATATGTCCACCAACCTTGTCGATTCTGGGAGGGCACAGCCTCGGGGCCACACAATTTTCCACTGGTTGAAGACAATCCGGCCATCTCACTTAGTGTACCGATTTGAAGATGAATGCTACCTGGAGCCCTATCTTCCGAGCCGTTTTGCACGCCAATTCGGCTATGACCAATTCCACGTAGGCAACGCCATAACGTGCCTACAGGAAAAAGATTATCTGATCGATGGATCCCGGGCTTGGCCTTACTATAATGCTCGGGACACGAGGACGACGTTCTCAATGCCACTAAAGAGCGATCATGGTCCTCGTATGCTGTATACATATTCACTCTTCTACACATCGGCGAACACTTTTGCTGAGAATTTTAGTCTAGTAGACAGTTTTGCGACTGCGAACCGATTAAAGAAGGAAGCATCTGTTGTGTTGGCTCCTGGTAATGATGAAGAGGATGAGCCAGTTGATGCACCGTTGGAAGTTTCAAGGGAAGCCAACTTCCCTGAAGAAGTCAACGAGCCTCTGCGCGTCTCCTTGAAGGTCGTCAGATCTCCAATCAAGGAGAGGAAGAAAAGGAAGGCGGAAGAACCCTCTTCTCCAGTTGCTAAGAGGAAGATTGTCTTAGAATTTTCAGAAAGGGTCACCATCCGGTCGTAATCTCGACAGCATGTTGAGTCAACTCAGAGAGAAAAGGCAACGACTCTGACATCTCTTCAAAGGCAAGTAGATGTTGTAGATGTAGAGAGTCCAGAGAGACCTTTACGCAGAAAGAAGATAGTTTTTAAGAGGAAAGTGGCCACTCCTCCAAGACCTATCCTGTCATCGGTCATGACTAGTACTGTTGCCGGAGTCATGATGTCGTCTCCTACACCTGCCCTTGAACCCAGGCAGGAAGCATTCAATCCAGAGAGAAGGGACGAGGTTGTAGAGTCCAGGGAGGATATCGCAGAGACAGCAGATGAGGCTGCGAAGCCAAATGAGCCAGAAACATCTCCCGCCCACCTTCCAGCTTCTCCTAGATCACTACGTGCCGAAGAAGATAAGTTAATGATTGAGGCACTGGACGATTGTGACTTTGGCTTCCACGATGATGTAGATCCAGTTGCCGCAACTGATAGTGAAAAAGCATGTGAAGAGAGTGCAAGTGATGAAGATACATCAGCAGAGGCTGTTGATGACACTCTGAATCCAGAAGAGGATGCTGATGTACATGCATCCCCAGAGAAGAATACGGTGAAAGAAGTAGCACCAGAGGGAGCTACTATCACCCATCAAGGAGGTATTGGTATTGACTGATATTAATACCCTTCTTTTATGGATTTAAATGGCTCACATCTTAATTTTTATTCATGCAGAAATTCAACTTTCTCCGATTCCTCTAATATGCACTGATATAGTGCAAATAAAGGCGATAGCCAGCAGTAGCCGTCACTTATCAGGCGGCTCTGAAGCGAGTAGTAGCCAGGCAGTAATTTCTGAAGCTACTTCTGCAAGGCTACAACCTATGTCAGTATATGACAAACTTGTCACTCGTCCCAACAATGGTAAGATTGCCCTTACTTTTGATCCTTTTTGATAGTTGCTAATGACAGCAAACTGATGGGGCTTATTTGATTTCGCAGAGGAACATCTGGGAGGAGCAACCAGCTCTACCATGGCTCCTTTATCCAAAGAGACTACAGTTCATGCTGCCGAACTTCCGCCTGTGCAGGCACCTGCTGCTTCAACATCCATGGGAGTAGCTGCTACATCCGGTGCCATATCTACTAACAGATTTATAATTGGTTCCTTCACCAGCCTTTTCTTCAATTCATTAGGACCCTTAGTAGAAAAGGTAATGGAGAAAGAAGATATTGGTTTTATCACTATTAGAGGTCCAACCTCTTATCTGATCGCTGCCATCCGAAGTCAAGGTGAAGAAGCTCAAGCTGCTTACCTTGAGCACATACTGGATGAGTTGGAGGAATCAGTTAAAATATACAAAGATCTCAATCGGGGAGAGGTAGAGTTCTTGGTACATGCTGAGTTTGAGAGGATGTCTCGAGAGGCTGCAGCTACAAAAGTTGATTTCCAGGTTTTCTTGGATACTTTTGCTGCCAAGTCTTCAGAGTATAACTCTCAGATGGAAATAATAGCATCTGCTGCTGGGGAGAAGGAAAAGAAAGTTGCTGAGCTGAAAGCAGAGTTCGATCGACTTCAAGAAGAGTTGAGAATTGTTCAACTTGCTCTGGAAGAAGAGACTACTCAACATCAAGCTGCAGTCCAGCAACTGGACATTCTGACCCACGAAAGAAATGAGTGTGTCAGGACTCATCAAGCTAAAATCTTCCGCCGACTAGTAACCTTACCGACTTTTGATGATAATTCTGGAATGGAGGAAGCTAGAAAGCGGGTGATGGATTCTCTGAAGGAGCGACTTCAAACTTTAAAGCAGCAGATGGCTAATTTGATGACCCCACCAGCTGAATAGGAAGATTTTTTGTATCTTCTGTTTTGTGACATGTTTTTTTTGTAATGCCTTTTAATTTTGATCAATAAAAAGACATTCTCTTTGTGGATCTATTATTTATTGCATATCTCATTCGGATATAAATAATAGTGATAGAAAATATATTCAGAGGTCCGGGACATGATATATTTCTTGATTTAGAAAATAATTATATTCATTATATCTGCTCAGAGGTAATGTGGATATGGCTTATTATATTTTGTTGAATATCATTATTTCAGTAGACAACTTAATCAAAGATGACAAGTTGCTGATATGATTGAACTGATAAATCATCAAAATGCATGAAGAAAATGAATCATTGGAATGAATGGATGAGCCGTCAAAGGAATTGAATGAATGGGAGATCCGTCGGATGAATGGATGAACGGACGAACCGTCAGATGAATGTATGAACGGATGAACCGTCAGATGAATGGATGAACGGGTGAACCGTCGGATGAATGTAATGAACGGGCGAACCATCGTTTCACGAATCTCTGTCTATAAATAGAACAGAAAATTAGATGGAATGATCACTTTAACATAAAGATGTCGTCTAGAGATACATCCAAGAAGGCTGAGATCATCTCGAAGGTTGAAGCGGGCGCTGAAGAACGTCCTGCCGAACCGACTCAGCCAAAGCAGACAGAGGCGGATGAAAGTTTGTCTGCACCCCAGCCACCACGGGATATCCTGGACTTCCTACTTGAACCAGGGAAGACTGAAAAAGAAGAGGCTATGAGGATGGCTGCTTGCAAGTTTTTGGTGGGTTCGAGCAAGGATGTTCTTGGCTCTTTTGTTGACTTTATTTTTGAGAAGGACGGCAGTGGTCCTCGTCCTGTCTATAAAAAGGACAATAGTGATTCTTGTCCTTGATATTATGTAATGTCATTCATGATGAAATAAAATCAAATTTTATTTATGCACTGTCTTGTTGTATTTACATGAAATCTTTGTTACATTCATACATAGTATTTTTTAAGAAATTTGCCATTGATAGGCTTCATAGCAACTCGATCGTCCAGCTCTGAGAGTTGATAGGCTCCATTTGAAAAGACTTTGCTCACAATGTAAGGCCCTTCCCACTTCGTATCGAACTTGCCTTTGCTCATGTGAGTCATGGTCATAGGACGTCTGACTGTTAGAACGAGTTCTCCTTTCTGAAAGGCTCTGACTTTAACTTTGCGGTTGAAAGTCTTCGAGATGCGGGCTTGGTATAACTCAATATGCTGTTGAGCCAATAGCCGCTTCTCGTCAAGCGCCTCCAATTCCTGAAGTCGAAGAATATCATTGTTCCCCGTTGTCAGCTCATTAGCAATGGCAATCCTTAAAGACAAAATTTTGAAGTTCCAGGGGTAGAACTGCTTCGCAGCCATACACTAAAGAGAAAGGTGTACAGCCTGTGGGGTCGCGGACCGTAGTACGATAGGCCCAAAGACATTCTCCAAGCTTTTTACTCCAATTTCGTTTGTTAGTAGATACAAACTTCTTAAGGAGTTTGATAATAGTCTTGTTAAATGCTTCAGCTAAACCATTAGCAGCAGGATTGTAAGCTGTCGAAGCGACATTGTCAATCCGATGATCATCGCAGAATCTTGTAAACTTCTGGCTGATGAACTGAGGTCCATTGTCGTGAATGATCCTTCGAGGTACACCAAATCTATAGATGATATAGTGTTTGACGAAGTTGATGACGCTGCTGGTTTTGACTTCTGTCAAGGGTATAGCTTCGGTCCATTTGGAGAAATAATCTGTTATGGCAAGTATAAACCGATGTCCCTTAGAAGAAGGAGGATTGATGGGACCTATAATATCCATGCCCCAAGCTTTGAAAGGCCAGGAAGCAGCAGTCGGATGAAGAAATTATGATGGTTGATGAATAAAATCTGCATGGATTTGACAGGCTCGACACTTCCTTGCATATTCGATGGCATCAGATACCATAGAGGGCCAGTAGTAACCCATACGTCGGATACGGTCTTGTAGTTTAGGGCCAGGTTGATGTGCTCTGCAAACACCATCGTGAGCTTCACGCAATACTTGCTTCGCTTCATCACCAGCAAGACAGCGTAAAAGAAGACCGTCATAAGTCCGTCGATAGAGAGTTTTGGTGGTCTAATTATAGTAAAACTGGAGAGATCGTCGACGAATACTTGTAGCCTCCTTGGGGTCTTCAGGAAGTATATCATGGACTATAAAATCGATGAAGGGAGCTCTCCAATCTTCACTGATAACATTGGCTTCAATAAGATTACTGAACTCAATATTACGATTATTTTCGATGCAGAACAATTTCCGATTAGAGACAACCACCACTTGTTGTCTTTTAACATGTATGGCTAAGACTGCTGCAAGATTGGCCAAAGCATCTGCTTTAGTATTGCAAGCCCGGCGGACATATTCGATGAAGAAGGCTTTGAATGATGTAGCCATGCTGATTGTCGCTTCATGATAAGGCACTAGATATTGATGACGAACTTCATAGATTCTTCTAACCTGGTTAACAACCAGCTTGGAGTCACCATAAACTTCAAGATATTCGACGTCTAGTTGTTTAGCTAATTGAAGGCCAATGAAAAGAGCGTTGTATTCTGCTACGTTGTTGGAGCAAGGTTCATCTAGGGAATAGGCTCTTTGGATAGTTGACCCGTCTGGAGAAACAAGAACAACCCCAACTCCTGCGACAATTGTACCATTCGGCCCGATCCTGGATGCACCGTCAAAGAATAGACGCCAGGTAGAAAATTCTTCGGAGATCATATTTGCTTCCAATGTTTCGTCTGAAATTTTATCGTAAAGTTTAGATGTTTCTGGAATAGGATGAGCCGCTAAAAAGTCCGCCAGTGCTTGACCCTTAACAAATTTTTGTGGAACATAAACCATGTCATATTGGGCTAGCAGAATGGCCCATGTAGCCAACCGAGAATTGAGTGTGCTAGATTTCTTCATCAGTATCCGAAGAGGATTAACTCGGAAAATGACATGAATAGTTTGTCCAATGATGTAATGTCGAGTCTTTTGAACAGCGAACATAAGAGCTAAGCATTCTTTTTAGACCGGACTATAACGGTGTTCGGCACCAATCATAGTGTGACTGAGATAATAGATAGCCTGTTCATGACCTTCTTTGTTATTCTGGGCAAGTAAAGCACCCAATGAATGATCCATAGCATGGACATACATTAAGAATGGTATGTCCGAGATTGGTGGCACCAAGACTGGTGGGTTTATAAGATATTGTTTTATGTCATCAAATACTCGTTGACATTCTTCAGTCCAAATGAAAGAGACACCTTTATTCATTAACTGGGTAAATGGTCTGCAGCGTTCAGACATATTTGAAATAAATCTCCTAATGTACGCAAGTCGACCTTAGAATCCTCGTAGCTCTTTTAGGTTGCGTGGAGGACGCATCTCTTGAATGGCTTTGATCTTCTTGGGATCCACGTGTATACCTTTAGAAGAAATGACGAAGCCGAGAAATTTACCACTAGAGACACCCAAGAATGACTTGGTGGGATTCATTTTTAGCTGATATTGACGTATTAGATTGAAGATAGTTTTCAAATCTTGGATGTGATCTTCCTTTAGACGACTCTTGACAGCAATATCGTCCACATAGCATTCGACAGTCTTGCGTAGATGATCCCGAAAGATGGTACTCATAGCTCGTTGGTAAGTTGCATCAGCGTTCTTGAGACCAAATGGCATCACGGTGTAGCAGTAGAGTCCGCGAGGAGTACGGAAAGAAGTGTGTTTTTTATCTTTAGGATTCATCCGAATCTGAATGTATCCAGAGAATCCATCCATGAAGGATATTCGCTCGAACGCACAAGTATTGTCGATCATGACATCTGTGATAGGGAGAGGAAACTCGTCTTTTAGACAGGCTTTATTAAGATCCCGAAAGTCGATACAAACGCAAACTTTACTAGTTTTCTTTAAGACTGGGACAACATTGGCTACCTAATCTGGATGTTGTTCTTCTCGAATAAAGCCACAAGCTATAAGCTTTTTGACTTCTTCATCAATAGCGTCCATCATTTCTGGCTTGAATCGCCTTTGATGTTGTTTGGCTGACTTTGTATTAGGCAAGATATTCAATTTGTGAGTAGCAACTTTGGGATCTAAACCTGGCATGTCTTCATAACTCCAGGCGAAGACATCAATGTATTCTCGAATAAGAAGAATTAATTCTTGCTTATCCGCCACGGGAAGGTTCTTGCTGATGAATATCGGACGAGGTGACCCGCTTTCTCCTATGTCAATTTGAACCAATTGATCTTCGGTAGGAGGTTCCCTTTGTTCAAATCGGAGTTCCCATTGGGTATCCATTCGTTGAGCCCAAGGATCTATTTCAGGACTTTCTTCGATATCTTCGTCATAGCCTTCTGGAAGTTCGACAGAGACCATGTTAGAAGATACGATCAGCTGATAAACCTGACCAATGCTAGTGTCAGAGTCCCATGATCTGGAATCAGAAGAGTTAGAGCGCTCCTCACTATCAGACTCGGAGGCTGCTGGAGATAATACCGGAGGTGAAGCATATCCGAGACCTCTTTTTGTCCTGCTGTAGTACATCTCTGATTTTCCTTCCGGAACAACCGTACGGATAGGAGTTCTTCTACCCTTACCGTAGTTGAGGCCATTCTTGAAGTCATAACCCATCTTTCGGATGATGTCTTTTGATTGTTGACTATAACAACAAAATTGGAAACGTCCCATATCGTTATTTTTGCTATCATCCGTATAGCTGAATTTTTGTGCTGGCCCTTTACTAAAAAGTATTGGACTTTCGCCTCTTTTTCAAGAAGGGACAACAAAATATGAATCATCTGGGTGTTCGAGTAAGACCTCTATTTGAAGAGATTGTACAACTCCTATTGTAAATGACTGAAAGCTATCTAACATATCCAAATAGCACTTAGCATGATAAATGACATCAGTATACTGGAAAGGAGATGCTTTTTTATTGATTTGTACATCCGTATTTACAATAGGAACTTTAGCCTTAGCAGACTTGCTCAGATTGATTACAAGAGGGGAAGAAGAAAAATGTGGAGGAGGATTGGACTTGTTACGACGGAGGTCAATAACAAGCGGCTCAGAGGAGGTGAGCTTCCTTTTATCCTTGTTATGAGATAAATCAATAACAAGTGGCTCAGAAGAGGTGAGCTGTCTTTTATCCTTGTTACGACGTAGGTCGATAACAGGTGGCTCAGAAGAGGTGAGCTCCCTTTGATCTTGACCGCCATCAGTTGGTTGCTTCTGGACTGGCAAGTAAATAGCCAGTGGTTTGGAGGATTGAGGACGAGAAACACGCCCTTTAACAGGTATGATGAGGGTGTCATTGGGCACTGCTTCTTGTTCTTCTTCAGTGTCCAGAGCCAGTACGACTTTCATGAACTCATCTTTATACATGCGAGCATCGTTACAATATGCTTCGACACCTTTCAAAGGATAGAGATCCACAACCTCTTTTTGAACCTCTCCGTTGTCATCAACGTATTTGAAACATTGATAGAGAGTCGAAGGAACAATGTTGTATTCGTGAAGAAATGGTCTCCCCAAAAGAGCATTGTAAGAGCAACCATGGTTGTCTATAATGTAGAAGGTCACCTTTGTGCGAAGATTGCCAATTTGGAGTTTTAGGCGAATCTTGCCCAAAGGCTCACTTCTTCCTTAGTTGAACCCCAGGATGGTGGTGATTGTACTGGAAAGACTATGTACTGGGATCTTCAGTGCATCTAACATTGTCTTTGGCATGATGCTGAGGGCAGACCCTGGATCTATCAGAATATGATCGACTTTTATCGAGTCGACATATTCTGTATAGTATAGAGGACGGTCATGCCTATTGTCTTTCATCAGCATATCATCCTGTGTGAAGGTAATGTTTGGAATTAACTCCAACATACTGTGACAATGGAGGCAAGAGACAGGCTCTGCTTTCGGCTTCTTCAGAAGGGTTAGACAGGTTTTCGCCTACATGAAAGCTTCACTCAGAGTTTCTTGAGTCTCTTTGGAGAGGCACAAGAGCTCGAAGATTGACAGCCTGGCCGGTGTATTGGCTAGTTGGGCCAAAATATCAAAGTTGTATGGCTTCTCAAGTCCAGAAGGGGATGACTTCTTCAAAGGCTTGTCGAAGCGGACTTGTTGTTTGCCTTTGTCGACTACCGTTGGCTTGGGGGGAATGGATTCTACAACCGGTAAAGACACGGCAGGGATGCCCTCAGCAGAGATAGGTTGCACTGGAGCAGACTCAGAAGAAGAAGCAGGGTTTTCTTGATTTTCAGGAACTTCCCGCAGGTAGGCTTTCCCTAACCTAGTGCCCAGCAGGATTTCCTCTTCAACTATGGGGTCAAAAGACACCATATTGCAGATCTTTGTTTTGCCCTTGGAGTGGTCTTTTTGCTTAGAAGGAGCCTCGAAGTCAGAAACAAGATCCGTGTGGATCCACATAATCTCACCATTATCAAGAGATAGGGGAACGAGACCTTCACTCTATGGAGGAGGGAGATTCTCGATCTCAAGAGTGGCCTTGGGGATAGGGATGACACCATGTTGTACCATCTGTGAAGGGAAGTTACCGAATTGTACTGAGACCATGTTCGCAGTAACAGTCTTCTCATCTTGTTGAAGAGTGACAACACCAGCATTGACTAACTCCTGAATTTTGCCTTTGAGCATGTAACATGCTCGAGTGGGATGACCAATGAACCTGTGATAAATACAGTATTTGGGATGATCAGTCTTACCGACCTCGTCGGGCTTCTTCGGGTCTGGGAGTTGGAGCTTATTTCTTTTGATTAAGCAATCGAAGATGCTCACGGTGTTGTTCTCGTCAAAGGAGTACTCTACTTTTGGACGAGGTTCACTTGGTGGAGGGGCAGAAGGAGTAGGAGTAGACGTAGGTGGAGCCACGTTGACAGCCAGAGATTCTTTGCTCTTTAAATTGATGTTCAAAGTTTCTTTACCCTTGTGGTTGTTCTGGCAATTACCACTACTAGCTGTCGGGTGTTCATCCCGGTCGGAGTTAGACATGTGTACCCCCAACTGCTTGAATTTGTCAGCGCTAACTTCAGCTGCTTTAGCATTGAAAATAAATGATGGCCAATCTTAGAATTGAGTTGACCCCGTCCATATGCTGATGATAGGCAAAAGATTTGCCTTACAGGTATCTATAGTGACAGCGGCCGGAGTTCCAGGAGGCATCTTTAATGCTTCTCGGCAAAATCTTTCAATAAAACTCTCAGTATTTTATTATGTCTTTGTTTGATCTTATTGAGGGCCGACATGGTCATATCGTTGATTTCCTTGTAGAATCGCTCCAAGAAGATTTGTTTTAAACCAGAGAAAGAGGTGATACATCCATCGGGCAAGCTCCTGTACCAATCGTATGCTACACCGGCTAAACAGCCGATGAACACCCTGGTAAGAAGAGCGTCATTTGGCTGAAGTTGAACAGTCATTACCTCAAAGTGGTTAATGAACTGGCTTGGAGATGTGCTGCCGTCAAACAGCAAAATTGTAGGGATTTTGTACTTTGGAGGAAATAGGACTTCCTTCCATTCAACTGGATAGGGTTGTTTGATCCCCAATCTCTGTAAGTTGTCTTTCTCTTTGAAGGCCTCGAATTGAGTGCGCAAGAGTTTGACAGCTTCATTAGCATCCTCCGATGACGCAGAAGGAGCAGGCTGAATTATAGTGTTAGGGGGAGGAACAACGTGATAAGTACTACCCCCAGCTCCTGACTGACTGGGTGTGGATTGAATTTGTACAGGGGTATTTGAGGAGATACTACCCCCAGACCTGCATTGACAGGCACCGATGACGCTATAATCTCAGGATTTACAGCAGGTGTGGTCGGTGGTACTGTATGTTGGGCCATAATTATAGAATACATACTTGCAACCATTTCAGCCATGGTCTTCAGCTTATCCTCCACTGCAGCTATTCGTTGTTCTTGATTTGCTGAACTGGAAGCATCTGGGCCTTCAGTGACAACGTATGCTGTCACTTCTCTAGGTACAGTAGAAGACACCGTCTGTTCAGAACTTTCGTTGTATGTATCATAATCAGAGAAAGAATCATCTCCTGAATAAGAAATAGGGAGATGACCAGAAGGATCTTGGAGAAGATTCCTTTGACCGATTGTATCTCGGCTTCGGGATTGGGTATGTCAAAATACTCCTTCAGAAGATTCTTGGAGTAAATCTAAGTACCGCTGGCTGGGCCTGCGAGGCTTGCCGTGTTTGGAGCACTTTCTACCCCCAGTGTCTCGAGAAGTCATGTTGACGGAAGCATACAACACTTCGTCTTTGTCTTCTGACATTGGTTCGGATGTTGCAAATTCAAACGATCGAAGACAGATCGTTTTGTTGTCTAGCAACAGCACTTGATGACAACCTGGTGATTACAATGGTGTCCAAGTGGCTGAACTGGAAGTGTTGAGATATCATCCCGTTTTTGCTTGAGGTGCTCTCGGAGATCAGGAGTAATGACGGGACGAGAAAAAGTCTGAGAAATATGTTCTTTGACCACATTCGAAACATGGTTCCGGTTCTTCAAGTGTTTTGTTCCATGAGCATATAGAGAAGTACTCACCTCGTTAGCATAGGTGTCAGGATTTTTCATCCTGGAAGTTTGTCTCTGATGCAGGTTGATCTTTGGCATTGGCTGTTTGTGTTTTATAGAAGCTGGTCTATTGAGATAAGTCCTTAGATCAGCAAATTCACCCCAGGGGTTTCTGTTTGAGACACCAGTAATTTTCCCTATTTTGAGTAGGATATCCTGAGAGTTGGGAGATCTTGGAGTTCTGCTACCGGAGTAGGCAGAATACCTCTTTGATCAGTACATTTTCCTTTGGCAGGGAGGGAAGACCTCTTGTTTGAGAGAGTTCTTGTACTGATTGGTGCCGAGGCACGTTCAGATTGATCTTCTATGGTAAAAATCGGAGAAGACGGAGAAAAGACCAAAGGACCTTTTCCCTTATTTTGTGAAGAAGGGTTAGCTAAAGAGCGTTTCCCTCTGTTGACTTCCAAGTCGTGGAACGAGGAAGTTTGAGAAAAGACCAACGGGCCTTTTCCTTTGTTCTGAGGAGGAGTAGGAACAGTCAACAGACTACCCCCAGTAGATTGCGCTGGAGCAACAGGGTGCTTGGAAAGAGGAGCAGAGTCTTTCCTCTTGCTGTGAGAAGAAGGGAGATTAGCCAAAGGACTATCCCTATTAGACTGCGCTGGAACAGCTTGCGCTAGGGTTGATTGCGCCTGGGGAGCTTTGACAGATGGCCTTTTGGCCACAGAAACTGTAGTTTGCGCAGCAGGAGCTCTGGCTTCAGTGGATTGCGCAGGAGGAAAAGAAGTCACCAACTGCGCTAGGAGGAGAGGAGTCTTAGACTTTGCCATAGCAGCATAGGAAGTGGCTTGCGCAGCAGCAAGAGGAGCAGTATACTGCGCAGGAGTTCTGGCTTGTACTTTGGTAGTGCGAGTGGTATTTTGTGCAGAAGCAGAAGTGGCCAGTGGCTCCTTAGCAGCAGAGACAGCAGGTTGCACAGATGATTGCGCATAGGACTGCGCAGAGGACTGCGCAAAGAACTTTAGAGTCCACACTGAACGAACCTTGTTCTTGGCAGGGGTTGCAGTGCGATGAGTAGCCCCGGAGTTGATCATCGCCTCGTAGGCAATCTGGTTGACCTTCACAACCAGCGTCTTCTGCGTCTTTCCGATAGACGCAACGTCACATTGAATTGTCACTTCCTCGTCGGAGGAGAAAGTCGTCCCCAGCAGAGTCGCCATTTTGTTTGCAAAAAACAAAAGTGTTCATTTATTTTACAAACTTTGTAAGAAGATTACAATTGAATTCTGGGAAAGTACAACTATAGGAATCCGATCTGAAGACGATCGCTTTATCTCTTGGACGATGCGAACTGTGAAGACGATAACCTCTGAAGAATGCAGCAGCACTTGGGCAAGAACTCCTGATTTCTCTGATGATCTTGAATGATCTCCCCTCTATAATGAAGGACTTGAAACTCTATTTATAGAGTTCTAGAAAATAACTAATTAGTAGTTATTTCTGGATTGCGCAGGTATTGGACTGCACAAGCAACGAACTGCGCTGGCAGTTACTCGATCGTGGCTCAACTGTATTAGACGCGTAGCATTATTTGATTGAAATGCGCATGGTCGTGTACAGACGGTTGCCACGTGATGAGCAATTGATGGCATGTAGGCCACGTGTAAAATGTCAGTTATCTTGATGGATTGCACTGCTTGAACTGCGCTAGCTTCAGACTGCGCCGGGATCGAACTGCACTGAAGAGGATCTAGCAGACTGCGCTTCGGTTGGGCTAGCAGATTGCGCTGACTGTACAGCTGTCCTACAATACGGCACGGCTCGAGAAACGAACAGACTCCTCGCTTTTCGGGCTGCCAGTTGTCAGAAAATCTGATTTTGTGTCAGGTAATGATGACGTTGCCACGTCAGCATTACGCGCTTGGATGTTAGCGCGGTTCGGCCTCGTGCAGTTGATTTGTTGCGCAATCTGTCTCCTGTGCCGTTTATTTGAAGGGTGCTCCATTTGATTTTTATTGCTTTTTTGATGGGTGCAACTTGATTTTTAGGACCTACAAGGGGTATTTAGTCTTGATTGTGACTTCATTTAGTGTCCTATAGTCAATTACTAATCGTAGGGTTCCATCCTTTTTCTTTACAAATAAAACTGGTGCACCCTATGGCGAGGCACTTGGTTTAATAAATCCCTTTGACAATAACTCCTTGATTTGTTTATTCAGCTATGCCAATTCTTCTTTGTTCATTGGATATTTTTTTTAGTTATAGGAGTTGCTCCGGGTACCAAAGTAATAGAAAATTTTACTGCCCTATTTGACGATAATTCGGGCAATTCTTGTCGAGATACATCCTTAAAATCTTCTACTACCCTTAGAAATTGTTCTTCCTCCAGTTCTTGGAATCTTCCTCGAGTTGGTAGTTCAAGTTTTTTTAATTCTCCAGCATAAAATTCTTTCTGGTTTCAGATAAATTCATATGTTTCCTTATTATCCTTTCGAAATCCACCTCAGCGCCATCTTTTACATCCCAAATGATGGTGCGCTGGATCCCATAGAATACCTCGTAGACGAGAAGGTCATACCAGCCAGGTACGTTCCACATTATCCTGGCGAACCTCTGATATAAGTATAGGATGTAGTCATTACCGTCCTATTCCAGGCTTGGAAGAAATAAATCCATACCTACAATCATGGAAACCCCTCTTATATTAAAACCTCAAAATATAAATGATAAATGCTAACTTATACAAATAAACTCCAAAAATTAAACCCAAAATTTCTTTTCTTTCTATTACGTGCATCCTTTCTTCAAACATCAATATTGTCATGTATCCTTATCCTAAGGTTCTTTCTAGACTTCCTAAGAATGCAACTTAGGATCTAAGCTTAACCTATATAGGTCTCTAAAGCCATACCTGCATGGGCCACCACTAAAAGACGTGTCACACCCCCTTTCCATATAATGAAACCAGGTGCATTGATACATCTCCAGGCTACGCACAAACATGACATTCTAACGTTAAGATTGCGATTGTCGCCTGTAAAAGTTAGAACAAGATACAAGATATTTTATATTCTAAGTCTTTCATACATAACATTTACATCATCTTATACAATTTGACTACAAGTTCCATCAAAACATTTAATTTACATATTTTAACAGCAAAATAAATTTTGTTGACATCCTAGCCAAGCTAACCGATGATCATTCATCTCTGTCTTCATCGTACAGAGGCATTGTCTCTTCTGGGTTCTCGTCTTCTCCTAATGAATAAATACTAGGTCGTTTAGAAACGACAAGCAAGTCCTCGGGTCAAAGGTGGTAAGAAATATGAAATATAATTCAGAAAAACTGAATGAATATAAGAAATTTGATTTAACATATTTATGGTAATATATTTAGAATTGCTATATATCCTAATATCAACAAGTTATCACACAAGACCTAACCACAATACAATCACAAATACTATTCCTCATGGTTATGCAATTTTAGAGAACACATGTAGATTACGATCACTCTCTATTTTTTCGACAATAATCCCATTTATCCGGGACCAAGTGATATTTGTATTGGGTACGGTGCCTTAGATCCGACCCCCCACATCTTGTAGGAAACTAGTATGCATTAATTTTTAAATTCCGATTTTATTCTCGGAATTTACTGAACTATTCTCTGTTGGTGAGCTAGGCCTCACCCCCGACATCGCAAGGCCTTACAGATGTGGGACTACTAATCAGCTTTTACTGGTGTATATTATATTGTAGGGATTTCGATAGATGTGATCCAGTTGTTCTCTTCTATCCCATGATGCAGCTACAAACACAGACAATAGTCTAACTCCTAGGCCTAATATCAGGTTCCAACTCAATTACCATCTCGTATGTCAAAGACAATACACCATACGGTAATTTTTTGTTGGCAGGAGATTATCCAACTTATTACCATCTCGTGAGTCGAAATAACACGCCATATGGTAGTAATTGTTGGCAAGGAATTGTTCAACATATTTTACCATCTCGTGTGTCAAAGACAACACGTCATATGGTAATATCTTATCGACTAGAAAACTGGATATAAACTTAGATCATTCAATTAGGTTTTCCTAATCCCGGAACTATCTAAAATTTGGCTAACTCCTGAAATTATTGGAAATTTCGGCAGAGTCTCCTTTGTATTTGTTGACTCCGGAATTTTACAATAGATACAATTTATATCAAATATCCGGGTACGCCGACCCCTTCGGTGGAGCAACCCTCAACATCGGTACCATGTAATATATAATCCCGGGTACGTCGACCCCTTCGGTGGAGCAACTCTCAACACCGAAACTCACGCAAGTATTATATATATGCAGTTAAATTAAAGCTTTATTCCCTTAGCAAGCAAATAAGCAAGCAATAATTTATTTTGGTTACCGCAATTTTGCTCTTTCTAAAAGCTATCCAAGTTCAAGAAAACAAAATTATCAGTAACACAATGATACCAAAACCTAACTTCCGAATGTCAGCACATACTAAATCATTTTATATGCTTTGTAATATTGGCTCGATATTTATTTACATACAAAAAATTTAATTCTAAATATTCAATTTATCTCATACTTGCTATATGCCACATTTAGTTTCTTGAAGGTGCGAAATAGCAATTTTAACTTAAAAAGTTTAACAAGTGGGTTACCCTAATATTACGGTATCCATGAATAACTATTCTACTGTGTGTTTATGACAAAATAGGTCATTAAACATAATTTTAATTCTGGACAGAATTAAAATATCACACTAAAATTGATATATATATATATATATATATATATATATATATATATATATATATTAATGAGTTTGTCCTTGCACCTCTCTATATACATATATACACGCAAAACTAGTATACATGGAAGTAGATTATGCATATGTATTCATGTATGTTGTCCTCCTTCTTTATACTCTAATAACCATTAATTTATATATTATATAAACTAAACAAGGTGTCCATTCTCGTGTCCTACATATCGTGTCAATATACATACACATACATTGATTGTGTCTATAGGCATAATTTGTAAATTCTTGCTTATATCAACATTTCATCTTCATAGAGTTAATTTGGTCCTGAATTTCATAAATTCCAGAAATAAAACTAATTAGTATTGATTCATGACAAATTAGAGTGTCAAAATAAGAATTTTCAAAGGAAAGGGAAGATGACTTGCCTTTGTTGATGATGACCTAGGTATTCTCCCAACTTTTTCTTAACATAACCCAAATCAAAAGTTCAAATTATATATACACATTCATATATATAAACCAAGTTTTGACCTAGGTTTTTGAAATTGGAGGAAGAACAAATTCTTACCTAGATTGCAAATGGATGAGGAGGAAGTGGAGTGGTGCTGGGGGTGGCGTGGCCGGCGGCGGCGACGGCGGCGCAGCAGCAGCAACAGTAGCAGTAGAAGTGGCAACAACAAGAGGAGAAGAGGAGAGGGGGAAGTGGAATGGAGAAGAGGAGGAGGAGAGAAGAAGAATGGAGAGAGGGAGAGGGATGAAGAAGAAAGGAGAGGGTTATGTGGCAATTAATGGGCCATTCTCTTCATGCCAAGGGTCATGTGTCATAACCCATGCCACCTATTCCTATAAGTTGACACCTAGCCATACTTAATGCCACCTAGCCACATGAGGTGGCATACCCTATTCATGCAATTGCACACTTTACCTAGGGGTCATAATGTAAAATTTTTATATAAAAAATATTTAATAAGAAAAATTAATTATTATTATTATTATTATCATTTGTTGTTAATATTGCAATTAGGAATTTAAGTTAGGGCATAACATTTGGATTGAGTATTCTTATATATATATAATATAATACCTCAATTTAGTTGTGTGTTTGAGACTATATATACTAGGTGTTTTCCCACCCTAAAATATATCTCAGAGCAAGAAGAGAGAAAAGGAAGGCAAGAGTGCTTATGCAACTTTGGGAAAGAGAAAGAAGGATTGGAGGCCATTTCGGAGAAGAAGATTAATTTTGAGCTTTTTTTCGTTGTCTTCTATCTTCGTGGTTGTAATATATTTTCTGTCCCATTGAGTTGTGGGATTCGTTTAGATCGGAAGGAGCTTGTAGAGAGTGTATTCTCTTTATTCTATTAGTGGAGGTTCTTCAGGGTTGGACTCTAATCATCCCGTAGTTTTTTTTTATTTGGGTTTTTTATGTAAAATTCTCTGTATCTACGATTTGTGTTTGACGTTTTTAATTTGTGTACTTTTGCTCGGTTCTCTCGTAAGGTTCTCTGGTTTTGGGGGATGGTTTTTGCACTTCGTTTTCAACAAAGTGGTATTACAACTTTGGGTTCAGAGGTGTCAGAAATTGACAGTCAAATCAGATAGTAGAAATGGACGCAAAGTCGGTGCACATGGTAAACATGAACGGTACCAACTATTACTACTGGAGGAGCAAGACAATTTTTTTTCTATTTGTCAAGAAGTTGCATGTGTCGGTATTTGCTTCCGAGAGACCCAGTGATAAATTCGAAGAGGACATGAATTTCGAGCATATACAGGCGTGTGGGTACATAAGGTAGTTCGTTGACGAGAACGTGTATAATCACGTTGCCAGTATTGAGCACGCAAGGACACTGTGGGATAGGCTAGAATCTCTGTATGCGAAGAAGACCGTTTCTGATCCAGATGATGATGGGTCTACCGTACAAAGATGGTGCACCTATTACGGATCTTGAATGAGTTCCAGGGCGTGTTGGACTAGCTATCCTCAATTGGAGTCAAGTTCGACGACGAAGTTTAGAGACTTTGGTTACTATGTACATTATTAGACTTATGAAAAATTGTACGAGTGTCCATGATCTCTTCTGCTACGGAAGGGGTGGTCAGTCTGAAAAGGAAAAACAACATTCTTATTATATATATAATTACATAACTATCCATGTTAAATATACATAAGAATACTTTGGAATAAATTTTTTTTAGGATGAAGCCTACTTTTTATTATACTGTAGTATTGATTACAAAAAATTTGCTGTAAAATACTCAATTTTACTTAAATTACGCATAGGGTAACAGCTATCTGAAATTACAAGTAAATGTATTTTTTGCCAGACAGAATAGCGAAATTGGACATGTCCAATTTCTACCAGATCGTCTGGCGGAAATCAAATTATTTTTTTAGATACTTTGGTTTGGTTTAGTTGGTTTGATTTAATAATGTAGTTAGTTTGTTTGGGTTCTTATTTTTATTTTTGTTTTTATTGTTGTTTTGGTTTATGTAAAAAATATATCTACTTGTGTTTCTTTTTAGATAATAATAAATTATCTATTAGTGATATCAAAAAGATAATTTTGTGTATAGATAATAATAAATTATCTATTAATGATATAATAAAATACAGTATGAATAAAAAATAATTTTAAACTTTAAATCTGAAATCTAAATGTTATAGAAAGTTACTTTGTTATCATCCAAATTATCTACATGTTATTTAGTAAAAGCTCGTGCGTTGTACATAAAATATTCCTTCTTCTTTATAATCTTATCAAAATATAATTTAAATATTAAAGTTTAAATTTGTTATATATATATATATATATATATATATATATATATATATATATATATATATATATATATATATATATATAGAGAGAGAGAGAGAGAGAGAGAGAGAGAGAGAGAGAATTTTAATATTTAAATTATATTTTGTTATATATATAAAATTATCTATTTGTTATATATATATTTCTATAGATAATATCAAATTTTCTGCACATGATAATAAATTATATATTTTCTATCTATATAATATTATGTGAAAAAAAATACAAGTGAATATATTTTTCACATAAACTAAAATAAAAATAAAAATTAAAACAAAAAATAAAAATCCAAACAAATCAACTACATTATTAAACCAAACCAACTAAATCAAACCAAAGTATATAAAAAAATGTTTAATTTCTGACGGTCTGGTGAAAATTAGACATGGTCTGTGACAAAAAATATTTTTTTACTTATAATTTTCAGATAATTGTTATCCTACTCGTAATTTAAGTAAAATTGAGTATTTTACAACAATTTGTTTTGTAACGATTATATAGTATAGATTGCAATGAAATAATAGTTTTGGTTGAAAAAGTCTAAAAGTGCCTCAATAACAATGTGCAGGGCCCACCGAGGCACAGAGCATTCCCGTTAAAAAGGACAAGAAATGAGAAAAACAAATCGGAGCAAATGCAAAAACCAAATTTATTTCGTCTGTGCATTATATAATAGTCAGAGAGAGGAGAGAGAGAGAGAGAAAGAGAGAGAGAAGAGAGAGAGAGAGAGAGAGACAGACAAAGCAACAACAGAGAAGAGAGGAGGAGGAAGAAGAACAAAGTTATTTTTTTCCGCTCTCCTCTCCTTTGTTTCTTAAGGACAGGTAAGGACTAGTTCATAAATAGTTTTTTTTTTTTTTTTGTAATTTCCATTCAAATATGCCATTTTTATCATTGCCATGCATATTTCTTCTTCTCGGTATTCTAAAAATCTCTCCTTTTTGTGGGTTTTCCATATAATGTATGCCAACCTTTTTTCCTGGGCTCAAAGTCTCATCTTTCGTTCCAAAGGCTTCATCTTTTCTTGATTTATCTGCAAAAGCTTGATTTGTCGAACTTTTTGATGGATTTTTTAGTTTAAATTTCATGGATGTTCTTCCATCTACAGCATGTGGATTTTTTTAAAAAAAATTGGGTGGGTTTTGTGTTTATTTGTGATATGATCTGTGCTCATAATTCAAAATATGATCTTTCATGGCAAAGGCTTCAGCTTTTGATTGATTCATTGATTTATCTGCAAAATCTGAATTTTTTTTTTTTTTTTGGAGGACTTTTGGTTTGTAAAATTTCATGGATTTTCGATCTAGTGAATGTGATGTTTTTGCTTTATCATGATCTCTGTGCTCAAAGTTCAATCTTTCCAATGTATTTCCCTAATACTCATTCCTATGGATTCTTTTATTTTTAGGTCTTTGCATATTATTGATCTATCTACTTCTAGTTTGTTCTGGTAATGGAGTGCTCAAAATTTTAATTTTGCTGATAATTTGCTCAAAATACCCAAAAAAAAACTTCTTAGTTTTGCTTAAAAAAAATCATGGTTAGTTTGGATAGGTTTTCTAAAATTTCTTTATGAAAAAAGTTCTAAGGGGAGATGTTATAAAGTAGTTTTCTGAATATACGGATTCTGAGTTTGTGTTTGGTTACTTTTATCTGAGAAATAATTTTAAGAAAAAAAATAGTTAAATTTTTTTTTCTAAAATTAATTTTTATGTTGTGTCCGTGTCCACCCCCTCCCACTCTGTGTCCTGGCTCTACGAGGCGGACGACACTCTTTGTCCACCCCTTGTCACACGAGCTGTGCTCGACGAGGAGGACTCGACCTCACGACGCGGAGGCCTCCACGGCCGCTGGCTCGACGAGGAGGACTTGACCTGTGCTCGCAGCTTAGGTCGTCGTCGAGTGGTCGCCATCGTCGTCGTCGAGTGGTCACCGCCGTCGTCGAGCGGTAGACCCATCGTTTAGGGTTAGGGTTAGCTGCCGTCGTCATCCTCGTAGAGCCCTTTCGGTCGTGGTCTAGTCCCTCCAGTCGAGTTCCCTCGTGGTGTCGTCCTACCGTCGGCGTTGTTGTGTCCTCGAGGACGTCGGACCAGACCCATCACATAGAGGGTGAGGAAGAAGGAGCATGAAAAATCTTAATTTTTCCCAAGATTCAAGCTTTCCAATGTATGTTTCCCAGTGTACATTCCTATGGTTTTACTTCTATTTATTTTGGTAATAGAGTGCTCAAATGACAAAATATCAACTTTATGGAATATTTTTCATGTTACTGGATCTAAATATCTGTTGCTATTCTTTCCATCAGGTGCATGCATTTTTTTTAATGGTTTTTGTGTTTTAATGTGATATTTGTGCTCAAATTTCAATCTTTTTCAATGTGTTGTTCTCCCAATGTGCATTCATATTGTTCTTTTTGGGGGGTTATTATTGATCTATATCCAAACATTTCTTAGTTTTGCTAAAAAATCACTCTTTTTCAATGTATTTTTCCAATGTGTGCTAAATGAAAAATCTTAATTTTTCTCAAGTTTCAATCTTTCCAATATATTTTTTTCCCAATTTACATTCCTATGGAGGATCGGCTCAGAGTTGCCTATCCAGAGCTAGTTTTGGTTGCTCTTAATCCTTATTGTAGGTCGATTCTTGAGGGTCACCCCGACCCGATCTCTTCTCAATTGGGATCACACTGAGCCTCAGGGTTGTCCTAAGTAGAGGGGTTATTAAATATTATTGATGTATATACTTGTTTTCAATTTCTAGCCAGAGTGCTCAAAATCTAGAACTTGCTCATAATTTTGATGTTATTATTGATGTATTGTATTTAATTTCTAACCAGAGTGCTCAAAATCTTGAACTTGCTCCAACTATTCTTATGTTAGTGAATGATGTAACTAAACTTGAACTTGAACTTGTATTTAATTTAGAACATTTCTTATGTTAGTGAATGGTGTAACTAAACTGTCCTTCTCTTCACACAGGAGTGTCAATGGCTGAACCACCAAGCTCAAACAGCCCATTGCTCCAACCCTCCAAGAGAACCCTCCCTGACTTCAAGCAGTCCATCAAGCTCAAGTATGTGAAGCTTGGCTACCACTACCTGATCACCCATGGGATGATCCTCTTCCTCACCCCGGTCCTCGGCGCCATCGTTGCCCAGCTCTCCACCTTCTCCCTCCAAGACATCTCCGACCTCTGGGAGAACCTCCGGTACAATCTCGTCTCCGTGATCGTCTGCTCCGCCCTGTTAGTCTTCTTGTCCACCCTCTACTTCCTTACCCGTCCGAGCCCGGTCTACCTAGTCGACTTCTCCTGCTACAAGCCCGAAGACGCCCGCAAGTGCCCCCGGGAGCTCTTCATGGCCCGGTCCCGAGGCCTGGGCTCGTTCACGGACGGGAACATCGAGTTCCAGCGAAGGATCATGGAGAGGTCCGGCCTCGGGGACTCCACCTACCTCCCCGAGGCCGTCCTCAGGGTGCCCCCCAACCCCTGCATGGCCGAGGCTAGGAAGGAGGCGGAGCTCGTCATGTTCGGCGCCATCGACGAGCTCTTCGCCAAGACCGGCGTCAAGCCCAAGGATGTCGGGATCCTGGTCGTGAACTGCAGCCTGTTCAATCCGACCCCTTCGCTCTCCGCGATGGTCGTGAACCATTACAAGCTCAGGGGCAACGTCCTCAGCTACAACCTCGGGGGGATGGGCTGCAGCGCGGGGCTGATCTCCGTCGACCTCGCGAAGCAGCTCCTCCAGGTCCACCCCAGCTCCTACGCCCTGGTTGTCAGCACGGAGAACATCACCCTCAACTGGTACTTTGGCAACGACCGCTCGATGCTCGTGTCCAACTGCCTGTTTCGGATGGGCGGCGCCGCCGTCCTCCTGTCCAACAGGCGGTCGGACCGCCGCCGCTCCAAGTACCAGCTGGTCCACACCGTCCGGACGCACAAGGGTTCGGACGACAGGTGCTTCGGCTGCGTGACCCAGGAGGAGGATTCCGACGGGAGGGTCGGCGTCTCGCTGTCCAAGGACCTGATGGGAGTTGCCGGGGACGCGCTGAAGACCAACATCACCACCCTCGGCCCTCTGGTCCTGCCGATGTCGGAGCAGCTCCTCTTCTTCGGCACGCTGGTGGGGAGGAAGCTCCTGAAGAGGAAGGTGAAGCCCTACATTCCGGACTTCAAGCTGGCGTTCGAGCATTTCTGCATCCACGCGGGAGGGAGGGCGGTCCTGGACGAGCTGGAGAGGAACCTGCAGCTGTCGGAGTGGCACATGGAGCCGTCGAGGATGACGCTGTACCGGTTCGGGAACACGTCGAGCAGCTCCCTCTGGTACGAGCTGGCCTACGCGGAGGCCAAGGGGAGGGTGAAGAAGGGGGACAGGGCGTGGCAGATCGCGTTCGGGTCGGGATTCAAGTGCAACAGCGCGGTGTGGAAGGCGCTGCGGACAGTGCGCCCGGCGGAGGAGAAGAACCCTTGGATGGACGAGATTGACCAGTTCCCCGTCGAGGTTCCTCGCGTGTCTGCACTGTGAAATTGCACCAGAATTATGATTTTGAATTTTTTTTTTTTTTTTTTGGGGGATCAAGTAGGCATTGGTCGTACTAATTTTAGCTAGCTCCACATGGATTCGGAGATTTTGTTTTTTTTTCTTTCTTTGTTTCAGCAACAGGAATAGGTAGAGTGAGTGAGAGACTATCAACATTTTGCCAGTATGCTTCTTCATTGTTCTCCAATGTTGTAATTGAACGAAACAAATGTGTTTTGACTGCTCCAATAAATCTGGGTGAGTCACTAATCTCTTGCTGTGGTTGCTTCTTTTTCATTGCAATAAGATCCATTGTTTGTATGTCGAATTGTTCCTTGGCCGAAGAGCTGTAATTTCGCTACAAGTTATTAATAAATAGAATTATTTTCATATATTTTATGTCTATCAATTTTCATAAACGGGTCATTTTCATAGAAAATGGTTGTTCACTTGATTTGCATGGCAGTGTTGAATGAATCGTTGGAGTAGAGACGTGCTTTTCTCACAATTCAACAGCCACCACCAGCTTTCCCAAGTCTTTGACTACTTTTTCTTTTTCACATTTTGATTGGCCATAGAATCGAAGACACGGCAACCATGAGACCTTCATGAAGTTTGAAGAAATAGATAGATCGTTATTGTTCTTAGGTTTGGTCAACTAAGAATGACAATGCACGACCGCATTATTTCGACACGAGAGCACAGAAGAAATCATTCAAGGAACGCTACGAAATAGACTGAAAAAAAAATATCAAATTTGTTGCCATAAAAATAAAAAAAAAGAGTCCCAAGTCTTCAATTATAGATCTCACGATAACCCAGACTTGCAATGTATACTTCACAACAGTGTAATCCTAAAGCAATCTGCACTGAGAACAATCTCAAACTCACACTTTCTACTACGCATCTGTCAGGAAACCGTGCAGAAGTTTTGGCTAACCATACGAAAATTTACTTCTGTTCTGAAACTGATTATAATATTAGTAAAAGGGAAAGGTCAAACCCCTCCCCCCCCCCCCCCCCCCCCCCCCCCTCCCCACCCCACCCCACCCCTCTTTACATGTTTGCACACCGAGTTCTACAAGGAATTTGCAGGGACATCATCTTTCTTCTTCTCTTCAGTCTGCTGCTGCTGCTGCTGCTCATGTGTGATCTGGAGACCCTCAACCTTTTGCACGACGTCGCTGACACCAATGTTCATTTTCCCTGTCAGCCCATTTGAGTTGGATGCTTCACTAGCATCGAGGGTAGAATGGGCTGTCTGCCATATTCTGATGGTCCCGTCCTCGGACCCAGAGGTATATGATTCTCCTCTAGGAGAAAATCTTAGGCAGTGGACAGGGCCATGGTGGCCTTTGTTGCATGCTGCATCCACGAGAGCACGATGTTAAATCTTAGATAAACAGGCAAATAGGCACCAAGTAGTTTAATCACAAAAGGTACTGATGGATGCATCATCAACCATGAACCAATAAAAAGCATATGATAGCACGAGGAAAACTATTACTATAATCAGTAACCTAACTCATGGCTAAAATAGGCACCAAGTTCAGTTCTCGGGAACAACTTGAGGGCGTTGGCAAACAACAAGCCAATACAGTTAGTATTGAAGTTCTTACCAAAATCTTGGATGTTCAAAAGTAAGGTAAAAAATTCACCTAAAATTTACAAATAATTTGGAATAAATTGAACATAAGTTGTGACATTATATTGAAGATCATGGAGATTGGAGACGTGCATGAGAGAAGACGGCATATGAAAACAACAAATAACATTCATTACTTTCAACAATTATTCATGTTTAAAGCACACATTGTAAAAATTCACAAGTTTGTTAATGCTCATGAGTATAACGGTACTTTGAAGAAAGCATGGGTGTAATAGCCCTACATCAAAATACGTTCTTTCAAAAAAAAAAATATATATTTTACTCTAATTTTTTTGTATTTGTACAGAAATATAGTTTTCGTATTTCCATAAATCGAGAACAAAATTTTAATATATTTATTAAAAGTATGATTTTCATAATTTATCTCTCACATAATTTGTAATTTTGTATTCTTAACTGAATTTCATTCCGAGTTCAATTGAGACTATTGTAGGGAACCCGAGAATTTATAATGTAATACTTACCTCGAAGTTTGTGTCAATTTTTTCTTACCCATATTTTTTTATTAATTTTAATAGTTATTAATATGTCAATTTCATTTAACTATTTCTTTCACTTGATCATTTTCGTAATTCTTTCCTAACCCCAATTTTATATCCATAATTCCTACCCTAATCAAATCTCATATACCCCTCACCTAATCTCCTCTTTAACACTTCTTAATTAAGAGGAGAAAAGAGTAAGAGGAGAGAGAAAGAGGAGAGGAAAGAGAGAGGAAAAAAGAAAGAAAGAATAAGGAAGAGGAGATTCTTCTCACCTGGTTTCTTCCCCAAAAGGTCAGTCCCCTTTCTTTCATTTCTTTGAATTACTTTGATCAAACTCATGTTAAATTCTTGCTTTCGAGGAGGAAGAAGAGGAAGATTCTTCTCACTTGGTTTTCTTCCCCAAAATTTTGAAGGCCAGTCCCCTTTCTTTCATTTCTTTGAATTACTTTGATCAAGCTCATGTTAAATTCTTGCTTTCCAAATCCAATATTCCGCCCTTCTAATCCAATTTTGTTTGTATTTCATGAATATGCTATAAACCTAGAATGATTTACTTGTAGGCTATACTAAAAATTGGTAAACCTAGAATTATGATCATGTAAATATTGTTAAATTGTTCGTGTGCTTGATGGTGTGGTCATAATATGGAAGTTAGGGTCCCAATTACAAGGAACCCCCAAATCAATTTTATGATCATCCATCTATAAATAGTTGTGAATTCCTAAATTTAATAGTAGGTAAAATGTTGGACTGTAAATACTTTTGATTTGTGTTTATGAATTGTTGTGATTGAATGCCTATGTGATGTGGTACTGATTTATACTGGGATTCCCAAATTAAAGGAAAACTCCCAAAATATTAACACTGCTTTCTGGAGCTTGAAATAGGGTTGAAATTAATTTTAGATGGTTAGGAAGGTCTATTTATCATTATTATTGTGGTAATGTCAGGTACCACTGACATGAGTATCGGGCATTTCTGACTCAGTTTCGGGACCCCCACAGGCTGTTGTGTCGATTTCCTTCAAGATTCTAGGCCATTTCGGAGCCAAATTTGAGATGACCCATAATTAAATCCGTATCGATAAAAATTCAACATCTCCCTCTTTAGAAATACCAAATTTTATACAATTGAAATTAAGAAACCTAGTACACTAGTTTGATGGTAAATATCATAAGTGTTTAGGGCATGTCGTGTCCAAAAATGGGCTTCCGACCCATTTTAGACACATTTAAATTAAGATTCAGCCTATATGTTAGCTTAGTGATGTTAAATTGATATGATCAAGCATAGGATACCTAGTGCCATAGTCTGGTACAATTTAGTATCCTTGCGTAGGATTCGTTGGGTCCTAAATTGGACTTTCGGGTTATTTTAGGAAGGAGTCGCTAAATTGAATCAATTATATTAAAGATCAGCATATACTTTATTACGTACGAGTCGCTATCGACCATTCGGAGACCTTAGGTAAGTGTAGGACCTATAAGATACTTTAAGACAAGGTCACATGACTCTCGGGGCCTAAAATTAGGATACTCGGCCAAATTCAATTGATTTAATTAGGAATTCAGAGATTTAGCCTTATTATACACCTTCATTTTTATGGTAGAATGTGTGATATTTCATTTGAAATATATAATACTTAGTACATAAGGTTCGGTCGAAACCAAACCAAAAAATGATCATTTTCGCTCATTTTGGGCATTTTTATTTAAAATTCAGCACCTAATGCACATTTTGATAAACCTAGAAGTGAACCTTGGACTTGATTTAGGCCTAGCCCTACCTAGTACTGGTCTTATGACCTAAACCCTAGTTCTCGCGTATACTTTTAATACATTTCTTGGGTGTTCTGCTACATCTCTTGATAATTCCAACTTCTATATGTTTGTTTTGGAGCGTATGTGAATACTTTCACTTGGTATAGCGAGGTAAGCATCATCGTAAGAATTAGTGTAATTTCTCATGTAATTTCATCAACAGTGTTTTGCTATTATCTGTGTTGTTATTTCGGTGTGAAATTATCCACCAAGGGGAATTATTGCGTGAATTCTACAGAAGGTTGCTCCGGATCGCACATTCTATATATTTGAACTATTTTTCGATCAAGAAATACAAAGGAGACTCCCAATGTTTTCCGCAAATCTGGAAGATATCCTATTTCTCGATCTGAGAAAGGCTCTATGCTATTTCATCCAAATCCTAGGCATAGTTGCGTAATTCAAAGTTGGACTACGCTAGGTTAAGGACATGCTCATAATAACTCTAAAACTCGTAAGAGTCATTACTTGGATCTTAGGATGCATAGGACACATACACACAAGCAGAACTAAATCCTCAAGTCTGATCATTCTGGAAGCAAGTTTATTCATTGCGGCAAGTATTTCCTTTTATGGTGTTTTTATATGGCGTCGTGTCTCCCCACACAGATCGAAACACATTTTATTTTTGAGCAGATTATAATCGGTAGAAGTGTGTAGATAGGATTGTTTGTGGTTGCTAGGTTGCAACATGGGGAGGGGTGAACATAAGTGTCACATTGGATGAATTTTTCGCAATATAATTAACAAACAAAGCTGATCAATAAAGCCTTACGAAAAAAGGGTACGAGGCTTAGCTCACTTTTCTATGTTGTACTTATTGTAGTCCCTAACCGAGCTTGTGTCAAGGGAAGGTCTTAACTCGATCGCACACTGATTATGACTCTTAACTCGATCTAGCATCGATTAAGATTAATAAGTTAATATATCTTTTGTCCACAACCTACGTGGGACCGGCCTGAGCACCGTGTCAACCCAAGCAAAAACTAGATCCCGGAAAAATGTAATTATTGCTGAAAAATAGCCAGGTGTGACCCATAATGTTCTCCAAACTGCATTTCATATAGTAGAGTGTTTGTCGGTGAAGTGGTTATTTGTGATTTGATCCGTTGTGCGAATGGAGTCATAGGACTTGTAATTTTGATAGTTAGGATTGCTTGTGTGATATGTCTTGGAGTGTCAACATCACTGGCTTTAGTAATTAAGATGGTTGCATCTCTCTCTTATCTACCGAATTATATTTTATCCTCAATTGGCTCACATCCATAATTTATTTTCCGGGCGGACTTGCATGTTATTTGACGAATTTGTACTTGCTCACTAGGTATGGAAGATGAATCCGATCAGTACAACGTAGAGGAGCTGGGGATCAAGAATGGAATACTGGAGTTGAAGATGAGCATGTTAGATGTTGACCTTCTACTATGTACTAGATCAGGTATATATGATAATATAGTCTGGGTTAAGAAGTTAATGTTGCGTAGTGTAGTGAGATTTTCAGAATTTATTTATATTTGATGCCTTCTCAAATATGAAGTTCATGTTTACTCTCAGGTGAACCCTGATAAACCTATCCTAGAACCTTGTAGATGATAATCGCGAATGCATGTCGATGTTTGTTACGTACTCGGCTCGTTGTACTCCGGAAGTAGGACATAACAATTGGATACTATGAAATTTTCTGTTGAGAAAAACAGTGATTTTTTTTTGGAAAAAAGAAATAGTGAAGACATCATCTGGAACAAATCTAGTAAGTTCCTCATTATTTTCTTCTGTTGTAGAACTTACTGATTTCTTCCCCCGTATGGAAATCAAAAAGGTGAACCCACATATCTTCTCCCCCAGCGACGAATTTGCTGCCATGCACTGGTTCGAAAGAAGCAGATTCCACGGTGAATGCCAGATTGTAACTTTTCACCAGTTCAAAACTATAACAAAAACAAGTATTTCAACTGAGTAGATTACTTAATTCAACTATAAAGAGAACGGTTACCAGAAACTTACTTATTTGCGTCCCAGAACTTCACTGTTGAGCCATCAGCAGTTGTGATGTATCGTCCATCTCGACTTACTTCAGCACTGGTCACAGGGGACACTGTCTCCAGGATTTTAACAATTTGTCCACTTCTTACATCCCATAACCTGTGCAGTTGACCATTAAGCTCATTTAACTTGATTCAAATGGTCAAACAAACTAAAATCAACTTTCCTTCATTATCATGTGCATCATTCTTAATCAATCGACTAAACAAAATATTAACAGTAGCAATACCTCAGTTATGTGCCTGGCATCCACAATAACCTAGTGTTGTAGAATTAGATCAAATGGTTGTTAATTGTCGAATGGCTGATTAATCTCTTTTAATTGGATGCCAGATAAGCAAAATTTCCTGGTGGCATCATGATTTTGGTTACTTATCTGCACGGTCAGATTAATCACTACTTGGCTTTGGCCTGAGCACTTGATGGAATTGCTTTTTAGCATACTAATATAAATAAACGACCAACTTTATATGACTTGACTGTCTAACTGGCACCAACCCTATATTGACCTATGTATGCTGGGCCGAGAGAAATAGGACTAAGAGAAGACCTCACCATAAAACGTAATGTTCTAGTGACCTGCCATATTTGTCACATACTGATTCAACAAGAAACCACAGGGTAAATTATGGAACCAAGAAGGAACAGGTTAATTCGAGTCTGCTTTAATGTAGAAAATGATTCTCGGTAGTAAAGTTACTGCTGAAACAATATAGTCATAAGACAGATACATATAGAACAAAAAACAGAATGCCAGGTAGAGAAATCTAATGGGAAAAGGCACAAACCTCACTCCCCCAAGTTCAGTGCAGGAACTTAATATTGATCGGTCATCATGAAGCCAAGATAGGGTTCTTATTGAGCCAGGTGATTTATCAACTTCTCTTGGAGGTTCCTCGGGTCGATTCAAATCAAATATCCGAAGAACTTTTTCAAAGCCCCCGGTTAACAGCAGATGTCTATCCTGCAGTCAATATTAGAAAAGTTGATAAAGAATAACTGAAGAAAGCATCAAACCCTTAACAAACATGAAAATCAGTAGTAACCATTCAAGATGTCCAAAAGGACAAAAGTTCATTGATAGTTAAAGGTATGCTGAATTGCGACTCGTTACTCATTCAGCCTATATGCAGAGTAATAAGTAAAAATTAGAGAAAATAAACAGCAGCAAGAAAGAGTTGAGAACAATTTGTCATCTGAGAACCATCTATTTAACATTAGTTTACCAAGCTATATGGAAATCCAACAGCTCATGTCGTTCATCAATAATAGAGTCCCGGTACTTTGAGTTCAGTCAAAAAGACCAGTACTAAAATTAGCAATGGCCAATTGCTAGTCAACAACCAACTTAATTTCTAACAAGTATAAAGCACAGAAAAAAGATCTTTCATATGGAGAAAGAAAGTAAATGAGCTAATGACAATATCGGGATATGCAACTATACTGTGACCACTGGCTAGTGAATTCCAGTCAGAGTTCCATTCATAAACTTCAAAGCAGATTTAATAATTGAGGTTATCATATATACAAATTTCTGACCTACTGCTAAATTGAACTTCAACACTGAAAAGTGAAAGTAAGTTAGCTCCAACTAATCGCCAAACCTTATACAGCATAGGTCCGTTGACATAACACTAGATTACATTAGAGATACTTTCCCAAATTTCATAACAATGAACTTCCAAGTTGATCAAACCCAACTTAAGAAGCACGGTAGAAAAGAAAGCATCTATTGAAAACTTACAAGGAATTTGCATACGGGAATTTATGAAAATCCAAATGTCTAAATATTTAAAATTGAAAAAAAAAAAATCAATTTACCTCAGAGAAGGCACATGCTCGGACAATATGCTTGTGTTCAAATGAATGCAATTCATCCCCAGTCAGCGCATCCCATATTTTTCTGTAAAAGTCATTAACCTGATCAGGTTTTAGCATATAACCTATTCTGCTTGATGGTAAACTAAGGAGAACAATTCATATAAACAGCAATTGAGATCAAAAGCAGTTTTACATGCATGGACTGAACTACTACAAAAGCAATTAAACACTAGTTGAACAAAAGAAGTTATATTTAAGATCCACGAAAACGGGAAATTACAAACAAATACCGCAGATATCATCCTTTATAAAGTTGTCCAATCATGAGGTTCACTTGTTATAGGAAGAATGGCAGTCATTCAGTCCAAATTGTAGATTCCAAATTCAGTAAAGAAACAAACATATCACGGATAAAAGAAATGAACATGATATTGAAGGTAGAAACATATCACAGCAAGAATATCTGCTAACAAGAGTACAATAAAGAAAAGATTCAAACCTTGCAGCCGGTAAAGGGACAAAAGCAAACTACTAGCTAGTAGGAAAATAACTGAGAAACCACGTGAAGAAAAACAAATAGTGGAACCATGTGAGGTGGAATTCATTATTGAAGTTACACAGGAACCGTCACTACCATTTCAATTGAATAATAGAAGGTAAATCATAATGAACAGCATACTTTTTTTCCACAGGAAATTCAATTTTTTATTATAAACTATAGGAATACATACGCAGTGAAATCTGCTGAGCCCGTTGCAGCCCGCAAGGCATTGGAATCAAGGCAGCAGCTCCATACTGCACCCTTGTGCCCTTCAAATGTACCAATCCAATCTCCTGTCTCACCATTTCTGAGCATTGGAGTTGAATCTAAACAGATCGAAACATGAATTATACATCCAATGGACCAACAATGTATATATCAATAAACTGCATAGTAATCAGCCAATTATCCTTATTGCAGAACATAAAGTACTTCATTCTAGAAAACCAGTGAAATGGCTCATGACTATTGCAATAAGAAGCATGTACTTCATTCTACCAGAATTCAGAAGCAAGAAGAAATAGGTTGATGTAAGTACGGGTACATCTAAGTGGATTTCTCTAAAGAAGGTTATCTGAACGGGTGAGAAACCTAGTTCCAAAGTATGTAACAAGAGTGCCTTTCGTGAGAAAGAAGTTAGGTCGTCAATGAGGAAAGAATAATCATCCACTGAGTAACTACCGGACACAAGAATCAAGATGTGGAAAATGGAAAAAAAATATTCCAGGTATTCTCTCATCAAGCTTCATGATTAAACAATAAAAAAGAAGAAAAAGATATTTTCAGAACATAAGCAATGTGAAAAAGCCATATGCAGGAATCTGATATTGTATTTATCCAACTAAATAGGCATCATAAAGAAGAACAAAGTCTTAAGTAATATAATTAGAAAGAAATGTAATAATAATAACAACACCAAAGCCTTTATCCCAAATTTTTGGGATCGTCTGCTTGAATCATTTTTCCCATTCAGTTATGTTAAGGACAATGTCCTCTTGTCCTCTACAACACCAATGAAAATCATATCCTTCTTTGAAACTTTAATCCATGTTCGTTTCGGTTTACCTATAGTCCTAGTGACTCCTTCAACTACTATCTAATCGCTCCTTACAAGAGCATCTATTGGTTTAAGATGCACATGTGCGAACTATCTAAGAATGCCTTCTCTCGTCTTGTCATCAATTGGTGTCTCCTCTAACTCGCCACGAATACACTCGTTTCTTATCCTTTTAGTATGGTCATTCATCTATCTTAGCATTTTTATTTCTGCTACACTATTTTTTTGGATAACTATTTTTTAATTGCCAAACACCCTGATCTGTAAAGCATGTCTGGTCTTATAAATCCGTTTTATAGAATATTCTTTCAAAGGTTTCTTCCGATCAAAGAACTCCATTTCATCCATTTTGTTTTAATTTCATGCATGACATCTTCTCAATCTCTATGTCATGATCAATGATTGATCCCAAATATCGAAAACTATCAATCATAGATTTCTCTAGTCCAGGTATTCCTCGGTATCTTTGCCATCTATATGCATTCCCCCATCATTTCTCTTTGCTTTTTTGGTTGAAGTTACATGTCATATACTTTTGTCCTACTAGTTTTAAAATCCTTAGATTCCAAAGTTTCTTTCCACACTTTTATTTTAACTAGTAACCCTTCTCTACTTTTATCAACCAACACAATATCATCAACAAACATCATACACCATGGAACCTCCTCCTAGATATGCTTAGTAATTTCACCAATAACTAGCACAAAAATGTAAGAAATTAATGTTTATCATTCACGTAAGCCAACGGTAATAGGAAATAGTTTGCTATAATATCCTCCAATAGTTACCAACATTGTCGTAACTCTATCCTACATATCCATATTAGTCACGCTATAGCTACTAGGAACTTGTTTCTTCTTTCAAAGTCCACCATATTCTCTCCCTGTGAACTCTTTCATAAGCTTTGTCTAGGTCAATAAAAACCATATCATATGTAACTTCCTCTCTTTCTCTCTAAATATTTCCGTTAATCTTCTTAATAAAAATCGCTTCCATAGTAGCTCTCTTGTTAACTACCATTCAAGGCTAACATTTGTCTCCATCTCACAAAATCCCTCCTCTTTCCAAAGGCATTTGAGAATAAACAATACCCAATATAACAAATAAAAGATGACTCGGGTGAAAAGATAATGATTTTGTAATCTAAGCTTATTCCAAGGGAGAGTGATCCTTCAAGTATACACCAGATTTGAAAAGTCAAACGAAGCATAGGAGAAACAAAGTTTCGATAAAGCATTCAGTAATTGATGCTGAATCACAAATTACAAGCCATAATTTGAACAAAAGCAATTCAAGATAACAAAGAAATGCAAATGTTCAGTACTAAAGGGGATTATCCTCTATCGAAGGAAACATATATAGGATACATGTAATTTGTGCTATCTTGGAAACACTATAAAGCTACAAAATTAAAACCATAGTCTACTTCTGTTAGGAAAAAAGATAATGCTTGTCTAAACTTTTATATGCCTCCTACTAAGAAGGGGACTTCTTTGAGATATTGACTATCTAAAATAACACCTTAAACTGTACAAAGAGACATTATGGCTTGTGATTGGTTTGTAAGAAGTTCATAAATCTATGATTATGCTTGTTAAGGTGGTACGAGGCACCGGGACCGAAAGGCCCGTGGTGTGTGGGGCCTCAAGGTAGCGAGGAAGGAGGCTCGAGACTAAAATTACGGGTGTATAGTAAGTTAAGACAAGCTTATTATTAATGACCAAGTTTCCTGATATTCGATCCCATAGCGGCTGGGGATTTGCCCTAACGGAAACTGAAAACCGGACATATCGGACAATATGGACCCATATTGTATAAAACAACAATTCACTTCATAATATATGACATGCATAACAACATTCATATAAATCTAACAAGTATCCTTAAATAATTACAGTAATAAACAATTCAAAATCATCCTTCAAACTATAATTAAGCAAAATTCTTCTCTATAAAATTCACCAAAATATAATATTTAGAAGTATCTCAAAAAAAAATCACAAAACAAAAACCAGTAAGCTAATAAAGATATCATTCGCCATCTCTTTATTCTCCAAAGCTAAGTTTATCTTTTTTCGCTTTGAGAGGTAAGTCTTCTTCTTCCTTCAACTTTTATTCCTCTCCTCCTCTTCCCTTATTCTCTATTATTTTCAATCAGGTTCAAGAGAGAGAGAGAGAGAGAGAGAGGGATACGATAGATTGCAGGGTGAGAAAAAAAATCTTATCGGATTCTAAATTTAAAATTTTTATATATGCAAATAAGGGGAATGGATAATTTCCTAAACACGCAAATTTAACCTTTATATCGGGCAAACCAGCAAGTATACCAGTCAAACTGGCTGATATCTTGGTCAAATATTGGTAGATAAACCAGTGAAACCGGCCAATATATTTCTGGACTGATTTTTTTGTCTCAGATACCCAAACCGTATCGGTTTCTCCTCAGAACCGGTATACCACCCTACCAGCCAATATCGGGAACTTTGTTAATGACTGAGATTTTTGTTGTGGTTTGAACTTGGAGGTCTAATCCCATGCAAATCTAAGCATATGCACATAATTACATATTAAGTAGTCAATAACAAAAAAGAATTAATACTAGTGTGAATCGTTTAAACCATAAACCAAATTAAATACAATACAATTGAGGTTTTAGAATATAAAAAATAAGATGAAAAAATGGTTGAAAAATTCTATATGTATGAGTAGCTGAGGGAGCACCCTCATGGATTGAGAACAAAAATATGTCAAAACAAAAAAGGGGAGTAAGAGAGAAAGAAAGACTTATCAGAGTATCAGAAGTCAGCAACATTAGGACCCTTGGGTCTTGGTAACAAACAACAACAAAAGCCGCCTTTATCCCAAAATTTTGATATATGCTATTTGATTATTATTTTCCATTCAACTATGTTAAATGCCACGTCCTTTGTTGCACTAACAAAAAACATATCATTCTTTAAAATCTTAATCCAAGTTCATTTAGGCCTACCTCTAGTCTCAGCAGCTCATTTAACTACTATCTTATCACTTTTCCTTATATTAACTACTATTTTATTGCTCCTCCTTACTCTTATTGCACCTCCTTACTTTAAACTGCAATCTTACTTTAGCTACTATCTCCTTCAACGGTTCGCAGTGGTTACTCCATCATGGATATACTTAGTCTCGATATAACTAGGAACTTGTTTCTTCTCTAAGGTCCACCACATTAACAGCCTAGAAAATCTATCATAAGCTACCTCTATGTCAAAGAAAACCATATGAAAATCCATTTTTTTTTCTAAATATTTTCATTAATCTTCTTAATAGTAAATGACCTGAACAATAGATCTTTCCAGCTTAAAACAAAACTGATTATCTGAAAGTTTATTTTCTTTTTTAATCTTTGCTTAATTATTCTTCTCTTCCAGCTTCATGGTATGGTTCATAAGTTTAATTCCTCGATAGTTGTTATAATATGTACTATAATATTGGTTCTCCATTCATCAAGCATTTTTTAGTACTTAGGATTTGGCTAAATAAATCAGTAAGCAATATCAATCCTTTCTCACCTAATCATTTTCAACCCTCAATAGAAATATCATTAGATCCTACTTAAGAAATTATAATATTACGAAAATAGCAATATGACCTATCACGAACTAACTCTATATCTAACTTAAGCTCTTACAAATTGTTCTTATTAAATAACTTGTGAAAATAATTCCACCTCTTCTGAATATCATTTTCTCTTACTAGTACTTTTTGGTCTTCACTTTGATACATTTAATATAATCTAGATGTCTACTCCTCCTTTCCCTAATTCAAGCAAGCCTATAAATATATTTTTCTCCCTCATTAGTTTTTAACATAATCATAAGTCTTAGAAAGGTTTTTCTCATTTTCACACTTGACACTCTTTATAGGAGATTCTTTTTGCCTTAATAACCTTTGGACTTGTTTGTTTTGACATCAACTTTCTTTAGGAGTCGAACCATTTTCTTGGCAAAGGAGGAAAACAAAAAGAGAGTCGTGAGAGAGAAAGACCAAGAGAGATAAAGAGGAATTCACCTAATGGTATCTGATAGTGCACATTGAAGTTATAGAGATAAGATTCAGTGGGTCTTGATAAACACAGAAGGGAAGGGAATTGGGAGGATGAATATTGCTCCTTTCCTATTCTCTAATATATATATATATATATATATATATATATATATATATATATATAAGTCGAGGCGCCTGAGGTGGCCTTAGGCATCTACCTCCTATGCCAAGACGATGTTTCGGGAACTTGCCGCCTAAATACTTGTTGTCTAGACGTCAGAACAACAATTGGCCACCTTTTGAAAAATTTTCTATGATTGCATATTTTAAAGAGTCTAATATGACACAACATCCATTATAACATATTAAAGAAGCAAAATAGAGGAGAAGAGATAAGTCTCTCTACACAGGGCCTTGTTTGATACAACAATGTCCTAACTCTTGCTTCCTAAAAGTATTGTTAAACCATGTAGGTCAATACAATCCTAAGGTACAAATCAAAGCACATGAATGTTTAATAGATCAAAAAAATGAAGCTAATGGAAATATATAACACCTAAGGTCGTCATACCCATCTGCCATATAATTAGGCACTAGTCATGCCCATCTGCCATGTACTTAGGCATTAGTTAGACAATCAACCTACATGCAGTCCAAGCATCTCATAAATTTGTTATATAAGTTATGGGCACTCTAAGTGATTTATCAAATTTGTAAATCCAAGACTTCTCCCTTAAAATGGAGTCATCTATGAAGCACAGAAAAGCTCCACGTATTATGACTAGCTGTCAACCTGACACCAACACACTTAGCAATGATACTCGGTACGTGGTCCGCTCCGGTACGTGGAACAATTACGGTTACACACGAATCACAACTTACCCAACTATGCGGTAAACCATGTAGGTCAATACATCCTAAGGTACAAATCAAAACACATGAACGTTTAATAGATCAAAGAATTGAAGCTAACGGAAATATATAACACCTAAGGTCATCATCCATCTGCCATATAATTAGGCATTAGTCATACCCATCTTACATATACTTAAGCATTAGTTAGACAATCAACCTACATGCACTCCAAGCATCTCATAAATTGGTTATATAAGTTATGGACACTCCAGTGATTTATCAGATTCATCCATCCAAGACTTACTCCCTTAGAATGAAGTCGGCTACGGAGCGTGGGAAAACTCCACAAAAGAACTGACAAAGTATAATGACTAGTTGTCAACCTGACATCAACACACTTACCAATGATACTCGGGTAGTAGTTCACTCAGTACGTGGAACAAGTATGGTTACACGATTCACAAATTACCCAACTACGCGGTAAAGGGCATACTCTTTGAGGCCGTGGCGCTTAAAATTTGGTCCTTTTTGTCTGTGTATTTATATATATACAGATAGTTTATACTGAATCCTCTAGTAATTTGTTCCTATATACTATATAAAATTGATTTTATTGTCTATTCTATTTCCAATTGATTGATGTCTTCTGAGAAAATGTTAAATTCATCTTTCAAGATCTAGACCATCCGAATTGTCATTTACGATGATGTCTATCAAGAACCTAACACACTATTTATATACTATATTTAATTGATTTCATTGTTTATTCTATTTCCAATTGATTGATGTCTTCCGAGGAAATGTTAAATTCATCTTTCAAGATCCAGACCATCCCAACTGCCATTTACGATGATGTATATCAAGAACCAAACCCACTGTTTTTAGGATCGCGGGTCCGAGTGTGTTGCCCTAAGCGGTACAACATTGCTATGTCCGTATGTCGAATTCCTAGCCAAAGTTAAACTATAAGCAAGAGAGGACCTCGCAATAAAGCCCGAAAGTCCAGTTAGCAATTTGTGTTCCTGAACTTTCATTCCACATCGTAAATGTAGTATTCCCAGAATATCAAACCCAAGCTAATGAACATGATTCCTCGTGTCAGACTAATGTAGCATTCCAAAGTTCAAAGGAAAAAAAAACTTCCAAATTCCAGAATAACGTATTTCGCTCCCTAACCCGTACTGTTCCATAATGTTCTAGCGTATAAATCCTATGATTATAACTGATGAGTCCATAAAAAAATTACATTTTTCTTTTCTGTTTGCTTCCATCTTCAAGATCCACTCAAACATGAATATAACCTATAAATTCTCAACCGACACCGAATCAAAACTCATTAACTATACAAGAAGTGATCTTTCTGAACCGATAATCTACAAATCCGAAATAAAATTCCAAAAAGAAGAAGAAGATCAATACCCTTGCTTGCGCTGATGAGGAAGAACCCATCGGGGGTGACTGGGCTGTAGAAGAGATCGACCACTGGCCGCGAGTGGCCATGGCAGACCAGAGGAACCACCGCAGATTTCTTCTTCTCCATTATTTCCTTCCCACCACTTCTACTCTTCCAATCGATCGAAGAAGGGGAAAAAAAAAAAAAAAAAACTTAAAGAAAAACCCTAACTTTAGAAGAACAAAAAATGAAAGAACTCTCCTTTGGAATGGGAGTCAAAGAGCCGTTTCGAGTCCAGTGCTTTCGTTTTACCAATTAACCCTCCATTAAATTCGTTATTAAGCTATTAGCATAAATAATCTTCCTTGAACCCCAATAGTCAGCTTGGCTCTTTCGTATTTATTTAGTCTTTAAGCAATTTTCTTACTAATACTTCAAATATTTTGAAGATCTACTAATAGCTCGGCTCATAAGCATCACAACATCAAGAAGAACTTCAAGACAATCACCAAAAAAACAAAAAAAAAATCTGATAGTGATATATCCTAACAACCAATTATTTGAAAGTCATTTTAGTTGTACAAATATCAATAATATGTTACAAATGTTTTAATTATTAATTAAATAACTACATTATATTTATCATATATAAAGTCTCAAGTGTAAGGACAATGACTTTCGTACCATTATTCCTAGCGTATGATGAGAAAAATAACGCCCTATGTGATCCGTTATGTTACACTTGAGTCGTATGATGAGAAGAGAAACGCCCTATGTGATCCGTTATGTTACACTCGAGAAATCATTGTGCAAGTGATGTGTGACTGTAGGAGTCCTACTCGATCACATGAGTGTTAAACAGATGAGATCGAGACACATAGTTACTATGATGAATACAACTTAACATATTATCCATGTCGCTACATGGCTAGATTCTTTAGTGGATACCGTTAAACATCCTCGTACCGTATGGGGGCTATAACACTTTGCTAACTAGGAGTCAATTTTGGCCAGAAAGTTTCAAAAGAAGACAGTTATGCAACATGACAATCAGACTTCCGGAAAATCATACTTACTTATGGTCTTTTAATCCATGCAGTGTTCTAAATGGTGTCCGCTTAGGCCGCCTAGGAGGCACCTAGGTGGTAGGCGGCCAACTGAGGTTGGCGGCATAGGAAGAGGTGAGGCGGCATAGGCGGACGTCTAGGCGGAGCAATACTTAACAAGATATTTTGGCCAGAAAGGTTTTGTAAGCATTATGGGTCAGGCTTATGGTTCACTTTTACAAAATTAAAACTTTATAAATCTTCGTTCTACAACTTAGTTATGCATGGAACACCATTAAAATATACATATTATGCAAAAAGAAGTGGTAAAATAGTAAAAAAAAAAATGTTCAAAATGTATCGACCGCCTAGGTGGTAGGCGGACTCTCTCCGCCGCGCACCCGCCTACCGTCGTTTAGAACCTTGATTCCATATGGCCATCATGGTGTTGAACCTAATGTGTCACACACACAAGAGTTAGTCGGCTAGTAGGACATGCACGTGTTCGTACTGGTTTCAATGGTGTTTGACCCATGACCAATTGATTTGAGTTCAACCATGTTCAACATGTGTTAGTGTCATGACCCAATCCCAAATTACGTGTTTATGGAAGGATCCAACTCCCATTAGTCTTACCAAAACGTTCTTCATTGTATCATAGTAAACTCTAGTCCACTAATACTATGTCACAAGTACAAGCAGGGGTGGCCCTGACCCAGGATAGGCTAGGTGACAGCCCAGGACCCAAAAACTAAGGGGGCATAAATATAGACGTATCTAACCATGACGTACTATGGGCCACCCTTAACTCAAAAGAGTTATTGTGTAGTGGTTATCATGTTAGACTTTCACACCAGAGATTCTTAATTCAATTCTTGGTGGAATTTTTTTTCATATATATATTTTGTTTTAGTTTTTTTTTCACATTATGAATGAGGGTCCTATTTCAAGAGTTTCCAACTTTTTTCTCTTCACATTACAAATGAAGGTGCCATTTCAGGAGCTAGCCTTGGCCTCATAAGCTCAGGGTTGGACCTGAGTATAAGAATAGAATCACACATATAGATAATTAATAAGACTATATATGCTGAAATAGAAACATAGTAATGGAAATATATCCAACATTATACAAGTTTGAACTAGAATATTATGGGCACAATTTCGTTAATACAATACTAAAGTAAGATACAAAGTACATGAAGATAACCAGATCCGAATATATGCTAACTAGATAAAGATACACGAATCTCGAACGGAGTTCCTACCCTAGCTCATGGGTACTCCTCTGGATAGATCTCGACATCCTCTGTCACGACCTGTACCTGGATATACGGGTACAAATACGTGGGCCACGCCCAGCATACGCCGCAGTATCGACGGTAGAGCGCTGTCAAGTACCCGATACTAACTACAACATCTAAAAGATCCATAACTATAAATGTACTCAAATCACATCACAAAAGCTAAGAAAGATAAGACAAGAAAGATAAAAATATCACTAGAACAACTAGAATCTACAAAAGGATCATATGAGACAAGAATGAAACGGAAGAAAAACAATAACAAAACTAAAATAACTACCAGACCTAGAACTCCTGGGAGACAACTCACGGTGAAAGAATATCGAGATCCGCCTCAGCTAGCATCATCCTGTAGTCCAATAATGAGGACATAACAACTCTTAAAATATTGTCAACGTATCCAGTCAGGATGGGAACGAGTACATAAACTAACAGCAGTTCCATGTGAATTGACAAATTCTATAAGAGACAAATATAATAAAATACAAGATAAAGTATCAAGACTGGAATGTAAACAGGATATGTAAAACTGAATATCATGTCAGGGTATGAAATACTGGAATGTAGAACAGTACAGTAATATATGATGTATAATATAAACATAAATGGTGCCTTGAGATATTAGAGCATTATGTGATCGGCTTGGGTCAAGATCAGGCTCTTCCATTTGACCGACTATGAGTCAGAAAATACAAAAAAAATAAGATCAGGCCGGCCATAATGGAAAGCTATGAGGCAAGTAGTAACATAGGTCATTACCCTACGTGAGGTGAGGGTAAAGCTATGATGCAAGTAGTAACAGGAATACATGAGGGGTATTGATCACATAACCTCTAATAACTCTCCATCCTCGAGTAGTATAATGGATCCGGACACAAGACGTCATGATACAGGATTCTCCAAGAGGGTAGCTAATCCCCCTCAGGAATCGGTGTCAATACAAGTACATGAAACAAGATCGAACGATGTACCAGTATACCATGGTAACCCAGGAATGACATCTCATGATAGACAACCAATATATACTAGTCCGTACACCATCATGTCGAGAATCAAATAAAACACTACAACTGAATCGGATATAGTAGATATCAAGACAATTAAAACTATCAGAGAATGTACTCGCCTGCTGTCCTGAGCAATAAGTGAGGGTCGATGCCTGAACTGACGTCATAGAGACCTAATATAAATGTACAGAGTTACTTAGTATTCTAGAGTAAAAGAAAATATATATATATATATACATTAATTCTATGCTTTTAGGCCTATTCTAGGTCAAACTCAGTTAAACTAAGTCAAACTGGGTCAAAGGTTGACTTACAGTTGACTTTGGTCAACTGGTCAACTCCTAGTCCACTCTAGGTTAAACTAGATCAAAGCTAGTCTCTATAATCATCCACATGATCAATTTATCAATTTTAGTGATGTGAAATCACTGGAATCGACGGATCTCAATTTCGATGCACGGATCTAAAAATACGAACAAAAAAGAGAATGATTATAACAAATGGTGATAGATAAGGGAGAAAGTCTACAGATGTTGTCGGATGATGAAACAACCATCATCAACGTGTCCAAAATGGTCAAAATAGCTAGAATAGCCTACCCATAAGTCCAATTTGGATACAAGGACAAAAAGGTAATTTCGGGTCAAAACGGTGTCCGTGTCGGACCCACTTTAAACCGAAAAAACGTGTCAGAATAAAAGTTCTCAAAATTTTAGCAAAATATATGTCCACGAATCCAGAATGACGATACGAACTCAACGGTATATCCAAAATTGGATTCTGATAACCGATCTCAAAATGGTCCGTTGACCCGGATATTGGAATTCGATTTGCACCGAAATGCGTGCCAGAGCCAATGTCCACTAAATCTAACAAAGTATATGTCAATGAGTCTAGAATGACGATACGAACTCAACGGTATATCCAAAATTGGATTTCGATGAGCCGATCTCAAAATGGTCAGTTGACAAGGACTTTAAAATTTCGATTTGCACAAAAATGCGTGCCAGAACCAAAGTCCACTAAATCTAGCAAAGTATATGTCAACGAGTCCAGAATGATGATACGAACTCAATGGTATATCCGGAATTGGATTTCGATGAGCCGATCTCAAAATGGCCCGTTGACTCAGACTGTGGGGTCCGCCTTGTACCGAAATACGTGCCGGGGTTCACGTCCTCCAAATCTAACAAACTTTATATGAATTCGTGCTAGAACGACGCCACGAGTCTATTGGTGGTATCAAAAATTGAATCCACAGTCCCGGTTTAAAATTAGAATTTTACAAGTTGAAAATTACGAATTCGGACGGCCAACTTTGGCATCAAATTCAACCAATCAAACAAGCTCACAATGAAATGAAACTTAAGGGGCAGGAAGAGGATTATACCAGCGGTGCACAAGAAACTGGTGGCATGCCAAATGGAGCTGCGATGGCAGAGATACAAGTCGACGAAGTTGGCTCCACAAAATTGTCCAAAATATACACAATTTAAAGGGTCAACTTGGTGGCCGATTTTGATCTATCAAACGATCGAATTAACTGTTAAAAATTGATAGGGGTAAAGGGGTATATACCGAGATTGTGACGGAGCAAAAAGTTCGTCGATCCAACGGTCGAATTTCTAGAAAAATATGCGCAAAGTCGATGTCCCGAAACGAGGTTCTGAATTCGAATCCGATCGCGTCATGACGGGATCCCGTGCCAAACGCACGAATCATCTATTTCTCGCATTGTGGACGTTGCTGCCATGTTGAGGTGGCACACAGGAGGGTCGTCGGAGTCCCACTGCCTTGTGGGGGCACGAGTGGCGGAGCTCAGCCATCGCTGTGCTGCTGTACAGCGCTGCACACGCATCTGCTGCAGGGCCGTGCGCATTGTGCTGTTCGTGCATGCATGCGCGGCGTTGCTCCAGCCAGTACGATGGTTGGAGAAAAGGCCCGGCCTAGGTGGCACACAAAAATGCGACAACAGCGACAGCATGGCCGGCGGGGCGCGAGGTTGCGACTGGTTTTGGAGGATGAAAGGAAGGAGATGAAGAAGATGATGAGGGTGATGTAAAGAAGAAGAAGGAGATTATGGTGATGGTAATGATGATGAAGAAAAGTTAAGGGGGGTGCTGTCGGCTGAAAGAGGGGGAGAGGGGTTTGCTGATGGTGATGGGGGTTGTGTGTGTGAGTAATAAAGAGAGAGAGAGAGAGATGTATATTAAAGAAAGAGAGAGAAAGAGATATTTAAATAAGTAAAGAGAGAAAGAGAGAAATTTTAGAGTAGGGAAAAGAGAGAAATTGTATGGGGTGTTTGGGTGGTCATGAGAGGGGCCTACATAAAATTTGGTTGGGTGTTGGGTCAAGTTCGATGGAGTTTGGGCTAAGGTTAGGCCATAATTACATATTTAAATTATTTATAATCATTGATGAAATATAAGCGTGCGGGAGATCAAACGGGTGGCACACAAGTGGCACGTGCATAATAGGCTCAAAATAGTTCAGAACCATATATTGGGTCGATTAGATTGGACCGATGTTGAGTCCCGAAATTAAATTGGAAGTTAAATCACATTTTACGGCAAAGGGTCAAATGGTCTAAATTGACCCGAAAGTTGTGCGATACAAACAGAGTACAAGGAAACAAGTTTGAGTGGGACATGATATATCAAAATGAAGATAATCTTGTCTACTACAAACTCGTAAAGAAAGTTTTCAGAGATTGACATCTCTGACGCTCTAGAAATCAAAGTCATGGAAAAGAGCATTTAATGATCAAAATAATTAAATAAAAATGAATTATAAAAAATAATTCATTTAGAAAATTTGAAAAAAAATCCCTAAAATTTAGGGGGCTTACATCCTCGGGCAGCTCCCGCATAAACTCTCGGACAATACTCCTCCGGCTTAATCTCTTCGTCTATGCTTGGAAGGAAAGAAGGTCCTCAGAGGGACGTAATAAGATACAAATAAATATGCCAAAATAAAGAGGAACGTAATAAGATACACATAAATATGCCAAAAATAAATAGGGGTGTAATAAGATACAAATAAACATGCCAAAAGTAAAGAGTGACATATGATGAAGATGTTCTTTGGCGGGGGAACTACTTTGGTGATGGAGTCATTACTCTTCAGGAGGATGTAGAAATTAAGTGCAAAGCATGAAGCCTAAAAGCTCATTAGCTGTGGCGACAAAGACCCTTTCCAAAAGTTTGGGGAAGAGTATAGACATAGATGTGGGTTATCCAAGCTTGGGGAGCCCTCGTTGGTTGTTCGAAATTAAAAAGAAGGTGACACTACTTCTAGAGGTGGACATGCCTTCACGTTTTCTGTCCTGTCATGAGGAGGAAGGTGGCTGCTTCAACATGCCCACTGCCATAACACCAATTTTGATTGACCCACTTAGTGATATCTCTAATCAAGTGGAGTAAATGAAGGATCTAGGGATGAGAGAGCCACTAAGGCCGTATTTGGTTCGCAGAATACAGAGTTGGGGAAGGAAAGTCATTACTTTTCTATGTTTGGATGTCAAAGGAATTGGAAAGGAAAATAAAGTAATTTCCAATGGAAAAAAATTAGAGGAGAAAATGGTTCCATCCATCCAAGCAAAGATCCCTTTTCCACCTTTAAGTATTCACTTTTTCTTCCAATTTTCTTGACATTTTCAAACACCGAAGAAAAAATTGATAGGGATTATAATTTACCAAAGTAAAGGAAACACCAAGGAGTTTATTTCCTTTCCTTTCCTTTTCGAACCAAATGAGGCCTAATTGTTGGGAATCCACAACACAATTGACCGTCTTTAGTACAAAAAAGACAAAAAAGGAGCATATTGTAGTATACAAGGAACATAATTGATACCTAATATATGGGACAATAAATCCGTTCGATAGTGGCCATGGCACACACACACACACACACAGAGAGCGAGAGAGAGAGAGAGAGAGAGAGAGAGAGAGAGAGAGAGAGAGGAAAAGAAGTTAGTTGTTGTCCTAAAACCTAGAGATTAAGACTTAGAATCAATCACAAAGGGTGTATACAAAATGTTTTGTTAGCCTATTGTAGTATACATGCATAATTTGTCTTTGAGTTTTAACTCGCTCAATCTCGCAATTTGCATCGAATACTATACCGTATCAAATTCGGGCTTGACTGTCAGTGCCACAATTCTCGCCACTCGCTCTATTGCCCTTATCGTCATCGATCTTATCATTTGCCCTTCCAGCCTGGTGTGTACTCGGTTTTATTCCTCCCGCAAAAATGTACCTAGAGAAAATCAAACGATGACATGACACACTACAAACACAAAGTTTCTCTCATGGTTTTTCCATTCACAACAAAGTATTTGTATCACCCTGCCATGATTCTGTTCCTGAGATGGCTATAAGTTGTTATCGTCAGTCTCTGGTTCTTTGTAGGGTGCTTTTGGGAGCGGAGTTTGGAAAAGATTTTAACGTTCTTTTTTTGATTTAGTTAAGCTTTTGTAATTCTTGTGGAATTGAAGGTGATAAAAATAGATAGTACTGATCTACATATTTGAAAGTACATGCATGAAATTGTTGTTGATAGCAAATGGATAATGTTGATTTACGCGTGAATTGAAATTTGTAGTGTTTTAGGATTTTTATAAAATTTTAGATGAGATTACTAGAATTTCGGTGGTCCATGAAATTGTAGAGTGTAGACAATAATTGTAGGACCACTTAGCTAATTTTACTCGTAACTTCATAACATAAAATTCAAAAATAAAATTTAATAGGCAACTTTCCTCCGAAAGACAGACAAAGATCACTAACTCCAGGCTCCCCGTGAAGGGGAAAAAACTCCGATCAACTCGTAGAAGGAATTTTTTTAAACATATAAGACCAAATATCCCAACAAAAGACAATAGCTACAGAACTATTATAAAAGAGCCACGCAAAAATCACACAAAAATAGATATAGAATACAATTAGTTTGTTCAAATCCCAATCTCAACTACAATCTCACCTAGAGGCAGTTGTCCACCGAAAGACATCGGTGGACACAACAGATGATTCTCCGAATAGATCTCTTCTCCTCAACTATTTTGAATTGTAAGCCCTACGAGCGAGCACATATTTCTTCATAGATTTGATGGATGCTCTCATTGAATCTCCTCAATGTGCACTTTGCAAATGAACAACCCCCTTATCCTCTATAAACAGGGCAAAGAAACCCTAACTATGATGGGGGAGAATACCTAAAAATTTTGACCGTCCAAACTAAATCTAATGGTCAAAATCTGCTGAAAATAAATCAAGTTGTACAAAATTCCGCAACAAGGGTATATTGTTGGTATACCCCCAGTATACTGTGTGGTCATAAAGTTGTGGTACACTGCTGGAAACTTTTGCCAATTTTTAATATACCGATGCCATGTTCAGCCGAAACTAATATTGTGTCTTCGTTGTAACTACTGTTGACACACTCCATGATGGTCCAAACTTCCTCGAACTGAGGCTGGATTCCCAAGACTCCGCTACCCCGACTAATGATGAGGAGGATACAGAGGTTTCTTTGGCTCTCCTAGGCAATATTGCCAGAGCCGGACCAGACCGACGGTTGGACCGGATTGGACCAGATTTGGCCAAAAAATTGGTCCGGTCTGACCTGAACCACTGTTTTTTAAAGAACGGATAGTTTTATACTGAACCGGGGTTGAACCGGTGAACCGGCCAAACCGGTTCATGTAAAAAAATCGGTCAGAAAACTTTTTTGTGTGTGAAGGAAACAGAACAATTGTATTAAGAAAGAGTATGACTCATATCATAAAAAATATGAGTCGAGATACATGATGGAATTTCTTCATAAACAGAAATTGCATATGATTGATTAGAGAGGAGAGTATGGGATGCTAAATGATGAGCAGCTTGATTACAACTTCTGTTAGCATAACTGTAGGCAATAGCAGAAGGATTTTCCTTGCATCTTCAATGACATGTCTTGCTCGCCAGGGTGGAGAAGTATCATCATTGTTAATAGAATCAATCAAAACTTTAAAATCACCTTCAATGATAACACAATGAAGATTATGTTTGATTATAATCTCCAATGCCAAATATAATCCCTTTGATTCAGCTTCAATAGGAGAACCACCTTCATCATATATGACAGTTGCAGTAATGAAATGTCCTTGATCATCTCGTAGAATAGCCGCTGCCGCCATCTTGTCATCTAGTAATGCGCCATCAAAATTGATCTTCATGGTACCAGGAATAGGTGGAGTCCAATGCATAATTTGCTGGTGATTGTGAGTAGAGGTTGCAGAGGTCACAGCTTCAGTATTGCAAGCTTCAAATTTGTTCTTCAATCTCATAGCCTCAGTAAAGATGTAATTTGCAGAAATTAGTTTATCTTCAAAAATTGATTTGTTCCTTGACTTCCATATCATCCACATTAGGTAGAAGCTAAGTGCAATCTTCTCATGGTTTCCTTCCTTCAGTAGATCGGTGATAAACTTGGAGACTGTGATATCGTGTTTGATATCATTTGCAAATAGTTGACGAAACTTCCAAGAAGTTCCTATTACCTGACAATGGAAAAGAAGATGGTCAAGTGTTTCAATATGTACCTTACATAGTGGACACATTGCATCTATGTGTCTGAGGCGATGATGGATATTAAGCTTTGTAGGTAGAGAATTGGTAAGGCATCTCCAGGAGAACATAAGAACTCTTGGGCAGATATAGGATAGAGACCATAACTTTCGCCACTCCTTGAATTCACAGACATTGATAATGCTTCTATTCAGTGGAGATCTTTCATGTATAAGTCTATACGCTGATTTAGTAGTCAACATGCCATCATTGGTGTGTATCCAATTTAATTGATCTTGCAGACAGTTGGGAGATAAAGGAATCTGCGGGATAGCATAGGCCTCCATAGGTGGAAACAGTAAATGAATGAGATTAACCTTCCAACCATATGTATCTTTATTAATAAGATCACTAACATGAGTGACCCATCTATTAGCAAAATGATAACCAATAACTCTGAACCTGGCTAAAGAAGGTACCCAAGGGTCTGTCCATATATTGATATTTGAACCATCACCAACAGACCATATGATGTTGCCAATAAGAAATTCCCTGCTTCTAAGGATACTCGACCATATGCAGGAAGAGGCAGAGGATGGAGAAGCTTCCCAAAACGAGGTAGAATGTAGATATTTTGACTTAAGTAATGAGATCCATGTTTCATTTGACCCAGTAAGAAATCTCCAGGTAAGTTTCAATAGTAGAGCTAGATTAACAATTGCAGGATCCCTGATACCTAAACCTCCTTGGAATTTAGGCTTTGTAAGACTTGATCAAGCAGTGAAGTGAATCTTTCTTTTGTCAGTTGAGTTCCACCAAAAATTTTGTTGTTGTTTGGATAGAAGAGAGGTTGTCTTATTAGGGATATGATATGAGGAAAGGTAGTAAGTAGGGATGGAAGAGAGAGTAGATTTAATGAGCACAGTTCTTCCTTCATAGGATAAACAACCTCGTTTCCAACCTTGGAGCTTGGAAGCAGTAGTATTGAGAAGGTGATGGAATGTTGAAGCTCTGTTTTTAGAAAGGAGTAGGGAATGGCCAAGATATTTATCATTAGGAGTCATCAATTTGACACCCAATATATTGAGATATAGCTGCCTCATGATAATATCCACTTTTTTTGAGAAGAAAATTGAGGATTTCTTAAAATTAATTCGTTGGCCTGACCAATCTTCAAATGTCTGGAGAATAATCTTCACTTGATTCATGTTATGAAGAGAACATTTACCGAAGATAATGAGATCATCAGCAAAGGCTAAATGTGTATAGGAAAATGGTGAATGTGGTATAGTGATACTTTCATAGAGGTTGTTTCTATCCATGATACAAATGAATGTTGAAAAAATTTCCATACACATGATAAACAAGTAGGGTGACAGAGGACAGCCTTGGCGAATGCCACAACCAGGAAAGAAAGTTTCAGTAGGTTCTCCATTAATAATAATAGCAAAAGAAGTGGTAGTAACACATTGCATGATGAGCTTATGAGATTGCCCAGTGATACCAAAGCCTAACAAAGCTTGATCAATAATATCCCAACTTAATCTATCATAGGCCTTAGACATATCAACCTTAAGAGCAAAAGAGGAATTTCTGCCCGTGAAGTTTGAGATAGAATGAAAGAGTTCTTGTACAATGACAACATTATCACCAATAATTCTACCAGGCACGAAGGCATTTTGATGTGGATTGATGAGTTTATGTAAGAGTGGCCTAAGACGATTGGCAATGAGCTTTGTGATGATTTTATAGATAACATTACAGAGAGCAATTAGACGGAAATCTATGGGTCGTGTAGGATGATGAATTTTTGGTATGAGAGCAATGTATGTATGGTTGAGAGTAGAGGGCATGATACCAGTTTTGAAGAACTCTTAGATCAAAAGAATAACCTCACTTCCAATAATGTCCCAGCATCTTTGATAGAAAAAGACAGGAAATCCATCAGGTCCTGGTGACTTGTAGGGGCTCATTTCCTTGATAGTGCCATATATTTCTTCAGCAGTAGGGATGATACAAAGTAGATTATTCTCAGATTCAGAGATTGTGTGTAATTCAGATATGATGTGCATAGGAACTGGATTAGTAGCCGAGGGTTAGAACATACTTTTGAAGTGATTCACAAATGAAGAAGATATTTCTTCATGGGTGTCATGCCCCAGAACCAGAACACTGGAGAGCGGGGGCAGACATAGCCAGCTACGTATAATGAAATGGGATCCACTCCACTATACGGTCACGGCTGTCTAGATATGTGAGGGTTTATCTATAATCCATCAGTCTCTTATGGTCAATAACAAGCCTAGTGTCTCAATCATAAGCAAGTAAGTAGATGTTACTAGATGTAATATTACCAAATATACAATAGTAAGGCGTCCCAAACATTATATATTCAGCTGATCATGAAACTAGTCGTTACAAAATATGAAGACTAGCGAGAGTTTCAGTCATACATGATCAACCCTAGGTTGCCAATCATGTTACAGCCCGTAGGCAGACAGTAAGTAAAAATGTACACGAGCTAACACTTGCTCGGCGGCTAAACGCCTCAAAAGAATAATTTACAATAGAGTAGGAGAGCCAAAATAAACCCACTCGTTGCCAGGATTCCCTCTAGTGGTCACCATGTGGCTGGAAGGTCGGTAGATCCCCTGGGGTTGCTCCGGAATCTGGCCATACAAAACCAGCTGGGTCAGATCCCAGAAAGAGCAAGTGCCACAAAGGAAGCTTCACTTAGGAACTAAAACCAGCAATTTGCACAAGAATATAATTACATAAAAGATGGTAATAAATGGGCTTGATATTAAAAGAATAACAACAGTCATAATAGAGTACAAGGGAACCATTCAAGTAGCCAGGTCACAACCCTTAAACCAAACAAGGACCGGGGTTGTCACCCTTTACCTGAATAGAAACCCGTCTCAATTACTATTGATAAAGTAAAACGTATCAAGCATGACAGGTGATATACGATGAGATAACCATGGGACTATTCAGATAACCAGGTTACAACCCGTAAACCAAACAAGGACCGGGGTTGTAACCCTTCGTCTGAACAGAACTTGGCTTCTTCCATCATTTATTGGCAAGATAATATAAGAAGACAGGTCATATAACAATCTTGTACAGGATCAAGACAAGACTAGACTCCATCCAATCATTTACGGCCAAGCAATAAGTACGGCTTGATACTTTAACTAACTAGGGTTATCACAGGCCTAGTTACTAGCAAGATGCAATGAGAATTCCAAGTCCGGTTACCTGTTTGTTACTACCTGAGTGATCCCAACAAGAAAAGGAAAAGATAGCATGATATAGCAGACACACTGTAGTAAGATACATGTGTCCTAAGGTTACCACACTCGACGGCGGGCTGGAAGTGCGCTCATCTCGACGGATAGCAACAAATCCCATGTATATATATATATATATATATATATATATATATATATATATATATATATATATATATATATATATATATAAGGCCGAGACCAAAGGGGCAACAGGTAACTGGGAAATTCTTCATGAACTATTTGATCAATCTAGTCATTAACCTAGCCAGATTCAGTATGAATCTCTGACCGTGGTACTCAGGGATCATGCCCTAGACATGATGCAAGACACAACCAGACTAGTAGTTTATACAGACACAATCATCCACGGTGTCCAGGCCAATGAATTGATTTGTCAAGAGTGTGCCACGATGGGCCACTATCATTATCATTATTACTTATCAAGAGTGCGCCACGACGGGCCACTATCAAGCATGTCAGGGTACTTGTCAAGAGTGCACCACTACGGGTCACTGTCATGTCATGTATAGCAGATCAAGTTATTAGGTCAAGCTATCATGTCAGGAGTGTACCACGGCGGGCCACTATCAAGCATATCAATTCTTGGTCACACCATGCCAGGTACAATTGTCATTTCAATCATGTCAATCAAATTGGGATTATCAAGTTCGGGAAAAAGGCGTAAGGATATAAAATGGGCGTAAAAATATATATAATAGGGTAAGGTGAATGCTATAGGAACTCAAGTTACACAGGGCGTTACAAGTACGGGTTAATAACGATCATTAAATAATAAAATACAAGCCAGGGAAAGAGCCATGTGGCTCGAGTATAGGCGGCCAAGAATGACCTCATGCGGCCGAGGAGGGAGTAGCCCATGCGGCTGGAGGAGACTCGGGTCTAAGGGAATGCATGCGGCTTAGGGGAGTTCAGGGTCATGCAGCGGAGTATCATGCGGCCAGAGGGAAGTAAGCTTCATGCGGCTGGGGAAAAGGAGTCCATGCGGGTCGGGTTAAGAGCCCATGTAGCTCGGAACAAGAGCAGCTCATGCGGCTAGCGGAGAAGCTGTGCGTATGCGGTAGGCCATCAATCAGGTATATGCGGCCAGGAAGGGGGAGGGGCGCATGCGACTAATTCATGGCATTTATGCGGCTGAGAAGTGGATTCTCATGCGGCTAGGAATGGACTGAGTTTCATGCGGCTGAATGATCACGAGCATATACGGCTGGGGAAGGATGAGCGTGCATGCGGCTTAGCTAGGAAGAGGGTCAGGTGCGGTTAACGGGGAGGGGTGGACCCTATGCGGTTGAGGATGGACTCGGCCTCATGCAGCTAGCGGATGCGGGTGTATATGCGGCTAGATAAGTTCGGTCCTCATGCGGCTCAAGTACTTCCAGTCATGCGGCTGAATAGAACACTTGTCGCATGAAATATTCATGCAGTCAAGTCAAGCACAGTTCATCTTCTCCAAAATTCTGAGAAGAAGAACACCATGAGAGCCAAGCTTCCAAGCTCCATAAAACCCTCATCCCAAGTCCAAATCTGAACTTCCATAGGTCAAAATAGGGCAGAATGAAATACTCTACAACATGGAACCATCAAAACTTGGAAATAGCAAGATTAAATAGATCAAAACCCAAAAAATCTGAAAATAAAATAAACTTAGATCTACAAGAATCTAGCCATGGAAAGTAAAAATACCAAGTACTAAAGTGAGTTAAAATGCTGTAAGGAAGAGAATGAAGCAATAAAATTGGAGTTCCTCCATAAAGCAAGTTGCACTTGCCTAGGCCTCTCTCCCTCTGGTAGGTGAAGAATTAATGGAGGAAAGAAGAAGAGTAATGAAGAGAGAGAAGGAAGTGGGGTTAATAAATGGTAGTGGTGGTGGTAGATAGGTGGTTCTCCTATTGGTTCATGATGAACCAAGGCAAAACCAAGCCAAGCCGAACAACCCAGGGATAAACCAAGCCAAGATAAACCAAGGTGAACCAAGTCAAGGCCAATAAACTCTCTCTCTAGCAATTTAAACCAAATGAATCATGAAATAAACCAAGACTCACTAATCCAAAAAAATAAACCAATGAACCATTAAAACCAATTAAACTATCAATGCCAATAAAACCAAGCCAAGCAAAATAAACCAAGATAACTAATCATGACTAAATAAAATATGGGTCCAAAACACGTGTACGTACACTAAATACGTATCACGAATTTGGGACATTACAATGGGATGTAGCATGATTGCCATTGGGTTGAAGAATACTATGTATTCTATTATTGTGCTTCCTAATAGTAGCAGATAAGTGGAAATTTTTTGTATTTTTATCAACTTTTTTCATCCATGAAATGCTTGATCTTTGTTTCCAGTAAAGCTCTTGTTGAAGATGGAGTTTATTGAGCAATAGTTGAAGTCTTCTCCTCAGTAAATCTCAAATATGAGGCCTGTTGACTCTGAATAGAAAGCAGCTTTTCTTCACAAAATTTAATATCATTGGTGAGATTATCCAGTCTAGAATGTCCCCAAGTTCGAAGTTTTGGTAGAAGAGCCCTGAGTTTACAAGAAAGGTTTGGAGAACTGATATTACCCCATGTTTCAGTGAGGAAGTGTTTGAAGTCAGTATTGTGAGCCCAAGCAACTTCAAAGCGTTTTGGAAAACATCTCCTTCTGGGATTAGTACTGAGTAATAGTAGAATGGGGTTATGATCACTATTTAAGCTGGGAAGGTGAAGGAGACCTGCATTAGGATAACTCGATCTTTACTGGATATCCACCATAGCTCGATCGAGTCTCTCTGCTATATTGTACTGAGATTGTCTCCGATTACTCCATGTGAAAGCTGGACCTTGGTAGTTTATATCTATAGCTCCAATTCTTTGAAACCAGTTTATAAAAAAACTTATGGTGATGATAGTTGAATTTATTGCCCCCATGCTTTTCCTCTGCTGTAAGGATACTATTACAGTCACCAATGCATATCCATGGTTGAGATATAGACACAATAATAGATTCCATTTGTTCCCAGAAAGATCATCTGTCTGAAATAGTTGGTGGTCCATACAAACAAAAAAGGTGCCAGATTTGGGTGTTAGATTGGATCTGCAAGCTTGAGTGAATACAATTGTTGGACGTTGAGATAATCTGTAATGGGAGATCAGAATCCCAAGTTAATAATAGACCCCCTGACTGTCCAATAGAAGAAACAGCTTTACAATTATCATAACCAAGACTAGTAGCAATGGATGTTGCTATTGTTATCGAGCATCTTGTTTCAGATAAGAAAAAAACTTTGGGTTTAGATGTACGGAGGAATGACTTTAGTGTACGAATCGTCGGGTCATTCCTCAAACCCCGACAATTCCATGATAGGATCATGGTGATAGAGGCTGTTCGAGGCCAGCCGCGCCTTCATTCACAGTTGCAGTCAATCGTTTGCTTGGTCTTTCAATCTCAGTATCAAAATCAGATTCATAAGATTCTGAATTTCCCCGTACTCTTTTGATATATCATTAAGAATGAACTCAGATTCAGAAGAAGTAATGGGAGTGAGGGAATTGATGAGAGATGTGAATGTCCTTCTGTTGGAAAGAGAATGGATAGGTTGGGATGATGCAACAGAAAATTGTGAATGAATGTTAATGTAGGGAGTGGTAAGATTGGTATTCAGGGATGGAAATATAGACTGGATTAAAGATTGAGCTGTGGGAATCTCATCTTTATTTAAGAAGACACTAGAGATGTGGAATTTTGAGTGGTAAGATGCTGAATGGTTAAGGTGGTTGAATGAATAGGATTGATAGTTGTGTTAGCGAGGGAACAGATAGCATATTGTGGGCCAACCAGATTAGTAATAGGTAATGTGATATTTTGGCCAGGGTCATCAAGACTTTGAGGATTAATAAAACTTGAAACACTGGGATTGTTTAAAACATCTGTGTAGCTAGGAACAGGAAAGGAAGTGGAAGAAGGAATAGATGTAATGTTAGGTTCAGGTATTGTTTGAACTGGTTGGATATTTTATGAAGAGTGGATTTATGAGTATGAGTTGGTTGAGAGTCAGAGTCTTTAGAGGAGTTTTGAGTATCCGAAAATGTAGGGGTAGTGGGAGGAGACTGTTGCACCAAAACAGGGGATGTTAATAACTGTATAACCGTCCCCGACGCCGGAGATTGGGAACTGTGGTGGATGATCGGAATTTCTTTGTTGGCAATGAAGGGATTATGAGAAGGATCTCGATAATTCCCCTTTGATTTAAATCTGTCTGCATGATTGACACATAAAGAATGATCAAGACGTTTGTCCAGGATAGATCTGAACTGCTTCTGCTGAGAGTCAGACCAAGATGAATCAATCTTATTGGTAAACTCCTGATGCCATCTACACTTATTCACACTGTGTCCCAATCGACCACAAAATAAGCAGAACTTTGGTAGACGTTCATACTTCAGTTGTATTGTGCACTCAGTGTTGTTGTTTATCTTCACTTGGAGGAGACAAAGAAGTGGATTGGAGATATCAATCTTTACTTTGATCCTTGCAAACATAGTCCATTTCAAGGCTTTCTGTTGAGTTGGTGGAGTGATAGCACCTATCTGCGAAGCAACTGATGCTATAAATTCAATAGTAAGGAGATTAACAGGTAATCCGTGGAGTTGAATCCAGAATTCACTCTGTGTAAATGTATAATCAGTAGGAATCTTGTTGGGGGAACATCGCTCCATGATCAATAAATGGCTGTTGATCTTCCATGGACCATTGTTGATGACATATTCCAAATCTTCCAATAGTTCAAATTTTGCTGCAAAAGATCCTCCATAGTATTCTGAAACACGAACAGAGCCCTTGAGTTTCCAAATCTTCGGGATAATTGATGTGATGATATGAGGAGGATAGCTCTTATGGGTGAGGGGTTTGAAAAATAGATAGAGATGCCAATCTGCTTGGGGATTATGAGGAGAATTTGATGAGTTGTTATCTGTGTCAGACGAAGAGGAAAGGAGATTAGCAAGTTTGGATAAAGTTTCATTGTAATAAGAGATTGGTGAGACAACCATTAGAAAAAATAAGAAGAGTATTCTGAAGGGGATAAGGGAGGGAAGAAGGAGATGGTGTTATTGATGATAAACAGAAGAAAGGGATAGAGATGGAGATGTACAGCAGAAAAAGAATGAAGATGAATGGATGATGGCTTCTATGGTGGAAGAAGTGGTGATTGGCTATGGTGGAAGCAGTTGATTATCGCCATTTTCGAAGGAGGAAGGAGATGGCGTGGTTAATTCCTATACTGACCTGGTCAGAAAACTCAATCACCTTGAATGAAGGAAATCCTTTGGAGATGGAGTTGCAGACTGCAGGGATGTCCTAGGTGCCATCATCGATGTCCGAGGGGGCCGTGGGGAGGCCGCCAGGAATGGTCTTGAACTGAAAGTTGTGGAGTCCCTGCACGCCCTCGGGTCCTGTCCTTGGACTGGACCAGGCGACCGTGGTTGTACACGTTGGTGTTGACGATGGTGATGTAGAAGCCCTTTGAGTGGAAGAGGTTGAGCAACTTCATCATGGGAGTGATGTGCCTAGGACGAATACTGCATAAGTACTAGTAGTTGCTGCTGCTGCTGCCTTTGAGCCCATCTCTCTCTCTCTCTCTCTCAATCAATCACTATTCTATGTATTGTAGGTACTTTGTGCTTATGTAGATGTAGCTAGGGCCTAGGAGTGTACTTTTATAACTTTATATAGAGGAGAGGAGAGAGTCAGCCAAGTGATGAAATCTATTAATGGTTGAAAAATAATAGTGGTTGAATACTTGAATTTAAACATGTTTAATAATAGAGAGGAGTTAAAGGGTGACGAAGGACTGAAGGTGCATGCATTGCATGGTGGCAGGCTAGGAATGAATGCAGGGTTCTTTCCTGTACCAAAATCGGCCAGACCGGGTTGAATTCGGTTGAATTCCGATCAGATCTGTACCAAAAGATTTTGGTTCGATCATCGGTCCGATTTTTAAAACATCGCTCCTAGGCCTTATTACTTTTTTTCCTTAGCCTAGGGATTAGGTTTTTTATGCCTATGCTTCTAACGGCTATTAGGTTTTTTATGCCTATGCTTTTAACGGCTATTTGCTTCTAACGGCTATTAGGATGAAATCTATTAAGATGCTGCACCGACGGATCTGGGGATTCTCGAGGGCCCCATCGAGAGGGATGCGAGGAGCGATGGCGTCGGTGAGCTACGCAGATAGAGTCACCGGAGAACGACGGCGCATCGAGGGACCTGACTCTGATGGCTGTTCGGAGAAAAAAATTGTAAAGATGATGCTTGAGTGAGGGTGCTGTTGTGGGGAATGAAGGAGGGGTTTGGTAGTAGTAATATGTTATTTAATAAGAATAAATAATTTATATTATTTAATAATATAAATATAGAATTAAAAATTATACATAATTTAATAATAATAATATTTAATACTTAAAAATTTTAGTCTATACAAAAAATAATAACTCATTTACTAGTTGGGGATAACCTTACCCTATTAAAAGGTGAAAAACCATATCGTTTCTCAACTACCACTTTATTACAAAACAAACACCGGAATTACAAAAAGTTAAACATTCCAACTCACTCAACAACCATCCAAATGAAGGAACTCATAAAATATGCGTACTCATGACGTGCATATGCAATACGTACACAAACTCTCGACTGCCAAATTTTTTACTTCGTTCCACTTCCGCGAACCAAACAACCACTTAGTGTTATTGCTGGTGCTTTCATGTTCTCTTGTCACTTACATAGACAAAAGAGACTATATTTGACTTGGTTTGCCTTTTATTTCAATGAGACGGGCTCTTGTCAACTCTCTTATTCCAAAAATACCTCTCTAAAATAACTCTAAACTTCACTTTTTTAGGCTAAATTACAACTTGATACCCTCAGCTATTCAAAATTTTTAACTTGATACCCTCAACTTTGATAGGTACTAACTTAATACCCTATCTCAACTAATATTTTTAAGTTGATACCCAAAAAAGAATTTATTCCTAAAATACCCCCACCCCTACCCCTTGACTACTACTCCTCAACCCCCCCACCAACCCAACCCTCGGCGGCCATTACCAACCCCCCTAGAGTAAGGGCACGAGACGTGGGTACGTCCAGCCTACGCCGCAGTGTCGGCGGTAGAACGTTGTCCTAGGTCAACTTCTAAACAATATAAAGGTACCTGTACAGTATATACTCTCCGAATAGAGGTGACATAGCAAATACAGTCTCAATCACAACTAAGGTAGAACAGGATAAAGATAGATAGATATCCAGAAATGAAAACACAGAGATACAATCCAGAAGTCTAAGTGTCTAAATAAGTACATATCCCAAAACATCTCAGAATCCATATACAGTAATCCATGAAAAGTAAAGACATCCTAATCTAAGGGAGTGTCATCCACTGCTAGTGGGTCCTGCTGATGGTCCAAGTCCAAGCACTCATCTAGGGTAGCACCGTAGTAGGTAGGGCAGAACGCCTCAGCCTCGTCCTCTGTAATATTTCAACAGGTCCAGTTAGGACAGGAGCGAGCACAGTACATCTCAACAAATCATAGCAGGTCAGGATATATAATCATGCTAGAGAGTAAGATACAAGAAACTGAAGGAAATAACATGATAAAAAAGGAAGACTGTAAATAAATAGCTACAGTATATAGAGAACTATCAGTGACTAGTGATTCAGAGCACAAGACGGTTATGTAAATGGTATGATGTTGTACACGAGTAATCTAAAGAGGGCGTACACGAGTAATCTACTGGATTGATTACATAACCACTTCTACTCCCCCACCCCATCCCTAATCAATACACAAGGATCTAGCCAAGTTATGTTATTGTACACGAAGGTCATGTGAATACATGATTATACACGATTTTACACGTTTCGTACACGAATGTCACGAATACATGGAGTACACGATGCTCACGATAAAGTACACGAACACGAATACCCGATGTATCTGCTAAGGGGATAATATCGCACGACAAGATCCATATAGTACTAATCCGTGTTTCTGACGTGTCAGCATTATGTAAAGTAATCTAAAGTAGGAAATATACTCCTAATACAGGATATGAAATGATCAGAGAATGTACTCGTCTGTATCCTGAGTATCTGAAGAATATCTGCTGTCCGAGGAGTGGTGTCTGTCTCCTATAGAACAGTACAAGTCACTATGAGTCTAAAATGATACTAAGATGCAATTCAATGCATTCTACATGAATCTAGGTCAATCTAGACCAAAGTCAACTCTTGGTCAATTCTGGTCAACCTAGAAGTCAAACTAGGTCAACTAGGTCAAACCTAAGTCAAACAAGTCTATACTAGTCTAACTAGTCTATTCTAGGTCTAACAAGGCTATACAAGTCCAATCTAGACTCTATACTGGCATTCAAGCCATCCATAGGCTAAGAGCCCTAGGCTATAGGCTATTAGGCAATACCATGCCTAAACCAACCCATAACACACATATACATAACAATATATATATATATCCAATATAATACATATATACATATATTTATATAATATATTATAAAAATACACCTTAACATGTAGGCTACTATATGTATACCACACATACAAGAATAGGAAAAGGCATATGTGTTCATGTGTTTAAGTATGTGTGTGTCATGAGAGTGCAAGAGTGTGTGTCACTTGAGGGTGTCAATGTGTGTGTGTGTTAGTGAGACATGGCAGGAGGGTGTGAGAGTGAGAGTGATATCCTGAAATCAGTGAAGTATACATTGTGTAGCAGTGTCTATAGGAAATCAGTCATAGGTAATAGGAATAGAAATTAGTACACAGTGTACATATGAGAACATTGTGTGTACAGAAAATTAGGAAACAGTGAGTTATATGTGGGCAATAGGAAAAACAGAGAATGAAGTGTTTAGTGAATCCTGTGTGCAGTGATATGTGCAAGCCTGGAAAACATTGACAGTGTATAGGAATCCTGGAAAACAGTTTCCTACATAACTCAAACTCAGTTGACAGTTCACAGGGAATTAAATAATCTTAGGTTAAAGAAAATCAGTTCAGGATATTAAGAGAATCAATTCTCAGTTTTTTTCCACATTCAAATTCAACACAAAATCTAATATCCCATTCTCAAACATAAGGCCTATTGAATTGTAATGTAATATTAAGCTAACATGAACAAACAGTATGTGGGAAACATTGGTAATTGAAACAATCAATTTAAGGCAGATTAATTTGGATGAACATGAGGAACTGAACATAAGTATCAGTTAAGACATTGAACCCCAAACTCAAATCAGATTTTCCATCAATACCTAAACTAACATGTAAATCCAATCAACATATATCATAAATCATGTTTAGGATCTAATTAACAATTAAAATCACAATTTAAATCATTAAAAACTGAATTAAAACAGTGTACAAAAGTCAGAACTGTGCACGCACAGTGCAGTGCAAGCAGTGTCGTGCACATGTTTCCAGTGCCCGTGCACTTGACACAAAGCGACACAGATCTCGTGATCGTGTCCCAGTGTTTGCCCAACATAAGGCTACTTGCCCACCACCCTGATTTGGGTCTACGTGTCCTCGTGTCGTGTCAAAACACCCCACAACAGAGAGAAAAATTGACTGAAGGAAACAATGCAATAACCAGTGTTCGGCTTCGTGCATGTCCGACATGGCACGAGAGGCCCTAAAACTTGACACACGTGGTGTCAGTCAATGCCCCATTGCGTGTGTCAAAAATCTCGTGTCCAAGTGTCGTGTCCACTGAGAAATAGCACCCGAGTAGCAGGACAAATCTGTGCGGCTGGAACGCGTGTGTTCGTGTCCTTGAATCGACACGACACGACACAGAAATCGACTCAGTCGAGGGGAAAAAAATAAAGCACATGAACATGAAGAATTTCATTCAAAAACATTCCAGAAACCAAATCGAAATGCCCTTTGGGGCATTTCATCAAACACATTCATGCAAGGACTGATACGTGTCCGATACGGACACGTATTAGACACGAAACCTAGGGATAGCTATACCTATAGTTAGGGTAGACCTAGGGCTTCCTAAATATGCAATAATAACAGCAATTTATGGAAGGGATTCGAAATTTACCTAGGGTTTACAATGGCTCAAAAAGCCCCAATGTGAGTGGATCCTCAAGCTACCAAAACTCCTTCAAATTGTCCATACTCTGAAATTTCTCAACACAAAAAGCAAGTAGAAGGAATTTAGAACCTATTGCAATTGGTTTGGATGGAAAAGGAATTAAATTGGATTTTTTATGAATTTCTAAAGATGGAGCATACCTCTCTTTCCAACTTGTGAACTTTCTAAGGGAGGCTAACCTAATGGAAGAGATTACTTATAAGGGGAATTCCTAGGCTAGGTGTGGCCGGCCAAGGGGTGTTGGGCTAGGGTTAGGGTTTACATGGTGTTGGGTTTTGGGCCTCTATGGGCTTAAGTCATAAATCATGACTTGTAAAGTCATAAGCCATTACTCCATTCTCTATTCAATATTCCTGTTCCCAAATTGATTCTAATGACTAGGATAGGGTTAACTTAAATTAACCTAGGGTTTCATAATCTAACTAAGTAGTCATGGCTAGGGTTAGCTTCTAGGACAGTCTCCTAAGTCACCCTGAGTCAAAGTCAATAATAGCACCAAATCAATTATACTAAAAATCACTTAAATTTTTTATAATTATAATTAATACTAATAATTCCAAATAATTCTCAAAATTTTAAAAATGACCAAAATACCTTCAAGCTAGAAATATGGTAGTGACAAATCTACCCCCTTAAAATAATTTCATCCTCGAAATTAAAAGGGCGAAACTAACAGATGAGAAGGATAGATAATCATACCTCACGGTACAAACAAATATGGGTATCACTCGCGCATCTCATCCTCCCGCTCCCAGGTTGACTCTCCTGGAGAATGATGCCTCCATGCGATGCGAACCAAAGGTATCACCTGGTTTCTCAGCACCTTTTCACGGTGATCCAGAATCTCCACAGGCTGCTCTGGATAACTGAGAGTAGGTCCAACCTCAATCTCCGAATGATCAAGCACATGGCTAGGGTCAGCCACGTACCGTCTCAACTGTGATACGTGGAATACGTTGTGGACGCCTACTAGTGCAGGTGGCAAGTCTAGCCTATAAGCCACGTCACCGACCCTCCCGCTGATCACGAAAGGTCCGATGAAGTGCGGGCTATGCTTCCTACCTCCACCAAAATGTATCGTACCACGAGTCGGGGATATCCGCAGAAAAACCATGTCTCCAACCTAATCATAAGCAAGGTCTCAAGTTACTAAAAAATAAACACAATCAACGAAAAAAAAAAAATACAACCTACTTCTAATCCTATCTCTAAATTTGTACCTCAAACTCCAACGACCTCCGGTGGCTATCGGCCCAGTGCCGATGTCTGTCCTGCGCCACGCGAAGTCTGTCCCTGATGAGCTTCACCTTCTCGGCTGCGTCAACAACCATTTCTGGTCCCAGTAAAGCTCGCTCTCCAACATCATCCCAAGATAAGGGTGTACGACACCTACGCCCGTACAGAGCTGTAAGACCCAGTTTTCTAAAATTAGGGTATTTTTGAAAATTTATTATTTTTATTATTTATTAATGGTGATTTAGTCATGTTATGAATTTTGGTGATTTTTAGTTAGATTAAAATTATTTTCTAAGTCATGGCTTATGACTTTGTGATTTACTAATGAAACCCTAGTGTAACCTTAGAGTTACTTGTCCTAGAGACTAACCATGATCATGTGAGCCTAGCCATAGGTTTAGAACATCAAATTAGGGCTTTTTAGCCTAAAGGGTATTTTGGTAATTTTCTAGGATTTAATTGGAATTAAGTGGGATTAGTGAGATTTTACTATTCATGGACTCTTGATTAGTGACTTGAGAGTCCCTAACTTAGATTACCCTAATCTATAGGTTAATCCCTAACCTAGAATGACTAGAGGGTGATATTTTCATTTAGTCAAAGAATGAAAATATCTAAACTACCTTTAGTAGATATTATGCTTGATTTGTGCAAAAGATCTATTCTTTGGCACCAAAGTCATTCTCTTAGCCTAGAAGTCTTGAACCCCCCCCCCATGACCATTGTGTGGCCGGCCATGACACCCCCTTGCCACCCCCTTCCTATATAACCAACACTTAGATCTCAAAACCAAGTTCATGTGAAATCAAAACCTAGAAGAAAACCTAGAAAACTACCCCACTCATTTAGCCATAACTTCTTCATTTCACAAGATTTGGACCTCTAGTTTTCTCCATTGGGTCACCTACAATCTAAGGGAGCCTAGGGAAGTGTGATACTCAAGTTTCATCAAGCAAGGACAAGTTGAGGTTAGAGGATACACACCCTCATTTAGTGAAATTCAAGACTTTGTGCACCAAGAGGTAATTATTCCTAAACCTTGTTAATATAGTGTTTTTCTTCACAATTGCATGCATCTAGGTAAACCCTAGCTCTGTTTTTAGGTTTGGTAAATTTTAGGGTTTGTTTGGTGTCGTATCGGACACGTATCCTATTTGTTAAATCATTGAATTTTAGTGTAAATTGCTCACTGTCATAGTATAAAATACACACTGTTTTCCAAATGTTTTTGAACCAAATTCTAGCCTAGACCTAGCTAACCCTAACCCCTACTCACTGAGCACAAGTTGGCCTTGTGTCGTGTCCAAAACTGGACACAAAGCCCTCGGGACACACTGCACAGTACACAGAGAAAATGCCCTGCTACCACTGTGTCAGTTCTCACTGGACACGTCACTTGGACACGTCAAACTTGACACACGACACGGAGCAATGACTGACAGGTCATCCCCAAAGTTTGGGATGACCTCGTGTCGTGTCGGACACGAAATCGACTCATGAAGGGTCGTTCTATACACAGTGTACACACACAGACACTCAACTTTGAGCGTGTCGTGTCCACTGTACACGACACGTGGACACTTCGTAGTGCCATGGACACGAAGCCTATCCATAGGCGAACACATTGGACACAACCACGTGGTGTCACGTGTCCCGTGTCGCGAGCACGAGACACGCGAAAATACTGACACGCAGTCTGAACACGTATTTTAGGGCTTCTGATACATGTGTCGTGTCCACTCTACACGACACGTGGACACATATCAGGCCCATGGATACGTAGCCTAGACCTAGGCGCACCTTCGGGTACGAGCACGAGGCCTGTGTCGCCTTGTGTCGTGTCCTAGACCCTTTTTAGTTTTTGCACTGATACGTGTGTATCAGTGTATTCTCGTTTACCCGAGCGACTTTGAACCCTCGTGGACACGCCGTGTCGTGTCGTGACACCGTGTCAGGCTACTAGGGACCTAGTCTAACCTAGGGGCTACAGTTACCAACCAACATTGGGCCATTTTAGTTTAATTTAGGTGGTGTTTGGTTTAACCTAAGATCTAGGTTTACTGTCCAATATTCCAGTTTTGGGATTTATTTCCAGTTTTCTAAAATGAATTTTGATTGTATTTTAATGATGATTTTTGCATATAATGCTATGTTATTATTAGGTTAACATGTTGTATAAATATTAGTGTGTGTGTGGGTGAAATTTGGGGAGAAATGGTGGTGTGTGTGTGTAGTTATATATATATACATATGTATGTATATATGTATCCTGTGTGTGTGTGTGTGTTTGGGCCAGGTTTGGTTCCAGAATTTCTGGAAACCATGACCCTCCCCCTTCTCAGTCCAGACCCCTCTCTTACTGTCTCACTCTCTCTCTCATTCAGTCTCTCTCTCTTTCCCTTTGTCTCTCTATATATATATAGTATATATATGGGTTTATATATATATATAGGTATATATATATATATATATATATATATATATATATATATATATATATATTGATATATGTATATTTGTATTAGTTTTCCTATAGTGATGTTATATAAATGTGTGTATGTGAGTTGTATAGTATATAGAAATCTTATTTTGGTATATGGGTAGATAGAGTATATATATATAGATATATAGATATATATATATATATATATATATATATATATATATATATATATATATATGTATAACTTCTAGTATAGGTTTATATGAAAACCTATAAGATGGCCTATGGCCAAGAGTATCTAGCCTATGGCATAAGGGCTAACCCTAAATTGACCTAATGGACCAAAAACCCTACTAGTAACCATTGTTGACCAAGGTTGACCAAAGTCAACTATAGGCCAAACCTTGACCTAATTGACCTAGAATGGACTTAGATGGACTCTAAATGACTTGGTGACTAAGGTTTGACTAAACCCTAGACTGTAAACTAGTTGGTTAGGGTTTTGACCTATATAAGGGTATTATTGTAACTTGAGTTATATGGGTAGTCCCATGTAGATGAAGATATGTATGGGGTTAAGTGAGATAATAGGAGTTGAGTCTTGATTTGAGTTAGAGTATGGATTTGCTTGATTATAGGGTTAAGTTTGGTTTGTACTATATGTATTTGTGAGTGATATACCTTGTATAGGAAGTTGGTTATACCTTAGCCTAGTATTATAGTATCTTAGGTATCCTAAGACAGGTTAGCCTATGTTTGGTTGTGAGTTAGCCTTATAGGGTTTGACTGGATGTTGACCATTAGTCAAGATTAACCTAATTACCTGACTGACTAGTCTTTGTTTGACCAATACCTTAGTTGGTCTAAGTTTGACTTAGACTTGACCCAGATTGATCATGTTGACTAGTATTTGACTGGTTGATTAGAGTGTTGACCAGGAGTTGACTTTAACCTAGATTAGACTTGTTTAACCTTGTTTGACCTTGTATGACTTAGTTTAACTTCTTGTGACCTAGTATGACTTGATTTGACTTAGTTTGACTGTAGTGTTGACCTAGTTTGACTTTGACCTAGATTGGCTTAGAATTTATATAGATTGCATTGTAGATTTTATTTACCTTCATTTTGGACATGTCATAACTGTATTGCTCTATTTTAGGACATTGTGACCCTGGTACATACATCTGATATTATACTACTCTTTCCAGAGTAACAGGCGAGTACATTCTCTGATAATTCTCTCATTTATTTGTCGATTACTGTATTTCAGTTCTAGTTAGTTCTATATGATTCTCTGTATCAACACGTATGGATATTTCTGGATTCATGTATCGACACATACCTTACTTGCTGGCCTCTATCACTGGAGTCATTAGTATCATTCTGGAATCATTTCTGGAATCATCATGTATTGGCCAGACTCATCTCGATTCTTTTTGTCGATTTTGGATTCACTTGCTGGGCGGGGAAATATTGAGTAAGACATGTAGACATACCCCAAATCTGGAATCTCCAACTGGAATCTTCTGGAAGCATAGCCATCTCTTGCCTGATCCGTAAGAGATGTGCCTGATACCTACAGCCGTTTGCATGTCGACCTCGGTATTTTAAAACACACTGTTAGATCATAGTTGGACTCACCCTGGTTTCATTGATCACTGTTGGACTCATCTTGTACTAGAAATTATCTGGTATCAGATTAAATGGACTGGACTCACACTGGAATTACTTTAGACTTATATCGTACTGTCTGGACTCGTACATATTATTCTAGTTCAGTTAGCTTTTATTACAGTCTTCATTGCCATGATTCTTCTCTTGATTTAGTTACCTTTCTTTTCTTGTATCTTACCGTCCCTCTATGCCATCATTACCTGTATAGAACTGTCATGCTCATCAATAAAACTGTCTATAACTGCTTTATAGTTCTTTGTCATTTACTTGGGTTTTCCTTGATGAGTTGTGCTCGTTCCCGTCCTGATTGGACCTGTTGAAAATATTACAGATGATAATCCTGTGGACACATGCCCTGCTTACCATGGACCTGGCGAGGGATTAGCTACCTTTGGTCCCGACTCTCAGGAGTGATTCAGGAGATTAGCTAGTAGACTACTTTAGCTTTCATGTTTTGGTTTATTGTATTAAAGTTAAGATTTTGAGTCTGTATTAAGTTGGTTTGAGACATTGGTGTATTATTTTAGTAGTTAGTTATTGTGTCTTTAATTCCTTAGGTATAACTTCTGTGTTATCTTTTCGTGTTTTAGACTGTGTTTGAGTAGATCATACCCTTTACTTGCCCTCCATTCGGAGCTGATATCTGGACAAGTACTTTTTATATTTACTGCATGAGATTAGTTAGCAACCTAGGACAGCTTACTACCGCCGACACTGCGGCGTAGGCTGGACGTAACCACTTCTCGTGCCCCTATACTGGGTGCGGGTCGTGACACGTTTTTAGTGGTGGCCCATGCAGGTCTGTCGACTAAATTGTTTGGTTACGTTATTGTACCAAGCATGCCTGCGATATGAATTAAGGAATAGGTTTTAGTCGAGAGTCGCATTTGTGCGATTTCGTAGTAGCACGACGACTTAGTTGTACTGCTACGAGCCTGCGATAGAATATAGGAATTAAGGTATTAGGATGAGAGTATACCCAATCACTGTTAGGATTTCATGAGAGATTCCGGGACGACCCTTGAGAATCTTATTTTGAACTTCGATATTGAAAACCCTTTTCCTCTTGTTTTAATTCACCCTCACTCCTTGATGTTTAAGGGATCTTGGACTATTTAACCTTATTCATCATTACCTCCCTTATATTTTGACCTTCTTTACTGCTAATTTAGCCTTAGTTTTGTAAGCTTATATTTTATCGAGCTTGATCACGACATATTTTATTGGGGGCTAGTACCCACTAACATATTGTCTAATCAGGGCCGGTGCATGATGGTCTGATCAACCTATTGCACTTTGGTTCGCTTTCATATATTATTCTACATGGATGGAGCCACTTACAGGTTCTGTTCTTTCAAATCCATTCCCATCATGTTTCATTATATCTGTCTTGAAATCCAATTCCATATGCTCCTACCTATTTCTTATTTTTGATGAATTTGACCTGATAGTTCTTTTAATTTTATCTCTTACTTAGGAGTAGGAGTAGGAGTAGGAGTAGCTCTAATTGTTAATATAATCCTTTAGGAATGAATTGATGTATGTGCTATACCTTTGACTTAGAAGAGTAGCTCTAACCATAGAATGGTAAACCTCTTAACCCTATTGATTCATTGTTTTCTTACCTACCTAGTCTAATACCCATAGTCACAGACTATCCCATTTAACCTATCCTTGTACTACTATTGCATCACAACTTCTGGTTTAAATTTAGGCCATTGACCATTCCCACTCTAATTATGATCATCGTAGGCACATTACCATGACTTTTAAATTAGGAGCACAAGACTAGTTGTTTTCTCAAAACCAATTTCACAGACATGACCTAGACTTGACAACCTACACCCATGACCTTAGTATCCCACTAAGGCACACCATTTTATACTTCAATTGCTTAGTACGACTTTCCTGACACAAGACTTCATCCTAAATTACCCCATAGAGTTACTTTTGATTCCAATTTAAATTGAGGACACCCTTGACCTAAACCTGCCAGTCCAATTTATTGGACATGACCCAGTATAGGTCTACTACCCATATTTTACTTGTTGACCTTGTATGCTGCTAAGTAGTAACTCTGACTTTGATTGTTGAGGGTTTGACCCAGGAGGAGTACGACCATCTAAATTTCGAGGACGAAATTTCTCTAAGGAGGGTAGACTTGTAAGACCCAGTTTTCTGAAATTGGGGTATTTTTGAAAATTTATTATTTTTATTATTTATTAATGGTGATTTAGTCATGTTATGAATTTTGGTGATTTTTAGTTAGATTAAAATTATTTTCTAAGTCATGGCTTATGACTTTGTGATTTACTAATGAAACCCTAGTGTAACCTTAGAGTTACTTGTCCTAGAGACTAACCATGATCATGTGAGCCTAGCCATAGGTTTAGAACATCAAATTAGGGCTTTTTAGCCTAAAGGGTATTTTGGTAATTTTCTAGGATTTAATTGGAATTAAGTGGGATTAGTGAGATTTTACTATTCATGGACTCTTGATTAGTGACTTGAGAGTCCCTAACTTAGATTACCCTAATCTATAGGTTAATCCCTAACCTAGAATGACTAGAGGGTGATATTTTCATTTAGTCAAAGAATGAAAATATCTAAACTACCTTTAATAGATATTATGCTTGATTTGTGCAAAAGATCTATTCTTTGGCACCAAAGTCATTCTCTTAGCCTAGAAGTCTTGAACCCCTCCCATGACCATTGTGTGGCCGGCCATGACACCCCCTTGCCACCCCCCTTCCTATATAACCAACACTTAGATCTCAAAACCAAGTTCATGTGAAATCAAAACCTAGAAGAAAACCTAGAAAACTACCCCACTCATTTAGCCATAACTTCTTCATTTCACAAGATTTGGACCTCTAGTTTTCTCCATTGGGTCACCTACAATCTAAGGGAGCCTAGGGAAGTGTGATACTCAAGTTTCATCAAGCAAGGACAAGTTGAGGTTAGAGGATACACACCCTCATTTAGTGAAATTCAAGACTTTGTGCACCAAGAGGTAATTATTCCTAAACCTTGTTAATATAGTGTTTTTCTTCACAATTGCATGCATCTAGGTAAACCCTAGCTCTGTTTTTAGGTTTGGTAAATTTTAGGGTTTGTTTGGTGTCGTATCGGACACGTATCCTATTTGTTAAATCATTGAATTTTAGTGTAAATTGCTCACTGTCATAGTATAAAATACACACTGTTTTCCAAATGTTTTTGAACCAAATTCTAGCCTAGACCTAGCTAACCCTAACCCCTACTCACTGAGCACAAGTTGGCCTTGTGTCGTGTCCAAAACTGGACACAAAGCCCTCGGGACATACTGCACAGTACACAGGGAAAATGCCCTGCTACCACTGTGTCAGTTCTCACTGGACACGTTACTTGGACACGTCAAACTTGACACACGACACGGGGCAATGACTGATAGGTCATCCCCAAAGTTTGGGATGACCTCGTGTCGTGTCGGACACGAAATCGACTCATGAAGGGTCGTTCTATACACAGTGTACACACACAGACACTCGACTTTGAGCGTGTCGTGTCCACTGTACACGACACGTGGACACTTCGTAGTGCCATGGACACGAAGCCTATCCATAGGCGAACACATTGGACACAACCACGTGGTGTCACGTGTCCCGTGTCGCGAGCACGAGACACGCGAAAACACTGACACGCAGTCTGAACACGTATTTTAGGGCTTCTGATACGTGTGTCGTGTCCACTCTATACGACACGTGGACACATATCAGGCCCATGGATACGTAGCCTAGACCTAGGCGCACCTTCGGGTACGAGCACGAGGCCTGTGTCGCCTTGTGTCGTGTCCTAGACCCTTTTTAGTTTTTGCACTGATACGTGTGTATCAGTGTATTCTCGTTTACCCGAGCGACTTTGAACCCTCGTGGACACGCCGTGTCGTGTCGTGACACCGTGTCAGGCTACTAGGGACCTAGTCTAACCTAGGGGCTAAAGTTACCAACCAACATTGGGCCATTTTAGTTTGATTTAGGTGGTGTTTGGTTTAACCTAAGATCTAGGTTTACTGTCCAATATTCCAGTTTTGGGATTTATTCCCAGTTTTCTAAAATGAATTTTGATTGTATTTTAATGATGATTTTTGCATATAATGCTATGTTATTATTAGGTTAACATGTTGTATAAATATTAGTGTGTGTGTGGGTGAAATTTGGGAAGAAATGGTGGTGTGTGTGTGTAGTTATATATATATATATATACATATGTATGTATATATGTATCCTCTGTGTGTGTGTGTGTTTGGGCCAGGTTTGGTTCCAGAATTTCTGGAAACCATGACCCTCCCCCTTCTCAGTCCAGACCCCTCTCTTACTGTCTCACTCTCTCTCTCATTCAGTCTCTCTCTCTTTCCCTTTGTCTCTCTATATATATATAGTATATATATGGGTTTATATATATATATATAGGTGTATATATATATATATATATATATATATATATATATATATATATATATATATATATATATATATTGATATATGTATATTTGTATTAGTTTTCCTATAGTGATGTTATATAAATGTGTGTATGTGAGTTGTATAGTATATAGAAATCCTATTTTGGTATATGGGTAGATAGAGTATATATATATATATATATATATATATATATATATATATATATATATATATATATATATATATATATATATATATATATATATATATATATATATATATATATAACTTCTAGTATAGGCTTATATGAAAACCTACAAGATGGCCTATGGCCAAGAGTATCTAGCCTATGGCATAAGGGCTAACCCTAAATTGACCTAATGGACCAAAAACCCTACTAGTAACCATTGTTGACCAAGGTTGACCAAAGTCAACTATAGGTCAAACCTTGACCTAATTGACCTAGAATGGACTTAGATGGACTCTAAATGACTTGGTGACTAAGGTTTGACTAAACCCTAGACTGTAAACTAGTTGGTTAGGGTTTTGACCTATATAAGGGTATTATTGTAACTTGAGTTATATGGGTAGTCCCATGTAGATGAAGATATGTATGGGGTTAAGTGAGATAATAGGAGTTGAGTCTTGATTTGAGTTAGAGTATGGATTTGCTTGATTATAGGGTTAAGTTTGGTTTGTACTATATGTATTTGTGAGTGATATACCTTGTATAGGAAGTTGGTTATACCTTAGCCTAGTATTATAGTATCTTAGGTATCCTAAGACAGGTTAGCCTATGTTTGGTTGTGAGTTAGCCTTATAGGGTTTGACTGGATGTTGACCATTAGTCAAGATTAACCTAATTACCTGACTGACTAGTCTTTGTTTGACCAATACCTTAGTTGGTCTAAGTTTGACTTAGACTTGACCCAGATTGATCATGTTGACTAGTATTTGACTAGTTGATTAGAGTGTTGACCAGGAGTTGACTTTAACCTAGATTAGACTTGTTTAACCTTGTTTGACCTTGTATGACTTAGTTTAACTTCTTGTGACCTAGTATGACTTGATTTGACTTAGTTTGACTGTAGTGTTGACCTAGTTTGACTTTGACCTAGATTGGCTTAGAATTCATATAGATTACATTGTAGATTTCATTTACCTTCATTTTGGACATGTCATAACTGTATTGCTCTATTTTAGGACATTGTGACCCTGGTACATACATCTGATATTATACTACTCTTTCCAGAGTAACAGGCGAGTACATTCTCTGATAATTCTCTCATTTATTTGTCGATTACTGTATTTCAGTTCTAGTTAGTTCTATATGATTCTCTGTATCAACACGTATGGATATTTCTGGATTCATGTATCGACACATACCTTACTTGCTGGCCTCTATCACTGGAGTCATTAGTATCATTCTGGAATCATTTCTGGAATCATCATGTATTGGCCAGACTCATCTCGATTCTTTTTGTCGATTTTGGATTCACTTGCTGGGCGGGAAAATATTGAGTAAGACATGTAGACATACCCCAAATCTGGAATCTCCAACTGGAATCTTCTGGAAGCATAGCCATCTCTTGCCTGATCCGTAAGAGATGTGCCTGATACCTACAGCCGTTTGTATGTCGACCTCGGTATTTTAAAACACACTGTTAGATCATAGTTGGACTCACCCTGGTTTTATTGATCACTGTTGGACTCATCTTGTACTGGAAATTATCTGGTATCAGATTATATGGACTGGACTCACACTGGGATTACTTTAGACTTATATCGTACTGTCTGGACTCGTACATATTATTCTAGTTCAGTTAGCTTTTATTACAGTCTTCATTGCCATGATTCTTCTCTTGATTTAGTTACCTTTCTTTTCTTGTATCTTACTGTCCCTCTATGCCATCATTACCTGTATAGAACTGCCATGCTCATCAATAAAACTGTCTATAACTGCTTTATAGTTCTTTGTCATTTACTTGGGTTTTCCTTGATGAGTTGTGCTCGTTCCCGTCCTGATTGGACCTGTTGAAAATATTACAGATGATAATCCTGTGGACACATGCCCTGCTTACCATGGACCTGGCGAGGGATTAGCTACCTTTGGTCCCGACTCTCAGGAGTGATTCAGGAGATTAGCTAGTAGACTACTTTAGCTTTCATGTTTTGGCTTGTTGTATTAAAGTTAAGATTTTGAGTCTGTATTAAGTTGGTTTGAGACATTGGTGTATTATTTTAGTAGTTAGTTGTTGTGTCTTTAATTCCTTAGGTATAACTTCTGTGTTATCTTTTCGTGTTTTAGACTGTGTTTGAGTAGATCATACCCTTTACTTGCCCTCCATTCGGAGCTGATATCTGGACAAGTACTTTTTATATTCACTGCATGAGATTAGTTAGCAACCTAGGACAGCTTACTACCGCTGACACTGCGGCGTAGGCTGGGCGTAACCACTTCTCGTGCCCCTATACTGGGTGCGGGTCGTGACAAGAGCCTCAAAAGGTGACATCTCAATGCTGGCCTGATAACTGTTGTTGTAAGCAAACTCCACCAAATGTAGATGATCCTTCCAGGAACCTCCAAAATCTATGACACACGTCCGCAGCATATCCTCAAGCGTCTGAATAGTTCTCTCTGACTGTCCGTCCGTCGGGGGGTGGTATGCAGTACTAAACTTGAGCTGAGTGCCCAAACTAGTCTGCAGACTCCTCCAGAAATGGGAAGTAAAGCGACTATCCCGATCTGAGACAATGCTGACGGGAACTCTGTGAATCCTGACTATCTGTCGCATGTACAACTTCGCAAGCCTCTCTGTAGACGTACCCACCTTGAATGGCAAGAAGTGGGTCGATTTGGTCAACCTGTCAACGATGACCCAAATCGCGTCTTTCCCTCCTAGTGTACGCGACAACCCAGATACGAAATCCATGGTGATATGTTTCCACTTCCACTCTGGAATGGACAACGGCTGCAATAATCCTCCGGGCCTCTGCCTTTTTGCCTTGACCTGCTGACAGACCAAGCATCTAGCTACGAAGCGAGCTACCTCCCGCTTCATCCCGTACCACCAGATATGCTCTCGCAGATCCCTGTGCATCTTGTTGGCACCAGGATGTATAGAGTATTGCGATCTGTGAGCCTCCTGCATGATCTGCTCCCTTAGCTCCCCGCTAGGCACATATAACCTGGAACCGTGCCTCAAGGCACCATCCTCTGCAAGTGAAAACTCGCCATCCACTAACCCTGCACGAACCTGCTCTCGGATACATCGCAGAGCCACATCCTCGAACTGCGTCGCCTTGATCCTCTCCATCAAGTCCGACTGTATCTGAAGGCCCCATAACTGCATCTACACTCCGGGCACAATCACCTCAATCCCAAGGCTTTCCAAGTCTGCAAGCAAGTGCCGATCCATAGTCAAACACATGGCTGTCGGATACCTACTCAAGGCATCGGCAACCACGTTGGCCTTTCCTGGGTGATACTGAACTGAGATGTCAAAGTCCTTCATCAACTCTAGCCACCTGTGATGCCTCATGTTGAGCTCTTTCTGTGTAAACACATACTTCAAGCTCTTGTGATCTGTGAAAATCTCCACCCTCTCGCCATACAGATAGTGCTTCCACAACTTCAGAACAAAAATCACCGCTGCCAGCTCCAGATCATGGGTAGGGTAGTTCTTCTCATGGAGACGTAATTGCCTAAAAGCATAGGCAATCACCTTCCCATGCTGCTGCAAGACACAACCCAGCCCCTTCCCTGAAGCATCACTATAGATAGTTAATCCTCCTGAACCTGAAGGCAATGTCAGAATCGGAGCTGTCGTAAGCCTCTTCTTCAACTCATCAAAAGCTGCCTGACACTCCTCTGACCAAACATACTCAACATCCTTCCGGGTCAACCGAGTCAATGGCTCTGCAACTCGGGAGAAATCCTGCACAAATCTCCTATAATAACCTGCCAGCCCCAGAAAACTCCTGATCTCTGCCACTGAAGTCGGCGCTGCCCAAGTCTCAACTGTTGTGATCTTCTTCGGGTCCACTGAGATACCATCTCCAGTCACCACATGACCCAAGAAGTCAACCCTGTCTAGGAAGAACTCGTACTTCGAGAGCTTGCCATACAATCTCTCCCTCCTGAGTGTCTCCACAACCACTCTTAAGTGCTCCTCGTGCTCCTCTTCTGTCTTGGAATACACCAGGATATCATCAATGAATACCACCACGAACTTGTCCAAGTACTGGTGGAACACCTTCTTTATTAGGTTCATAAACACTGCTGGTGCATTGGTCAGCCCAAACGATATAACCAAAAACTCAAACTGCCCGTACCGCGTCCTGAAAGCGATCTTGGGAATATCCTCCCTCTTCACCTTCACCTGGTGATAACCTGACCTCAAATCAATCTTGGAGAACACCCGAGCTCCGCTCAACTGATCAAAAAGATCATCGATCCGCGACAGTGGGTATCTGTTCTTGATCGTCAGGTTGTTAAGTGCCCTGTAGTCAATACACATCCGTACCGACCCATCCTTCTTGGGTACGAAAAGTACCGGTACACCCCAAGGTGAAGAACTCGATCGGATGAAGCCCTTGTCCTGCAGCTTATCCAACTGCTTCTTCAGCTCCACCAATTTATTGTTGTTCACTCGATAGACATGCTGAGAAATCGGTTCCGTACCGGGAACCAAGTCTATCGAGAACTCTACATCCCTGTCCGGTGGAAGCCCTGGCAACTCCTCTGGGAATACGTCTATAAACTCTGCGATCAAGGGATACGGAGCCACCTACTCCTCAACTGATGCTCTACAGAAGACTCCGCCGTCCTGCTCTGCCTGCCGCCGGGTGTACTCAAACTCTGGCTCTCCTGGCACCCCAAACAAAACTCTACCCCCTCGGCAATCAATGTGGGCGTGGTATCTACTCAGCCAGTCCATACCTAATACAATATAGTAGTTCGGTAGTGGCATGACGAGTAAACTCACTCCCAACTCTCGGCCTCCTAATATGATGCTCTGCCCTCTGCAAATATCACTCACGAGGATGACCACACCCCCGGTCGTGATCTTGCAGGTCCTAGGCAATGGTTCAGAAACCAGACTGTGTCTAATAGCATACGATACTGACACAAAGCTGTGGGAAGCCCCGGAATCAAAGAGTGCAAAAGCTGGAGTGGAGTCGAGAAGAACCGAACCTGCTATCAACTCTCCTACGGCCTCTACATCCTCAGCTGCCATGGCGAAAGCTCGCCCCTGCTGTCCACCTCGTGCCTGCTGCTGGTGCTGGTGGAACCTCTGCTGCTGGGTCTACAGTAGCCCCTTCAACTGTCCTGCTGGAGCCTTGGCTGCTCCAACCCCTCCTGGTACCGGACGCATCGATGCCACTGGACAATCTTGTATCTGGTGGTCCGCTGATCCACACATCAAGCATCTGTCAAGTCTCTTCCTGCACTCCTCCCACTTGTGCCCAGGCTTATTACAGAAAGTACAACTGATAGCCTGCTGTCTGGGTGCCTGCTGCCCTCTTTGCTGCTGATGCTGCTGAACTGGCCTCTGCGGCTGCTGATGCTGGAAGTGAGGCCTCTTGGCCTGCCCCTGACTGCTGCTACCACCCTGGAAGTCATGACCCCTCTTCTGTTTCAATCCTAGGTTGTCTTCCGCCGCCATAGCCCCAAAAAATATCTCCGTAAAAGTAGCGTTCCGGTCGCTCTTAGTCAGCGACCGAACCTCTCTAATCAAGCCTCGGCGAAACTTTCTTGTCTTCGTCTTCTCAGTCAAGTCATCTATAAATCGAGCCAATCTACAAAACTCTCCAGCATACTCAGCTACCGTCTGGTTCCCCTGAACCAGACCCTCGAACTGTGCCTCGATACCTCCCAAGGCCACATCAGGAAAGAACTGCTCCTTAAACAGTTCCTTAAACTGGGCCCAAGTCTGGCCCTCAACTCCCACCCTGGGATCTATCTGATACCATGCACGGGCTAAGTCCTGCATCTGACTGCCCGTCGCCTCGATCTGGAGTCGATCTGGTATCTCTGCCAGTCGGAATATCTCCTTGATATGCTCGATCCAGTCGTCGGCATAATGGATGCCCTCTGTGCCGAAGAACTCTTTGGGATGCATCTTCTGAAAGTCCTGTATGTCCTTCTCCCACCTACGGGGCTGCTGCTGCACCTCCTGAGCAGTAACCATCTCAACTGTAGTACAAACTAGCTGGTGTGCCTCATCGATCCCCTGACGGAAATTTGCTGTCTGCCTCTGCTGCTGCTGCTGGTGGGACTCCAGAATCCTCTCCACGAAGGAGAAAAGATGTGCAACATCTACCATTCCCGCAGGCGGAGGCTGCTACGGTAGAAGGATCTCGGGAATCACAGGGCTCTGCCTCCTGGCTGGTGGAGGTGCTCCTCCAAAAGCTGTAGAAACACCAACTCCTGAGGGCTGCACTGGCCCTGCAGTACCGGGAGCTGGCTGCTGGATACGAGAGGTGGCAGACCCCTCTCCAGCGTCTCCCATCTCGGGGCGATGCGATCTCGTCTCAACCATCCTGGAGACACAGATCAACAAGAAACAATTACTGAGAATGAGTCGAAATATCAAAGGAGGACAGTTTAAAATTCAAAGGAAGACAATAAGCAGCAAAATAGATATACGAAATTTGATAAGGAGTTTTCCTAGTGTGATTGAGTACCTTCAAAAAATATACTAATTCCTACTGCAGGCTGCAGCAATATTCTCGTTCGAATACCACTACATTTCCAACCTAGACCTGCATGGACCACCACTAAAAACGTGTCACGACCCGCACCCTAGAGTAAGGGCACGAGACGTGGGTACGTCCAGCCTACGCCGCAGTATCGGCGGTAGAATGCTGTCCTAGGTCAACTTCTAAACAATATAAAGGTACCTGTACAGTATATACTCTCCGAATGGAGGTGACATAGCAAATACAGTCTCAATCACAACTAAGGTAGAACAGGATAAAGATAGATAGATAGATATCCAGAAATGAAAACACAGAGATACAATCCAGAAGTCTAAGTGTCTAAATAAGTACATATCCCAAAACATCTCAGAATCCATATACAGTAATCCATGAAAAGTAAAGACATCCTAATCTAAGGGAGTGTCATCCACTGCTAGTGGGTCCTGCTGATGGTCCAAGTCCAAGCACTCATCTAGGGTAGCACCGTAGTAGGTAGGGCAGAACGCCTCAGCCTCGTCCTCTGTAATATTTCAACAGGTCCAGTTAGGACAGGAGCGAGCACAGTACATCTCAACAAATCATAGCAGGTCAGGATATATAATCATGCTAGAGAGTAAGATACAAGAAACTGAAGGAAATAACATGATAAAAAAGGAAGACTGTAAATAAATAGCTACAGTATATAGAGAACTATCAGTGACTAGTGATTCAGAGCACAAGACGGTTATGTAAACGGTATGATATTATACACGAGTAATCTAAAGAGGGCGTACACGAGTAATCTACTGGATTGATTACATAACCACTTCTACTCCCCCACCCCATCCCTAATCAATACACAAGGATCTAGCCAAGTTATGTTATTGTACACGAAGGTCATGTGAATACATGATTATACACGATTTTACACGTTTCGTACACGAATGTCACGAATACACGGAGTACACGATGCTCACGATAAAGTACACGAACACGAATACCCGATGTATCTGCTAAGGGGATAATATCGCACGACAAGATCCATATAGTACTAATCCGTGTTTCTGACATGTCAGCATCATGTAAAGTAATCTAAAGTAGGAAATATACTCCTAATACAGGATATGAAATGATCAGAGAATGTACTCGTCTGTATCCTGAGTATCTGAAGAATATCTGCTGTCCGAGGAGTGGTGTCTGTCTCCGATAGAACAGTACAAGTCACTATGAGTCTAAAATGATACTAAGATGCAATTCAATGCATTCTACATGAATCTAGGTCAATCTAGACCAAAGTCAACTCTTGGTCAATTCTGGTCAACCTAGAAGTCAAACTAGGTCAACTAGGTCAAACCTAAGTCAAACAAGTCTATACTAGTCTAACTAGTCTATTCTAGGTCTAACAAGGCTATACAAGTCCAATCTAGACTCTATACTGGCATTCAAGCCACCCATAGGCTAAGAGCCCTAGGCTATAGGCTATTAGGCAATACCATGCCTAAACCAACCCATAACACACATATACATAACAATATATATATCCAATATAATACATATATACATATATTTATATAATATATTATAAAAATACACCTTAACATGTAGGCTACTATATGTATACCACACATACAAGAATAGGAAAAGGCATATGTGTTCATGTGTTTAAGTATGTGTGTGTCATGAGAGTGCAAGAGTGTGTGTCACTTGAGGGTGTCAATGTGTGTGTGTGTTAGTGAGACATGGCAGGAGGGTGTGAGAGTGAGAGTGATATCCTGAAATCAGTGAAGTATACATTGTGTAGCAGTGTCTATAGGAAATCAGTCATAGGTAATAGGAATAGAAATTAGTACACAGTGTACATATGAGAACATTATGTGTACAGAAAATTAGGAAACAGTGAGTTATATGTGGGCAATAGGAAAAACAGAGAATGAAGTGTTTAGTGAATCCTGTGTGCAGTGATATGTGCAAGCCTGGAAAATATTGACAGTGTATAGGAATCCTGGAAAACAGTTTCCTACATAACTCAAACTCAGTTGACAGTTCACAGGGAATTAAATAATCTCAGGTTAAAGAAAATCAGTTCAGGATATTAAGAGAATCAATTCTCAGTTTTTTTCCACATTCAAATTCAACACAAAATCTAATATCCCATTCTCAAACATAAGGCCTATTGAATTGTAATGTAATATTAAGCTAACATGAACAAACAGTATGTGGGAAACATTGGCAATTGAAACAATCAATTTAAGGCAGATTAATTTGGATGAACATGAGGAACTGAACATAAGTATCAGTTAAGACATTGAACCCCAAACTCAAATCAGATTTTCCATCAATACCTAAACTAACATGTAAATCCAATCAACATATATCATAAATCATGTTTAGGATCTAATTAACAATTAAAATCATAATTTAAATCATTAAAAACTGAATTAAAACAGTGTACAAAAGTCAGAACTGTGCACGCACAGTGCAGTGCAAGCAGTGTTGTGCACGTGTTTCCAGTGCTCATGCACTTGACACAAAGCGACGCAGATCTCGTGATCATGTCCCAGTGTTCGCCCAACATAGGGCTACTTGCCTACCACCCTGATTTGGGTCTACGTGTCCTCGTGTCGTGTCAAAATACCCCGCAACAGAGAGGAAAACCGACTGAACGAAACAATGCAATAACCAGTGTTCGGCTTCGTGCATGTCCGACACGACACGAGAGGCCCTAAAACTTGATACACGTGGTGTCAGTCAATGCCCTATTGTGTGTGTCAAAAATCTCGTGTCCAAGTGTCGTGTCCACTGAGAAATAGCACCCGAGTAGCAGGACAAATCTATGCGGCTGGAACGCGCGTGTTCGTGTCCTTGAATCGACATGACACGACACAAAAATCGACTCAGTCGAGAGGGAAAACATAAAGCACATGAACATGAAGAATTTCATTCAAAAACATTCCAGAAACTAAATCGAAATGCCCTTTGGGGTATTTCATCAAACATATTCATGCAAGGACTGATACGTGTCCGATACGGAAACATATTGGACACGAAACCTAGGGATAGCTATACCTACGGTTAGGGTAGACCTAGGGCTTCCTAAATATGCAATAATAACAGTAATTTATGAAAGGGATTCGAAATTTACCTAGGGTTTGCAATGGCTCAAAAAGCCCCAATGTGAGTGGATCCTCAAGCTACCAAAACTCCTTCAAATTGTCTACACTTTGAAATTTCTCAACACAAATAGCAAGTAGAAGGAATTTAAAATCTATTGTAATTGGTTTGGATGGAAAAGGAAATAAATTGGATTTTCTATGAATTTCTAAAGATGGACCATACCTCTCTTTCCAACTTGTGAACTTTCTAAGGGAGGCTAACCTAATGGAAGAGATTACTTATAGGGGGAATTCCTAGGCTAGGAGTGGCCGGCTAAGGGGTATTGGGCTAGGGTTAGGGTTTACATGGTGTTGGGTTTTGGACCTCTATGGGCTTAAGTCATAAATCATGACTTGTAAAGTCATAAGCCATTACTCCATTCTCTATTCAATATTCCTATTCCCAAATTGATTCTAATGACTAGGATAGGGTTAACTTAAATTAACCTAGGGTTTCATAATCTAACCAAGTAGTCATGGCTAGGGTTAGCTTCTAGGACAGTCTCCTAAGTCACCCTGAGTCAAAGTCAATAATAGCACCAAATCAATTATACTAAAAATTTCTTAAAATTTCTATAATTATAATTAATACTAATAATTCCAAATAATTCCCAAAATTTTAAAAATGACCAAAATACCCCCAAGCTAGAAATTTGGTAGTGACAACGACTTGGCTCATTTGCAGCCCTAGTTAGGTCTCCCTCGTCCGGTGGTTTCTCGGTGGCCCTCGTCGTCCTCTCGCAGGTTCCCAGCCGATTTTTGGCTCAGATCTGACCACATGGCCAGCCCACCCGGGGGCGCGGCCCCCCTTGGGGTGCAATCGGCCTCCTCTTCGACGGTGGCCCCCTGGACGATCGCTCACCTCTCTCAGCAGGTGATTGCTGCCCCATCCGCAGCTCACGAGATCCGACCGGGCTTCTCGCCGGTGGAGCTTGCCTAGATGTCCGCCTCTACAGCAGGTCATGGATGGAATGACTGCAGGAAGAGACTAGACAGATGTTTACTTTGTGGTTCAGCGGAGCATCAGTATAAGGAGTGTCCCAAGAACCAGACACCATTGATTCAGGCAGCAGCAGGAGCTAGGGCTCTGACAGGACAACAAAGGTTTATCCAGCATCAGCAGCAGGCCAGAGGAGGAGGCCAGCAGGGGTGAGCTTTCGCCATGACAGTTAAGGATGCACAGGTAGTAGGAGGGATACTTACAGGTTCTGTTCTTCTCGATTCCATTTCCACTTTTGCCTTATAATAACTATATTGAAATTCAATTCCGATAATTTTTTCTACCTCCTTGTTCATCGATAAATTTGATTCTTAGTATTCTGTGTTGATTTGATTTTGATTTTTCTAATATAAGTCGTATGGGCTATGTTGCCTCAGTTATGGAATTTAGAATTTTCTACAGTCATAGTAGCCAGCATAGTAAGGACATATAGTCAGATTTTGGACGTATTTCTCGGGTGTGGGAATTTAAGATTTTCGCGGCCAAGCATGCGATAATACAAAAATTTTAAATACCATAATTCTAGAGGTATGTACCATAGTTGGGGACTCTATGATTATCGTAGCCTTGCTTATTAGTATGACAAAGATTCTGAATCTCATGATTTTGGATAGACGCATATGATTATAGGATTGTATGAATAGAGACTTTAATTGATTGGGGGTTTGACCTAGAAAGAGTACGACTATCTTAATTTCGAGGACGAAATTCTTTTAAGGAGGGTAGACTTGTAACATCCACTTTTCTAAATGAGATTAATTTTGAACTTTTGTATTTTTTAATCATTTAATAATGTTATTTAAATTATGTTATGATTTTTGGTGATTTTTAATCATTTTAAAACTATTTAAATCATCGACTTGTGATTTTGGTGTTTTGCTAGTGTAACCTTAGAGACTGCTTGACCTAGAGCCTAACCATGTGATTAGGATGTTAATTATCATTTTTAGCCTAGGGGTATTTTGGTCATTTTGGTTTTTTGGAATTATTTGTTAATTATTTGATTGATGGTTGTTATTTTTGACTTTTGCTAGTTGTGACTTAAGAGACTAACCTAGAGTTGACTTTGACTTTGGTGACTTAGATAACATGGTAGAATAGTGTGGGACCCTAATCTAACTTAAGTTGGTCTTAGTTGACTTGAGTGTGGCTAAGTTTCATGGAAGGATTAGGAGAGTTTTCATTTGGACTTATGGCTAAGGAGTTGAGCTAGTTAGCTAATGATCTTGGCCCAAAGCCCATTCATGTGAAACCCTAACCCTATCTCTTCATTTGGACAACCACCACAGCCCACTAATGACCTAATTTCAGCCTATATAATCCCTCTTCATGACCAGTTGCCTCTTTTAGAACACCCCCTTGTAGGAAACCCTAATTTCTTCCCCCTTTCATCAAATCTCCCCATTCCTCCACCAAATTGATTCCAATCTTTTGCATTTGGATTAAAATTTGGAGTAGAGGTTGAAGGAGGCTAGCTTGCGAGGAGAAGAGCTCATTTGGACTTTGTTTGAGGAAGGAGACTTCTCAATTTGGGGCTTTTTCTTGGAGATTGGCTCTCTATAGATAATCCCTTAATTACCTCTAAATCCCGATTTCTTTCCATAGACGCATCCATCTAGGTGTCCCCTAGCTGTAGGTAAAGTTTGGTAGGAATTAGAATTAGTTTCGTGTCCGTATCGGACACGTATCCGTGTGTGTGCATAAGTGTTCGATGAAATATTTGAATAAAATTTATTTTATTATTTTTGAAATCTATTTGAATAGGATCGTAGATCTATATGTATGTATCATTTTTCGTGAGGACTGAGCACGAATTCGTGTCAATTTTGTGTCGGGAACGGGCGCGGACACGCTGTACGACACGTATGTGCACTGTCCTGCTACCCGACGCTTATTGCGGACACGACACAGCTCGAGACACCACGAAACTTGGTGGACACGTGGGGGCAGTGTCTGCGAACGTGCCCTCCAAGTTTTGTGGACTCATGTGTCATGTCGGACACGATAACCCATCCATACTGGTTTTGTACTGACAGTCTATGCGCGAACAGGGCCCACTGATACGGGCTTCGTGTCGCACGTAGACACGACGTGGACACGGTGCAGGGACTCGAAACCCTAGCCCTAGACCTAACCTAACCTGGGATACGAGCACACAGCCTCGCGTGTCGTGTGTCGTGCGCACGAGTCCATGACACGCGTGCACGAGGAGTTCTTTTGACTGTTTCTGATACTCTGTATTTTACTTGTTCGGACACGTTCGTGTCCACTTGTTTGGACACGAACACCCCCCTAACACGTTCACATGTGGGGCACACTTTGCACACCTTGATTTTAGGTTTTTCTTTGATTTGGGTTTCGATTTCATAGGAATGAACATGTTTACTGATATACATAAACTTGAATGAATGATAACTGGGTTCGGATACACTATTTAATTGGTTTTGACACTTCGTGTCCACTCTCTGGACACGTGGACACATTTCTAGGGTTTACACAAGCATGTTTAGCCACTGTACACTAGTTTTCTATATTTATTTCGAGTTTGTTTGGTTATTTGGGGGTTTTCGAATATATGTTAGAGTATGTTCATATTTATCAGTATTTTACCAGTTTGTTGTTTTGAAATGTATTCTCAGGTTTGGGGTTTCATTGATTGGGATTTAGATTCATGTATATTCCTGAGATTTGAACTGGGGGTGTTGATTCTCAGAGTTACATTTGGTTGATTTTGGTGTTGAACAGTTGGTTTTGATTAAGTTAAAGTTATTATCAGGTTTTGCATATTTGGGTTTTGATTGTTGTGAATTGAGTTTTGAGAACTTTTGGAGTTGATATGAGTTGATAATGATTCTTAGATTTTGCCTCTTTCACTGTCCCTCTTGTACAGTTCACTCACTATCGCTCTCTCATTTTCTCTAACACACACACACACTCTCCTACTTACTGTCCACACTCACACACACACCCTCTCACTCTTTCAGCCCCACTGTCATAGCCCCTTCACATTCTAGCCCCCTCCTTTCACTCTTCACCCTTGTTTTCACATTTCCTGCCCCTTCCCTCTCTATATATTGTAACTCTCCAGTCCCAAAATACGTAGGACTAGGTACGTAGACATGCCAGCTATATACATACGAAGTACACTCCAATATATGGAAACCTCGTATGAATACATAAACTGTAAAATGCAGTAGAACCATAACTAATCTCATCTACACAAAATAAATGAATAAAAGATATCATATAATCAACTATGAATTGTCATTGGTATATGTAGTTGGGCGGAGACAAATCCACTACCAACTATGAAAAGAAATAACAACAAAAGAAAGTTTGGCGAGCGAAGCGAAGACGATCCAAGTGCAATCATCCTCGAAGAAATGGAGATGGTCATGGCTAGAGCTAGAGCACCTGCGAAAGATAAGAGCACACACCTGGAGAGATAACCAGGTCCTCAGAGGGACGTAACAAGACACATAATATCATGCCATATAACTGAATAAATATTGCTCAAATAAATAAGTCAATTGAATTATAACATGGTCCAATACACACCTATTGAACTAGCTTACCATCCCCCCAACCAAATAAGGACAGAAGATGGTAAACTAATTCATGGTAACGTATCTTTCCATGCTATGAATCCAATGTGGCATCCGGACTCCAACAAGGTTCAATATCTTCTTATCGAAGTAGTAAGTCACACCTACAACCAAACAAGGACAAGGTGTGGCGAACTAATCTGCGATAAGTTATTGTCCCAAGCCAGGGTCAGATACAAGTACCCAAACCAAAAGTACTCATACCTAACGGATAAAGGTAGACTAACCGTTCTAAGTAAAATATAGTTAAGAATAATCCTTCCTGCGCGTGGACCCTGGCTAAAATAGGATCGGCATAGTCCCCCCTTAGGGCACTAGAGGCCCAATCAATAAGAGCATAACATTCTGCAGAACGCCAGTGGCCGTCAGTAATCATGGGTCATCAACCCCGTATCTTCAGCGGAGCTTCCGGGTCACAAGGGAAAGTGCATCGAAGCCCATACGCTAAGGAATTGCCCTCCCCGACCAATGCCTACTATGTTGTATCCACAACAGTAAACCTTTATAACCGCTAAGTCAAACTAGTAAGCAATTCTATCAGCGGTTATTCCTATCGCACGACTTATACGCACCAGTGGCCAGCCAGTCACGCATGTCCGTGTTCTACATGCGACACACAACTTCATGGTACAACGTGTCAAGGCCAATGAATGCAACACACAAAGGTGGTCCCTTAAATCTAGGTTTAATATGTAAAAAAATAATACATAGTAGGAAATATAAATGAACAGTAAGTTCTAACAGGTTATGCCATGTATCACAGTTTATTTTGCATAAAGAAAATAATGAATGATGCACAAAATATGAGCTAAAATAAATAAACAACAAATGGCAAGGTGTCTTGCCTGGTAGGACGCCTGATGTACTGCAATGATCAAGGTGGCATGAACTACGACTTTGGTGCAACAACTATGTAAGGTGACCTCTGATGGTGGCACGGCCAGTTCTATTGGGTTCAGAAGGGTCAATTTTGTTAGGGTGGACATAAGGTAGTATAGAATTGGCAAAGGAATAGGAAGATTAGGATTGGTCATGGACATGAGAAAATTTAAAAGGAAATGATAATAATATATATTCATTTGTTTTTAGAAAACTATTTATAATACTTATAAAATATTTTATGGTAAAACTAGCTTTGGATAAATATACAAAAATATAAAGATTGCCTTTAGGTAAAACCCTAGATTTGTGAAATATACTCCTTAGATGGAAGCTATATTTTATTGGTAAAACTAATATTTGATAAATACATAAAAATATGAAAAATCGATTTAGGCTAAAATTCTATGTTTTGTAATGATAAATATGATTGATAGCATACCTATATTTAGTCAAAATATTTAATAACTATATTAGAAAATTACTTATAATATTCGAAAACTATAATTGAAATTATAGCTAAAATCTATGTTTTTCTTTTATTTAAAATATTCTAAATAAATATCTGAAAGTCATAAAAACTATTTTCTTATATCAAAGCTATAATTTAACTAGGTAGAAAATATTGGATTCCTCTTTAATACCAAAATAATACACTAATATATTTCAAAAATATCTCGATATATATTAATAATAATTAACAAAATTAATATAAGTAAAGCCAAACAATAATACTTAATTAATATCAAAATAACATTAATGATAATAGTAATATAGCAACTATAACCATACATCATATATTGTACTGATAATTGTCAACCCCTTGACCAAATTTTTTCGAATTTATTAAATTTATACCCATTTGTTATTTTCTCGTTTATTAGTTATGTCTTATAAAATGTCTATTCAAAATGCTATGAGGGACTATTAGAAATATAGATGGTTGGCAGGGACCTAAAAGGAAATTTCAACCCAATCCCTGGTAAACGAAATTGAAAGGGAGCTGACCCCACCCTTTAGATTCACTAGGCCTATAAAAAGGACCCATAGCCATTAAGTAACCATGTTCCTGAGTCGACCCCTAAATTCAAATGCTTGAGATATACCTAAGAGAGATTCAAATCTTTTTTGATAAGCCATATAGAAATTTAATCGGTTCCTCTTATCATCTAGCTCCTACATATATAGGGGGGACAATCACCCATCTTCTCGAAAACCTTAAATTCCTGTGCCCTTTCAAGTTGTGGAGACGGAGCAGTCGAGAGCTTACTTGTCAACAGGAACAGAGCCCTCGATCCTTCATACTAAAGGTAACCCTTGTAATCAATTTCATGATTTTTAATATTGGTAGCATAGGTATTTGATTTAAGTCCAATGTGAAACAAGATAGAGAGAGACTGGGAGGGGAAGTAGCCTCGGGGTATCTGTGCCAACAGAAGCTGGGGTACCTACTTCTGTGTACCAGGAATATAAATATGTAGGCGCAGGAGGTGATGTACCTGTAAGGATGTAAGTCTATTCAGAGTTGCTTGTCAAGTTATGGAGTCAAGAACCTATAATAAACTGTTGTAGCAGAGTGGATTGGTTTGAAGTTTTGTAGCTAGGGGTATCCCAGTTCATCAAGGTCTTACATCCATTAAAGTCAGCAACAATCTAAAAGAGAGTTGTTTCTGGTTACTTCAGGTGTGCTGGGGCTTCTATATGGTCATGTATGTTATTCTGAGTCTTTATTATGAGAAAATGAGGTCATCTGGCTAGCGGTGTTTATAAGGCGTTTATTAATTTTAGATCATCATAGTTTAAAGGTTTGTTTCACAAATTTGGATAAAGGCTTTGTTTATGTTGTTGAATCTCACGGCAACTTGTGCCAGTTGATGTGTTTCTGGGGACCATCTTGTTTCCTTTTGGAACACTCCTCTTTGTTTTCTGGTTAGATAGATCAAACAATAAACCCCTCTTCAAACTAGTATAGATTTAGCACTATAGGATACACTTGGCCAGGGATGCTTGGTGCCAAACTCAGGAGGCCAGAGGAGAATGTTACACCCTCAAACATGTGGGAGCTTTCACACATAAGTTGGATATGTTAACAACTTGAGTCTTGGATCTGTATGTTGTCTTGGATTCATGCTTTTGATTTTTTTTATTGTTGGAGGATGCTCAGGTTGTAATGAGTGTGCAGTTACTTAAATATGTTAGTCCGTGTATCCTTACGGGGGTAGCTTAACTCGTTTTGGAAGAAGCATTTCTATGCATAAGAAATTCACAATATTTTCGTGGAAGACATGCCAAAGTTTAAAGGATAAATCAGTCTGTCTGGAATATGTTTCACTGTTAACCATTGAATTTAACCTTTTGAAAGTTGACATTAGAGGTTTGTTTCCTTTCCTTAAAGGGTCCCTTAAATATGCCCTATTTTCACACATGTCTCCCTAGTCCTGTAAGGGCATCTGACTTGGAGTTTGTTTTAGACAGTAGTTAACAGGGGACAGGTATAGGGTGTGCTTATGGTTGTCAAGGCTTAAAGTATGGGTTCATAAACTTCATCATGGAAAATAAGGTGAAAGGATTGTGGCCATGGATATTGATATCACTTGGAGTTATTTAATATAAATAAAGTCAAATTATAGGGATTGGTGCTTAGATACTTAAGTAGTTGGACTAGAATTGACCAATGGATGACCCTTTGACTAGTGTTGACCCAATGGACTTCTTTAACCTTGAGGTGATATTTGACCTAGAGTTTTAATCACCAAAATAGATAGGCTCATTGTACTCTCTAAATTGTAATTTTGATTCTATAAATTTATAAATAGGCCCATTGGACATTGACTCGGCACTCGACCTGTAACAGCAGCACAGGACCACAGGCAAGTATACCTTGCCTTTCTATACAGCTTTATGTACATGCACTGTCTTTTATTACTAGCCAGTTTTCTCATATTGTTGCCATGTATCTTTTATATCCTGTTTATATCATTGCTATATAGACCGTGTTCATATTTAGCTTTGTATCTTATTGGACGTATTCATTTGAGCTTGATCGAGTCGTGTCGTGAGTCGTGAATCGAACTGCTTTTCCTTCGTGTCTTGAAACCTTGAAGCTAACCTGCGAGTCCACACTAGGGGCAAGGGTTAGTAGTATCTGTGTCTTAAGCTAACCTGCGAGTCCACACTAGGGACGATGGTTAGTAGTTATTGGTCCACACCTGCGAGTCCATACTAGGGATGAGGGTGATGCTAGCCTGCGAGTCCCCACTAGGGGCGAGGGTTAGTAGTATGGTTCACACCTGCGAGTCCACACTAGGGACGAGGGTGATGCTAGCCTGCGAGTCCACACTAGGGGCGAGGGTTAGTAGTTGTTCAAACCTGCGAGTCCACACTAGGGACGAGGGTTTGAGTATTCATTTTGGCTATCCATTGACATCGTGATATCGTGTCCTCTTGTCCTTCTCCAGTAGTTCATATGTGTGTAGACAGTATATAGATTCATGCTTTATTCATTGCTCAGTTTACTTGTTTATGCTGTATATTCTCCATGCATAATAAACTGTTAGAAATGCTCATTTTTATGTATCTTGCTAGTCCTCTGAGGACCTGATGATCTCTTCAGGTTTAGCTGAGTTTAAGACAGGAGCAGTTGAGCAGGTTGAGTCAGCACCAGTTCGCGGAGCTTTGCAGTCGTGGTTACTTGGTTAGCAGGTTGTACTCAGTTGGTTTATTTCATGTATTTCTCTATTTTTTTGTCTACTGGTAGTGGATTTGTGTCCACCGGACGTGACATTGATTTTAGATACATTCAGTTTATATTCATCATTGCTTAGTTTCATGGATATTCATTGATCTTGATTGTGTCTTGATTATTCTGTGGCTGAGATATAGATTTTCCCGTGATTATAGATTCAGTGACTTGTGAGTATAGACAGCGTTCTACCGTCGACACTGCGGAGTAGGCTGGGCTTGGACACGCTTCGTATCCGAAAAGTGGTTACGGGTCGTGACAAGTTTTTTTTGGTGGCCCATGCAGGTCTACGTTAATCACTTCGGTTACGTCACTGTGCCGTCGTGAGCCTGCGAATAGGAATAGACACTTAGGATCTCATCCACATGTCTTGACTCTTGTTCATCATTAATCCTTGATTTTATTGAATCCTTGATTTGCATCCTGTTGAAAATCTCTATAACGGCTAAAGTATTTTCTTTGTTTCAGCTAAGATGGACTATCAAGATAGGAACAATGCTGCACTGAATACTCCACCAGCTACATGAGGCTTTTTCACGTACCTGACTCCACCGACACAAGAAGGCCAGCTCACTCATGTGAGTAATCAACCGCAGCTCTCGAGATTCCGCAGAGGCGATATTCCACCACCTCCACAGTTCCCTCTGTAGACTCCACCCCAGCAGCACAGGACCACAGGCAAGTATACCTTACCTTTCTACACAGCTTTATATACATGCACTGTCTTTTATTACTATCCAGTTTTTTCATATTGTTGCCCTGTATCTTTCATATCCTGTTTATATACTTGTATCATTGCTATATAGACCGTGTTCACAGTTAGCTTTGTATCTTATTGGACGTATTCATTTGAGCCTTGATCGAGTCGTGTCGTGAGTCGTGAACCGAACTGCTTTTCCTTCGTGTCTTGAAACCTTGAAGCTAACCTGCGAGTCCACACTAGGGGCAAGGGTTAGTAGTATCCGTGTCTTAAGCTAACCTGCGAGTCCACACTAGGGACGAGGGTTAGTAGTTATTGGTCCACACCTGCGAGTCCACACTAGTGACGAGGGTGATGCTAGCCTGCGAGTCCACACTAGGGGTGAGGGTTAGTAGTATATGGTTCACACCTGCGAGTCTACACTAGGGACGAGGGTGATGCTAGCCTGCGAGTCCACACTAGGGGCGAGGGTTAGTAGTTGTTCAAACCTGTGAGTCCACACTAGGGACGTGGGTTTGAGTATTCGTTTTGGCTATCCGTTGACATCGTGATTTCGTGTCCTCTTGTCTATGTGTGTAGACAGTGTATAGATTCATGCTTTATTCATTGCTCAGTTTACTTATTTATGCTGTATATTCTCCATGCATAATAAACTGTTAGAAAGACTCATTTTTATGTATCTTGCTAGTCCTCTGAGGACCTGATGATCTCTTCAGGTTTAGCCGAGTTTGAGACAGGAGAAGTTGAGCAGGTTGAGTCAGCACCAGTTCGCGGAGCTTTGCAGTCGTGGTTACTTGGTTAGCAGGTTGTAATCAGTTGGTTCATTTCATGTATTTCTCTATTTTTCCGTCTACTGGTAGTGGATTTGTGTCCACCGGACGTGACATTGATTTTGGATACATTCAGTTTATATTCATCATTGCTCAGTTTCATGGATATTCATTGATCTTGATTGTATCTTGATTATTCTGTAGATGAGATATAGATTTTCCTGTGATTATAGATTCAGTGACTTGTGAGTATAGACAGCGTTCTACCGCCGACACTGCGGAGTAGGCTGGGCTTGGACACGCTTCGTATCCAAAAAGTGGGTACGGGTCGTGACAATAATAAAAATAATAATAACAATAATAAAAATTATAATAGCAACTTAATAGCAAAAAATTAATAATCAATTACTATACCTCCAAAATCAATAAGTATAATGCATTTAGGTACTTACTGTTAATAACTGTAACAAAGAAAAAAAACACAAAGAGGAACCTACTTTACAGAAAGAGAGATGAGCGGAGAGAAAGGGAAACGGAGAAGGAAGGGGCAGCGGCTGAGCTGCCGGAGAGGCGGCGGAGACTGAAGGTCGAGGGGTCGGAGGCTTCGGCCACGGCGAGCAGCTGCGGCGTTTGGGGGAGGTCGTGCGGGACGGGGGCGGCGCTGATCGCTGGATGAGGAGGCTAAGGCGCGGAGGTTCGACGCGGTGGACGCACGCGGAGGGCGCTGCTCCGACGGAGGGAAGACCAAGGGGGAAGACGAGCGACGCATCGCCGCTCACACGGTGATGGAGAGCTCACCGACAAGTCGATCGACGGCTCGTGACCAGGCGCTGCCGCCCGCGGGGGAAAGCGGTATGTGTCGGGCGGCGCGGGGGTCGCTTGGTTAGTTCAGGGTGT